>JALPQD010000018.1:9320674-9920674 GCA_023101885.1 Typhlomys cinereus
ATGCCTGGCACACTCTGGACTAAGGCATTGCCACTGATGCTTTAGGGATATTAATGTGGGAAATAGAATGTATGGGACGTGTGGGAAGCCACATTAAAAAGTGAATGCTAAGAGATGTACTTTGAATTCTAGTAATAAGAAACCTGATTCAGAAACAAGTGCTTTGAAGAAAAAGGTCAACAAGGGAAAAGCAGAAGGTTCTGAAAACTCAGACTTGGACAAAACTCCCCCACCATCTCCTGCTCCTGAGGAGGATGAAGACCCAGGTGTTCAGGTAATGCCATTGTGTTCTTTCTGAGCTTGGGCTGTGGAGTGTGGTAACTTTAGCCACGTGTAAAGCACACTGGGACGCCCTTAGCTTTGTTGGAAGTGCTTTGCAATGTCCTTATTGTTTCTGACAACATTATATCCTCAAGCTGGGCAGGCACTGAGCTCCACTCCAGGGCTGCCAGAGGGCACTGAGCTCTACCTCAGGGCTTTGGTGCTTAGACATCTTTGACTTTGCAATGAATAAAGCAAAAAGCCTTCTTTCATTTCAGGGAATGTGTATTTGGAGGTTTATGTATGCTGCCCTTAACATACTGTTTAACATACTACACTAGTATATTGATTCATTTAAAGTTTCCTTTAGTTTTGATTCTTCTGAAGTTTGGCTGCTTTCCAATTTTTATTTAGTGTGTGTGTGTGTGTGTGTGTAGTGTATGTATGTTGGTGTACTGAATGTATGTATAGAGACCAGAGGTCAACCTCAGGGTTATTACTTAGGAGCTGTTTGGCTACTTTCGATTTTGTAATTTAAAACCAATACATGTTTTATGGTTGTCTTAGCATACTGACATTGGATGGTCAATGATTAGGTATATTGGTGGTAAAGTTTGTATCAACAAGCCAGTGATTTTCCAAATAGTAGCTCTGTAGAACTGTCAGTGTTAGCATCTTTGACTCCTGGGAAATTTTATAGGAATATGTTGAAAACCAGACTTGAAACAAACACTCGGAATTTGGATTCTTGGGTGTTAGGTTGTTGCTTTTACTCTTTGGACTGAGAAGAGAGCGGCTCATACATGTAACAGTTAAAAATTATTTCCTTGTTAGGTTCCCTGGAAATGTGCCAGTCTGGTTCGCTAGGATAGCTGAAAATGACTTGTGCGAGTGACATCTAAGATATCAGGGAGCAGGTTACCAAGTCATCCCGCTGCACTAGGCACCAGCTCCTGGCAGCTTCCTGGGCTTTCATGGGCTGGATGGTGTTCTCTCAGGACTTCTCCCTGAGACTCAAGCGTTTATAGCAGGTAGTTCTTTTCTGAAGAATTTCAGATCTGTTTTTGTTTTTATTTGAGGAGAACTCTTGATATCTGTAATTCCACAGTGAACTGAGGACCAGAGAGGAAAATTGAGAGAGAATATAACTGAAGTGTCGAGGTTGTGTTTGGCCTGGATCCATAGCTAACCTAACGATTCCTTTTATGATATGGGTTAATTATGTAATTTTTTTTTATCATATGCCAGTGGAAAGATAATGGAGAGGTAAGTAGATAGCTTTTTTAAAAATTAGTTAGGAGTTTCAAACTAAAGTGAATGAGTTTTATCATATGGATGTTTTATTTGATTTATATTTGTTTAAAGTAGGACTTTATAAAATACGAATCTTTGGATAGCATTAAGAATCCTCACAAGTCAAAGAAAGTTGATCATTCTTACATAAATATTGCTGCTCGTTGTTAAAAACTCTGTCCATGTTAATTCCAACTCAGAACTTTTCTGTAGTGCATCTAACTACTAGTAGTTTTGCTTTTCTTTCTGAATTTCAGGTAATTCTAACCAACCTTCGTGAATGCTTTCCAGTTGCTAAGTTAGCTCATTTGGGCTCAGAAACAAAAAAACAGGCAACCCACACAAGGAGCCCTAACTTCAAGGCTGTGCTTTCTGTCTGTCTGATACAGGAAATGATGCTGACTGCTTGTTTATTGGGTTCTTCCTGTAACATATGCATGAAGGAATTAAAAGTGAACAGTTCTGAATTTCATGATTGCTTGCCAGAAGTAAATGACATACTTTAACTCAGAATTGCTCACAAGGCCCTCTTAGTGAGATCATAGAAATACATTCAAATCTTCCATTCAGTACACCAATTTAATGAAATGTATGCTTCTAAAAAGCAATCCAAATCTTAAAATTTGATGTATGTTTTAGTGTCACTGAAAAAGTTTGGAATTTAGTTTTAAATGTAATTCTTGTTTTTCCTTGAGAATTACAGAGTCTTTCAGATAATAATAGTTTAAAAGTATTATGTTGAAACATTATATATGATGAATAATTTTATATTGGGAAGTTGCAAAAGGACCTGAATAAATAAATAACTCAAAGGAATAATTATTTTTGACAAATTATAGGGAGACTGCATAACAGTTTGAAGTTTAAAGAGATTTTATTATTAATTGCAGTTTGTTATTTGTTATTTTCTTTGCAATTGAGAAGTCACCCATTGCTGTCTATTGACACCACATTGTTCTTGCATAGACTATACCATAGAGTTGACAGGAGGAAGCTCACAGCACAAAAGTTACATTTGCCAATCCATTAATTTCTCTTCTTAGAGGCAGATGTTATTTGATTTGTGGGAACATTTCTTGAATATTAGGGTAGGACTTTCTGTGAGTGAATTTATTTTAGACTAGTCAGACCCTTTCTGACTGATCACTTTCACTAGTTCATGGAAACTGGTAAAGCACCCCAGACGGCTCACTCAGTGTGCACACTCCTCATAGTGTGTCAGAGATGCAAGTAGAAATTCATCTAGTGCAGTTAGGTTGCGTCAGTCAGATGAAATGCAGATATTGTGCTAAATTTTTTAATTAAAAAAATTGTTCTTCATAATAGCCTTTTTGTTTCTGAAAGAAATTGACAGACCAGAAGTGAGGGATGGGGAAGTGGGCCCAAGAGCAAGGGTAAGTAGGTCACCTTTGGGAAGGGAAGGGAAGCTGAACAAGGTAATTGGGCCATTTTTCTTGGAGAGCTGGAGATGATTAGTGATAAGCTTAATCTTATTAATTGCACTTCACAATGCTTTGAATGACTTCCCTTATGTAATCATCACTGATGTGCGTGAAGCAGTAACCATCATTAACCCCATTTTACAGACTGAGAAACTGAGCTCAGAAAATTACCCTTTCAAGACCAGTTCCAACAGATTATGTTAAGTTCTAGGCTTGGAAGGTCAGATTGCCTCCTATGTGGTAGAGAGGCATCCAGATGACAAAGTCCCACAGGTTCCTGCCACCTAGAATAACCCATGGCCCTTGTTGCCATTCCCTCTGGTTGAGGTCCTTAGATCGTCTGTTAACAAAACTGACTCCTGTAAACCACCAACTCACCATAACCCACCATAGAGGTGAGGCTGGAGTCCTAGACAGACAGCGTCTTTGATTCTTGCGTGATGCGGAGTTTGTTTTGTGAGCCACCTCAGAGTGCTTCCATAGGGTAGGAGAAAGGGTAAAATCACGTTAAAGTACATCCATCCCAAACACTGGGAAAAAACAGTGGGGTCATGTTGTTTCTGATGAAAGAATTATCTTTGCCTGTTGCCTGGGGTGTGATGTCTTTTGCCTTTTTATAGCTTACTGTCCCAACTGTAAAATTTTAGGCTCTTTAAAAAGTATTACTACATAATTCTTAGAAAAAGATTTTTTTAAAAGATAATTACTATTCCTTTCACTTATTTGTTTATGAATTTGGCTTTTCAATCCTTCCTCACTTCAAAATTTTCTAGAATTTTCTTTTAGGGCCATCATTTAATTGCAACTTCCACCCTAAGTTTTTCTACCCTTTTTGCAGAATTATTATAATATGTAGAAACAATGTGTGTGTCTTTTCAGATATTTTTCTGTTATCAAAAGCACATGCAAATTCATTTTAAGTATTCATAGAGATGTAAATAAGACATATATTCTGTGTATCTTAAGAAGTTTATTAACATTTGTATTTAAGAAGAGTCATGGGTTAATTGCTGTTATGTAATTTGTTTTTATTTATCAGTTTATCTTGGAGATATGTCTAGGTCAAAGGGTTGACATGTTTTGCTACTGATAGATAATCTATAGGTTATCTTTTAATGACTTTTTGCATAAAATGTTTCCAGCCTTACAAAAATGAGGGGGGGCAGTAAGGTAACTTATTGAGAGAGATGCTGCTCACAAGCCTGGTAACCTGATTTCATTTCCCCGAAGCTCACAAGGAGAGAATTGATTTCTGAAAGTTGTCCTCTGACCTCCATCCATGTGTCATGACATGCATGTATGCACTGTTTCTTCCTATCTCATCCTCCTCCCTCAAATACATAAAATACATAAAAAATTTTAAAGATAAAAATGGACCCCTGCCAATCCATTGCCACCTCCAGAAATTGCCAAGGTGTCTGAAAGATGCTTGGCTGAGCAGGGAGCAAGGTTGGCTGCTGCCCACGGCGATGGCAGAGTGATGCTGCCTCAGGCTGCCTGGGGGTCCTGACTTCCCCCAGTTTTTATTGCACTGGTTGCCACAGATCTTTTCACTTGATTTGCAGAATTAAAGCCATCCGTTTTGGTTTAACTTTAAGATTCAAAAAGAGTATGTCTTATCACTGTGCTTCTTGTGGAAGAGCATCCGGGATTGCTTTGTAAAAGCCAATGTGTCGGGCTTCTGTTTTAGAAGAGGCGGTCGAGCAGGCAGGTGAAGAGAAAGCGCTACACTGAAGACTTGGAGTTCAGGATTTCTGATGAGGAGGGAGATGATCCAGACGGTGCAGGGAGAGACTCCCCATCTAACACCTCACAGTCGGAGCAGCAGGTGAGCGGCCAGGCTTGGGGTGCGGATATACAGTTTCAAAGGTGGACTAGAAATTTTCTATCTGGAAACAGATGGCAGCAAGCACACGATTCTTAGCAGAGGAACTCCACTCATGTAACGCTGGCCAAAACACCCTGGGAAATAGGACTCGAAAAGCCCTGCACACTGAAATTTATTTTTATACAGCCTATAATATGTAATTTGAGACAATTTTGGAGAATTAATGGCTTATGCTGAGGAAGACTCAAAACTAGAATACAAGAAGTCTGAATTTACCTCTGAGAATTCAGTGCTATAGCTTCTGGGACTTTAATAAACCACTTAGGCCTGTCTCCTGCTGCTCGGTACCATAAGAACTCCTTTATGAAATTACTGCCTTGTAGTAATACCCAGCAGGGTACACTTTATTTTCTGTGCAATGTAAATGATGGGTAAAATAGTTCATTTAAAATATGGGTAGTAATGTAGAAATGATTATTGTAAAGATTTTTTTAGATAATCTTCTTTCTTTTTGCTATTATTGTACTTTAGTTAACCAACTGTTATCCCATTGAAAAGTATATTAAATGTAGCTTTGTGTCTATTTGGTAATTTGCTCTATGTTAAGCTGTTGAATAATGTTTTATATGCCCTATATAGGTAAAAGCTGTCTACATATTTATCCCATGGACATAGATGCAAAAAAAGTTACATGTTTGATTTGCCATCATATGGAGATTATTCTCTCTTGGCAACTGGAGTTCCTAAATGGTCTCTGGTTTGAGGGATCCAGGCTCATCTGTGAGAGTGAAGGCACAACCATGAAGTCTTTTGCCTTTCTGTAAATTGAAGCTTTATTGCCTTTAGTCCTGTTTCCCACTGGCAACTGATGCTCTTAAAGGATGAGGAGGTGAACAAGGGGTGGTTTCCTGCTTGATTTTGTAGCATCAGTCAGGTGGTTTTTCATGTGGGTTGATGGATACTGCTTTATTTTTCATTTTTATTTTTTTTAGGAATCCATTGATGCAGAAGGCCCAGTGGTAGAAAAGATCATGAGCAGTCGTTCAGTGAAAAAACAGGTGAGTAGTGTGTATAGGACAGACCCCCTAGGGGCAAGGGGGCTGTTCTGGGATTGTTTGCTTTGTTTCTTTCAAGATTCCAAAGTTGAACTGGGTGTGGTAGTGCACACAGCTCTTGAGGGGTGGAAGCAGGAGGATCAGATAGATACTCAAGGCTGGAGTATAGGAGACCTTTCCTCAGAGAGAGAGAGAGATTGAGAGAGAGAGAGATTGAGAGAGAGAGAGAGAAAGAGATTGAGAGAGAGAGAGAGAGAGAAAGAGGCCTAATAGTTCTGTTGTTCCAAAGTAGACTCCTGGAGACATATCCTATACTGTCTGATTTACAAGCTCAAATCATCAATCTTCATTACAGAGAAAGCAAGAGACTTGGATCATCTTTAAGGAAATGTTTAAGGCTTACAAAGTTAGGGGCTACCTTTTTCATAAGAAATGTTCATGAACATGCATTTACTTCTCTCACATATATTTACCTGTCAGTCTCTCTTTGGAAGTTCCCTCGATCCACCATGTTCCCCCTCAGTAGGTTAAAGATTCTGCTTATCACTCAGGCAAGTAGATGTTCTCTCCCACATTTTATCACTTTTCTCGTATACAATTAAAATAGTTCAGGTATCTTTATTATCAAATGCAGAAGTGAAATATATAATACTTAAAGACAGTGCATTTACTTTTCATAGTTTTTTTAAGTCGATGTTGATGTGCTAAAGTAAACTCTTAAGTGTCCGTCACTTATAGAAGAAAAGCTTGCAATTGAGGGACACATGAGTTTACTCACATATCCTGGTGATACAGTGTATGTTCTTTAACCAATAGAAATTCTCTGTTCATGTAGGTAGAAATTCTCTGAACATGTAGGTAGAAACTGAGAACTACATGTTCACTTTGGGAAAAATCCTGTACTTGTTTTGAATAATCCATGATTCTAGAAAATAGTCACCTTTAGATATGGCAAATCAGTCAAACCCACAGTCTTTTTAAATTTTTACTACTCTCAAATAACATAATAATACAGCTTAATTTTTTGAAATGTAAAGCAAATGTAGTTTCTTTTTAGTAGAACATATATTAAAGTAGAGCTCTCCAGTGACTGAGATGAGGAATGGAGGAATTTGGGATTTATGGCCAGATTTTAAGTCTTATCAAATAATTGACCTTAAAAAATAGATTTATGCTATTCAAATACTTATTTGAAAAAGATCTTTAAGTTCTGTTACACCAATGATTAACAACTCCTGTATTTTTCTCCTAATATAATTGCTTTATGTTTTGTGAGGAACCATATGTCAAGAGCCTGGGCATTTTAGGTGGCTACTGTTGACTTGAATTTGAAGGTTTCTATCATGATGAATTAAACGTTAAAACCGAAGCCAAATTTCCCACCTGTTGAAGTAGAAATGAGCACCACTTATCTCATTAGAAAGGCTGCATTTTGTTTTACTAATGACTGTAGAACTGTTAGCTTGTGAATTGTACATATATAGTAAAATGTAAATGCTTGACACGCTTAAAGAGTAGTCCCCTTTAGTGTGAAGTGACGAGTAAATAGCATGTCCTTTGGATGGAATGTACTAATTTCCGCTCAATTGACAGTACTTCAACAGGCATACTCAGCAGGTTTGGGGGTTGCAAATTACAATTAGCCCTATTATTCATTGCTAGTTAGATTATGTGTCATGTAGGATATGGTTTTTCTTTCTTTTTCTGCCCACTTCAGGGTGTTTGGCTGTGTTGTTATTTTCTTTTAGCCCCCTTTAAAAGCAGGTGTCTATGGATTAGAAGTAGATATTGTTACCATTTACCAGCAACTATATAGCTTACTGTAAGGTATTAGAAATCATTTTCTGGTTTGGCAAATATGAGAATGTCCTGTATGACAGGACATGATTTAAAGTAGGGAAGAGAAATAGAGCTCACAGAATTGCTGGTCTATGACTGTTATTTTTAAAGGGTCATAAAACCTATTAGAAGGTACCAAATATAAACAGGCTTTTTAATCAATTTTTTAAGCTGCAAATGTTCTGAGGATGGCTGTATGGTTACTGGCTTTAAGAACACTACAGGCAAGGGTTGCACAGATAAGAAACAAAAGGAAACTAGAGATTTTTTCTGGATACTAGCTGTGTCTGATGGTCTGTTTCCTATTACCATGAATAATTTAAGAGTTGTCTGTGAGAAGGTCTCAGTCAACTGAGTGGGATTTCTCAGAGCTGTCCTGTAGGTGCTGACTTAGGTGGACTTGGTGGAATCGATTGTCATGGAGTTTACAAATTGAGAAGACTCCTCTGTCAGGACCTTGTGCTCGGTTCCCCAACCTAAGGGGCATGTATGGCTTGGCATTTGTGTATTGTCCACAGCCCCAGTAACACACAAGAGTCCCTGAGGAGGAGCTGCAGTACGTGTGCTTGAGTTCTGAGGTAGATGTGTGTATGTCAATCAATTTAGGCTGCATAGAAATCAGTGCTTCTGTTTTCTTCTTTTTCTCACAGCCCTTACTGCCCTTTCTCACAGCCATTTATCTTTGGAGAACAGCTCAAATCCTTTTTAAGTCAGATCAGAAATGAATTCTGAGGATATTCCCAAAAATTTTTTTCTTTTTCTTTATCTACATATTTTCTTCCTTGAGGAGTTACTTCATAATCTAGTGTATTTGTCTTAATTTTCCCTAATGGAATCCAACAGTTAAAAAAAGGCAAAACATCAAAAACTAAGATACAAGTCTTAATCATATTCATCCTTATTTTCTCCTTAAGTGGTCTGCGTATTGGCATCTCTGTTAATGTGTTTGAAAGAACACATTAAAGAAATTGAAAGATATTCATACTTAAAACTTGTGGGGAGTGTTTTTGTTATTGTTAAGGTAATTTTTTTCAATTTTTTGTGCATTATTTAATAACATTTTCCCTTCATTGTAGTTTAGCTTAGTGTAGCATAACTGCTTAGTTCAGGAAGACCAGTCATTCTTTCATGATGGAGGGTTTCAATTGCTGGATGATTGTTTCAAATCAAGACGGAGAAGTCAGCATGGTGCCTGATTAGAGATTCTTGCTCACATGAAGAGTGGGACAAATAATTTGGAACCTTAATTTTTATATGAATTATAAAGATTAGAGAGCCTGGTTCTGGAGTAATGAAAAGATATTATACATTTCTCAGAAATCTTCTGTTGAACACATGAAATTACTTGGCACGCCCTCAGATTAAGTGGGAGTTGTCTAAGAAGTAAATTGCAGTGTAGAGTGTATGTTCCCGTATGGAATTGGCGCTCTGACTCTGCTGTTCATTGTGTATGCACACAGTAGAATGGGTTCTGAAAATTAACAGTGTGAAGACTGCTCCAAGAGGATGTCATTGAGTAAACAATTGAAGGGGTGCTTCTGAGGGTCAAGGATCCACATGCTACTGTTCATTGTTGTGATATCAGTAAAGTTAAAGAGGTCAAAAGAAAAAGTGAGCGACAGCTGATCATTGCTCTAGGGCAAGAGTGTGGTTCTCCTCCGTGCATGGCCAGCTACTCTGAGCATGGTGTTTTGTTTATTTGGGGGCATTCTAAAGGTGCTGTGCCAGCTCCAGGTGCTGCTGCTGGAGTCTCAGACCCAGTTTCTCCAGACAGCTTGAGATCCTTTCGTGAGGTCTTTCCACAGCAAGTTCCCTGGGGAGTAGCTGATCATGATAAGAAAGTGAACATTAATGAGAGTTGGGGACAGATGGCCTGGGACCAGAACTACAATAAAAAAAAAAATGTTCTCTACTGTTGAAGATTTGGCTGAAATGTTTTCATACACTTAAAATTATGGTGTGTTGAGTCCATTGAAAACCAGAGGCACCAGAAAAAGAGAAAATAAAACAGAACAGAGGAGATCAGAGGAAATAATAGAGCAGAGGAGTGGGAAATCTTGTCTAGCACTACCTAGAAAATACATGATTTTAAACAGCTCTTGCAGAAATAGAAATGCTAGCTTGTATCAGAAGTTTGTAATCAGTTCTGATTTAAGCCTGAATTCTATGAGATGATTTGCGGAGTATTACCAGATTAAGTTTTATCCCTGCTTCCTAATTTTCTCTGGTTATCTGCAGTTTTATTTTTGCCTTTCTACTAGAATCTCTAATTCTGTATAGATTCAATATATTTTGAGTGGAAGTAGAATCAGTAAATACTAGAATTTCAGAAAAAATAAGTTGGGTGCTACATGGGTTGCCTCTTGAATTGACAAGAACTTATGAAGTATCCACAGACATATGTGGCTGACTCTTCGATGGTGTCCTGACAGGCTGGTCTAAAAAGTTGCTTTATATTAATGATCACACCTTTTATAGATCCAGTGTGGCACATCCAGATACTAATTGGTGTTGGCCTCACTCCTAAATATTCAATCTTCTTATTACCAAGAAATTGTTTAAAATTCAGGTTTAATTATTACTGAAAAGTTTAAGGGAAAATTTTTACAATCTTTAACAATAAAGATTACAGATTGAAGGGACCCAGAATGTCTTTGAGAGATTCATGTCACTCAGTTATCTATTAGAAATACCCTTTTGTTAGTCTTCTGCCATGTTCCCGCTTGCCTTAGAAGCATCTGGAAGACTGTGGCGCATCTAGTGCATGACCCTCAAGGCAGACTTGGGGCAATTCCTGAAACACCTGTAAGGGGTGCTTATATTTTATGTCCCTGTTTTATCTAATCAAACGTTTGGAAGAATATTATATATTATGACTTGTTTTAACAGCCTAAAACTAAAAGCAAAATACGGAGATATCTAAAATACCATGTAAATGTTATCTTCTATGCATGCGACCATAGGTAGAAGCAAGGGAGATGTTATAGATTGATCTTACCATGAGAAACTCTTGATTTGGCTGACATGATCACAGCTGTAACCTACCTAAATGTAGTATTTGAAGTGTTAATTTTATTTGGCTGCTATATATGTGAGACATCTTGTCTGAGAGATTTTAATTGTTCCATTGAGTAGAACTATGAATAGTGATGCACTGAGATTACAATGTAAGAACAAGGTTTAGTTTTATATGTTTTCTTGTTTAGAGTTATTAACTATATGGAGAAATAAATTTCTTTTAAATATTTTAAAACATTACAAAACCCACAATGTAAAGTTGCCATGAGGCAGCCAAAAATAATACATATGGCATTCAGGAGAGCAGTTGCTAATTGGCTGCTGCCTGAGAAAATGGTACACTTGGCGTCTACTTAACACTGTGGGTTTGGCAGCGAGCCAGTGTGGGGTCAGGTTGTTGTGAATGAAGCTGCATGTGGTTAGGGAGGAGTTAAAATGATTCATGCCCTGGAAGCCTGAACACATCGAGTAGAGAAGTGAGCATAGGCCCGCGAGTCCTGAGCACGTGAGTAGAACAGGCCGCGTGGGCCTGAGACCCGAGCACGTCATTCGGAGCCCCCAGCACGGTGAGCAGAGCATGGCTGTGGGGCGGGGTGAGGCTGAGCACATGAACACAGCAGCTAGTGTGGCCCGAGGCCTGACGGGGTCCAGCAGAGTCGTTCGGTGGGGCAGGCCAGGGAGGCCTGAGCACGAGGGGACCATCACACCGGGCTGAGGTCTGAAAGCGGAACTTCCCGAGTGGGCCTGACGTGATCCTGTGAGCAGGGCGCTCGCGTGGCCCGGGCTTGCTGGGGCTCTGCAGCCTGCTCTGCTTCTTAGGAGGCTGTGAGCTGCTCTTCGCAGGCCCCCGTGCTAGCTTGAAAGTACATCACTGCTTTCGAAAATTTCCAGAATACGGTTTTAAGTGTGTGCCTCAATTTTTCTTTTGTTGCAGAAGGAATCTGGAGAGGAGGTAGAAGTTGAGGAATTTTATGTGAAATACAAAAACTTGTAAGTAAATTGTGATTTTTTTCTTGTTAAATGGATATATTTTCATATTAGTAAACAATGTAAAAATGTGAACTGTGAGGTTTTTGTATGGTTTCTTTTAGTGCTCTAAAGACCATTAATTGTTGTCTTTGATAGTATGTGGATTTTTCTGAAAAATGAGTAGTTTTCCTTATATAGCCAGGAAGTTTTTGGTAAACAGATTAAAAACTTGGATTGTAACAGAGAAATAGATAAGGTAGAGATTGGTTATCCTCCGAGAGTGGCTCTTCTTCCTCCCTGTACATGCTGACCCCTGGAGGTTTCAAGGACCCAGGGTACGGCTAAGGCTTCAGTGCATTGAACTCAGGTTTTAAGTAAGTATGTTATTTTACATGAAAATGTTTGTACATTAAAAGATGTAAGCATCTGTAATGGTTACTCTTATCTGTTGCCGTGAAAGAACCCAAAGTTAAGGAACTTAAGGGGAGAAAGGGAGATTTTATTCAGCTTACGTTTCCACAGGGGAGAAATAGTCCTTCATGGCGGAGGTGGCATGGCAGGCTGTCCAGCTGAAGCTGGAGTCAGGCTAAGTCACTGCCATCCGTGAGGCTAAAAGCTGCAAGACTCCAGGAGGTAGGGTGGATCTAATCCACCTCAAGGCCCACCCCCGTGACTTTCTTCTTCCGGCAAGACTCCACCTCTCAAAGGTGTCACATGAGACTGTGGGGGGACACATTTCAAACCATGATAGCATCTGCTGAAGTTTGCCGAAAAACAACCAAGGACAAACTCATTCATTGATGGCATAAACATGTCTTTTACTTTGTCCTTTCGGAGACAGAGAACTTTCAAAGGCCCGCATTAACAATTCCTAGGATTTTCTTTTAATCTATTTACTTGGAGGGGGTAAGAGAGGAGATGCACATGTCAATTCTGTAGTGAAATGGTTGAGGGTGGAGGCCAACATTTGGAACTCAATTCTCTTCTTCAAACTCAGGTCTCCAGGTTTGTGAGCTATCTCACAGGTCCTGTCCTAGGATGTGAAGAGAGGCTTTGCAGGTTGCTGTGGAAACAGCCTAAAGTCATGTGCCCTAGAAAATGAGAGTGTTGGAAATGGTAGTTTTTTTTTTGTTTTGTCCTTTGAGCTGACACTGTTAACACAGGGACACGCTTCTGAGGAGGTTTGTAAGCAAAGTCTTTCACCAAGAAAAAGATGAACATGTCTCTGTCAATTTTATCCCGAGAGCCAGCGAGATGCAGTCTGGCAATGAGAAATGCTCAGTAAATGTTAGCTGTCTTCATGAGCATCCTCAGAGCACAATGAGTTTACATATGCAAATTATACAGATGACAAAATTTCCTCTGAGCAAATCCTTACTAAGAAGGGAAGGATAGAAAAAGAAGAGGTCACCTAAATAATGAGGGGAGTGATCTGTATAGCTGTACCTAATAAAGTAGAGAATCAAGGTTAAGTGTTGATTGACACAGATGTGTACCACCACCAGACAGACATCTGAAGATGTAAGGACATGGTAGGAACTCAGTATTTCAGCCCATGCTCCTGTGGTGGCTCCAGCACCAGGCACCGCTCTCCCCCCCCCCCCCCGCCCCCAGGCCAGAGGAGACTGTCCTTTGTGACAATACTAAAAACTAGCTCTTCCATCAATATTATGGGTATCTAAGGGAAATTAAATCTTATCCAAAGCAGATTTTGTTAGCCTACTTTGATTTGATGTCTATGTGAAACTGCAAGAAACAAAAGTGGTCTTGTTTTGTTTTTGTAATGTGTATCTTTTATAATGGTTGTTAAGTAATTCCATCCTTCTTTCTAGATAGAGTAGTTGGGCTTCTAATGTGAGGAAAACCTTCCCCTCATGTTGCTTGACTGATATATGACTGTGTAAACTTGTGAGTTCTCATTTATTAAATGGATTTTGATTTTCACTATTATAGTATGGCTTACATCATTCCTGGTTTGGCCAGTGAGAGTCCTTCAAACTGTCTCTCCTGTGGATTTGCTTGTCCCCATTTTCTTTGAGCATCACCGTAGTTTTCTGACTCGCCCGATAACATCCCACTTATAGCTCTGAGTCAGTTAGTTCTCAGGAGCTTTGCTGTTTTTATTGGAGACAGTATTTTGGAGCCAATTCATGGGCTGTGGCCATGCTTGTAGCTGATGAGATGCTGTTAGGACAGTAGCAGATATAGGCACAAGCCCATGTACAGACAACCTATATGCATACATACCTGTTTATCATATATATACACTTACCTCTCTTTACCTCTCTGAAAACAAAACAGGGCCTTTGATACTCCAGCTCTTCCACAGGATATAGGCCACCTTGTCTCTTTACTGTGCTAATTCCTCTCTTCAGTTGAGACATAGCTTTTACTGTTTAATAATGTAGATATGGTTTCAGAATTACTTACTAGCTAATAATTCTATTATCTTTTTGTTGTTGTTGTTGTTGTTGAGAGTTTTTGTGTGCTTGTTAAGTTCAACATTTCCTTATGTTCTCGGGCTGCCTTCCCAGTTGTATTCCTCAGTACACAGTTGTGTTTTCACTAGCCTCTGTTGGTATTTGAGTTCTGTCTTAGCTACTGCTTGCTCTTAATTTTTTTAATTTATAAAAATATTGAGCATTTACATACTTAAAAGTCTTAACTATGAAGAAAAATTTACTCAGGTAAAGAATGTACAGCCCATTTCTACCCACCTCCTCATTTAATCCGGGGTTTTTCTTTTTTATAAGAAAGATATGGGGTTAAGTATATTTATGTAAATGCCTACATGCACATGTATTTCTGCTAATAGAAGATTGCATGCTATGAATACTTTTTTGCTCTACTTGGAACATCGTTGCATCAGTGCATGGAGGCGATCTTCACTCTTTGTTACACCGGCATAGTATTCTAATACATAGCTGTAACATAGCTTTGCAATCAGTCTCCCATGTCTGTGAGCATGTAAATGGTTTCTTGCATTTTTGTAATTACAGGCAATGCCACAATTAGTATTCTCAGCATGTCCATGTGTATTTTCAAATTGAAAATTTTTCTTCAAGATGAGTTCTCAGAAATGGGATTGCTCTGCCAAGGTGTAAACATGCATGTAGATTTGGAAGATACTGACAGACTCCCCCTGTACCAGGGTCATCCAGTTTAGATTCCTATGAGCAATGCACGAGAAAACTTGTTTCCTTGCAACCTTTTTCCAACATAATGTGTTATCTTTTCTATTTTTATGAGAAATGGTATTTCAATGAAATTATAATTTTATTTTTTCTTGCTATGAATAAACAAGCATCTTTTCATAAGTTCAATGACAATATCTTACCACTTGTCTGTGTGTGTTCTCATTTTCCTATCACGCTTCCCTCATTTTTTGTGAGTTATTTTTACTTGTGTGTGGTGCGTGTCTGTGTGTGTATGTGTATATGTTTGTGTGTGTGTGTGTGTGTGTGTGTGTGTGTGTGTGTGTGTGTGTAAGGCATTTAAGTATATGTGCCTGTGAGGCTCAGAGATGAGCTCAAGAATCATCCTGGACTGCTTTACTTCCTTACAGCTTTGTTCTGGGATTTCCCAGGCTCTCTGCCTTCTAGGGCTGGAAGTGCAGATCACAGCTGTTTCCACCAGGAATTTTTTCACATGGGATTAGGAATCTGAATTAAGGTCTTTTTGCTTTTGAAGCAAAAGTTTTAGCCCCCACACCATCTCCCCAACCTGAGAGTTCTTTATATAGTAGAGGAACATTAGCTTTTAAAAGGTGTTTTTGAAGAGTGCAGCTGCTCATAGACCTGTGACTACTGAAGGATAGTTCTCTATCAGGGAAGATCATCTTCCCAAAAGCACACAGCTTGGAGACCCTTGGAGAGGTAAGGGAAGAGGAAGATGCTTGCTAGCCAGCCAGCCTGTCCTCACCTTTGCTGTTAGCTCTTCATATGGGCTGGATGGTCAACTTTTACTAAGTTTTCTTTTGACTTCATGGAGTTTATTTCATTATAAATTTAAAAAGGTTTATGGTTAGTTTGATCAGTCTTTAAAGCCCTTTCCTGTATCTGAGTCAATGAAGAATTGACCCTTATTTTCTTCTTGTGTTTGTGTGATTTTATTCTCTCTTGTTAGGGCCATGACCTACTTGCTGTTTATTCTCGTGGACAATAGGGATGCATTCTGAGAAGCACATTGTCACTTAATGTGGTCTTTGTGTGGATGTCATAGCGTGTCCTTACCAGACCTTGATGATGTAGGTCAGTTCAATGCCATGCTTGGTGGCAGTCAACACCATGGTAGATAGGAAACATCTAGAGTTGCTGCTGGTGTCACAGGGTATGTGGTCCCAGAGGAAACTTTTGTAAGTAGAAGTCTTGCTACAAGTTACAATAAGGATAGACTAAAAACAATCAGTAATATTACCAAGTAATAATATAAATCATTGTTACTAAGTTTTATGTACAGTACACAATTGCATGTGCTTTGTTTTCAGAACACATGAGCAACACACTACCGTGATAGTACAGTGTCTCTATCACTAGACCATACAGCTTTTCCAGCTCCGTTGTAACCCGGACCATAGTCTGTCTTACATGTAGTTAGCCCCAAAGCATTATGAGTGAGTTGGGGAGATGGCTCAATGACTAAAGCCTTTGCCTTGCAAGCAAAAAAGACTCGAGTTCAGATCCTCAGATCCCATGTAAACATACCGGGCAGAAATGGTGGTGGCCTGCAATTCTGGCCCTATAGGGCAGAGCCTGGGAAATCCTAGAGCAAACCAGGAAAGAGGTAGAGTAATCCAGGATGATTCCAGTTGTCATCCTTGGGCCTCCACAGGCATGCACATTCCAGTGGTGTCTGACACACAGGCACTTACATGTATTGAAAAAAAAAATTAGACAATGCAAGACTAGAAACATATTGTAAAAGTTCTTTTCCACAGTGATTTAAGATGTAACCTCTGGTAGCAAAATTGTGTATTTATTTGGATTTGTATCTGAACTCCCTTTTTGATCTGTTTGTCCTTCATTACCACTACTACATTACTACGAGTTTTGAAAATGTATTTCAGTATCTATTAGTCAGGATCCCCAGTCGCTCCTCCTTTTTAATGTTTTTAGGGATAACCTTGCACATTGCTTTTTATATCGACAGTTGTGTGTCTACCTTTAGTTGCATAAAAATGCTTACATTTGTCTTGATATTATTTAGTATGTTAAGGTATAATGTGTAAAATAATAAGATAGTCTTTTTACTTGGTTCAGCTTTATGTTCATGTGTCTTTAGAGTGTTTAAACAGTACTTTATGTAAATGTGTTCAGTTCATATTAAGTTTATAGCTACATCTTTTGTCTTTATAGCTATTATGAAAAGTTTTCTCAAGTATCATGACCTTCAACACTGGTTATTGTTTTAGTAAATGAAGTTATTATTGATTTCTTTATGGCAATTTTATATCCTTCTGTATTCAGTTATTTTTTTCTTACATGAATTCATTTTCTAATAGATTCTATAAGATTTTCTTGGTACATACTTACTTACTATTTTCCAATTACTGTGTTCCTTTTACATTGTGACTTACTTATGATATTAATGAATACTTCATATACAATATTGAATCATAGTGTAGTGGATTCCATACCTAATTGGTTCCTGATCTTTGTTTGAAAATCTTTGTTGTTTCTCTACTGTATAAACTATGAATTTAAAATTAAAATCTACATATTTAGATATTTTAATGAAATACCAATAAATTTCTAGTTTTCTAAATTAAAAAATTCCCATTATGGTAATAATTGCTATCACATCAATTTTTAGTACAAATGGGGAGAATTACATGTATTTTCTCAAGTATATTTTAAAAATGGATTTCTTGACACTGAACCAATCTTGTATTCCTAAAGTAAATCTTAATTTCCTCATCTTTTGTTTTCTATTTCAAAACATACATACATACATCTTCCTTCCTCCCTCCCTTCCTCCCTCCTTCCCCTCCTCCCTCCCTCCCTTCCTCCCTCCCTTCCTCCCTTCCTCCCTTCCTCCCTTCCTTCCTCCCTTCCTCCCTTCCTCTCTCTCCCTTCCTCCCTCCCTCCTTCCTTCCCCCTCCTCCTCCTCCTCCTTCTTCTCCTCCTGTGCTATCTCTCCTCCTTTCTTCCCTCCCTCCCTCCCTTCTTTCCGTAAGGTGTACACATGCAGGATATGATACATAGGTGGAGGTCAGAGGACAGTTTTTAAAAGTCATCTTTCTCCTACATGTGGGCTTTTGGAGATCAACCTCAGCTCATCTGGTTTATGAGCAGACATCTTCTGTTTGGCTTTGTAGCTTGTCCTTTTTCTTAATATAGTGTGACAACTTTTCACTAATATGCATGTGGGGTATAGTCTTTCATTTTTTTCTTTATTTTTTCTTTTGTACCATCTTTTATCAGCATTAGGCATATAAATGTTACTTATTTCATTAAAAAATTAAAATTTTGAAATGATTTTGTTTCCCAAAGGAACTATAAGTTGCATTGTTTATAGAGCTTCATTCAGCTTAGAGATTCAGGCTGTTTTTCTTACAACTTACTCCCCTCTATAGCTTATTCTTAATGCTTTCAGTGCTAGCTAGTCCATCAACAAGATTTTCCTTTAAGCCTCACTGAGAGCAACTAAATAACATAGAATAAGCTGCTTTAGTGTTTTTCTGATTATTATTATTTACTTACTATTTCCTTTTACTGAAAATTTATTTTTTTTAATCTTTTTTTTAAATTTTTGAGTGTCTGTATGTCTCGTGTGTATGTGACTGTGTATCAGAGGACATTGTGCCTACGGAGACCCAAGGGTGACTTTGGGAATAACCGTGAATTGTGCTACCTCCTCTTTGCTTTCACTCTGGAGTTTCCCCAGTTCTGCCAGGAATTACAGGCTACTTTCATTTCTTCCTGGTGTTTTTATGTAGGATCCGAATTAGAATTCTGAACTTTCCACTATGAGGCAGAGGTTTAACTCCTGTGCTATGTGTGTAGCCTGTGAAAATTCATACATTTTAAAGGCAGAAAATATGATATTTGTAATCTTGCTACTGAATATAGTATTTGTTAACATATTGATGCATGCTCATCTGGTCTATTTTATATATATGTATGTATGTATGTATGTATATGTATTTATATTTGTATATGCATGCATATATAGGATTTATAATTTATAGTTATGAAAGACTTACATTTTAAAATCATTTTGTGTTTCACTCAGTTACAGTATTAAATCAATCTTGCCTTTGACAGTGCATGTTAGAGCATAGATATCAATACTAAGCATTTTAGGGTGCAATTGCTGCATAATCTCAATGAAGTAGTACTTTGACTCTAAAATAGTCACACATCCAAACATCTTCCTTCTTATTCGCTTAATGACACTAGGGATGGAGCTCAGGGCCTTACATGCATTCTAGACAAGTGAGCCCTCTGCCGTTGTGATGCTTCTCCAGCCTTTGGCTTTTTTGAGGCAGAATTTTGCTGTGTAGTCCAGGTTGTCCTTGAACTTACCATCCTCCTGCCTCTGCCTCTGCCTCCCCAGTGCTGTGATTCTAAGCATTCCATCATACTTGGCATCATCTCATTCCCTTTTATTATCTTAGCCAGAAGGAGAAACAGGATTGTGAAAGCTGTCAGACAAGGGAAGATGATGGTGCAGTAATAATACTGAATACCAGGTAGAACAATGTTAAACGCACCATCAGTCATTAACTGCACATTTGAGTCTTTGGGAAAGTTGAATATGTTCACATTAAAAAAGGCTTAGAGCAGAAGGTGACGGATCTGAAGGGGATGGGAGTTGCTCAGTGAGAAGTAAGATTTTAGCCAGTAAGTGGCTCTGAATGAAAAGTAAGGGGTATTGTTTCAAGCTCCTGGAAGAACACAGCTAGATGTGCAGCCACTGATAAGACCCTGGGACAATGTATGGGCCAGGGTCAGAGCCAATGGCCATGGCTTCTAAAGTACTAACTAGGCTTGAACGTAAGGACCTATGTGGATCTTACATAAGACAGAACACACTGCTTCCCTTATCTCTAAAGAAATTGTTATTTTAACTTTGAGGCCTTTTACATTGATAAAAACCTTCTATTTCTCAGTGATAAGGGATAAAACATAAATTCATATTTAGACCACCCTGTAGTATTGTTTTTTACTGACGTCTAAACCATTCACTTATGAAAACAGCTTGTCATTAGATCTCTCTCTTTCTGCCTCCATCTTTCTCTCCTGTGTGGGCGTGTGGGTGGGAGAGTAAAAGCTGAGACTTGGAAGTAGAAAGCAAATTTTCGGTGCTATTCATTGCTTTTCTGTTACTCTCAAACATTAGCAGTCACTCTGAATATTGCTTAGCAGTCCTATCAGTAATTAGTAAGTTATTTGCTAATGTTCTCTTTTAGTTGATTTTTTATGCTTTCCACATACTTGAACATATTCTTTTGTTCTTTCAGCTCCTATCTTCATTGTCAATGGGCATCTGTAGAAGATCTGGAAAAAGATAAGAGAATTCAGCAAAAGATAAAACGATTTAAGTCAAAACAGGGCCAGAACAAGTTCCTTTCAGAGGTATGCAATACCTGCTTATTTTTTGAAGTGTTTTTTGAAGTACTCTGAAGTTTGAATTTTTGGTCAGTAAACTATTAAAATAATCTGGTTTGCCTCATTTAGTGCTGTTGCTTGCGTGTTGGTAACTGGTCATTGCTAAAATAATTTGTAAACAGGAACTTTCTCATTCTTCCTGTTGCTCTGTGTAGAAAGTACTGGTCTTTATGGCATGTGGAAATAGCACCAGTGGATACAATCAAAATCTTGCAACAGAAGTGCAACTAATGAATTAACAGTGTAAGTAAACATAAGTTCTGTTGAGGTTTAGCAAGTTACAAACTCTGCAGTAGATATGGAAGTTTAGTTTGTGTCGAGGCCAACTTGAGATGGATTTCTTTAGTTCAAGTTAGTGATTCCAGTTCTTTGAGCAGATCCCTGTTGTGCACCGAGGCTGGTTGCAGTGTCTCTTTGTCTAGGTAGTCAGTTATGGAAAGACAGATATGTAAACAGGGGATAAAAATCTACATTTATACAGGTGCCAGGTTGCCTGCTTCTATAATAATAGATTTATTTTTAAAAAAGAAAATGCTTTCACAAATTTCTTCCTAGGGCCTCTATGGACTTTAGATTATTAATTGACTTTCACTTAAACCTCTAGCATTTGATTTTTAGTTCTCTTCTTACAAGAGTTATCCAGAAAGCAGCTCTGTACCAGAGCTTTTACTTTCGAGTATGAATCTGGATTCAGTCCCTAGCATGGAAGAAGAAGGCAAAACAAGGAGATAAATAAGTGTCAGTCAAATGTAAACTATAAAGAAGTGTGAGAATTGTAAAATGATAACTACTGAGTCACTTACTCCTACCCCTTTGTAGAGATGAGGAGGGTGGGGCAGAAGAGAGGTTAGTATTTAGTATGTCATAAATCCTCATAGGAGTCTTGCAAACCCCATTTCCAACTGGCAGGCAGGAGCTTCGTAAGACCTGTCTGCAGTCTCAAAATGCTTCTCATCCCACCTGTTCTGCCACTCCGGGGACCAGCCTTGCTTGACAGTGCCATGTTTGCACTGAGTGGAATGTCGCAGAGTACAGCTCAGTTTTTACATCTGGGAGAATATTAAGATGATTCTTTTTTCTTGAAAAAGAAAAACATCCTGAGAAAAACAAAAAGTTAAACTTTTGAGATACCAAGTGAATTGAAATCCTTAGTTTTCTTTCAGAAAGAGACACCGTATGATCTGGGAGGGATAAAGAAAAAGACAATAAGCTTTCTCCCATCCTTAAATTCCAGTCCTGTTTATTAGGTTTTGTTGGTCTCTGGTTCCTGTTGTCACACACCCTGTCTGAACTTGCCATCTGTTTGAGTCGATGATGTCAGGATCACAAACATTATCTTCCTGGTAAACAGGCATCTAGAAATCCTAAGTTCTGCCTCAGGGGGTCATCAGAAAAAAGTGACACCTATGAGCACCCCTCTCCTTCCTCTTGAGCAGACCTGCATGATCTGTTTTCCAGCATCCTCTAGCTATCTGCTCTTTTGGTTTTTCTAGTTATAGCTGCTTTACATTCTTTGCCGAACCCAAATCTGCACCTACATTCCATTCAGAAACCTCGTGTAGATGAGAACACTTACCACATGCACGATGCCAGAGATTACTCACTTAACGGGAGGGATGCAGTAGAAGGTAAATTCAGCACCAAATATGAAAACTTCTGTGTAAGAATTAGTTGCCTTAAAAGCAGTTCTTGCTATCCAAATCGAGTCTGTGGAAAATTAAGTGTTTATTTCATATGTAAATAGTACATACGTATATACTGTTTTCCTAAATCCAGAAGCTTTTAACAAAGCCAGTGAATTAGAATATTAACATTTTAAATTAACTTAATACTTCAGTGTATTCTTTTTCTTTACTGTTCACCTCTTTTCAAAATCTGGAAGCAGCTGAAGCACAGTTTGTATTTGTGCTTTTTATTTCATAATTCACAGTCCAAAGTACTCAAAGCGAACATTTTAAGAACCCAGAATATGTGCTTTCCTCAAACACTCTGACTGCCAGCTTACCTGCTGCACTTCAGTTCAGAAGATAAGGGTGGGTGAAAGTGACTGTAGGCTACCTCTTGCATGCTCACATTTTAACGCAGGGGTATTATCAAGTTACTTTGGTTCTGACCCAGATCTGCAAAATTTTTGGCATAGGTTTGTTTAAAAATGTTTCGCTCTGTAACTTTCCTCATAGTATTTTCTATTTTTTCATATTCTTTATGAACAGGCAGTATTATTTGCTTTCATAAATATTGTTTGAATCTTATTTAAGTAACCTAATTTGTAGGCTTTATTTCTTTGCATTCTTTTTTTCAAACAGTCCATGTTACAAATAAGTCATTGACACATTTAAGATTAGTGACAAGACTGTTATTCTGAGTGAGGTACTAATATAGATTGTCAAAGATTATTAAGCATCACAACTGTGTTCACATTAAAATATGAAACCTCTGCTTTCAGCAGAGTGGCTTTTGCATAGCATTGCTTGCATGATGTCCTGTGGAGCCTGCCACTCTGAGGCTCAGTGGCACTCACTTCGCATGGCTCTGACTCTCCACTATAGTTTCAGGGATGCTAAGTGCATTGCACTCCATAAGCCTTTCGGGTCGCTCATTAGTAATTTGTAATTTCACACTTCATTTGAAATATTCTTCAGCATTCTGTCACAGTAATTAAAAGATCTAGTTAACAAAGTCTAAGAACTTTGATTTCCTCATAGGTAGTGGTTCTGTTAAATTGTACCATTTCAATTAATAAAATAGAAATTTAGAATTTATCAGATACACATTTTGGGTTACCATGACCCAAAATATTATTGTCTGGTAAAAAGTGAAATAATTTTTCTTATGAGGAAATAAATAAAATTTGACTTTTTTCCTCTTTGTTATAGATTGAGGATGAACTTTTTAATCCAGATTATGTGGAAGTTGACCGGATAATGGACTTTACACGTAGCACAGATGACCGGGGAGAGGTAACAGAGGTCTTTTGTATTACAGAGTGATGTGCAGGCAGTTCATGAAGAAAGAAGCCAGGCTTGATCCTGTTCTGAACCTTGATTACTTACATACTTCATCAAAGTTTTAACTGAAACTTAATGTGTATTATCAGTTTTATGACTTAATAATAGTGTTAAATATTTTATTATGTGTTTAATCTGAAAGGTTTTTCTTTTAATCAATTTTTATTAACGTTTTTCACATGACCAGTAAACACATTTTGACTATGACCAGTAAACACATTTTGGTATACATCTATCTCGTAGCACAAATTTCCTTCTGTAATGACTGTACACTTGTAGCAAGATGGACTTTAATGTTATTTGGCATTAGACATCCTTAATGAAATTGATATGTACCATTTAATGAGATATCTAAAGATAACAAAAGATACTTTTCTTTATATGCCCCCACACCCGCATTGTCCTATTGCTTTGCAAGCCTTGTGAGACTATAAAGGACATTTGATAGGGACACTAGGATGAAGAGAAGTCTAATGAATTATGCGTCTTAGTAACATGTGTCTACTCCTATGAGTCCTGTCATTCCTGGTTCAGCCTCATGTAAATTGAGCTGTATATGTAAGTGTTTGGATTCTGCTCACCTAGGGAGAGGCTGCAGAGAACTCTCATTTTTTTTCTAAACTATGCGTAATAAAATATCTTGATATTTCAAAGGCCAAATTTATAACATCTTCATTTTTCTAGTTTTGCATGATTATACTTTAAAAAATTATTTTTATAGCATATTTGCATTGTAAAGCAAATACTTTTAACATCACAGTCGAGTTAGTGTACCTTGATCTGAAATGAAGATCAATAAGTCCATTTTTTTCTGGATAAAAGTCAAAAAGAAGAAATCCTACTACATTACCCAAAATAGTTTGTTCTTCATTTCTTTTAAAACTGAAGTTATTCTAATATGATTGAGTACAGATAATTTCTCTTTTGTCATAAGGAAAAGCAGATTTCTTAATGAAACTGTCATTCTTTAAGACATTAGTCAGTGATGTAGACAATAGATAGTTAAGAGATTGATTATATAAATCCAAATCATACATGTGATGAATAATTTATACAGATAAAAATGAAGCTTAGATTTAGCTTCTTGTTATTTATTAGATACTTCTTTATATCTGGTTGTGAACATTACCAGTGATTAAGATAAAAAAGTTAACTTGTCATGTTAATATTCAATAATACATAGATTTAAAATGTGGGCCAGTTTAGTCTTCCTTTTGCTGCGGGCTGGGTAATATTGATAAGTGAAACAGAACACATGCTTTTCTTACTATTTAGTATTTGGTCAAATAACTTTGTTCTGCTTTGCTTGAATCTGGCACAGCCTGTGACTCATTATCTGGTGAAGTGGTGCTCGCTGCCTTATGAAGACAGCACGTGGGAGCTGAGGCAGGACATAGATCAGGCGAAGATCGAAGACTTTGAGAGACTCATGTCCCGGGAGCCTGAAACAGAGCGTGTGGTAAGAATTGACTTGTGGCACAGGGTTTAATTTGGAAATCACAGAGTGGTATGCTTTTTGAGAAACCACTAATGGGATTTACTATATTTGAAACAGGAGCGACCTCCTGCTGATGACTGGAAGAAATCGGAGAGTTCCAGGGAGTATAGAAACAATAACAAACTCAGGGAATACCAGTTGGAGGGAGTAAACTGGCTACTTTTCAATTGGTACAACATGTATGTAAACCATATTTCTCTTTACTCTGAAACGAAAAAGCTTTAGCTCTTTGCTTTTGTGGTTTTTAGAAATACTATCAAAAGGGGCTGGAGAGGTGGCTCAGGGGTTAGGCCTCTGCCTTGCAGGCGGAAGGTCCTGAGTTCGGATCCGAGACCCCACATATAGACGCCGGACGGAAGTGGGGGCGGCCTGCGTTTCTGGTCCTGGTAGGGCGGAGCCTGTGAATCCCCGGGAAGAGTAAACAAGGAGGAGGTGGAGGCGGTCCATGGTGGTTCCTGAATTCACCCATGGTTCTACACACACACACACACACACACACACACACACACACACACACATGCAAAATTGAATTAATTAATTTTAAAAAGAAATACTATCAAAAAATCTTATAATATTTGACAGTAATAAATTTTTAAATTGGAAATATTCTTTATTTTTGACATACCAATAGAGAAATTGTCAAAATTACCTAGAAATATTATTTTAGCAAATTTTCTTTGAAATGTGTTTTGTTGAACCTAAGATCTTAGCTAAAGTCAATGGGGATTTACATTTGTATAGTACGCATTGTATGAAAAGACAGTAGGATCTAACATGGAACTCACTGAACTTTTTTCCTTTATTTTCTTTTCAAAGGCGAAACTGCATTTTAGCAGATGAAATGGGTTTGGGAAAAACAATCCAGTCCATTACATTTCTCTATGAGATATATCTGAAAGGAATCCACGGCCCTTTTTTAGTGATTGCCCCATTGTCCACAATCCCCAACTGGGAAAGGGAATTCCGAACCTGGACAGAGTTGAACGTGGTTGTGTATCATGGGAGTCAAGCTAGTCGTCGGACCATTCAGTTGTATGAAATGTACTTCAAAGATCCCCAGGTAAAGCATCATGGTGTCTCCTCTGGTCTTAACTTATACATGTTAAGGGGTTGAAAACTCAAAAGTCTTCAGTAATATAGGAACCATGGCTTGATTTTGCTAACTTGGGAAATTTGCTTGAGAGTCTTACCTAATTTGCACATCTATGCTAGTTTCGTTTTGTTTTATTTTTAGCTTTTGTCAAAGAATTAAAGGTTTTACTTTGGATGATCACAAAAGTCCATGATATATTAATATGGCCATTATTTTGTATGCCTATGACAAAAACAGAAATGATACTGAATGTGACTAGACATCATTTTATTACTAGAAGTGAAAAATTAAGTGTTGAGAAAAAGTCACGTATACCCAAGAAGATAAATTCATGTTTTGGCTCTAGCAACATGTTGCTCTAATTTTTCCTTACTTTAGTTACTCGTTTGTACTTATTGTGCGATATTCACAGTGAAACATTGTACATGACATCATAAGGAAGGATAATATTTGCTAAACCATTTTAATTTTAAGTAATAGTTGGATGTCCTATATATGCCCATATATATTTCTTTGAGTAAAAAATCTGACCTAAAGTTAAAGAAGAAAAATACTGAAATCTTTATTGACAGCTTTAGATTTGAGAAACTATAAGTTTTATACTAAGTGAATTTGTTTCTTTTCATTTCAAACATTTTGATATTTTATAAAAAAGTGTTAAAAGGTTAAATTTTTCTTGTAGAAATGGTTACAGAAACTTTTAAAAATTAAATAATTTGTCTTAGCTCCTAATTTGCTTGGTCTTTCGGTCTTTAGATTCTGTAGCATGTGACTAGATTGGGTGCATTTAATGGCCTTTTATTCATGTGACCTATAAGGAAATGTAATCCAAAATTTCCCTAACAATTTGCTAATTTCTTTTTTTAAAGTAAATATTTTAGCTATATCTTCTTATTAACTTTCAAACAATGCATTATTAAAAATTAAAAGGTCTCCCAAAGGAACAAATAGATAGATTTTATGATATTTATTCATCCTCAAAGTTATAACATAGCCATTAATGTTTAATAAATCTGAATTGTTCTTGTAGGGTCGAGTAATAAAGGGGTCCTATAAGTTTCATGCCATCATCACTACATTTGAGATGATTTTGACTGATTGTCCTGAACTGCGGAATATTCCATGGCGTTGTGTGGTCATTGATGAAGCCCACAGACTGAAGAACAGAAACTGCAAGTTGTTGGAAGGACTCAAGATGATGGACTTGGTCAGTGATCATATCGGTGCTGCCACTGAACCTCAGAATTGTTGCTGATTCAGTTATCCTGCTACTGAATTCCATGCCAATGAAGGGCTCTTGCAAAGCTTGCCCAATGTTGTGATACATTTTCCTAAGCTTTCACTTATTCTCTTACATTGGGTGCTGATATCACAGCAGAGTATACTGATATTTTCACCAAAATGAATTTTGAGTGTTTGCTTTACTATGTCATTGGATTCTAGCATATCTTTAGTTGTTGGGCAAAGCATGATTGTTATCAGCAATGACAATCAAGTTGTGGTCCCAAGCACTGGGACCAATTGAACTTGGTATTGGTTCAATTTGTTCTGATGCTGAAATTTTTGGTTACTACGAAACTTCTGTCTTTCAGGGTCTAAATCTCAGGCCACCATCATTTCCACCTAGCATTTTTATATGGATCTGGGAATCTGAACTCAGGTTCTTTTGCTTGCAAGGCAAAGATTTAAACCTCAGCCATCTCTCCAGCCCTCTAATATTTTTTTTGTGGATTAACATCTGTTATGCAAATAATTTTTCTGTAAAGTATCAAAGTCTTCCGCAAGCCTTCATGCATAGCAGCACTCATAAGAAACAGTAACATGGCCACACTGAGTTAGAAAAAGTGGCTTCTTCTGCCATGGGAGACTAATCCTAGGGATTCTAACTGCCACACCCCTGCTGGGGCCTTAAAGATTCCCGTTTACATATAGCTCATTTTTGGTCAATGCACTAGAAAATTCCAATGATCGAGGATCTTTATCTTAGAAGAGATGTGTTTAATATGAAAGGTATTGTTTCTCTTGTCAGGGTCAGGATATACTTGAACTCCTGAGATTCTGTGTAGCTCCTTGCATGATGTTTAAATTCTTTCATAAGCATCATTTGAACTGATAACATTTGCCACTTTCCGTACTTTTCTTAGACTGAGAATCATCTTTGTGAGTGTAGTAGCTCTAACTATGGGCGGCAAGTCTTAGGATCAGTTGCTGCTACTTGCACTGGACTGAGATGGTATGAGCACACATTGATGGGGATGATTTTCGAGTGCATTTCAGAAAAGAAAGACCATTAAGTATTTTCCTCTCCCTCAAGACAAAGAGAGTGTATTGACATGTAAAATGGTATTTAGAGTTCCCAGTCTTCACAGAAGCTCTAGAAAGCAAAGCCCTCTCTTTCCCTCACCAACAGAGAGGGGCTTCCCTGAGGTTCTCATAGTTCATTGTTCATTCTGCTATCTCGTTCACTGTTAGGAGGCTCCACACAAATGAAAGAGTCCATGAAGTGAAACTAGATTCACATCCTCCATCAGCACTCAGAAGAGTGGTAATATCTTCACAGCAAACACATGTCTACCTTCACAGTTGAGACTAGAGATGATAATGCCCAGAGCTCAAGTTGGGGCCTCTGTTTTCACGTGAGATTATCTAGAAACTGATAAAACTTTTCAATTGAGTTTGGTGTCAAGGATTTATTTTAAGCCAGTAAGAAAGGATATGAAACTACGAGACAACAAATATAGTGTTTTTACCCACTAAGCCATCTAACCACTTCTCTCACTTTCAACGAACTTCATTGACAGATAAGATGTGATAGATACTAAAAACATGGGTATATTCTTGCATCATTTTACTAGTGTTTAGTGAGTATACACCCTGTTTTACAACTGAGTCTTGTCAGATTTCAGTTATGTCAGAATGTTGCTTTTGAAATGATTGGATAACTGCAGTCACTTTTCTAAATTTTTAAACCAAACACCCAGCACAGAAGGAAATAATAAGGCTCTTATTCATAGACTTAGGGCTGGGGGTCTAGCTCATTTGGTAGAATGATTGTTTAGGCCTAGGCAAGATGTACCCTTAGGAAGTGGAGGCAAGAGGGTCAAAAGTTCAAAGTCCTCTTCCATGACAGTGAAGCCAGCCTGAGGTACATGAGACCCTGTTTCTCCCACCCGATATAAATAAGTAATAAATACAAACTCATTGCTGTTAAGCCTGATCAATTAAAAACATTTTTCTGTTGTGGATGTAGAAGAGGTTGAGGTATAGTTGCATCAAGAAAGCTAGAAAAGGAGCTCATAAACAGGAAGGATTGCCCAAAGATTTAACTTGGTTCAAAGACAAAGTTAGAAATAGCACCTTACTTTTTTTTTTTAAAGTGATTGTGGTATTTAAAACCTAGTTCACCTCTTTGCTAGCTGGAATTTTTTTCAGAACAAAATAGTTTTTTCATGTACTATTGCATTTAGAAGCACTTCTTTTGTCTTTAGAATGAGTCATGCAGGAAGCAGATGGAAAGATGAGAGCCCATTGATGTAGAGAACAGAAAGGAATGTGTAATTCTGAGTTGGGGGCTTAGGAAGCACTTCACTGTGGTGAAGAAGCATTGGGAGTGGGCTGCTTGGGGAGACATCATGCATAAATCTCCATGGAGCCAACACATAAGCAGCACAGTAACAGGTACTCCGACGGAGCCTGCAGCTAGTTTATCTGCTCTCCTAAAGCAAGGACCTTATTTCCTTGTACTCTGACACTTTGTGTAGGGCGGATTATCATGATGAGCAGAGAAGTAGGAACGTGTATACATAGAAAAGAGTGCTAGTTTTAAGAGCGCTGCCGTTGTTCACTTTGGTGAATGCTTTCCTTGCTTCACTGTAGGAACACAAAGTGCTGCTCACTGGGACCCCGCTGCAGAACACTGTGGAAGAGCTCTTCAGCTTACTTCATTTCTTAGAACCAAGTCGCTTCCCTTCAGAAACCACCTTCATGCAAGAATTTGGTGATCTGAAAACAGAAGAGCAGGTATGAATCCCTTTCCTTTACATTTTGATCATAGAACAGTGGGGCATTGACATCTATGTATTTTACAATGTAATAATTATATCACAGTTTTTGTCACCCTAGCAGACACCTGTGTGTATCTCTTCCTAGGATTTTCCAATTTGTCACTACAAGAGTGTTCTTATTTATCTGTTTGTATGTTGATGACCATAAAGGCCTATGTGTCAGAAGCCTCTGAGCTTTCTAGAATTATTTGTCTGCTAGAAAATTTGATCCCTACGCTCATTTCTGAATCATATGTAGTTGGCCACATTGCTAACTTCTTTAAGCCTGCTTAGCTTCATTTTAGAATCCTGAGGCATAGCTAGCACACAGGCTTTCTGGGAGAAGTAAGAAGCAGTATCTGTGGGAAGCACTTGGTTATTATGTACACGTGAAGAGTGATATGTTATGGTTTTGTTAGTGTTTTATGTACCTTATTTCAAGTAATATAGCAAGAGGTTTGGAATTAGATTGTTTTGTGTTTTTGTTTTTTACTCCTTCTGAACCTTCTTCCTCAACTCCTAGTTCAATTCAGAATGAAGTCCATTTTGTTCACCTTTTCTGAAAATAGTGTCCCGTCAGTGGAAAACAGAACCAGAGAAGGACCTCTGCTGCTCACTGATGCAGAGATTGTCACTCCCCGTCTCTTCCCCCTTACCCTTCATTCAGCTCTTTCCACAAAGAAACGAGAGAGAGAGAGAGAGAGAAAGAGAGAGAGCCCATGATATTGTTTCTATCCTCTTCTTCACCTCATGGCAAAGACAAATAAAAGGGAAAACTAAATACCTTTCCCCCTGCTATGAGTTTTTCAAATCCTTCAGACTGTCAGGAGCCTTGGGTAGGTGATGTTTTCTGTTTGATAGTCATCCAACCTTCCTGAATTTCTGTTATAAAAACTGAAAGATAGATTCTATATACCTTGTTTAGATAATAAACAAAAGAAAGTAGATGTTACATAAATAAGATAGTCTTCATTTATTTCTGTAAGAATATGTTTTAACATGTAAGCCAATAAAGATATCAGTATTGACCTGAGGTCCTTTTTTAGGTGCAAAAACTTCAGGCTATTCTAAAGCCAATGATGTTGAGACGTCTCAAAGAGGATGTAGAAAAGAACTTGGCCCCCAAAGAAGAAACTATTATTGAAGTTGAGCTAACAAACATTCAGAAGAAATATTACCGAGCCATCCTTGAGAAGAATTTTACATTTCTTTCCAAAGGTGGTGGTCAAGCTAACGTACCTAACCTCTTAAACACTATGATGGAGTTGAGAAAATGCTGCAACCATCCGTATCTAATCAATGGTAAGCTTGCCCTCTTGAGAACTGGCTTAAACAGTAGCCGGTATATGTTTGGACTCTGACTGGCTAAATGGTGTGCAATTGCCACTGCCCTGTACACTTTTGTGGTGCCCCTCTTGTGGTTGCTGCGGTGAGTCGGCAGGTGTTGCTGTGAGCCACCTCACCTTGCCTGTTCCCATTCTCCTTCACTTTAAAAGAGGCATTGGTGGGGATGGAGAGGTGGCTCAGGGGTTAAGCCTCTGCCTTGCAGGTGGAAGGTCCTGAGTTCGAATCCTAGACCCCACGTATAGATGCCAGGCGGAAGCAGGGCGGCCTGCGTTTTTGGTCCTGGTAGGGCAGAGCCTGTGAATCCCGGAGCAGAGTAAACAAGGAGGAGGTGGAGGCATCCATTGTGGTTCCCTAATACATCCGTGGTTCTACACACACACACACACACACACACACACACACACATACACACACACATACACGTGCATACACACGCGCGCACACACACACGCACAATTGAATAAATAATAAAAAAATGCAAAGAGGCATTGGTGCTCTTTGACTAGATGCTGTCAATTAGGACGTTTTCCCACGGCTGAGGTAGTTTTCTTTAACTGGGACTTTAATTCAGAGGTGCTTAAGAGAATTTCCACACGACCAGCAGCTGCCAGTTACCTCAAGTCTCTGGTGGAAAATGTCTTCAGATGCCTTGAAGTCGGGAAACTTTTAGGTGCCTGCTTTTTGAGAATGCGAGATGACTTTAAAGCTTTGAGAAGAAGTCATGAGTATACTGTTTTCTAAGCCCAGTTACTGTCAGAGACTTTATGGCCTCCTGTTTCCCACAGTAATAAGTAACTCATATATACTTAGAAGAGTTAAAAAGATGAGTGTCCAGTCTATAGGCGCACATGCCTGGGGTAGCCGCTGGGTGTCCAAGGATGGAGAGGAACAGAAGTCTTTAGATGAAGATGGCACATGAGACAAACCTTCTGAAGTTAGAAGGCTTTCTGCAGGAAGGATTAGAGAAAGAGAGGAGGTTGAGGCTAAAGTCATAACACAAGCAAAGAAGGCGACACACCACAGAGTAGCCTACCCGACCTATAGCCTCATGTGAGGGCAAATGGGGCCATGACCCTCTGACATGTTGGAGCCTGCTATGAAGAGCTTGGAAGTACATGGAACTTGGGCTCCAAAGTGTAGGTGCAAAATAGCCATGACTGGCACGTGAGCTGAGCGGTGATCAGAAATGTGACTGGTCTGGGATTGTAGTTGAGTGGTTACAGTGCTGGTCTAGCATGCAAAGGGCCCTGAATCCCATCCCCAGCACTGGGTAAAACCAAATGTGATGGGGATAGATACAGGTAGAAACATGTGATGCGGGTACACCTGTAATTTTCCAGCATTCTGGCAATGGAAGCAGAAGGATAGAAGTTCAAGGTCATCTTTAGCTAAATAGTGAGTCTGAAGCCAGCCTAGAATGTCTGAGGATCTGTCTGTCTGAAAACAAAACAAAGAAGAAAATCAAGGCTGTGGTCTGGGTAGCAGTTAACACTGTGGTGGTGGTGGCAAACCAAGTTATGTGTTCAGTTATGATTGGCCAGCAATGCTATTAGGTTCCTGTCTAGAGAAAAAGGAATACATCTGGTTTTGACTTCACCATGAGGCTCAAGAACAGTTGACTTTTAAAATTAGGTGCTTTTTTATTAGAGATGAAGGGAGGGGGGAAAAAAAGAAGGGGGAAAGGGAGAGAGAGAGAGAACAAGTAGACATTGCACCACATTGTATATACAGAGATTAGAAAACATCTTTCAGAAGTGTTCTGTCTTCTACCATGTTGGTTCTGTGGATAAACTCAGGTCACCAGATTTGCACAGAGACACTTTTACCCACTGAGTCAGCTAGTCTTATCAGTGAGTCTGAAGAGTTCCTAATTTTCCCTTTCTCACAGTAGTAACCAACCTATCATCCTAGATCTAGAAGTTACTGGTACTACAGGATAAAGTGGTCTCTGCTTGGAAGATAGAATGAAAGCTTAGAAAATAAATTCATTGTTATGACATCACTGAATTTCTTTTTTCTTTTTTTAATATTTACAAGAGAGAGAATAATAGAGAACATATGCATGCAGGCCATGGCATGTGGTTGGAGGCCAGAGAACAACTTTCAGAAGTCAGTTCTCTCTTTCCACCCCCATAGGTTTCCAGGGATCTGCCTCAGGTTGCCACATCTGAGAGCAGGCACCTTGCCTTCTGAGCGATCCTGCTAGCTCATGAATTTCTTTTTTTTTAAGTAGTGTTTTGAGCTTTAACTTCAAAAGAATATGTGTGTGATAGTTGCATATTTAATATGCCAATTTGCTAATAATCACAGTGAGTCTATGAACTGGTAAGTCCATTGCAGTGCCAGCCAGCCAGCCTGTTGAGTACAGTTTAGCAGGGGCTGTTGTAAGTAGAGGACACACATGAGCACACAATCATTTCTGCACTAAAGATCTGGGAAAAAGAAAATAAATAATAGTAGTCTCCAGTGGGAAAGGAGAAGAGGAGATACTCCCTAAGGGCTTGGAAGCTACTGGCAGGATGTTTGGTGAGCTCTCCACCCCAGTGCCACCACATTCCCCCCATTTCTACACATTAATTACATGCACTGAATGTTGCTGGGTTTCCCCAGAACACAGCTGTGGGTCTTCTGTGGTTAATTACTCTCCAGGGTCACCATGTACAGCCCATTTCTTTCTCCCTGAACCTCTGAGGACTCCTGGGGGCATGACATCCCTGGCGTCTATTCTAATTGGTCACACCTTGAGGTCATCTTTTTTGTCCATATCAGTTAAGCAAGTGCCCTTATGTCAGGATTTTTTGGAAGTCATAGTTAAAAACATAGGTATGTACACTAGGCATACATCTGCCAAATGTTTCACAGTGTTGCTCCAGGCTCGGGGCTGTTCTTTCTCATCTGAGAGCCATGTCTACGCACACTTACCAGCAGTCATAAAGGAAGTCTTTGCTCTTAGAGATCAAATTGAAATGTGCTGGTTTTGATAGAGAAAAACTGCTCCATTCAAACTAAACTCCAATTCCACAGAATACCTCCCTTCTGCAGTTGTGAACAACAGAAGCAATTCGATGCGTAAGTGGTAACATAGTGGGAGAAAACTCTAGAAGCATGGTTGAATGCAAAGTGACTTGCATGGTTAGAGCAGCATCCAGCTCATTCTGATCATCCATCAGTGCTGTGAAGAGTTGGGCAGGTGGCTGATAGCATAGGTGGTCACTAGTATTGGCCCAGGAATTGTTTTGAGTGTCATTTCACTTCCTAATAATGTTGAAAATGTGTCCAGAATCCACTGATGACTGGAGGAGACAAGAGTTGTTGGTTGCTACTCTTTAAGGAAGGGAAAATTAGGAAAATGGGAGGGAGAATTGAGAACTTACCTGTAAAAGGTGTTTTGGACAAATTTTTTAAAGTCTGTTTTTTTCCCCTGGTAGTCTCCAGGAACTAAATGTCTTCTTGTTTCTTCATGACTCGTATGCTGGCATTACTGTCACCACCCTGCCATTGCTGTCTGTGGGAGTGACGAACCCTGGGTTGAGGTGAGGGCACCCTGCTTCATGATGCTTCTGGGGCCCACACTGGTAAATGCTCTACTAACTCTACTTTCATTTGGAGCAGAGCCAGAGAAGTATTTTGGTTTATCATAATTCATTTCTAGTTAATTTTCTGACTGATGTTTGCAAATCTAACATCAGGGGAAATCTTTAATTGGTAATTTTGAAAATTTGGCTGTGACATCAAAATGCAGAAATTGCTCTCTTCCCCATCTTTTCTTCTGTGTTTCCTTAAGTACAGCACCAAAAAGAACCATGGGACATGTCTACTGAAAATGCTGTAGATGAAGTGAGACCAGATTTCTAAAAGAGTAATAGATTCAGTACATTTTATCCAAAAAAAAAAAAAAAAAAAATTACACTAGCTTTACAAGAAATTAGTGGTAGCATCAAAAATCTTTTGCTCATTTTTTAATAAATTTAAAACGTAAGTTTAGATTTCTCTATTACTTGAATTAATTTATGTTTTCAAAAAATATTGTTTTATCTAAGATGATTGAAGCATATTTGGTATTTGTTTTCTGAAAATGGAAATTTTTTGTAATGCTAGACTACCTCAGAGGCTTTTTATTCTGTTTACTTATTAGGGAGAAATGGTTTGGGGCATGCACATACCATGGGGTGTGTGTGTGTGTGTGTGTGTGTGTGTGTGTGTGTAGCTCAGAGGACAATTTTTGGAAGGTAGTTCTTTCCACCATACTATCAGACTCAGAACTCAGATTGCCATGTTTGGATATAGGTACCCTTACTTTATGAGCCATTTTGCCAATCTCCAAAATGCAAATTTTATTTTTGAACATTACTCATTGATCATTAATTTGTTTTGAGCTTCCAAGATATCACAATCTATTCTTATGGATCATAAGTCTCATGGGCACTAAGCCTCTTATAATATATTGTAGAAAGGAATAAATTTTTTGAAGGTCTAACGTAATGTACATGTAGCCTTAAGCTTATTTTTGAGAATCTTCACTTTAAATTGGAACCTGGATTTCTATATTTCATGTTTCAAGAAACATTTAAATTCATTCAAGAACTTTCTTGATAATGCCCTTAGCATTTTGTTCTTTATCTTCTTCTAATAAGACACTTGGTCTCTTCCATATTTAACGAAAAATTCTGCATCTTAGTTCATGTGGAGGAAGAACCAGACAGGCAGTTCCCCAAAAGCTGGCACTTTCTCCCTTTGTAGAAGGTGATGTGCTGTTTGTTGAAGGCCTGGTGCTTGCTGAAGTCATTAGGTGATTTGAATCTGTCCTCAGTGAATTTTTTTCTCATTCATAATTGACAAGGTGTCTTCTGCATGATCATGCCTTCAGGAAGGTTCCAGAAGCAACTTTAAACAGGGTTGTGTTGTTGGTGTATCTTGTGCTTCTTACAGAAACACCAGTTGAGTGATCATTGCCATCTGTGTGATCAACTCTTGGAACCTTGCTGAGGTTTCTGTATCACCATCTTGTGTATAAAGTCGGTGGTAGAGAGTGAAGTTTCTGGCACCTTGTAAGACTAGGAAATGGCCCCAATATTTAGATGCATGAGTTTATTGTGTTTTAACACTTAGAGATGGTTTCCATTTTTAGCTTTGAAAGGTTTAAAGGAACCAACAAGGAAGCTTAGTGGAAAAGGCGTGTGTGCACACAATGTACATGCAGACACTCACATATACACACACACAAAACAAATGTAAAAAATTTTTCAAAGTTTATATAATTCAAGATGGAATTTTTCATGTTAGAAAATTAACAGGTGAAAATGAATACAGAGAGATTTAATATCTTGTAGAAGATGTGTATTTAAATTCTCACACAGAAATCTGCAGATTATCTAGAAAATGAAGGCTTCACTTTTCAGTTCCTTTGATGGTATTTATAGCCAGTTATAGACCCCAAACTGTAGCCAGCATGTGCTCCTAGGACTCGAGTCCTTCGTTCCTGGTGTCAGAACAGATTCCATTGTTTGTGTTTATATTCAGCTTGAAAGCAGTTCATTTCTTTAGCAATGTAGCTTCCAAATTTTCTGTAGGTGTCTGGCCCTTGGCTTGTTTCTGCCACTTCTGGCCTGACAGTCTGTTGTTGAAATTCAGTTTTTACAGACAGCAAACATTTGTTTGTGAAAAATGTGGTTTTCCCCCAAATATATGGCACATAAAACTTTGATATCTTTTGTAGGAGAGTGGTTCTATGTGGACCCAACTCTGAGAAAGTGGGTGATTCTTGTTCATAAACATGAGTGGAGTTTTCTCGTTCCCTCAGTTTGCTGTAGGTTTTGAAAGCAAAGCCATTGTTTTAGTAATATAAAAATGTCTTACAGTATGTGTGTTCTGCTGTCCAATCTCTGCAGGTGCTGAAGAGAAAATTTTGGAAGAGTTTAAAGAAACACACAATGCGGAGTCTCCAGATTTTCAGCTCCAGGCAATGATCCAGGCTGCTGGCAAGCTAGTGCTGATTGACAAGCTGCTGCCAAAACTGAAGGCTGGTGGCCACAGGGTGCTTATCTTTTCCCAGATGGTGCGCTGCTTGGACATACTGGAAGACTACCTCATTCAGAGACGGTGAGGCCACCACATGAGCATAGAGAGGAAGGAAGGCTGCCCTACACAGGACTGTGCCATGCACTTGAAACTGACAGTTACGATAGAGAGTATGGAATTTCCTTTTAAGAGCAGCAGTTGCATGTAAATAAGTCTTCCGTGGGGGGCTCTAGGAGGTCAACACATACTTTACAGGCATTTCCTCCATTGCTTTCGTTCAACTGTGGGAAAAAGAGTTCTTCCTTAAAACTGAAATCATTATCTTGCTGTTGCACGGCCAGCTGTTTCCCTGAAAAGAAAGTCAAATAAAATTCAGTCTTCGAGAGTTCAGCCAATTGTATGAAAATCAAGAATGTCTTATTTGAAACTATTTCTGTTAAACAATTCCATTGTGTGAGTTTATATTCCGTAGTGTAACACCTGAAAGCAAAAAAGGAAATGCATATATTATAGGTGCTTGTCAGACCTCCTCGTTGTTTTTCTAGGTACCCTTATGAAAGGATTGATGGCCGAGTCCGAGGCAACCTCCGCCAGGCTGCTATTGACAGATTCTCCAAACCAGATTCTGATAGGTTTGTTTTCCTCCTGTGCACACGAGCAGGAGGCTTGGGCATTAATCTTACTGCTGCTGACACCTGTATCATCTTTGACTCAGACTGGAACCCCCAGAATGACCTCCAGGTAAACACAAAAGGAATACCTGCTACTTTTTTCATTTACCATGACGAAGACTCAGGCAAACCAGTAAAATGGACCAGTGACTAACTTACTAATACAGTAAGAAGAAATCTTAGTATTTCAGTTCCCTACAAAAGTACACTTCTAATCATTGGAACACAAGGTCTCATAAATGGATCTCCTAGGATTTTTGGTGGCTGAGTTGGTCTGTCTGCTGCTATAACAAATGCTACAAATCAAGCAGCTTATTTCCATAAAGCATAAAAAGTATATTATTTCTATAACATATTTCCAAAAGTTCTGGAGTTTGGAAGTGTGAAATGAGGGTGCCAGCAAGATGGGATGCCTGGAAAGCAAACTCTGTGCTGTAGACCCAGGGTGCCTCCCTGCCGCACCTCACATCACTCAGGAGCTCACTCCCCCTCTGGCCTTGTTTGATTTAAGGGCTAATCTCACTCATTAGGGCGTTGCCCTCATGGCCTAATTACCTCCTAAGCACCCACCTGTAAATCCTGTCACATTGGTATCAGCGTTTTCGCACTAGCCTGGGGGGTGTGCATAGCCACGGCTTCCAAGGCAGCTGCCATTGACTGTCTTTTCCTTCCAGGCCCAGGCTCGATGCCACAGGATAGGGCAGAGCAAATCTGTGAAAATCTACAGGCTGATCACAAGAAATTCATATGAAAGGGAAATGTTTGACAAGGCTAGTTTGAAGCTCGGTTTGGATAAAGCTGTGCTGCAGTCTATGAGTGGAAGAGAAAATGCCACCAATGGGGTAAGGTGACAACTCCAGCCATTCATCTGTGTTGTTTCTTCCTGTGCTTAGTTAATGTTGTACAACATTATTCAGTGTTTAGTTTTTACTTCTATGTTTTTGGCATATTTGGTTGCATTCTCCTTTGTAATAAATCAAGCGTCTTTGAGAAAAAAGAAAACATTTAGTTTTGGTTTTAATTCTCAATCTCTTTGCTAAATTTCTCTGCACTAGGTACAACAACTTTCCAAGAAAGAGATAGAGGATCTTCTGCGGAAGGGGGCTTATGGTGCACTCATGGACGAGGAGGACGAGGGCTCTAAGTTTTGTGAAGAGGATATTGACCAGATTCTCCTTCGGCGAACCCACACTATTACCATTGAGTCCGAAGGGAAAGGATCCACGTTCGCTAAGGTGCACATCCATCTGAAGAGGCTAGGTCTCCTGAAGCAGCACGTTAACACTGATGGAAGAGCACTGCGAAAGTGCTCACGAAATGCACGCCCATCACTTGCTTTTCATTAGCAGAGTGGTTGCTAACTCCCTGGAGCTCCAGCTCCGAACGCATTCTTTGCATGCTAGGTTTTCTTCGTGCTCCCATTCACACATGGTCACCCATCCTCTCCACCTTCACATCCAGCTCTGTACTCTCATGACTCTTCTCCCCTAGATCTGATTCCTGAAAGAACCTGTGAGAACCGTTCAGTCACTCCATCCGAAATATTTCATGTCCCCTTCCCCCTCCCCTTCAACTCCAACCTCTTCTCACAGCTAAATGCTCCCCAGCTGTCTTCTCTCTGCTTCCCACTTACTTTCCAGCTCCATCATGCACTATTCTATACCCAGGCTCCAGCCAGAGATGTACTCATCTCCTGACCTGAGAGCCGCTGTGCAGGCACCACCTCCATTCATTCCAGCTGTACTCAAAGCGCTCTACTTTTTAGTTTTGTTTTATGTAACTGCAATTTGCTTGCCATGTGAGATTCAATACCTTTGGCCTTGTATAGGCTTGTGCAGGCATCCGCACAATCCTATCACTCAGAAAGACCAGTGTGCTCATTAGCAGTTGGTCCCTGCCCCTCTGGCCTCACTACAGTCCCTGGAACCCACAGCGTTCTTTCTGAATACATTCTCTGTACATGTATTACAGTTATTCAGTATATGCTCTTTTGTGTCGGTTTTCATTTACTTACATAATGCTTTTGAGCTTCATCCATGTTGTAGCATTCATCAATAATTTGTTCTTTTTAGTTACTTAGAATATTTAAAATATGCTTCCATATGGGTATCACACAGTGACCAGTCAGTAGTGGACATTTGGGATTTATCTGTTACCAATTCAAAGTGAAATGTGGGTTATTTCCATCTTGGGTTTTATGAATAATGCTGTGAACATTTGTGTAGTTAAGTGTTCTGTGGATATTTATTTTGCTGCATATACAAGAGTGCAATTGCTGGGCGATTCTTTCTCTCTCATATCTCTGTTCTCTTTCTCATTTATTTATATTTACCTTTGTCTCTACATCTGTCTCTGTATCTCTTTCTCTTATTACATGCACACTGGGGAGTGGACCTAAGTCTTCACACATGCATGTTTTTCTCCTTACAGAGCTTTCAAACTAGTGGGTTTTTTTTTTTAATTTTTTAAGTTACCATTTTCAAACATAGGTATTGTATACATGGCCCTCCCCATGCCATTCAGACAGCCCCTGCTCGTTGTTTTCCTTCTCCCATGTCACATGTATTCCATTACTTTCTAAGTCTTGCTTATTTTGCTTAGCCTATTGATACCTACTTAGCTCTATTGATTTTCCTTGAATGTCATAGTTTCATTTTTTTTTAGAGCTGCATAAAAATCGCATTGTCCATGTGTAGCACATTTGCTTTATATATTCGCCGATTGATAGACATCAAGGGTGGTTTCATTTCCTGGCTATTATAAATAGAGCAGTAATAAATGTGAATATGCAAGTCTCTATGATGTGCTAACTTAAAGTCCTTCAGGTATAGTTGGGTCATATTTTTTCTATTTAAAATTTTTTTTGTGGGACCTCCATAGCAAGTTCCATAGTGGCCACACCAGTTTATATGGGAATCAGCAGTGTATTAAGGTTCCTCTTACCCCGCATCACCAACATTTGTTGTTTTTCTTGATGGCAGCATCCTGACTGAGGTGAAATGGAATTTAGAAGCAGTTTTTATGTGCATGTCCCTGCTGGCCAAGGACTTTGAGCACCATTTTTTTCACATCCTCACCAATGCTTTGTATCAAGTGACTTTTTTAGTTACAGTAGTCCAGTATGTATGAAGTGGTTTCTTCCTTAGGGTTTTATTTCCATTTCACTGATATTAGACATCTACTGATGTACTCACAACAGATATATTATCTTTGGAAAATTAACACTTTTTTTGAGTTATTAGTTTTTATTGAGTTCCTAGAGGTCTTTATATGTTATAGGAAGTTTCTGGATCAGACAGCTTGAGTATAGATATTTTCTACTGTCTCATACTTTTAACAAAGCCTGCTTTACAAAGTTTCCCTTTCATTTCCTGTGTGAGGTTTATCTAATTAACCCAAGGAAACAAAGCCTTATTAGTGCATTTTCTTCTGTGAGTTTTTCCTCCTAGGTATGTTATCTCTGTTAAATTTTTTTTGTGTGAAGAATGGTTCCAACTTCTCCTTTATTCTGAAAATATTCTGTCTGTACACTGCCCTAATGTCTTGCAGCTTCTTTGAAGGCTTTTTCCTTGGTTCTCACAGGCCCTACAAATTCAGAATGTGCAAGATAAGCTCATCTTCTCTGTCCCTTCAGCACACACCGCAAATCTCCACACACCTATGTCTATCTGGTAACAAGCAATACCAGACTTGGGTGTTGTGGGTTTCCCTAGTTTCCTTCCTGGTGGTGCATCACATCAGCCCGAGTCTGTGACTTTGTCTCCCATACTTTATTTTGACTTATTTCAGTCATTGCTTCTTCTGTAAAACATTACTGTATAAAACATCACCTGTTCATGTTACAGTGCATTGCTCTGACATCTCTATTGCATTGCTTTGGATGTTATGTCCACCTGGGGTCCTACTATTTTGAAGTAGTTCATAACTCCTGGGGATGGTGGCTAGGCAGTTATCAGTACATACAAGGCCTCCCTGCCCTGGGTGCTTTTCCTTGTCCCTTCATCCATAGTCCGATCCACTCTGCCTTTGTACCTGCTTTGTCCTGATGATTTTCACCAGCATTCTTGTTTTAGGATTCTTGAAAAAATGCAATGTAGCCATTATCTTCTTGGAAAACCTGTTTTTGTGAATTAGTAGTGGGGCACATCCTTTTGTAGTACCTATTTACTATTACCTGACTTTTATCTTGCTGCCATGTGAACCTTTGTTTCTGGTCTGTCCTAATCCTGAAGAGTGAGCTGTGTGAGGGACAATCAATCCATCATCTCTCCTATACTCTGCACCATCTGACACAAGAGGAGACACACAAGCTCGAGCACATGTGCGCATGCACGCGTGTGCACACCCATGTTTCAGTGACTGCATAAACATATTGCTTTGCATCCTGAGTGAGAAAAGCTTCTCAAAGTATTGCATATTCTTTCTCCCCCATGTAGGCCAGTTTTGTTGCATCTGGAAACAGGACAGATATTTCCTTGGATGATCCAAATTTCTGGCAGAAATGGGCTAAGAAGGCTGAGTTGGACATTGATGCCTTAAATGGGAGGGTGAGTGTAAAGTCCGTTCAGATGCCTGTCTGTTCCAACCCAAAGGTCACTCTGCTGTCTCAACGTGCATCTGCTCTTTTGTTAGAACAACCTGGTTATTGACACACCACGAGTGAGAAAGCAGACCAGACTGTACAGCGCAGTGAAAGAGGATGAGTTGATGGAGTTTTCTGACTTGGAAAGTGACTCCGAAGAAAAGCCTAGTGCAAAGCCACGGCGCCCCCAGGATAAGTCTCAGGGCTATGCCCGGAGCGAGTGTTTCCGAGTAGAGAAGAACTTGCTGGTTTATGGGTAAGCAGATTCACTACAGGAATAAACTTTTACTTCACCAGTAATTGGAATTCTCAGTTGTCCTGGGGAAGCTGCATTTGTGTCTCTATCTATGTGACTCCTTAATACAGGCAGAGAAATAGCTCAACATAGTTTTCTGAGGTCAGTGGGTTGATACAATCCAAATTCACATCCTCCAGAGCTTTGAAGAATTGCCCAAAGTTTAGGTTTTCTGACTAGTACTTTAAGCAGTTATGGCAAATCCAAGTTCATTTGGAAATGATTAATAACCTAGAACAAAGTCTAAAATTACATCATCTCTTTCCACTTTACCTTCACATAGACTTTATGACTATGGTAACCTTTTAATATTTTTCTGCTATAAAAAATTACTAAATGTAACAGTCTCATTTGTGTAACTCTTCCAACTCCTGAGACATGATTGGTGTTTTGAATTTCATCAGTGTGTGGAACTTCTTCTGAAGGTTGGCTTCTGAAAAAAAATCCTCATCTACTTTATCTCTCAATTGTTCTGCTTTGAATGGCATGTGCTCAGTAAACATGTCAATCAGTAAATAAGAGTTTTCTTACAGATTGTGGGAGGAATTGTAGTTAGCAGATTCCATTAAAGTGAAAGTTGCCACCAAAGCAGTCTTTCTGCTGATCTGATGGTGTGATGGTTTCTTCCCATAGAGTACCAACCACTCCAGGGAAAATGTATCTGTGAAGCATGCAGAGTTCTATAGCTCTTATGAGAGTCAGGAAATGCTAGTATGCTCAGTCCCAAGGTTTCCAACAGCTGCCTCAGGCAGTCCAGACCCTGTTTGGACACACTACTTCCTCTCCTGATGCTCATGCCTGTCTGTCTCATCTCTGCCTGTTACAAGCTGCTCCCATAGCATCCTACTGCCTCCACCGTAACTTCGTCAGCTTTGTCTGCTCCCCTGCCACACCCCATGCAGCCGTCTCCTCTGCACTCTGCTCTGGACATTTCATGACCATTGTCACATTGTTTAATAGTTTCAAGTCATCTGCCTCTAATGTGGTCCCTTTTGGTCACCCTGTGAGAACAGCGCTCTTTCTTTGTGTTCTCCCTGCATGGAACATGCTACGGACATACAGTACTGCATAAATGCTTGTGTGGAAAACACAGCTGCCATAAGAAACCCATTCTGTAGCTCAGCAATTCCAGGCAGCACTATTCACTATGCATGTTGGTCTCCCTGCTGCCTCCCATGCAATAGAGATTTTCCTTGCTGCGGCCCTCTGCTGCTCCACCTGCTTCCTTGTTTCAGCCTAACAATCATAGTCATTGTTGAAATCTTAGGACTGGAGCATGAAGATTGTTCAAGGCAGTCTGTCTTTCAGTCAGACCGACCCTCTTTACATAGTCATTGCCGTGGATTGGGTAACTGCTGTCTGCTGGATTGCTGGGCTAGAAAATTCTCAGGCACCAGGACTACCCCTGTTGAGTAAGACCGGCATAGCCCAAGGCAGGCAGGTGAGCAGCAAAAATGGCAGTGCTCCACAAGGAGCTGTGAAAGAACAGCACTAGACTCACAGAGCACAAAGCTTGTGCCTATGAGATACAGCTCAAGTATTGGTACCTCTCTACGTCTGAGACCAGGAGGAGTCAGAAAAGGACTCCTACAGAAAGTGACTTGTAGTTCGTGGCCCACCGATGTCAAGAATCCATCAGGTATAAAAAAGGAAAGAGAGTAGCAATCAAAAGGTCTGGAGGTAATCAGCTAGAGGATCTTAGAAGCTAGGAAAAACCAGGATATGGCAAGAGATAGAGCCAGATGAAAGGCAGGGCACTGGGAGAGGATGTTTGCTGCTCTCCACACAAATCTCATCATAATTGAAAACAGTGGAGGGACTTTTTATACCATGAGGTCACCCCCGGTAGCTTCTTCTGCTGTTATCTTGAGGAAGGTACATCTTAGACAACGTTGTCTTGTCATGCCTGTTTGTCTTATGGTACTTCCAAGATGAAACAGTACAACCCTGTAACCAGGGGTCGAAGGCAAGCAACAGTCAGGGTTCACCATGGATGGTCTGTCTTTCTTTCAGCCTTTCTCCTACCTTTTTCATGAGAAGACCTTCATGCTGGTTCAGTGCCTTTCTTGAGAGTTTCTTAGAGTTGGTAGTTGCCACTCCCTGTTCAAAAGGAAGCTCAAAAGCTTTTCATAGCCCTTCACTAGCTATTATGGCATCTCTTTGAGGTGTGTCCATGCCGCTGTTCTCAGCATTGCAATCCCCAGTTTGCAGTAGTCTCCTTCTTGAGCTGTCTCTCCTTTCAGAAGGTTGGTCACCATGGAAATAATAAACCACAGCCAAAGGAAGCATAGTATAGTATACCATTTTTAGGTAGAGTGCATGCATTTCCTGAAAATGGCTGCCACAACTGCTGACTGCCCAAGTAAGCTGTGTTAGCCAAGAGAGTATGTGGAGGCCATCACAACTCTTGCCTTCACAACAATGAACTTGTGCTTCCTCTGTTAAAGGGTGTGTTTCATTCTTACACACACCTGAGATAAAGTATGCCATCGTTGGCCCAGGATTTCCCAGCGCTAGGACCTGGCTGTCAGAGTGAGGCCACAACTACAGAGGCTTCATCCACATGCTGCCCCTCTGCTTTACAGCTGGGGCCGCTGGACAGACATCCTATCCCATGGACGCTATAAACGTCAGCTCACTGAGCAAGATGTGGAAACCATTTGCAGAACCATCTTGGTGTACTGCCTGAACCATTACAGAGGAGACGAGAACATCAAGAGCTTCATCTGGGACCTGATCACACCCACAGCTGACGGCCAGACTCGAGCCTTGCTCAATCATTCTGGTAGGTCTGCTGAAACCAAGCGCTGCACTGTGGTCGAGAGTGGCAGCCCAGATCCTGTATTTACTTGTCCCTCACAGTGTCAGCCTTCAACACTGTAAAGTGTGTCTAAAAAGTTTCCTTGACGTGACCCTGGTGCTTCTAGGTCTGTCAGCCCCTGTGCCAAGGGGCCGGAAGGGGAAGAAGGTCAAGGCCCAGAGCACACAGCCAGTGGTGCAGGATGCCGACTGGCTGTCCAGCTGCAACCCAGACGCTCTGTTCCAGGAGGATAGCTACAAGAAGCACCTGAAGCACCACTGCAACAAGTAGGTACCTGGAGGCTGACTTGGCAGCTGTTGCCTCTTCCTCAAAACATGACTCCAGCTCTCAGGAGAACATGCCTCAGGGGGTTGCTGGTCATAAATGGTTAAAACAAGTACAGAATGCACTTGCCATCTTACCCAGTCGTAGTGTTCATTGCATTCACAGTGCCGTGTGCCCATCACTGCTGTCTAAACCCAGAACGTTATCATCACCCCCAGCAGCACTTCATGCTCTTACACAGTTAACTCGCCCTGCTCCCGCCCCTGACTTGGCAACCGCTGTCCTCTTAACCATTCCTCTAGTTTAACTGCCTCATAACTGTGGTCACATAATATTTTCCTCTTATGTCTGGCTTATTTCACTTGATGTAGTGTTTTCAAAGTTCGTCCATGTTGTAGTAAGGTGTAGATCCACTTCACAGCTGAATAGTCTTCCATTATGTGTGTGTCACATTGTTTATTTTTTTTTGTCTATTGATAGAAACTTGGGTTGTTTTCATCTTTACCTGTCATGAATGATGCTGCTGTAGATATTACAGGTGGCTGGTTTTTTACTTATGTGATAGGGAATTATAACTGATTTTATGTGACCCCACTTTTAATCGACTGCTTTCATTGGGGATGCTGGGGAGTTTGCATTGTATTTTTACTTTAGTAATGTCTCAACTGTTAAGTCCTATAAGCTTGGAATAATATTCTTGGCTTCTGTTTCCAGAAGCTTGAATAAGCGAAGGATATAGAATCTAAATTTGTTCTGTTGCTTAGCACTCAGTTGGTTATATACGTTTTAAGCTCGAGTCTACCTGTGTTGACTGTTGCCTGTCCTGGATGTGAATTTTTCAGGATCAGCAGCACAGATAGCAAAAGTACTGAAGAGCCAGCCACTTTCAGCTTTGAGACGACCTTGGGGAAGTTACAGATAGCAAGATCTCCCTTGTATAAGGCAGGGTATATATAAATAGGAAAACTGAGCATAATACTGACGGCATGCCCAGCACATATATGTATAGATTATCTGTTTGAGTGATCTAAGATCAGTAATACAATGTAATGAATGTATTATATAAACCTTGTAATACTGTGGATCAAATCCAAGACATGTTTGCACATGTTAAGTAAGCACTTTGGCCACTACCCACAGCCTTATTCCTTAAAGTTTATTTATATATTCATATACGTGCACATACTCATATATGAAGATGTGTGGAGGCTACAGAACACCCTCAAGCACTGTTCACCTTTGGTTTTTGAGATGGAGCCCCTTACTGACCCGGGGCTCACCAAGTAGGCCCTGGGTCCCGGGGATTTGTTTGTCTCTACCTGCCAGCCCAGGTCACCTTCCCAGCTTTATTTCACATGGATTCTGGGAATCAAACATAGGTCCTTGTGCTCTTAGGGTAAGCAGTTTTCTGACACACCATCTCCCAGTCCTATTTATTTATGTTTTTAGATAGGGTTTCTTACTTGCTGACTTCAAATCCTGGGCGCAAGGCATCTTGCTACCTCAGCCTCCCGAGTAGCTACAACTGCAGGAACATGCCACTGTGGCTCTAAGCTCTGTTTTGTCCACATTTAAATGTCAAGGACATGGGGCTTGATGAGTAGCTCACCCTGTCTCAGCCTCATGAGAACAGAGCGGACCTGGGTGGAACCCTTCCTACCACACCTGTGGTCTCCTTCTACTGTGAGATCCTGTGAGACTTCCGAGGTCTTCAAAACTTTTAACTAAACCGTTTTGTGTCTCTGAGGCTTGTTACAGCTATGGATGGTGTTTCTTGCTTGATCGTGGCTTCTCTGCTTGTGGTTTATGAGGAGTCTGAGTTCTGGATTCACACTAAGGAAGTGAAGTGATTAAGTGTAGGAACAGTGGCTCCTGTTCACAGATGTCAGTGTGGCTGTGGTGGTTTTTAATTTCCATTCTCCTATCAGCACCAACCTTCCATAAAGCATCCTTTCCAGTCAGTATATAAGTAAAATTGTGGTTCTTGGTATCATTCCATGCAGTCTCAGGAAGACCACTGAAGCTTTCTGGCTCATCAGTGTCACCTTGTCCCTTGCATACTTCCATATTCGATCATGTCAGATGTGAGATGAGGAAGAATCGGTATTAACATAGAAAATGAAACCTGTTGAAGGCTATTCTAGACAGTAACTGGCCATTTCTCTTCACTGGTGTGAAGTGTGAAGGTTGAGGGAGAGTGAAACAGAATGAAAGGAGCCAGGGCAGGTGATTGAGTGCTGCAAGTGGTCAGGAAACAGTCACTAGTGGGAAAGCAGTGCGACTGTGGACAAGGTTGGAAGCTTCTTTACCAGTTATGTCCCTCTGTCGCAGAGGAGCTCTGGGAACCCCTGGCCCTTCTGTCTCCTCTGTGGCAGCCAGCAATACTCTACTTATCTATGGCACTGGCTTGGATTTTTCTTTCTGGAAGCAAGGAACATTCATGGTTCAAAGACGTTGTCATATAGCTAAAATACTCCAAAAATAGAAATCTTTATCTTCTACTAAAACAACAACAACGACATGGAAACCATTAGGTTCTCTTCTATTTGATTCTCACCTGTGTGTCAAGTTTTTCTGTGAACAGTGAAGAATCTTGCCAAAAGTAAGGGGGGATTTCCTTTGGAACTACCCTTTCTGAACTTCCTGTGTAAGAAGAAACTAGCGTTAAAAATTCTGTAACCATAGGAAAAACAGTGCCGAGCACACAATCACTTATCCTTTATCGGTTCCATGTTACAAAGTCAACATTGGGTCTTACAAGTTAGTAAGAGAAAGAAAAAAGTAAAAATAAAAGGCATTATCCAAAATGATTGCTTATCTTGGGATGATGTTTGAATATCACAGCCCATCCAAAACTTGCTGTGACCTCAGTGGCCTTGCATGGTAAAGGGGATCACAGGGTGTCTATTTATGCCTGTTTGGGAATAGGCTGCTCTGGTGAAGTTGCCCCTGGTCGTCATTGCGATCCTTTTAAGGCAAGCTGTAGCATCTTAAGGGACAGTATGTAGTAATGTCATGAGGCCTACTTCCTGTGAATTCATACCAAGGGTGTCTCTGACCATGGGTTTAAAGACATCTGCTGTTTCCAGCAGTCTTTCTCTTTGTAGTGTGAACTGGACTTGCCCCACTTCATCATATAGTTACTATGAAGATCAAAGGCCAATGTATGGAAATGTGACGCATTGGGTCAGAGCATTAGCTGACAGGTGTTTTCAGCTAGGTAAATGGAACTGGAGAAATTGACCCTCACCACCCCAGGGTCTTCTTCAAGTGTCAATCCTAAATGTAAGCAGAGGCTGAACAGCAGGGACACTGGCTTCTGCATAGGAGAATGGCCTGCAGAATTTATCAGGGTGTGAGGTTTTGTTGAATTGAGAATCTGGTGCCCAGATAGTGCCAAGAGTTTTTAAAAATGGATTAATTAGAAATGAGTGTCAGTGAATTAGGCACATTTTAATCTTGTAGAATATTGTTATTGTTATTATTGTATTATTACCATTATTAAAAACACAACTTAGGTCTCCTGGTAATATAATCTAACAGGAATAGAAATAATGTTGGCTATTCCCTGAGGAGAGTGAGGTCCCATCTTTTACCCACCCCTATCGCCATCTTCCTTTCTTGGAAGCAAAGTTGTATAATCTGAAAAACCTGACATTCCATATTGAGGGTTTATTGTAAGGTAGTAAAACCAGATTTTATATCTCGTTTATTCCTACAACTTCTGATGTGCTTCCAAAAATGGTATTAAGGCAGCAGCTGAGGAAATTTTATGAGATAATGAAGCAGAACAGTCACTGAAAGCCATCTGCTCAGTTGTTTACAAACTTGCTTCAATACTTCAGAGGCAGTGGTAGGGTACGTGTCTAAACTTCACAAGCTGCACTAGGTAAAACTAAATGAAGTGCGCCTGGGCCGGGCTGAGCTCGCTCCCTCTCTGTGCAGCGTGAGCGGTTGCCAGGCAGGCCTGCTGGAAGCCAGCAGAAAGCACCACACAGAGGTGATTATGTGCCACCATCTGTCACGCTTCAAGCCTACCATACAGCATGGCTAATCAGCCTTGGCAGGATGATGGATGAACAGCAGCAGCTGCCAAAAGCCACTGTTGGCAAACAGTACTGAAGTTAAGAACTTTTCCCCCTCTGTCGTCCTCTCCAGGGTCCTGCTGCGTGTCCGCATGCTGTACTACCTAAGACAAGAAGTGATAGGAGACCAGGCAGATAAGATCCTCGAGGGTGCTGACTCAAGGTTGGTGCAAGTACTTACTTGTTCTGTCCTTCCGTGACCTAGTCCAGGTAGTCGGAAGCTTCCCAAGCTGTTTCAGACCTTCACAGACCATTCTTAGTTCACCTCTGATTCTAGAATGCAGTGTTTGTCCTTCATTTTCGGGATATGAGGAGAATAAGGAAAGGCTCTGTGTGTGTGTGTGTGTGTGTGTGTGTGTGTGTGTGTGTGTGTGTGTGTGTAAAAGTGTGAACTAAATGGCCAGTGTTCTGTAGTGATCTTTAAAATGGGGAACCATGTGCTAAGGCTGGTTGCTGCCATGCAGCGGGCAATAGATACCTGGTTCCTTCCCCCCATGCTTAGATGTCTGCTCTAGAGGGAGGGCTTGTGAGTACCTGAGTCCTCTTTGGCACTACAGGTTAGGTAGGATGTCTTTAAATAACTAGGATTTCTTTAAAGATTGAGTAAAAGGCTGTCTTTCCAGTGATGCAGATGTATGGATTCCTGAGCCTTTCCATGCTGAAGTTCCTACAGATTGGTGGGATAAGGAAGCAGATAAATCCCTCTTAATTGGAGTGTTCAAACATGGTAAGTGACATTTCTGTTTGAATGCATCTTGACTCTATGGCTTTGTCTTTATTTAGAACTCTTAGCTTACTCTTTTCTAAAGTCATAATATTAATGAGGATAGTTCCAAAGGACTCTTGGCGTCTGCCATTTTTCTGTACTAAAAATCTAATATGAACTGTAAATATCAGATGCTGTTTTTGAATGTTTGAGCATTTGAGAAGAAAACATTTCTTTCTTGGCTGTAAACAGAAGCCAAACCATATTTGTTTTAATAATAGCCAAGTTGTACTATAGCTTTCCCTAAACTTTGCTTCCAGAACGGCTTCCCTCGCTAACTCTGCCAGCCAGTGTCAGAGTGGACGGTGGGCTTAACCTCTGCTATTAATCTGTACAAGTGCCTCCTGGGCTTTGTTCCAAGCAATATTTCACAAATGTCAGTGCTGAGGACTCGACGCTCCCCCGAGTAGGATGCAGCCTTGTTAACTTTGAAAGGCTGGGGATGCAGAACTGGCAGGATACACACAGTGAGCAAGTCCTGATTATAATCCCAATTCTCTGGAGGTCGCAGAGGTATTCTCAGCAGCCCAGCCTGACTAAAGGGGAGAATGATGGCTTATAAAACCTTTCATGATTACAGTTTGGCTTGCGGCTCTACAGCAGTTAGGAGCGGTGTGTTGTAGTACACATCCTAATTGAATTGTGCTGTTCTGCCTATGTATCGACACCGTGTTCATGAATTCAGCCTCCAAACCATTTTCCCGCAGTGCACTGTTGAGAGCTGCCATTTTCCATCTACTCAACTTGGGCAGTCAAAAAAGCAAATTACAGTTTGAAAACAGAGGGAACAGTGTCATCTTACTGATATGCATCATCCTAAACCTAATAAGACAGGTTCGCTGGCCTTCCATACTTGGGGGTTTTTCAGCCAGCCGTGCAAGTTCCTTCAGGACCGCAGCAATTCAGGGAGGAGGGGTGGGGACCTCAGAGCACCCCTGCAGAGGGCACAAAGAAGCATTATGACGCCTTTTAAATGTCAAGCAAAATTAGATCTTGGGGGAAAAATAGGATCGGAAATGCTCCCAGGCATCATCCTAGTGTTATTCTAAGCCTGTTTATGGTCACTCTGATGCTGTGTCTGAAGTGTAATTTAGCCCCCAAACACTTCCCTAGGATGAGCATTCTCTGGGTACTCTACTAAAATGAGATCTGTTCAATTTAACATAGATAACCTTTGCTGAAAAGCAAACTTACTGTGTTGTGGTGGGACTGCAATTCTGAGCAGTGACGGGGCCTCTCTTTGTTCTGTGTGTGTCCTCTGTGCTGGTGGCCGTGGCACAGGCTATGAGAAGTACAACTCCATGCGAGCTGACCCCGCACTGTGCTTTCTGGAACGAGTTGGTATGCCCGATGCCAAGGCCATCGCTGCCGAGCAAAGAGGAACAGACATGTTAGCAGATGGCGGTGACGGGTAAGAAGGACATTTGAAAAATTTAATAAACTTTATGTCAGCATCACATCTATTGGCAGGATTCAATTGTTACGCTGCACAATGCACTGCGTTTATGTCTGGTTGGAACTTAATTGATGTTTACCAGTCTAGTCATCTGTGTATCATAATGACTATTTTAAGCAAAGTGCATTATCTATGTAGATAATTTGAAACTTGTCTTTTCCAGGGGCATCCCCTGATGGCTGTGTGATAGAATCATTTCTAATACCAAACCCAGAATTCAAAGTAGCATTAGGTAGATTGTTGTTCTTCCCCAACACTTTCTTACTTATGTGTGTGATTTAATTTTTTTTTTTTTTTACTTTTACACAGTGGAGAATTTGATAGAGAAGATGAAGATCCAGAATATAAACCAACCAGAACACCATTCAAAGATGAAATAGATGTAAGAACTTGAGTTATATTGGCTTTTACAGTGCCATTAAAGTATTATATGCCCATATAAGACCTGTTAAAGTTTATAGATAATGGCCTTTTCGTTAAAAGATAAAGTAAAATGAAGCCCCAAATTAGCTCTGTTTTTTGCATTGCTTTTAAGGATTTTGCAAATTCTCCCCCAGAGGATAAGGAGGAATCCTTGGACATACCTGCCACAGGTAAGGCCTCAGAGGCGCCAGCAGCCCAGCATCATGCCATGGGATGGTGATGGCCTCTGAAAGGTTCTCTCTTTCACACTGATCCTCCTTGTGATCATTTTGATTTTTATTTATAGGTTTCAATATATTAAGTTTCTTATAGAACTTTTTGATTTAGATAAATATCATACTGAAAACTTACACGCATTTAAAATACAACTATTGGGAGTATGGTATTTTTATCTGGAATATTGCCAGTTGATTTAGACCTTTGACCATCTTCTTATATAAGAGCACTAGACAGCAGTAACATGATTGTTAATATTAAAGGTTGTTTTTGTAAACACGTCATTATCGGAGAGACTAGTGAACTTTTTCCCTTTTCACTAAGGAGTTAAAAATAAGTATTTCGTAGGCTCCACACTGACACTTCCCTTGTTTATGTTTTAGAGACAAGGCACTACCTCAGTGGCCTTTCCCCCCTGTCATTTGAATGCTAATGAGTCTCGTTGCTCCGTGGAGTCCCTGTGCGATGCTGTTACAGGACAGCATTGCAGGACGCTCATCTCTCCCTCCTCCCCAGGCAAGCACAGCGACAGCAGCGCCGAGCTGGGCCACCTCTACTGGCCCAACACGTCGGCCCTGACCACGCGGCTGCGCCGGCTCATCACCGCCTACCAGCGCAGCTACAAGAGGCAGCAGATGCGGCAAGAGGCCCTTCTGAAGACCGACCGCCGCCGGCGCCGGCCCCGCGAGGAAGTGCGCGCGCTGGAGGCCGAGCGGGAGGCCATCATCTCCGAGAAGCGGCAGAAGTGAGTCCCTGGCGATCACGTGGCCCTGGAGCCGGAGAGCGGGGCTCGGCCCAGACCACGGCGCCTAGGACGCGCTCCTGCCTCCGCGCGAAGAGCGCAGGGGCGCTGGGGGTCACGGGGCGCTGCGGGTCACGGGGCGCTGCGGGTCACGGGGCGCTGCGGGTCACGGGGCGCTGCGGGTCACGGGGCGCTGGGTCCGAGGGCGCGTGTCACGGTCTCTCCCTCGTGTCTCCGTCCGCGAGTCGCTAGCCGAGTCTTCCTTCTCCAGGTGGACCCGGAGGGAGGAGGCTGACTTTTACCGCGTAGTGTCCACCTTTGGGGTTGTTTTCGACCCTGTGAAACAGCAGTTTGACTGGAACCAGTTCCGAACCTTTGCCAGACTCGACAAGAAGTCGGACGAGAGTCTGGAGAAGTACTTCAGCTGCTTCGTGGCCATGTGCAGGCGGGTGTGCCGAATGCCCGCCAAGCCAGAGGATGGTAGGTGCCCCGGGCCGCGGCTTCCTTGGTCCGAGCGTGGCCGGCGGCTTAGGGTGTGCTTGGGGCCCCTACTGACTGCCCTTTCTGTCCCAGAGCCTCCTGACCTGGCCTCCGTCATCGAGCCCATCACCGAGGAGCGAGCCTCCAGGACTCTGTACCGCATCGAGCTGCTGCGGAAGATCCGGGAGCAGGTGCTGCATCACCCGCAGCTGGGTGACAGGCTGAAGCTCTGCCAGCCCAGCCTGGACCTGCCTGAGTGGTGGGAGTGTGGGCGGCATGACAGAGACTTGCTGGTGGGTGCTGCTAAGCACGGGGTCAGTCGGACGGACTATCACATCCTCAACGACCCTGAGTTGTCCTTCTTGGATGCACATAAAAGCTTCGCCCAGAACCGTGGGGCTGGCACCGCTTCCTCTCTGAACCCGCTGGCCATGGGCTTTGGGCAGAACCCTGCAGTCATCTCAGCTCACAGTCAAGACGAGAAGGTGTCAGAGCAGGCAGAGGGCAAGGCGGAAGAGTCCGAGCACTCCCCTGCCAAAGAGAAGCCTGATGGGAGGGAGGAGGCTGAGGGTGGGGTCAAGGACAACAAGCAGGAATGCGAGGCAGAGGCCAATTCCATGAAGAACGAGGCAAAGGGGATGGAGGGCGGCACAGACCCGGGCTCCAAGTCCGTCTCAGAGAAGGGTTCTGAAGAGGACGAGGAAGAAAAGCTGGAGGACGATGATAAGTCGGAGGAGTCATCCCAGCCTGAAGGTAATGCCTGGCTCCTGGGTTCTGTCCTGATCCCACAGCAGCCCAGTGTGACACACACTGCCTTCCAGTTACACCGCAAGCACAAGTAGCTTCAGTTAGTGCTGTGAGTTCCAGGTGGTATGATTTAGACAAATGAATGTGAGAGAAAAAAGTGACTCAATAGACATTGTCAACTGTTGAAGAAATTGATACTTAGTTTATTTTTACTCACAAGTCAAGGGTAGGAGTAGAAGCTGAAAATAATCCATTTTATATGTCACAGATTGGCAAACTTAGAAATAGATACCTTGTTGTAATATGTTCATGTAGTGGAACCTTCATTATCAGACAGAACTTTAGACTTGCCCCATATAGACCTTGTTAGATTCAGCACCCCTAAGATTATTTGACCTAAATCAGGTATGGTGGCACACACCTATAATCTGAGCATTTGAGAATGGTGGCAGGAAGATCAGGAGTTCAAGCTCAGTCTTGACTACATTCTGAATTCGAGAGTATTGTGGGTTACATGAGACCCTATCCTAAATATCTCCCCACCCTGCCCCTAAAGAGAACTTCCCTGCACATTGCTAGATGGCTCCTGTTTTTTCATGTGTAAAATGGAAGCACCGTCTACATGACTGTCACACAGGGATTTGAAGAAGACTTGACACTGTTCTACAGATGTTAGTAGATACTCAATAAAGCAGAACTGACTGGTGTTCATATTTTAAATGGGTCCTCTCTAAACTTCAGCCTCAATATATTCTGGTTGTGAGTAATGCACATTAACTCATTTCTCAGCAGGTGCTGTCTCCAGGGGGAAGAATTTTGATGAAGAAAGCAATGCCTCTATGAGCACTGCGAGGGATGAAACGCGAGATGGATTCTATATGGAGGATGGAGATCCTTCGGTCGCTCAGCTCCTTCATGAGCGAACGTTTGCCTTCTCATTTTGGCCTAAGGTTGGCAGGTTTTTGTTACTGTTATTTTGTTGCCCAAGAAAGAACAGAAAGAAAACCATGCCAGCTTGCTCTTTATAGTAATTCTGAGGTTAACAGCCTCAGCTACGAAAACTGCAGAATTTTAACACTTATAAAGAACAATCAGAAAGAGCTCAAAGAAGAATATTTGGAATATTTCATACTAGGATAAGGAAGATGTTGTAGAAGAAAGGTACCAAGGTGTAGCTCTGCAGATAGCTTTCACTCCTTGGGGCCTTTGGTCAGTCACCCGTGTCACCCAGCAGTCTGTGGATAGTCATGTTGATGGATTTGTCCCTTGACAAAATAATGTATGAACCTTTAAAGTCATGTTTTTAACATCTTAAAACCCGAAGTGAGGCTGTTAGATTCAAGATAAGGTATTTGGAAGCCTGTACTCATCACTTCAGAGAGCCGAGGTGGTGAACTCTTCACTCTAAACATCACAGAGTCATTCCAAAGGGTACCTGTAGCCAAAGGCAAATAGTCATTGCTCTTTTGGTTAAATAGCATTTATTCTGTAAGATGTCCTCTGCCATTTGCATCTGTTTCCTGGAGAAGTAATCATTAACCACCCTAACTGGCCATCTGGTTTAAAATACAACCACACAAAATAGGCTTGCAGCAACTCATCCACAGACCAGTCTTCACAGTAGTATTGCTTAAGAAGCAGGCAACAGGGAGGGGAAAGAGTTTAGTGGATAAAGTGCTTGCAGTACCAGTGTAGACTGGAGTTTGAATCCTAAGAACCCACATGAAGTTCTCACAGGTCATAGCACTGTTCCTATGGTCAGGTGGGAGGTGAAAGCAGGAGAATCTCCCAGATAATTGTGGGCAGTCATCTTGGAGCACACTGCACAGCAGCAAACAGGTGAAGGTGATGCCTGACACCAATTTGTAGATGATGGCACACTCACAAATATGCACACATTAACATACACACTGCTCTCACAAACATGCACACACTGTTCACACAAACATGCTCACACACATCCTATGTACATTAAAAAAAAAAAAACCCAACAGGTAACATTTTTGACTGAAGAGTTCAGTAAGTGAAGTATACTGTCAGATTCTGTTCCTCTTCTCTGTCCCCTGAGTTCCTTATTACTCATCTCTCAGGTTAGACATCAAGGGAGTTCTCAGCTCGGTCAAAGATTTCTAGTAACAGGTACTGTTAATCTATGGAAACTTGATCAAGAAGTATAATTAGAAAATTCTAATGTGCACGTTTCAGTGATATTTGGAGTGGTAATAGACAGTGGACGCAGATTGACATTCAGTAGGTATTGTAGGTTGGCACCTAGTTCATAACAGGAGTGCTTCATTAACAGGGATGCTAATGATGTCCTCTTTCTGGGACACACTGCTCTCTGGCCTATGGATGTAAAGGGACAGAACACTGAGGCTCCTTTGTCACCCACTGAGATTCATCAATGGTTCTTTTTTTTTTTTTTTTTTTTTTTGAGAATTAAGGTAGAGTTTATTAGAAAAGAGAAAGGTTGGAACTCACAGACTCCAGACGTGGAGTGCCATGAGGAGCTAAGGGCACTTCCATGAGAAGCAGAAATAAACAGAGTTCATGGCAATAGAGTGCCATGAGGGGCTAGGGAGCCCATGAGAACTCACAGTGCCTAGGCAAGCAATTCATGAGGAGCAAGGAACAAGAAACAGACTCATGGCACTGGAGGCTAGATTGCCTCCAAGAGAACTAGGCAGCTGGAAATGGACTCATGGCACTAAAGGGCCCATGAGGGGCTAGATCGCCTCATCAATGGTTCTTGAAACCTGATGGAAGTTACATTTGAAATAAGTTATTTTTTAAGATGTTGCTTAGTATGTTTTCTGTCATATGTAGGTTAGTGTACATAATTTTACAGAGTGGTGATTTTTCTTAATTGGAACCACCTAGTACCTCCACCTGACAGAGCCATCTTGGTAGATTTTGTAGGTTACTTTCTTGTTTGCACTGCCTCTACTAATTGACCTTGAAACACTTTGTGCTTTTTAGTGTTGTGTTTATTTAATAATTTTAAGTAGATATTTGTCACAATTTCATGTGACTTCTCCCTCCAGGACAGAGTAATGATAAACCGATTAGACAACATCTGTGAAGCTGTGCTCAAAGGCAAATGGCCAGTAAATCGGCGCCAGATGTTTGATTTTCAGGGCCTTGTCCCTGGTTACACACCCTCCACAATGGACAGTCCCTTGCAGAAGAGGAGCTTTGCTGAGCTCTCTGTGGTCAATCCAGCTGGCATCAGCAGGTGTGAGGACATTACCACTTCTCCTCAGTTGTCTAAGGTACGTCAAACCATTTGATTTTACAGTTGAAGTGAAATGCCTATAAATCTGAGTTTAGTTCTGGAACTTGCACCCACTGGTCCTGCTTGGTTTTATTTGTTTTGTGATAGAGTCTTACTTTACACTCCTGGTTCAAATGATCTTTCTGACCCAGGTCTCTGGGGTCACAGGTCCATTACAACTCTATTCTGTTGGAATTTTTTATAGGAAGATGCTCTCAACCTCTCTGTTCCTCGTCAGCGGAGACGGAGGAGGAGAAAAGTTGAAATAGAGGCTGAAAGAGCTGCCAAGAGGCGCAATCTCATGGAGATGGTCGCTCAGCTGCGAGAGTCTCAGGTGGTCTCAGAAAATGGACAAGAAAAAGTTGTAGATTTATCAAAGGCCTCAAGAGAGGCAACAAGTTCTACCTCAAATTTTTCATCTCTTACTTCAAAATTTATGTTGCCTAATGTCTCCACACCGATGTCTGATGCCTTTAAGACTCAGATGGAACTGCTCCAGGCAGGCCTTTCCCGCACACCCACAAGGCATCTGCTCAATGGCTCCCTGGTGGATGGAGAGCCCCCCATGAAGAGGAGGCGGGGCAGGAGGAAAAACGTGGAGGGCCTCGACCTGCTTTTCATGAGCCACAAACGGACGGCATTGAGTACAGTAAGTTGGGGACTCGTTCCCATTGACACCCTGGATCTGGGATTGCTGACCCTGCTGGGCTACTTCCTTTCAGTGATGTCATGTTAGAGCTGGCTTCTACCAGAGAAACAAAATTACATGAACAGTCATGGTTCTGAACTGGAAAATTGTGTTGACTGCCGATATAGATCACTCAGCCTGAACTAGTATAGCACCAGTATTTATTCTTCCTGACGTTCTGATGCATTGATTGCTCTTGAAAGAATAACACAAAACAAAAACATCTTTCTCTAAGTGCACAGTTGTTATCTCTGAATTCTCGAGGTGGAAAAAGCTTCTGCTTTTAGAAAAATTGATGTTTTAGCCCTGACATCAATTAGATTAGTATAAACGCTTAGTTTCACACCCAAGATTTGTGCTCATGTATAGAACTAGTGACTGTAAAGGTTCCCACCTCAGTAGCTGATTGTTTTAGTCTTTGCTTATTTGTGGGGGATGAGGGTGGGGAGGAATGAGTTTCCAATTCAAAGAAGATGAATGCAGTATAATCTGTACAGTTCTCTGCTCTGTTTCAACCACTATCACAAGAGCTTCCCCCTAAGGAACTCCACTGTGCACACACTCTCTCCTTAAAGAGTTTGGAGCTATCAATTTGAAGCCTTAGTCAGTAGTGAAGTGAGCCACAGTGAACTGTTCCATGGTCAGTGGGACAGTTTAGAAAACACTATCAATTTGAGATGGAGATAGAACATTTGTTTCGTCCTGCTTTTGTTTTCCACATCCCTATTATTTGCCTGTTTCTACTTCTTGAACTTAGAGAGAAAGCTTAGTATCTTTCTCTATTAAAAGATAAGGAAAAGTGTGGTTTACAAATATAGCATTCGTTGTTGTTCTTTGCCTTTTGGTGATATGAAAACCAAAGCATACACAGTGGTTGACAGGTAGCTTCAATGGTAATTACTAATTTGTGAGTTACAATATTGGTAATAGGGTTATTCTTAGAATCTTAAACAAATATTTGTAATGGGTTAGCTGTGATATGAGGTGCTCCACAAGTAAGTGTGCATTCTAGATGTCTGGGATCACGTAGCATTTCTACCTGTGCAAACTACTTTGAGTTTAATACCTTGATAGATTCTGTTGACTAAAATTTCTTTTATCCATAAATACCAGCAATCAAAGTGTTTCTGCAGCTTGATGTGTCTTTTAGTGTTGGTTGGCATCATGAAGCTAACTTGGTCTGTGGACTGGTGTTAGGAGTTAGTACAACCCACGGGCTGGTTTCCAATTGTAAGGACATGTCCTAAGTTAAACTTGAAACTGATTTTATTCACTAAGAATTTACTGATATTTTTTCTTTTGTAAAGTCATATTTCGCAACCCAGCTCAAGTCTAAGAGATCTTGTTAGAAGACAGAGATTTTTAAAGTGGTTACTTTTTTTTCTGACTATCAGAATTGGGGCTTTCCTCATTATAGAGGTTGATGTATATGCAAATAAAATACAATGGAAATCCTATGCTTCAAATAAACAGAATAGGGCCAGGGTGTAAACTTTAGCAGAATGAAGCAGGGTATGTCTCGCCCAGGCTTGTCAGCTCTTTGACTGCACTGCTGCTGCAAAGGGATGTGGTTGCTACCATGTTCTCTGTGCCAGGAACTGGGATTTGAAGAATAAAGGCGTGACATGTCAGGGCTTGAAATAGCAAATTCAGTGTTTGGGATTAGGTCACAGAAAAGTACAGGATGAATATCCCTAATCCAAAAATATGAAGCTTTTTGAACACGAATATGTCATGATGACTAGAAAATTCCTCATGTGGCCTCACATGAAAGGTAGGAGCCAAAGCAGCTGCATTAAAAATACTGCATATAAGTTGCCTTAAGGCTATATGGAGAAGATATACATGTAAAGTGTAAGTGAATTCAGTTTAGAATTGATCCCAACTCTTTATCTGGCTAATATGTATGCAGATATTCAAAAATTTAAAAATGAAAAGCCTGAAATGCTTCCTGATTCCAAATATTTTGGATATAGAGACTCATCTCAGGTGATGTATCATATCTGTGCATGTGTGTGCATGTCTGCAGAACAGAAGAAAGGATGAGAAATCCACGAGGAAATTTCCCTGCAAATAGTTACTTGTCATGAATTTTGGAGATTTTGGAACAGAGGGGATGAAACATGAGAACACTTCTCATGTCTAGTTCTCTGAAAATTTTGCTCATCAATTTTGTGAAAAGACATGAGCATAGATATATGCTCAAAAATCAGTAGGAAGCCTGTTACTAAAGCAGTTAAGTAGGAGGTGGTTTTACATAAGTTTTGAACTAGGCAGAGTTCTATAAAATGTCAACATGGAGGCCTAACCATGGGACCTAGAGTCAGGAAAGTTTGAATACCATAGTAGGATGAAGGTGGGCCTGGGGGTGGGTGTCCAAAGGTCAAAAGAACAGCATTTAGGGCCAGTGGTAGGATGATGTAGAATGATTTCCAGTGTTGCCACAAAATACTGCTCTGCCAGCAAATTATACTGAGTACAGAGTGCCAGTAAATTAGATATTATAACTTGGTGCTTGAAACAATATCCAGTTGTCTTCATCACATGGCCACTTTTCACACACCTGGAGCTCAGACCACACAGCACCAGTGGTACCAGTAGTTTGCTTGGCAGTTCAAAACACAGAGCCTTATGGACTTTGACTTTTCTCTCTTGTGGAGAAAGTAAAGGGATCTCATTTGACTTCCATTCCAAAACTAGTATTGCTTCAGGCACTCTCCCTCACCCCTTTTTTCCATTTTCATGTGTATGTGTAGAAACTTGAGGTCGACATGAGGAATTATCCTCCGTTCTGTCCCACTTACTCTTTTGAGGTAAACCCAGAGCTTACCGTTAAAGCTAGTCTGGCTAGCCAACATGCTCTGGAGAGTCTTAGCCTTTGCCTTCCAAGGCTAGAATTACTGGTAGGTCATCACGCCCCTCTGCCATCTGAGTGTCCAAACTCTGTCCTTTTGCTTGCATGGTCGTCTCCCTAGCCCTACTTTTCCCTTCTATTAATCCAGCTTATTGTACACTTTTCACAGGAGGATGCTGAGGTGACCAAAGCTTTTGAAGAAGATATAGATACCCCACCAATAAGAAACATTCCTTCTCCCGGACAACTGGATCCTGACACACGGATTCCTGTTATAAATCTTGAAGATGGGTCAAGGCTGATGGGGGAAGATGCTCCTAAAAACAAGGATTTGGTTGACTGGCTGAAGCTGCATCCTACTTATACCGTTGATATGCCAAGTTATGTACCAGTGAGTATTTTTAGAGTCTGGGATTGGGAAAAGCCTGACTGGGTCAGTGCACTTTCTTCCCTTCTGACAGGGAACCTTTGACAGCTGGTTGGGCCTTTGCCTTTCACATGAACGTCATTACATCTTATGTTTCTACATTGGAGATATTTAATGTGGTCTGTTCTACCAAAGAGCAGCCTTGTGGTCGCTATTCATCTTCATACTTCTACCAACCGAAGGGCTTTTCTCACAAAGTCCAGCTTCCAGGTATCTCTGCAGTGGTGTGACAGTCTCCATTGCACTTGCCTTGGGTTTCAGAGAAGGCCCAACAGCCCAGGGTACTCTGAAGCTATGGTCTCTGGAGATTTGAGCAGTTAATTTGACCCTTTTTAAGCAACTAACCCTTGGACATATATAAAACATTAATGTTTCCACTTCCAAACTAGCAATGCAAATCTTTTGCTTCCATTGCTTATGCGATTTTTTTTAAAAACATAAATCTAGGGTTTTCTGGCTATTTTTTTGTTTTGTTTTGTTTTCACTGAGCTTATATCGGTGTTCATCCTTATTTTCAAGATCCTGTTTCTACCTCTTCTACTCTCTTCTTTGACACAATCTCATCTTGTCAAATACAATATCATCTCTTGAGTTCATTCAAGTCAGGACTACAAATTAGAAAAGACACTGTACAAAGCCTTATTAAAATGTCATGATTTGAGTATACATTTGAAAACATACACACACCCTTTTTGTCTTCTGGTGCTGGGGATCAAACCCAGATCCTCACAAATACTCTCTAGGCATTCTATCACTGAGCCCCACCTCTGGCTCATAAAGAAAGTCTTGAAGTGAGATTCTCGATTGAACAGATTCTCAGCCCACTTGCTCATTGGTTCCTTGATGATGGGCAGAATGGGGAAGTCAAAGACTCAGTGGTAAATGTACTTTGTGTGTAGCCTGCCAGCCGGAGTTCAGTCTCTGGAGCCCACGTAGTGTAATGAGAGAGAATAGGCTTCTGAAAAGTTGTCCTCTAGCCTCCACGAGGACACACTGGCAAGCACATATGTCTGAACTTGCTCTCTCACTTTCTTCCACTCTCCAATAAGTAAATAAAGATATTTTTAATTTTTTCAATAAAAACTAAACTGTTCTCTCTGTCATTCATATAGGAAAAGGTGAGAAGTAAATATAATTTACTAAATGAATTTTTTTCTTTTTGCAGAAGAATGCAGATGTGTTGTTCTCCTCGTTTCAGAAACCGAAACAGAAACGACATAGGTGTCGAAATCCTAATAAATTGGATATAAACACTTTGACAGGAGAAGAAAGGGTTCCTGTTGTTAATAAACGAAATGGGAAAAAGGTAAATGCTGAAAATGGAATTGCTCTCTGGGATTTCTTACCCTAGAAGTGTTTGTGTTGGCACTGTTTATAAGGACAACCTCTTCTATAATCTATGTGTATGTGTAAAGATGGGGAGAGGAGGGAGATGAGGGAGCACTTGAGGTGTCTATCACTCACCAAAAGCTTCTTCCCAGATGGGTGGAGCTATGGCCCCTCCAATGAAGGATCTGCCCAGGTGGCTGGAAGAGAATCCTGAATTTGCAGTTGCTCCAGACTGGACTGATATAGTTAAGCAGTCTGTAAGTACAAATTCCACATTTTTGTCAAGAAAGAGGAAATTATGCACTATAAAACTTTTCTTGAGCTTTTATTTTTCTATTGCTGTTAATTAGTCAACCGTAACTTACTCTTACCTTAAAAGATTTGTCATAATGATACCATTTCATACCTCATTAATGTGTCATCACTTCTTACACCAATACGCCATTAACCTGAAGCAAATTAATTTGTCAGCTCTGATTTAAAACGATTGTACAGGTGTACACACTCCCTGTCCTGGAGTGAGCCCATTTAACTGTGTATCTGTGTGGTGGAATCAGCGCTGGTTGAGAGCAGTAAGATTATTAGCTGTGATTTCCAGTTTTAAAATAAATCCAGCAGCTTTGCATAAATTTTATCATTCTTTTTCAAACAAATTACTGACTTGCTGGTTGTTTTTGTTTAAACTATGCAAATAAAGTTAACTTGGTGTATAGTTCTATCAGTAGTAGCACACATGCAGTTTCATAAGCTACCATCACAGTGACAGTGGAGTTCCCTAACCTTCCATCCCAGTGTCCTCATACTGCCTGACTCCACCTCGCGTGTCCCCAGGGGGAAATCTGTAACCGGAGACAAGGGCTTTCACTAACCATCTGGAGTCAAATCTAGGTGGGTGGGAGTCAGCAGTCCCCTCCTCCTCGTTGCTGAGCCTGCTGTTACCCAACAAGCACATCTGGGAAGACCTAAGATTTTGTACAGATTTTTGAAATTGTGAACAGAGCTGCCATAAAGATTGGTGTACAAGTTTTGGTTTAGTGTAAATATTTCCCATTTCTCTGGGATATATACTAAAATATGACTTTAATTTGTTAAATTTTCCACATTCTTTCTTCTTACATATATTTGAATTTCCTGAGTACAAGAGTATACAAAATATACTCTACTGTATTCAACTTGTTCGCTATACCGTTCATAATTTTTCTTCATGTAAAAGCTTTTTTAAAATCAGCACGTATTTGCCAAACGAAAACTATCTGTATGTAAGGCGCCTGGCGCACACGTGGAGTGGGCCGGTTCTTAGCTGCTCTTTGAGTGGTCGTCCTTCAGTATTACACTCGCGCTACCTTGCATTTGCCTCGCAGGCAGAGTAGCCTGGAACCGCTTCTCCTGCCCGCCAGGAAGCCAGCAGCGTGGGGGGCGCGAAGCCAGCAGCGCGGGGGGCGCGGTTGGCTTGTGCCGCGTGTGTCGAATGCGGGTCCCGGTCCTGTGGGCCCTGCCAGGCCAGCGCCCGCCTCACCGCTTGTCTGCCTGTCCGTGTGTCCCCCAGGGTTTCGTCCCCGAGTCCATGTTTGACCGGCTGCTCACTGGACCTGTGATACGGGGAGAAGGAGGGAGCCGGCGAGGACGCCGGCCCAAGAGCGAGATGGCGCGGGCCGCGGCCGCCGTGGCGTCCACGTCGGGCATCAACCCGCTGCTGGTGAACAGCCTGTTCGCCGGCATGGACCTGACGAGCCTCCAGAACCTGCAGAGCCTGCAGTCCCTGCAGCTGGCGGGGCTCATGGGCTTCCCCCCGGGGCTGGCCACGGCCGCCGCCTCCGGGGGCGACGCCAAGAGCCCCGCCGCCGTGCTGCCGCTCATGCTGCCCGGGATGGCCAGCCTGCCCGGCGTGTTCGGCCTGGGCGGGCTGCTCAACGCCCCCCTGTCGGCCGCTGCGGGGAACGCGGCGCCGGCCCCGAGCCAGGGCGAGCCGGAGGACGGCACGGCGGGCGAGGAGAAGGGCAAGGAGAACGAGGACGCGGGCAAGGACTCGGAGAAAAGCCCCGACGCCGCCTCGGCCCCCGACCCGGCGAACGGATCTGTTGGTGCTGCTACTGCGCCGGCCGGGCTGCCGTCCAGCCCGCTGGCCTTCAACCCCTTCCTGCTGTCCACCATGGCCCCGGGCCTCTTCTACCCGTCCATGTTTCTACCTCCGGGGCTGGGGGGATTGACGCTGCCCGGCTTCCCGGCGCTGGCGGGGCTCCAGAGCGCCGTGGGCGCCGGCGAGGAGAAGGCGGCCGAGAAGGCGGAGGGGGGCCCCTGCCGCGACGGAGAGACCCTGGAGGGCAGCGACGCCGAGGGGAGCCTGGACAAGACTGCAGAGTCCTCCGCGCTGGAGGACGAGGGCGCACAGGGTGAAGAGCTGGACTCCCTGGACGGCGGGGACGAGGCGGACAACGCCGGGAACGACGAGTGACGAGCGGTGCCCTGGAAGTGCTGGAGACGTTGACAAGTGGTAGTCCTACTGTTTACACTCACAGTCAATGTTCATACCTAGTTTTATAAGCTGTTCTGTAACATAGTGTAGCAAAAAGAAAAAAGGAAAAAAAAAGTCCAAGTCATGTTCTGCAGGTGTGTCCGAAGGTATCTTGGTCATTAAGTATTGTGCAGTGCATTATTTATTATCCCTAGGAGAGATGAAATTTGAGAGGTGATCATGTCTTTTTAAGGAAGCTTACATAATGCTCTGCTTTTTTCTTTGGTACCATTGGTATTATAATAAAGAGCAATTTGTAACTGAGCGGCACTAATGGAAGGAAGTGCTGCTCAAAGGACGTATGAAGTTATATATTTAATTTTTTAATTTTAACTTTTAATTTTTTTGCTGTGAAGGTCAAGATGAAATTTACCACACACATATCATACTTGCTCATTCTTTTCCTTTTTGACTGTATGGGGTTCCCACACTTGCGCATACACACATCCAGACACTCTGACAATCTCTACGTTAGTGTGAACGCCTCTTTCCTGAGGCGCAGCAATAATAAGGCAGCTGTTGAATGTGAAGGGTCCCTTTGGAAAACTAACCTACTGGGAGGGTTCTTGCCAGACAGAACTGCAGTTCCATTGTCTCGTGGTCTTGTAATGCACTGGTATAAACAAAATAAATAGAAGAATAAATAAAAGAGTGAGAGAAGTGAGAATCAGGTACCTTTTTTAAATTAAAGGACTTTGTTACTTTAGCCACAAGCTAAAACAGCATTACCTCAGCTCTAAACTAGCCTTGAAGTTTACAGACAGGACTTTGTAAATGTATTGTTTTTCTTTGTTGTGATGTCCTTTTATTTTTTTCTTTGAAAACTGCTATCATGTAAGATAAAATGTAAATTGCTGCCAATTGTAGTAATGATGCTTTTAATAAAAGTGACCCATGATATGCAGAGATGTAACTATAGAATGTAGTATATAGGGGAACTGGTGTTCTCTCTATTTTTTGTATTCACAATAGATCCAAGTTCAGCATTCTGGCTTTTGTACAGTTTCTTGATAGAACCTCTTAAACTATATTAGCTGCTAGTAATACACTAAAATAAATGTCTTCAAGACTAGGAGGGAAGAGAACCTGAATTACCTTCACATAAATCCATGCCAGATACTGCAATGGAAATGCACACAAAAACCTATTGATCTCCGCAAGGGCTTCTGAGACCAAGAATACTTGAAGGTGTGCTGCGTGTGATACACCAAAGAACAAAAGGTGAAAAGAATAGAAGACTTCAATAGGCACGCTGTCAGGTCATTTGTCCTTGGGTGACAGGTAGGAAAACTGCCACAGTGTCAGCCAGGACAGGGGGTGTCACTGTCTTGCAGGTCAGAGTCGACACCAGGAACCAGTGCGTGGAAAAACCTGTGTGGAATGAAAATGCACCCCATTAAGCACACATGTGCACTTGCACGGTCTTGAGAGCTACTCGTTTATCGACCCTTGTATTTGATCAAGTAAAATTTATAAGATCAATTTTCTCTGTCATGCGAAGAAGCAAACCCTGTTTCCATTCAGCCACAAAGAAGAAGGGGCGATGTGAATGAAGTTATTCTGTGTCTGTTGCTTCACCCTTCCCGAGTGTACACACAGGCCATTCCCCATGCCACATGTGACAGGACAGCTTGTCCGAGTTCCTTTTGGGACAGTGACATCGGGCTGACTTGTATCCCAAGATGAACGTGACTGTGACAATTGTGGAAGAAGAATCGCTTAGAAACATTACTGTTCAGTGTTGAAAGTACCTGGCCCTGTACATTGCAAGAAAGTGCCTTAGTGTGTCTTCTAAAATGGAATTCCTTGAACGTGGACGATGAGACTAGACCCGCACAAAGCATAGGGAACTTTAATATTTAACTGAAAGACTTTTAATAGGGAGACTTTGTTTAAATAAATTGCATTGTGAAAGGGTCTATTCCTAAAATTATTTATTTATTGGAAAGTTTCCTGTTGCTCTGTAAAAAGAGAAAGCAGCATGACCATCGCTGTTAGCAACCCCTGTAAGAGCACTGATGGTCTTCAAGTAAAGGTGAGAACTAAGCCTGCACACGCTCTACTGTTCACTATTCATCTGGCTTCCCAGACAAATTGCCACATGGGAAAGTCCCATATTTTTTTTTTCTTCCTGTGGATGGAATTCTTGATACTGCATCTTGAATCTCCTAAGAAATGTTTTCAGTCTATTCCCAGAACAGTGCCTCTTGGTGTGACTGAAAGTAGCCCAGTGCCGTGCTGTTGCTGCCTTGCCGATTCATCGACAAAGGGAACTATTCTTTCACGGGGAAACTGTGGCCCAGGGCCTGGAAGTAACTACTATTAAATGCCAGAATATTGTCTGAGCCAGGGCCTAACACACCCTCCAGAACTACTGTGTTCTTAGATCTTTAAAAGGACAGTTATCCTGAAGATGACCTGAAGTGTCGTGTTTCTATGTAGTTCTTAAATATTTGTTAGAGGTGGAGGTTGGGGAACCAAGGTACACAGATGGATGGATGTCAGAGGACAGCTTTTGGAAATAAGTTCATGGGGGCCTCTCAGGATCAAAACCAAGTTGCCAAGTTTAAAAGCAGCGCCTTTACCTGCCAACGGACACTTGTTGGCCCACGACTTCTATATATTGTGCTTTCAGTTTTCCTTAATTAGGCCTTATATTTGAGGGTAGACAAAGACTTTTCCCCCTTTGTTTCTCAAGCCAGAGTCTCTGTGTGAATAAGGCTGGCATTAAATTCTCCATCAGCCTCAGTGTCCCAGATGCTGAGATTTCAGGTGTATATCACTACACAGTTGAATTAGAGTTAGAAACAGTATGAACTCACCGAAGTAAATGAGTCAAACAGTCCATTTAAATCTGGAGGTACTTTTTTGTTATGTAAAGAAAACACAACTTAATTGAAGGCATGACCTGGTATTTGAGCCAGATTGGTGAGACTTTTAGCTACTATACTGATTTAGTCAAGATTCAGTAGTACAAAAGCACTGGTTCTGTGACTGCAGAAGTGAAAACAAGAGCAAGCCTGGTCCCCTCCGCCATTGTACTTACATCCTACTAGGAAGAGCAACAAGTGGGTTACAAGTCAGTGACAGCAGAGCAAGGACATTGTTAGATGAGGTAATAAGGAGGTGAAGAAGAAGGTCTCAGGAAAAAACACCTAGGTTCACCTGAGTGACGAGAAGTAGGCAGACCAAGATCTGCACATGTTCCAGGCAAAAGGAACAGCCTGCGCAAAGGCATTAAAACTGGGTCTGTTGTGGAATCGGAAGAGGTACAGTCTGTCTAGAGGAATTTGGAGTCTAGAGACAGATCATATAGGGCTTGGCTGGCCCTGGCAAAGGGTTTGGTTTCGTTCTAAGTAGTAAGGGAAGCCCCTGGACCGCTTCATGCAAAAGAGGTGATACTGGTGCCTTTATAAGATCCACAGCCCAATAAGGGCTTGCCTGCCAAGGGAGATTGCCAAAGCAGACATGAGTCGTACCAGTGCTTGGTGTAGAGGTGCAAAATGGTGCTGGGCTTGGGAAATGTTTTCAGCAGTAAAACCTCTGTGTAAGTTAACTTTTCAGTAAATAATTCCAGTCACTTCTTGAGGAATGTGCCCACAGAAACACACCAAAGGTAAAACCAACAGAATATTCATGTACACCAGACTTTTTTTTTTTTTAATCCCATGATTAGTGTTAGAAAAGATACAACTGAAATTTCTGGAAATTTTTCTTCTCGGTTCATTTCATTGTCCTTGAAAAGGGTTTTCGGAAATTACTTCTGGCAGGTACAAGAATAAGACGGGAAGAACACAGGGAGTTAAGGAAGCGATGTGTTTGCAACAAGCATCTTCAGAGCCATCAATAAATTTAAATTAGGAAGCAAAACAATGTAAATGAGGTTCCAACAAACACTTAAAAGTTAGGATAGTTCTTACTCGCTGTGACACTGTAATGAACATTTCCATGTATTTTCTTAACCAAGATATACTGCAGCTTTATAGATACACTCAAAACTACATTTAGCAGAAAAGATACATCGCCTGTTAGGAATTCAACTACGATTTCATCTCATGTAACACCTTCTGTGTATGTTATCACTTGTTAGCAGAGGACTCATTCAATTTGGGGGTTTTCTGTGAGAATGAGGATGGTTGTTTTTGAGATATTTCTAGTCATTTTACCAGACAGAATGTTGGCCCACCTTCCAAAGGATCTGCTGGTATATAGATAATACCTTTGAATCTCCCTGTGTAGAGTTTGCATTTCAATTTGCAGCTCCTTAATCAAATGATCACCATGTAATTTAAGTGAGACAACAGGACATTGAGAGATTTGCTTATCTTCTGACATTTTCGTCTTCAGAGGAATTTATACTGTATTTAGCTTTTGTCATCTGAGCCAAGGTAGCACTATTTGAGTCTTTGCCTTCAGGAAGATCAGGGCACTGGAGTGTGGTGGATGCATCACGGTTGCATCCTTCCACAGTCTTTCTGGGGCCTGAGATGCTGAGTCTACCTGTAGCTGAAGAGCAACACAATGGGAGCCAGGCAATGGCTCTGCGGTTAAAGCCTTTGCTTTTCAAGTCAAGGACCTGAGTTCAGATCCCACTTAAAAATGTCAAGTGGAAATAGTGGAGCCTGGGAAAACCCAGAGCAAAACAATAAAGAGGCAGCATGATCTAAGATGGTTCCTATGTCACCCTTTGACCTCCAAGATGGCACACATACTCAAATGTCCTCTTGTATACAACCTCCCCAACACAATGGATTACTGACGTGTGATGAATGGGCATGCCAAGTGAGAATTCCGTCTGGGCTTTGCTCTAGGGGACCACCCCCACTGGCCCATCTTCATTCGTCCATCTAGATCTGGTAAAAGAAGCCTGATACTTTTCAGCACCTGCCCGAAGCCAGGTGATGATGCTGAGGCTTCCTGCACTTTGCAACGCGAAACTGCCTCTGATATGTGACTCTGTTCCAGGAACTTCCACTTGGAAGTGTAGGTTGGGCAACTGAAGCGTCAGCAGGCCATGTGTTTCATTGCTGGGGAAGGGCACAGGCATTGGAGAATGAAGTCTAGATCTGCTCGATGTTTCACCATGCTTCCTGGAGAGTCACAGGCTGGCTTGTAGAATTCAGGTTTTTTTCCATTTGCTATTAGGTACTTGTGAGTTAATCCACACCACACCCCAACAATTGCCCCCATTCCTTTTTCTGGAGGATTGGGATTATTTACCCCAGACCAAGTGGGAAGACTAGTATGGTAGTCAGAACTAGAATGCAGACTTCTCTAACTGGAGAGATGGCTAGTGATCATCTGTCCTAATTATAAACCTGCCAGTAACATCAATTCAACCTGTGATCCTAAAATACCAAAACCTAAAACAGATCAAGCTGCAAACTAAAATGAACATACTAGAAGTTTCTAGAATCATTTGCTTTAAGGCAAAATTGATAAGGCCAGACTAATGAATATAAATACTAATATCTATATTAGTCTTTATATTGATATTAGTATTTATATTCATTAGTCTGGCCTTATCAATAAAGACTAATATAACTTACCAACATTATGTATATTTAATCTGTAAGTATTTATATGAATGTCTATTTTTGCTCATTCAGCCTTCTGAGAAGGCAACTGGATTGACTAATAAGAACCAGAAGGTTAAGTGAAATGTTTAAAATCTTCCTGTGCCCCTCACTTTCCAAAATCCTGTCCTACTTTAGCAGAGATAGTGACCTCTGAGCCATCAAATAGGACAGTCATCGAAACCAGTGGTAAGGCTGTTAGCTCAGAATTTTTGCCCTTGTGCCATTCTGAGAAAAGAGCTTTGTGTGGCTGATGGAGGAAAAATACATTGCAACCAAACACTCCCATAGAGGAGGTGCAGGAGCCAGTCATTCCCACTGAGACCTTCATAGGGAATCATCACTCCAAACCTGACCACTGCAGATAATGCCATAGGGCAGAGCTTTTTGTGTCAGGTCTCTTCCCCCCCCCCCAACTAATTTGAGACACTCTTACCTTGATCTTGATCTTTTAATCAAGCCTGACCTTGATCTTTCAATCCTCCTGTCTCAGCCTCTGTCTGTTGGGATCACAGGTGTATGCCACCATGCCTGGCTACACTTGTTTTTTAATGTGGTTTGAGGACAGGACAGGTGAACCAAACAACAGTAGCCTTCCGACGGGAGTGAAAAAGCTGAGCATGAACTTCCCTAGAGGGTCACTATGTTCTTGCATTTGGAGCCTCCTGGCCAAAGCCTCATCTCCAGCTGCCATGCTTCCAACACCCTACCAGGACATGTCACAGAGTCATTTATGGTTCTACTGTGGCAGCATAGTGAAGCACTGAGATAAAGGGGCAAAGCACTGGCATCAGGCTCATGATGCGGTGTGGGAAGCCTCTGCCTGCCACCAAGGAGACCCTGAAATCCACCAGAACTTAAAGGTCCAGGCAGAATTGCTATTTTAATAGCTATCACAGGCACAAATTATCCTAGCTCATGACCACCAACTGCAGCTAAAGGTATCAGTGAAGCAAGAGGATTCCTAAGCCCAGAGAGCTGAGGAGGTGACTGGCTTCATCAGTTGTCCTCAGCTTCCTGTGGTTCTAGCTCCCTACATCTGACTTCATCAGGTTGCTTAAAGAAGACACTAGTCCTCTAAATTATTGGGAGGAGGACAACCCCCAAATTTAGAAACTTCAGTTAAATGACTGGCAGTTAGTCGCAGATGACAGTTTGAAGGCGGAGTCTTTGAGCACATCTGGGAAGAGTTGAGGTAAGGCCATGAGTAAGCCTGTAGAACATGATTTAACTGTTGCGGGCAGACCTGGTACACTGTGGGTGAGACTGTTCCTAAGCAGATGGATGATTCTGGAATACTGGTGAGAGAGAAAGTCCGCTCCTATACTTACCTGGCAGGGGAGATACCATGATCACGAAGGTGGTTTTCCCAGGGCGAGGCTTATCCATTGCACTCTGGATGTGCTGACCCCTGCGATTTCCCCAAATGTGGGAAACTCGACTGCATAATTTGTGGTAGTGGGGGACTGCGTTCGCGCTCTCCCCTGAAAAAAAAAAAAAAAAAAAAAAAAAAAAGAAAAGAAAGTCCGCTCCTTTCTCAGCAGTTCCTATGGTATGGCCAGTTCCCTTGGCTCCTGGTGCTGATAGAAACTCTTGAACCACGCTGATGAATGTAACTGAGAATCGTAAGCTAGAAGAAACCTCTTGTTCCCCTTAGGGTCTTGTATTCATTCATCAATGGGAAAATGAAATTAACACAGCGATTCACATATCAACCTCTCTCCCAGGAACGTGAAAGTATGACAGTTAAAATGACCTAAAAATGGTGACAGCCATGACCTGAGGAGACACCAATTGTCCATTTCCTTCTAGGGTCGGATGCTTGCTCGCTCACTTCAATGCCTCTATTCTTATTTTCTTTTTTTACTTTGGACCATCATACCTGAAACCTCTTGGGAATGAATGTTGTAGAAACTTCTGTGTATTTTGTAAGGGATTTTTTCCCCCAAAAAAGCTTATTTCATCGAGCAAAGGAAAGTAACCTTTCACTTTGCTCAATCACAAAATTTTTAATGCACCCTGGGGTACATTAGGGAACAGGGGTAAGGGAAATTATGTAGGCAGTGCTTCCTTAGCATACTTTGAGCTGCTTACGTGCAACTCCCTTCCACAGATTGTCTCAGCCGATGCCTCCAGCTTCAAAGTAGGCCAAGCTGTTGCTTTAGCAATGAAAGATTTCAGTTACACCAAGTCACTGGTGTGCTTATCCCAAATCACGCTGAGCCGGCACTGGAGGAACAGTACCCACAAACCGTCACTGCCGCCCCCTGACCAGCTCTTTGGAAAGCCTGACGAGAAGCAGCGTGAAAGATACTGAGGCTGAGGCTGGGTGTCCTGATCTGTCCCGAAACAGGCAGTTCGCCACTGTTTGAGACGGACTTGAGCCTGAAGGAATCAGCCAAGGCCGATGTGAGACTTTAGAAGGCAGGTCCTCCACCCTTAGTAAGGGACTGGCACAGGACCTATGCACACTGGTATTTGAACAGGATTTTTAAAAAATTCACATAGAAACACACAATATGAGATATATTTTTTTTTTTGCATGTGTGTCTGTGTTGTGTGTTTGTGTGTTTCCATGTGAACTATAAGGCACTGTGTGTACTGTGGAGGCCCAAGGGTGACTTTGGAATCACCCTGGATTGTTCTACTTCCTCTTTGCTTTGCTCTGGAGTTTCCCAGGCTCCACCTTCTATGGCTAGAAGTGCAGGTCCCTACAATTTCTACCTGGTGGTTTTACATCAGATCCAGGATCCGAACTCAGGTCCTTCTGCTTATAAGGAAGAGGCTTAACCCTTGAGTCATCTTTCCACCCATATTTTTACTTCATCTGGTACATCTGATATTTTTCTGTCAATCTGTCCAGTTCATTAAATCAAGAGAATGAGTGAGCATGCCTCCTAAACTGATTTATGACCCAGCAGCACTTGGCAGTCTGTACTTTGGAATATCCCACATTAGATCCAGATTTCTTACCTTAGTCCCCAAGTGGGTGGCCCAAATCTTCTGATCTTAGATGCACAGTTGCAGTGAATTAATTTGTGTGCGTGTGTGTGTGTGTGTGTGCAAGAAGGCACTTGAACATGTGTGCCTGTGGAGAACTAAGGGTGACATCAGGAATTATCCTGAATTGATCTACCTCCATACTGCTTTGCTCTAGGGTTTCCCAGGCTCTGCCTTCCAGGACCAGAATTTCAGGTAGCCCTCAAATCTGCCAGGCATTTCTACATGGGATCTGGGGATCCCTCATGAGACTCGAGTTCTTTTTTTTTTTTTTATTCAATTGTGCATGTGTAAGTGTGTACACGTATGTGTATGTGTGTGTAGAACCACGGGCGAATTTGGGAACCACCACTGACCGCCTCCACCTCCTCCTTGTTTACTCTGCCCCAGGATTCACAGGCTCTGCCCTACCAGGACCAGAACTTCCGCCCTATATCTATAGTGGGGTCTAGGATCCGAACTCAGGACCTTCCGCCTGCAAGGCAGAGGCTTAACCCCTGAGCCACCTCTCCAGCCCCAAGACTTGAGACTCGAGTTCTTTTGCTTAAGAGGCAAAGACTTTTACCCCTGAGTCATCTCCCCAGCCCATGTGTGCATGTATTTTTATGTCAAGAGTGTCCCTAAGACCAGTGTTCATCTGGTGTCCTAGGCATCAGTGACCCCTCTTTGAGCATCACTGAAAACACAAGAGAAGCCAGTATGGCAGCTCGTGCCTGTAATCCCAACACAGAGGCTAAGGCCAGAGCATCAGGGGTTCTGGTTCAGCCTGGCTCATCTCGTGAGCTGGAAGCCTACCTGCACTACTTAGAGCAGTCCTGTCTTGAAAATACTAGTAATTACTAATACTGGTAGAGATAAAAAAATAAAGTATATACTAGTTTATACTTGTAATACAATAAACAAGAATTTTTAAAAACTGGCAGAGGTGCTTGGAGTTGATAGAACTGCTTTTAATGTCACTGCCCAGATGGAAAGTAGGAAGAAGAAAAGCCATGGCAAATCGTGTGTTCCCCCAAATGCCTTCTGGGCAGCAGACACCCCTCTCCATTGTGTGTCAGACAGCAACGAGCACATCCCCTTTTGTCTTGCCCAATAGTGGGGACAGCAGAAACACCCCACATGCCAGCTTGCTCTGAATACTGAATGAGGTCATGCCTAGAACTGCTTGGCACTCTGGCACTGAATACACACACAGTTGCCCATTGTGCTCTCTGCCCCTACGGGTGACAGTACCACAGGGTGTTGTCCCCATTGTATCCCTCCCTCTGGAGCTCTGTGAGTGTGTTTGTTTGGGGTGGAATGAATGGTTTTCCACATTTGCTGAGGGCGAGAAAAATTCAGGCAATCTAACATGTCTCTGGTCCAGCCCTCCCTCAGTGCCCACACAAGCTGCAAGACACATACGAGTCCTTTCCGCCCTGCCTGGCTTCTGGCAGCTGCCATAGGACGTGCACGATGGCTGTGCCAAGCCAGTGCAGGTTCCTGGACGCTCAAGGTGTGCCTGCCCCTGCCAGATGGCAGCCGGCGCCCACGTCGCCACTCCCTGCACCCCGGCGGGCTCAGAGCCGGGCTCCTGTTCCTACTCGCCCTTCAGTACGAAAATCAAACGGAGCCACAATAAAACCAGCTCCAGAGAGTCGCCCTCAGCTCTCTCCCCTGGTGAGATCCCTGGTGAAAGGAAAGAGGTCTTGCTACGTAAGTTCCTTGCCACTTGAGGTGTCTGGATCCCCACTGCCTTCTTCCGAAAGGCCAGCATGTTTTTTAACCCCTATGTTGTTTGGCCCAGGACCCCCAAAACTGCACTGAAGCTGTACTGCGGACCGGTGAGCTGCGGGTAGGGCTCTGGCTCCAGAAAAGACGATGGATGCAATGTGGACCCAGAGGATCGCTACCAGCACGGCCTTGGATTCCAAACCGGGGTTTATTTCCTTATTTTGAGATAGGAAACTGCACATGTGGCTCAGCCTGGCCTTGAATTTGCCTTAGCCTCCTAAGTGCTACAATGGCAAGTGTCTGCCGCCATGCCTGACTCCGAAGATCAGTTAAAAATGATACGGTGACAAAGGGTTTGCTGATTTTCATAGCTCACACCTGGAGAAAAATAACGATCTCAAGGCTGGGGTATGGCTCTGTGAAGAACACTTGGCTAGCGTGCTGGCAGATCTGGCTTCAGTGCACATAAGTGCAAAAAAAAAATACAAAAGAATAGAGGTTACCCCCACTCCCACCCTCACAACACGCGAGCACACACACTAGACCTATTTGTTTCAAATCCTGTACTTTCAAAGTCATCCTGCTTAGCCTGGATTGAGTTAATCCTATTTTGAAGTAGTGGCAGTGTGCATCTTGGTGAGTTGTTAGAAATGTGACACTTTTGGAGGTTGGCAAACTGGCAAATGGGTAATGTCTTTAAGGAATATCTTCCAACAGATTGCCTTAAAGCAAAACAAAACAAAAAAGTGATACCTTTGGATCTTTCAGATATTAACACTAAAAAAAAAAAAAAAAAAAGGAAAAGAAATGCACCAACTTCTTTCGATTGGTGTAAACTAGCACTGAAAATCCTTTTAGGTCTCATCATATTTGACTTTAAGAAAATAGCTGAGCTCTGGGCAAGGTAATTCAGGAGGATATAAATGGCTGCATTATAATAAGCAGACACCTATTTTAAGCATGATCTATGTTTTTGAGAAAATTCATTACAATAAGTCTTGCAATACCAACCTCTTCAATGAATTTTTCATGTCTGCATACCAAGATATATATAAAACGATCATAATCACGCACCTTTGGGGCGATGCTGAGCGCCAGCTGTTTCGGGCATGATTTATAGGTTGCCACGCTCAAGGTTAATAATCAGGAGAAACAGGTTACAGTATGCAATGGATTTATGTCAGGTTAGAAGTTCAGTTAGTGGAGATAGCACATTATAAGGAAGCACACACTTTTAATTATTTTCTGGTCCCCCCACACATCTGCAATAAACAGTGTTTTGCATGGGGAGCTTCTGCACTAAGCTTTCCTTCCGGTTACTGTTGGCTTTATTTAAAGGGAAAGCGAAGCTAGGAATTGTCAGCTATGCATATGAAAACACAGCTTGAAGATATTTAAGCAAGAGTCTGCACAATAGGCCTGCGCAGAAAGCGTGCTGGCACTCTGTAAACATCAGTTAAATCCTTGGAAACTACATGCTGCCAGCCAAGTGTCTGATGGGATGTACTGAGATGTGAGGCATTCAGGCCAGGATGGTTAAAGTGATGGCTCAGAATGTAAAGACACCTGAGCGCAAATATGGTGACCTGCATTCCATCCCTGAAGCCCACATAGTGGAAGGAAAGGACCCACTTCTGAAAGTTTCCCTCTGACTTCCACATGAGTGCCTCCCCCACCTCTCTTAAATTAATAAGTTTAAAAAGTGCTAAAATATTTCCCTTTGGAGGCAAAATTATCAGATTAGTTTCACAGAAATTTCTGAAATCTTCCACTTTTAAACTGAAACAAAATAAATACTTCGTTGACCCAGACTTGTTTTGTTATAAGAAGTAGAATTTAAAATGTTTTCTTTGCAGATCTCCACTCGTTGTCACTGATCTTATTTTCTCTGACCTCAGATCTGGTCCCTCAGTCCTTGCTCTCTCGTCATGCCGAAGACAACATCCTTGCATGTATATTTGTTACATACATATGTGTGTGTATGGGTGCATATGTTTTAACAAGTTATACATATCTGTTTTAATTATATAAATAGTATTGATAAATATCTCATTTTTAAATTTTTAGTTATTTACTTATTTATTTATTTGTGTGTGTGTGTGTGTGTGAGAGAGAGAGAGAGAGAGAGGGTAGTGTGTGTTCCTGTGGAGAACCAAGGGTGACTTCTGGGAATCATCCTGAATTCCTTCTACCCCTTTTTTGCTTCACTCAGGGACTTTCTAGACTCTGCCTTCCAGAGCCAGAAGTGTCAGGCCGCTGCCATTTCTGTCTGTTGTTTTTACTAGGGATCTGGAATTCAAACTCAGGTCCTTCTGCTTGTGAAGCAGAATCTTAACCCCTGAGCTATCTCTCCAGCCCATTAGATACCTCATTCTACTTTTAAAAAAAATTTATGAATTTTTTTTCTGTTTTGTTTTTGCTTGAGATGGGGTCTCCTGTAATGTAGGTTGCCTATGTAGCCAACGCTGGTCTTAAACTCCTGATCCTCCTCCATCCATTTCCCAAGTACTAGGATTACAGGATCACACTGCTTCTGCAGTCAGGAAGGAGAGAGTGGCTAATGCTAGTGTTCTGCTCATTTCATCCTTTTTATTCCACACAGGACCTCAATCCACAAAATGGTACTGCCCTCAGTGAGGGTGGGGCTTCCTATCTCAGTTAGCCCACCTGGAAACTTCTTCACAGACATGACCAAAGTCTTGTCTCCTGAGTGATTCTATATCCTGTCCAATTGACTATGCCACCAATCCAGACTATATGGCAAGACTTCTGAATCCTGCAGGCATGTGCCTGTTGCCTGACTTCTTTCATTCAAAAGTACATGCTGGGAGGGGTGTCAGTCTCTGTGAGCGTGAGAAACCACCCTGGTAAGTAAGACATTCATTGAGACCATGTGGGTTAGAAAAGAAACTTGCTAGAAGGAGAAGAAATGCCATTCAAGTCCATAGTGAATATTATTTCCAGAAAGAACAAGTTGCCACTTCTAACTGACTCAGCCAACTGGAGATTGGAGAATCACTACTTAAACATAGCAGCCTAGACACCTAGAACCCAGGGGGACAGTACTACCAAATGTGACTACCTTGTAGGGGGTACATATGTTGCCCCCAGACCACAAAAAGGCTAACAAAGTACGTGCTTGTTTCTTAGGGGCTGCATGAGGCAACAGGTAGCTTTTTTCTTTTGAGAAGACAGACATGTCGTAGACTTCCTTCAGTCCTCTGGACCGTTGCATTGTGCACTGCTATACTTTGAATCTGCAGTGTCTCCAGAGGACCACAGGTTAAAGGCTTGGTCCCCACTCCATGGTGCAGATGGGAGATGGTAGCAACTTTGGGAGACAAGGCCTTATGGGAGGTATTAGGTCATTGGTGGCGTCTCTTGAAGTCTAGTCTTCCCTTTCCTTTGATCTCTGTTGAGCCAACTCTCTCCTCCTAGTGGTCTTCCTTCAGGCACCCTGTCACCATCACACTCTTCTCACAAGCTGCAAAAGCACCGAGGCCAAGCAATCATGGACTGAGACTTCCAAAACTGTGACCCAAATTGAACTTTTGCTCTGGATAAGTTCATTTACCCCAGTTTATATATATATAAACTGTTAGTGATGGAATGCTAACATCTGGCCTTTATGTTCATAGACTATATATAATGTTAATATTTGGGGTTTATATGCATCTTACCAAGACAACCATGGCAATTAATATTTCTGAATATTTTCTGGTCTCTGAGTCTCATCATAATATCAGTATAATAGACCTAGAGTGATGTCTTTTGGTAAGAGAAACAATGGTGGTCTTTGGCATAGAACCCTGAAGCAAAATGATGAAGAGGTACTGGTACCAAGTAGGCAGAAACAAATTTCTTCAAGTGTTTTCTGCTTACTAGGACGAAGGGGAAAAATTTGAGGTTAGAGCCTGCATAGAAATTACCAGTGCTGAGATGGTTTAGCCCAGCAACTACACAGCAATTCCAGCAACCACATTATTAATCTTATGCTAATACACTGGAATCCTTCTCCACCACCATTTGTCCTGTGCACCAGGTCTGTGTCCTGTATGAGCATATCTGCTTCCATGTCCTTTATCAATGAGCATTCTTAGTGAGAAGCAACAAAAAAAAAAAAAATGGCTCTGGCTAAGCCCCCACATCCTTGTAGTCTTTGGTTAAGAAGTTTTTCTCTTCATTTTCCCTGTGCAACACAGAGCATGTTTTTTTTTTAATTTATTTGATGAAAAAAAAAAGTGTACCTCAGAAATTTCCATTCAAGTCTTCATATACCTTATGGAGAAAGCCCTGGTCTAGACAATACATGCCCCACTGTCTAGATGATACATGTGGTAACAACACAGAAGACTTGGGATTCCACTGAATCTGCTGGAAGAAAACTTTGATCAAAACCTTATTCCTTTCTCCTCAAAGCTCCTTCTTGGACCAGAGAAATATTATGTCATTCCTGGTCACCAAGATTTAGTATTTACCATGAGTACCAGCAGCCACAACCCAAGGGCAACCATACCAACCACACCAGCCTCCCTTAACCTAGGTGTTTTTCACACTTCTCTGGAGACATGAGAAATTTTCAAGTCTCCTCTTGTCATCCTTCTCCCTCCAACCCATCGACCTGTGTTCCTTCAACTGCATTCTATCAATAACTGTCCAACATCTCAATGTCATTCAACAGGGATTACCATCAGTGAATACAAATTTGGGCCAAATGAAAAACAACTGAAACTGCTCCTAACTGCCTGGGTTTCCCACAGAGTAATCCATAAACCGTGGGAAATACACCTGTAACAACCGCATTTAGTTCAGTCCAAAAGCATATGCTTCCCACCACGTGATGTGACTCTCTTAAATACATCCCCAGGAATATTTGTCAGATTTGTGCTCAAATAAATTATTTATTTAGCATGTGTTGTCTCTTCAGATTTGGTGTGATACTTGACCTTCCAGGACATTCTGAGGTCTGACCTAATTATGGAGCTAATTAGAGTCTAGGAGCATGAGAACAAGTTTCACTTACACAAAGCATCTTCCCCAAGGCAGCAGTGACCCACCGGAGGAGGATAGGTGGGCTTCCCTGGTCTGCAGGGAAGACTTCAGGAACCAGAGACTCAGCCCTCACACTCCACTGAATCCCCCAAAATCTCTATCCCAAGATGCGGACTTTGACTCTTTCATAATCAGTGTGCTACATTTTATATAAGAAGATCTAGCAAAAGACCTCCATAATAGAAGACCTGTCAATACTTCGCCACAGAGGAGGGAGGATCTCAAGAGATATGGTACCATCCCGAGAGACTGTGGGACTTGGGCTGGACAGAAAGGGGGACCTTCTTTACTTGCTGTTTTACCTACTGTCCCAACACTTACCAACGCAGGCATCCTGGGTGGGCCCAAGGGGTCACACATGCAGGGGGAATGGGAGTGGGAGGCGACTGGTTAGAAAGGAGGACATGTGAGGTGGAATGGTAGGTGTGGATAGTAGGGGAAGAAAACATAAATTAATTTTATTAGTATATGAAAGCTTCAAAACTAAAATTCTAAAAATGTCAGACTCAAAAAAAAAAAGGAGGTGTGAATTTATTAGTTTGCAAGTTTACTCATGGCTGTAAGAAATAAGAGTGTAATCATTCCAAGTACAACAAACCATGCTTTGAGCCCAAGAATTGACATATTTGAACTTTCCTCAAGTGGTCTGCCGCTTAAGAACTGCTAACCCACACTTAGATAGTCATGGGCCGCACTGCCATGGGGCTTACCATTTTACTAACACGCCCAAAGACCTGAGATCCCCCACTTGCATTAACCCCAAGTATGGCTGATAACCATTTCCATACTTCTCTCATTATTGTGAAATCTGTTTCCTATAGCTACTGCTGGCTCCAGTTTCTCCATCTGTGAGCTTTCTTACTTGCAAGTAGCAGAGACTTACTGCGATTGATTTAAGGAGAAAAGAAAAATCATTGAAAGAGATACTGTGAATCTCAGACGATCCCTGTGAGGATGAGGAGGAACTGCATCCCCAGATTGTACCAAAGAATCATCCAAGGATTCCTGCCATGTGTCCAGTCACGACACATGAGAACTACCCAGTGTGTCCCGGGACCTGACCTGACACCACTGTCTGCATGCCACTTTCTCACCGTTCCATAGAGAAGCTCTGTGAGTTCCACTCTTGATTCCACCTATCCTGATCATTTAAGGTGAAAGGCTTTCATATTTCTGTGGTCCGGCTGAAGCTTCCTCTTGCTCAGGCCATCCCAGGAGGAGAGGGCAAGAGAACCAAGGCCTGGCATTTCTAGTGTTATCTTGGTTCTGCTTCCCTGGTCACGTTTCTGTTGCTACAGTGAAAGTACGTGAAACTGGCTAACTTATAAAGAAAAGAAGTTTATTTCTCTCACAGGTCGGGAGTTGAAAAGCCAAGTAGTTTGGAGCTGGCTCTGGGGAAGAACACCCAGCTCCGAGACAACATAGCAGTTGGCATCATAGCAGGTGTGCATGCCAGAGAAAGGACTCACCCGGAAAGACAAGGAGCCAAAGCAAAGGGAGTGGTCAGGATCATTTGTAACAACCTTCCCTCAAGAAATATCCCGGGTTTCATGAGATCCTCCTTACTCCTTGCGTGGCAGAGCCCTTGTCCACCTAAGTGCTGCCATTGGGTCCTTCTTGGGGTCTCCACCCTCTGTTGATAGTACTACACTTAGGATCAAGCTTCCTACACAGGTATCTTTGGATGAGAAACCATAGTTAAGTCATAGCAAGGACAGCCAAAAGGAGCTGGAGAGATGGTCATTGAGTGTTTGGTGTGAAGCATGAGGACCCACGTTTGATATTCAGCACTCATGGTGGCTGTGCGTGCCTGTGACCCCAGAGCTGGGGAATGGAGACAGATAGATCCTCACAGCTGGCTAGTCAGCTGGCCTGGACGAAACAAGGAGCTTTAGGCTCAATAAGAGAAGCAGTCTGAAGGTAGATATAGAGCAATTGAGGAAGACTCTGGCCTCAGCATGTACAAAGACGGATGTACACACAAGCATAAGCTACATATATACATACATACATGCATATACGCACGTACACATTTTCTAAATATCCACTAAAAGATGATCATATGGTACATCAACAGTTCAAGGGTTCTTTTTAAGTACCAATATATTATGCACCTTAGAGACAGGGACATGAGCAAGAATAGTCTCTAAAACTATGGAGTTTAAAATCTGTGTAAGAAATTCATCTAAATAACTGTGAAATGGCACAATATATGCTTAGTAGCAATGTGACATCTAGAGGGAGGCATTGCTTCTGGCAGGGATAACTCTGGATGACTTACCGAAGGAATGATCTTTGTATTATTTCTTGAAAACTAGATATGGCTCATTAAGGAAAATAAGGAATAAGGAAGGATAAAGAGGGAGAAGGGAGACAAGGGGGTTCCAAAGAATAAAAGTCATTAAACTTTGGCATCTACAGAAAACTGTTCATAAATGAAACTGAGGAGGGCTGGACACAGATGTCAAGCTCTTAAAAATTAAGCTAAATATATTCCTTTCAAGTGGAGCTGGTAGAGATAGTTAAGCAGAAAAGAAAAGTGAAGTTTCTGTGGAAGGTGATTTTAAGTGGGAAAAGCCTGAGACCAGTCAAGTCAGTTACTGTGGGAAGAGAGAGGTTGTTAGAGTCAAAAGACTTGGCCATATTAATGGATGGATTGGTCTAAGAGTCTACAGAGACACGGCCAATCAACACTGGTGACAAAATGTATATGAGATGTGAAAGAAAAGGAAAGTTAAAGATAATCTTAATGACTGGTTTGAATATCTTAGCTTGAAAATCTTTAACCAAGTTAGAAATACAGGAAGATGAGCAGGTGGGAAAAAAGCATATTGTTTGATTTGGGAATGTCAAAGATTAAAGGATAGGAAAAGGCATTCAGATTAGAAAGCTGGGTCTAGATACCAAGAAAACTGCAGACTAGAAATAAAGATGGTGGATGAGTGGTTCATTGGTGTGTGAGTAGCTGGCCCAAGATCCAAAGCTAGGAAGGTAGGCAGCCCGAAGAGAACAGAACAAGCCAAACTCAAGGGCCAGCAACACTTAGTTTGTGAAGGTTCGAGACCAGAGAAAGACCTGGAGAGCAGAGGAAAACAGGAGAGAAGTCTTTTAAGAATTCAAAGGGTGTCAGAAAGGCGACTCAGAGAAAGTCACCTACCTACACAGAGAGGTCAAGCAAGACCAAGTCTGAGGTCATCTGCTGCCTCAGATCAGGACAATCGGGTTCCTCTTCTGAGCATTCAGCAGAAAACTAGCATCAGACTTTGGGGAGTCTGGGAGGTGACAGAGAGTCACAGAAGAGAAGATGGAATAAGGTGCACTGTGTTATGAGTCACAGCCAAGCAGAACCCAGAAGCAGCTACAGATGTCTTTTATCTGCAAGATCTGCATGGATGCCTGGAACTCTGGATTGTATCAACCCTATAATTTAGTGTCTGCTCTGTTGTTGTGGCTTTTTGTAAAATTTGTGTGTATGTGTGAGTTTGTATGCTCACATCATGTGTGCGTACATGTGTGGAGTCCAGAGTTCGACCTTGAATGATGTTTTTATTTGTTTTGTTTTGTTATTTTCCTCTCTCTTTCCCTGGGACCCAGGGCTTGGGAATACGTTAGAGTGGCTGGCTGCAAGCTCCAGGGATCTAGCAGTGTCTGCCTTCCTGGCCCTGGGATTGCAAGTGTGCATCACCACTTCCAGCTTCTGTGTCAGTGCTGAGGATTAAACTCATGATTGCATGACAAGCCCTTTACTGACTGAGCGTGTCCTCAGCACTGTCTTTTCTATCTTCACCGAGCACTTATAACGTAGTGTGACTTTAATGATTTCAGTTTGAGGTACAATGGCATAGCTACCATGAATTCCTCTTTGCTTCTTCACAATTCACCATATTCCTTTCAAGTGGAGCTGGTAGAGATAGTTAAGCAGAAAAGAAAAGTGAAGTTTCTGTGGAAGGTGATTTTCTTACCATATGTGAGAGTTAAGCCTGGGTGTCAACTTGACACACAGGGTATTAACCAAAATGGGCTGAGACCACCTCTGGAAAGGATCAACTGAGACCACTTGATAGGATTGTCCCACCCTAGATCCTATTAGAACCTCCAAAGCTCTCATAGGATCCTCCCAGTACTGCATCATATAAAAAGGAGCCACCAAAGAGAATAGATGCCTTCTTGCAGCTGTGCTAGGAATCGCTCTTCCTTCCGGCTGCCCAGTTTCTTCGAACCTCTAGGCTTCCAACTCACCAAGCTGTTGTCAGCTAGACTAAAGACTTTAGGAATTCTCCAGCATTCAGCCATCACCCACTTGACTACTGAACTGAGCAGCTACTGTCAGTCATCGTTGGACTACCTCAGCCATTGTAAGCCGACTCAATACATTCCATATACATTATATATATATTCATTGTGTCGATTCTGCATCTCTAGAGAACCTGACTAATACACCATAGGTCTTAGCAACCTCAGCATGTGATTGCTTTCCTGTGCTTATTAAGGCAAGAAAACACTATATGGCTTTTCTTTGGCAAAGCTCAATTGCCAATATCATGTTCTAGTGCTTTGGACCAATATTAAGTAAGAATTACTTGAACACAAGCACATGATATCATGACAATTAAAGATGGCTACCAAGTGACTAGCAGGTAGGTAGCATACACAGAGTGGATCCACTGGACAAACTAATGATCTGCAGCCTGGACCCAATGCCTCTTGTTTTCATCTACTTACTCAGACTGATATGCAACTTAAGGCGTATGAATTCTTGGGGTGGATGAATCTAATTAAAGCCCATTCGTGCATATATTAAATACAGTAAAATGCATTTTTGTAAGTTAATGAAAAGCTAAAAAATATAAACTGATAATTTCTAGAATTTCCATTAAGTAATTTCAGCCCATGGATGATTATGGATAAATGGAAACCAAAGAAAGCAAAACTGTATATAAGAAAATCTGCTGTTTTTGACTCTGTATCCATTATACGAGTTAGGGGCTCCTAAAATATGTTCTTGTTAACACTGTTCTTGCTTGCCAATATCTGCTAATGAAAGAAAGTCCTTCCAGGACTCAGGCATTGAGTTAAAGGAAGGCAAACATGATGAGTCTTTTCTGCTGCCTGCATAAGGGAATTTATAACCTCTTTGTGTGCACTGAGGGTTTCTAAAGATGATGCAAATTCCCCAGCACCTGTCTGTGCTGTTGCGAATCTTCATTTCTTGGGACTGTTGTTTAAATGGACACACACTGAGAACCAGAGCTTTATTTTACTCTAGGGGTTCATTTCCTCCCATGGAAATACCAAATTCCACTACAAGTCTGGCAAAACATAGACTCAAGGTCCTAGGCAGATAAAAGATTTGGTAGCTTCTGAGAGCCTCACAGTTTTCCAACATCACAATCCCAACCACTTAGAAGTGCTTCTTTCTTCATATTTTCATATTTCTGAAATGAAAGAACAAGTTTGAATGTCAGAAGCAATGTTTGTCTAATGGCTATAGTGCAGAGTAGCTCAGGTAACCAGCTTGACACTTCGCTTCTGTAGTAGTCAGCTTTCTAGCACTACAGCAATGTAGCGGAGGCAAGCAACTTATAAAGAGAAAAGGTTTATTCTGGCTCACATCTTTAGAGGATTGCTGATGCTACACCTTCAACTCTGTGCTGAGAGGGCACATGGCAGTGGGCTTGGGATGGAATGAACCGTTGGCCTCAGTGGCCAGGGAGCAGAAGAGTGAAAAACACTGAGTCCCATCATGTCTTTCAAAGTGATGACAGTGACCTAAAGATCTCCCACAAGGTCCCACATTCCAAAGTTTTTATTACCTTACAGTCACTCTATCCTGGGGCCCAGGGTGGGTAATAAAAAGCTGAACAGTAGAGTATCAACGGAGACAAAGAAAGACAATTTCAAAGATGAATTAATATGTGTTCTCAACTATCCCAATCCCAAAGATGTTTCAAAATAAGAAAGAGCTCAGGATGGCTCAATAGGTAAAATTGCTTGTTGCAAAGCAGGATGATCTGAGATCAATCCTTAGAGTCCATGTAGAAGTAGACAAAGAGAACTGATTCCACAAAGTTGTCCTCTGGCCTCCCCATGTATACAGTGGCACGCACACTTCCACATGCACACCACACACACACAGACACACACACACACACACACACACACACACACACACACACCATTACCCCCACCACCAAAACAGTGATATAATCTTTAAAAAAAAGGAAAAGCTAAATCGACATTTTTACCTTTAGTGTCTAGAATCAGGAAATTGGTTGGAAGATCTTCAGTCTTACAGCTTACCTGCTCCAGGCCTCCTGATCTCCTGCAGACCACAGGAACCATGTGATTCTCCCAGATGAAAGGCAAGATGGGGGCAGAAGCAGACCTGAAAGCAGATTGCTCCGCCCCACTGAAGCAGCAAGGTTGCAAACAGCCGAGCCAACCTGGAGCCAGAGGTTACATTTGTCACCCATTCACATTCACCTCACGCAGGGAGCGCAACGTGTGGCTGCACCCTGTGACCTCTTCCCTACTCTCTCTGTGGAGGCTCACAAAGCATCCCAAATGAAATGCTGAAAAGGTCATTCTGTTTCTTTCCTGGTGCTAGGAACTGAACTCAGGGCCTTGCACATGCTAAGCATGTATTATGCCACTGAGCCATATGACCAGAATCAACTTTAAAAAAAAAAAAAAAGAGTGATAAAACCACACTATCTTGAAGCCACGTGATCTCTTTTCCGGCCCCTAGGGAAGATCAGAACTGAAATAATAAACCCTCCAGAGACTCCAGAATCAAGGACGCTGGAGAGCTTTCTCATAAATTGCCTCTCCATTACACTCTGAGTGTATTCACAATGGAGACCTTTAAATAAGACGAAGGGAAAGGCTAATTCATTTTATAAAACAGCACTTTAAATCTCTTTGTGTACCTGAGCCACAAATTAATTATGGCTACAATTAAATGGAAAAAAAACAGGGTTATTTAAAGTTATAGTGAATATTACCAGACTCCGTTTTCTTAACCAGCTTGCCTTCCAAAAGATGAGTTGATGATTTCATGAATCTAAATCATCTGATGCAAAGCTGCCTAATGGCAACTCCCAGATCTCAAGTGTGCAGCAAAAAAACACAGATGATACTCTTATCATCAAAGAATGTTGCTTCATTCTTCTCAAGCAAGAACAGGTCCCCCGATGGGGTAGCTTAAAGGAAACCCAATAGAAAACAGAATGCAAAGCAGCGAACACAAACACCATACACTGGTATGTGGTGCACTCGGGTGATGTTCTACGTGTTTTCCTTGTGGTGCCAAGTTGAGTCAAGATTCATTTCTTACCATGTCTCTTCTACAATGCAAACTGTCAAACCTCCACCCAGTCACTGAGGCAGGCCAAGGAGTTTCCTCGTCTCCGCCTACTTCATTTGACCAGAACCCACTCCAGTGAGCATTGCAGTCCATTTGCTGACATTTGGCTCAGTGTCTTCCCAAAGTGAGACCCTGAAGTCTAGGGGAGCCAACAAGCCTAGCAGTGAAATAATTTCAGCTGCCTGTAACACCCTAGGAGTAACAGCCTTGAGGGGCCCAGAGGAGAGTGGTGCTTATCGGTAAGCTCTACACACAGAAGTATCACAGGTACTGCATGAATGATTAAGGAGCATCAAGGCTGCGAATACTGACTGCACAGCTCACTCATCCACGCTTGAAATCCCCACGACCTGGCCCTCAGACAGATGTGATGGCTGTCACCTTCATTGTCAAGTTGGAGAAGTTGAAGCAAAGACAGGAAAACAATGTGGCCCTGGGCATACAAATGACCAGCCGGGAAAGCTGGGATTTAAATCTTGGTAATAGCTAGGTATGGTGGTTCATGCACGGAATCCTAGCATTTGGGGCAATGGGTTGGGGACTGAGGTAGAATAACTGCTGTGAGTACTGTCTCAAAAGACAAAACTCAAAGAAAAATCCAGAACAATCTGACTCTGAGCCTAAGTCGTTACAATAACATGCTTTTGGAAGGAAAGGCAGAGAAAAACACAGAAGAGAGAGATAGTAGGGTCCCAAGTCTTCTGGCAGGTGGCTTCTGATCTATGATGAATGTGTCTGGACTGAGGAGATGGCTCAGGGATTAAAAACCTCTATCTCACAAGCAAAGGGACTTGAGTTCAGATTCCTAGATCCCACCTAAAAATTCTGAGTGGGTGTGACGGTCAAGACTGGGAATCCCAGAACAATCTGGTTAGCCAGACTAACCCTATTATTTGCTCTGAGTTTTACTAGAAACCTAAGTTCCCAAGGCACAGGCACACACACTCAAGTATGTGCATATATAACTTCCTTTTTAAAAATTTGTTTATTAATAATTTAACACATAATTAATTATTCTGATTATTCTCAACCTCCACCCTCTTTTTTTCTGTATGTGTAGGTGTGGGGAGGGGTGGGGGTGTGTGTGTAGAAGGCACTGTGTGTGACTGTAGAATCTCCTGGATTGCTCTACCTCCTTATTACTTTGCTCTGGAGTTTCCCAGACTCTGCCTTTCCAGGTCCATATGTGCAGACTGTCACCATTTCTGACTTGTGTTTCTACAAGGGATCTGGGATCCTAACTCAACTGCCCTTGTATTCCCACCCTCATGTGTGTGCACACACACTATACACTTTCATACATATTTCCTGCCCCTGCCCTTCAATTCTGTCTAGATGATAGATGTAGCTACAGTTGATCAGATTTTGCTTTCAATGGCTTTCGCTCCTTGTCCATGTTCTTCCCACTCACCCCAGCCCACAACGTGACTTCTATTCTTCTAGGTGCTCCCCACCCTGTCAGTCCTATCAGCTCCTCATCACAGCTGGGATCAGTGTGTACAGCGGGTGCTAACTGAATCCAGTTTCCTCACTTAAAGTGACTCATCGGCACCCAGAGGACACATACCTTTCCTTCCTGTGTTGTGAGGGAGAGGCTTTTAGCTGCACCCTTTCCCCTGGGCAGGGCTGTACAAAGTGCTCAGGTTTATAAGGTTTGATGTGGTCTTGGAGGAAATGTGCTGGCTTTATCACTGGTTATCACCATTTTCTTGGAAGGCTAAGTCTTTGCTTGCCAGGTCCTTGTACTTGGAAGTGTCCAAGGGCTGGTTTAGAATTCACACATGTCTTGTTTTCTGCAAAGTTTTTCTGTAGCTTCCCTAACATGCTGGAGGGAGGGGAAGGCAATTATGATTGACGCTACTTTCCAGGCAGATTTGCCTGGCACTGGATATCTGGGTGCTACATCACGAACTTCATCCCCAGAAAGCAGAGTGGGGATTAGAGTTTGGCATTGCCTTGGTAAGGGGTCTCACTTCCCATGTGTCTTTCAGGGTGACCCTTGTCTTTAAAGAAATGGCTCTCCACAAGTCCATACTTAGAAACAAGCCATTCCAGTTGGCCCTTAGCTGTCCTGCCCTACAGTGAGGAGAAACTGGGTGTGTTAGACTTTGAAAAAACCCTCCAGGGAGACTTCCTCCTAAGCGTTGGTTTTCAAGATAGTTTGAAAATTGGTGACTTTGTATTGAACTGTGATGATGATGATGGTGGTGGTGGTGAACACACCCAAAGTATCACTTGCTAGGAAGCAACTGCACTGCAAGCTTCTTTCTGCCATCAAGCATCATCATGGGTTTACATGGTATATGTCAGAAATAACAGTGGCTGTTCCTTTTAAGCTGTATCTGGTTACAATGATGTCCACAGAAGCAAGTGCCTACTGTCATTGCCCCATTATGACGTCTCCCGTGTGAGAGGTGCCTACAAGTGGAACCCAGGTTGGTAACTTAGGCTTTCTTCTCTGCCTCTCAGCTCTGCTTTTCTCTGGGTTGACTTAGCAACTCCTTGTGGCTATAGTTTCCCAACTGCAGCAAGACCTTCTCTTGGCAGGAGTTCTAGAAGCAGCTTCCACTGGATCTCACTGACCCATCATGCACCTACCTGTTTGTGTGGCTGTCTGGCCGACCATAGAACTGGAGCTCAAGCAAATTCAGGTTCCTCCCACTTCCCGTGGAAATCAGGCAAGGAAGCCAGCTTGAGAGCAGCAGGCAGTGGCCTTCTGGGGAAGGAATAGCTGTCCCTAGGTCGAGCTTCTCAAGCCTTACTCCTTCCCTTGTCACTGACATCTGCAATGGCCCCTTGTCTGAGGTTTCACGTATCAAGATTTCCGATACCCAACATCCACAGTGAGCCAAAAGTATCAAATGGAAAATCCCAGAAATAAATAATTCAGAGATTTTAAATAATTTTTGTAGTATAGTAATCTACCATGGTTTTCATTGTGGTTGTTAATATCCTCTCTATCTAATTTATAAATTAAGTTCTTTCATCCACATGAAAAACGTAGTGGCTTTGGGGCTCAGTACTGACTGGCGTTTCAGGCATGTGCAGAATGTCTTGGAATTTCTTCCTATGGATAAAGGGTTTGCTGTGTATCTCTTTCTGTCTCCTTCCTCTGTCAACGCATGGGTTTCCAGTTCCTCACCTTTGTGAGTGCTATGTGAGTTTTTTTTTTGGGGGGGGGTCTCATTTCAGTCCTATTTACTCCACTATTTTCCTTCCTTTAACTCTCACATTCCCTTCAAGTGACTGTCTTTGGGTTTGCCAGTGTCCCATCCAATGTGTCCTTCTTAAGCAGCATGGTCTTAGAAAGGCGCCCATAGCCACCAAACAGCCTGGAGAGTTTCTTTCAGGTCAGCCCTCTTTGCTAGGATAATCAAGTAGAGTGGCAGGACCCTGTGTAGTGTTGAAAATGTGTGTGCCAATGTGTGGGGTACAGGCTTCCACTGCTTTGCTGAGACAGTACATGGATCGGATCTTTGTGACCAAGAAAACATGTCTCATGCTTTTCCTAAGGGACATGTGCTGTAGAAACCAAAGTTGTGTTCAGTGAAAGAAAGGTCTTTGTAGAGACCATGCTTTTCTTTGGCCTCTAGGTTGTCCCATTCTTGGGTAGATGACTAGATGGAAACTCCAGAACACAACCATCTCTAAACTAACTAAACTAGCTAACTAAAGGAAAGTATGTCTGATGAAGAAAGACAAAATGGGTTAGGAAAGTCTAAAAGGTATATTTTTTAGGAAAATAAAAGTTAAAAAAATAATTTCTCTGGCTGGGGTATAGCTTAGTAGTAGAGCATTTGTCGAGCATATGTAAGGCCCTGCCTAGGTTAGATCCTCAGCACTGCAATATATAAATATTAGAAGAAAATGTAAAAGAGATGACATGGCTATTCCACAATATAGGCTGTGAAGAACATGGCAAGTGAATTCTCAAGAGTGGCAAGGAACAACTTTATTACCCACAACTGGAAATGCTGAGAGCAGTTTCTAAAGGCCTCTCAAAGCCAGTTCTTTTGTTGGGCCATGGATAAGATACCTGGCTGCTTCAGTGTAATCAGGGAGATTAATTCTAAAGTGCAACACTTCTTTAGCTAGTTTTATTTAATAAAGGAATCTTGGTTTATCTACATTATAATCTGTCTTCCTTCCTTCCTTCTACCAGTACTAATATGCTTAGATAGGGTGAAGCTAGCATGAAATGCAAAGAGGCCCTCATTCCCAATGCCAACCCTGCACTAGCCAGAGCCTGAGCAAGAGGGCTTCCTTAAATACTGCCCCCTGGCTCCTGTCTCTCCTCAATGCTAGTTTTCCTTCCTTGCTTCCTTGCTTCCTTGCTTCCTTGCTTCCTTGCTTCCTTGCTTCCTTCCTTCCTTCCTTCCTTCCTTCCTTCCTTCCTTCCTTCCTTCCTTCCTTCCTTCCTTCCTTCCCCCTTTCTTTTTCTTCCTGTCTTTTTTTTTCTTATTGGTGCATGTAATATATCCACATGTGTGTGCACTAACGTATGTGCACGTGTGTGTACATAAGTTGAAAGTGGGTGTCTTTCTCAATTGAGGTTGAGTCTCTTCAGTGAACCCAGAAATTACCAAATGGTTAGTCTAGCTAGCCAGATTGCCCTGGAGAACCTGACTTTGCCTCTTAAGTGCTGGGATTGCAAATGGCTGTCATACCTGCCAGGCTTTATGTCAGTTCTAGGGACCTGAACTCTGGTCCTTGTTCTTGCATGGAAAGTGTCTGATTCACTGAACCATTTCCTCAGTCCAAGTTCTAGTTTTCTCAGTCTTCAGTTCTGAGACACGGTCTCCTGCATGGCATGGAGCCCTGGCAGGCTGGAACTCACTAGCATCCTGTCTCAGTCTTTTGAGTGCTCAGATTATACCACCGTGTCTTGAATTCCTAGACTTTTGATGAAAATGGGTGGATTTTTTTCTTTTCTTAAACGTAAAGATTTCTGGCAATTTAGTGATATAGTCATTCTCTTCTCTTTGTAACCTGGAATGATGGATTCAATCCAAAATGATGAATTGCATTTGTAGGCAAAATGCAGCTCTTTTTAAAATAAAAAACCAAAAAAAAAAAAAAATCAACTGATCCTGGTTTTTTATTAACTCACCTTTCTTTCTTTCTTTCTTTCTTTCTTTCTTTCTTTCTTTCTTTCTTTCTTTCTTTCTTTCTTTCTCTCTCTCTCTCTCTCTCTCTCTCTCTCTCTCTCTCATTCTCTCTTTCTCTCTTTCTTTCTCTTTTTAATCTTGTGGAACATGAGACATGTCTGGCTGGATTTGCCGGTAGGCAGCCAGGTGGCCACCTCAGCTCCGGGCATTTTCACACAGACACCCATCCTATCACCCAAGCACTCTCTAGGCATGTCGTCGTGTTCTTGTGACTTATTAAGAATTGGCTGCAACCTTTCCAATTTTCCCCTCTAATAGGCTTGCAGAGTTTGGTTACTTATCACGTTGTGAGCTCAGTGCGCCTCGGTTTTTACATTCCTCGTCTGAGGCCTTCAGGTAAATTGAAGGATCACCTGAGTGACTCTGTGCTGATGAGCCAGGCTTTGATGCAAGTGCAGCCTAGACAGGACCAGAATGTTCTCTGAAAACTTGGGCTAATTGTCATGCGACCGAATCACACACCGCTTTCCTTGCAGCTCTGAGAAACATGTTCTGGGAACAAATATCCCCCATGGCAAGCAGAAGACTGCTCTTCACTGGTTTTCTCACTGAATGTCACCACATTCACACAGGCTTCTCGTCGCTTACTCCCTGAGAGGCCATCAGCCCCAGTGGAGCATCTCTCAGAGCCACTTGCATTGGCCATTAGCTGCTTGTCCTGCTAGAACTAGTTTGGTAGGTCAAGATTCTCAGGAAAAAAAAAATCATCAGAAACTTTAACTTGGACGTGTCTGTGTTCAGGTTTTATTGAAAAAATTCTGCTTTTGTGCAATGATTGTGTAACGACCATCAGCCGTCTGGTCACAACTCAGGTACGGGGAGAAGGAATGGGCCCTTTCCTGTCATGGGCTCCCACCGTCTGGGACTTCCTTTCTGTTTGGTGGTCAGTTGCCTTCCGTTACAGAGAAGCTGGAGGTGTCTGGGGGCTGCTCGCTGGTCAGGCTGGTCTCCCACGGGAAGCGAGTCCCTAGTCTAGTTCTGCATAAGAAATGATATGTTAGGGAGTCTGCGATGGGGGGGTTGGCTTACGAACTATATCTCTTGCTTAACAAAACCCACAGCAGCATGAGAAGCTGAGCCTGGTTCATTTATTCTTAGTGCAGAAACGCCAGGCCAGTGACCATGAGCGTGCATCATCGGGTGGCTCTGTCCACAGAGCCTCCTCCATCCATCTTCCTGAGGGGCAGCACATCCCAGAGCACAGAAGAATGTCATCTTCAGCAAGGCAGCCTCTGCTCCCTTCCCCCAGCAATATTAGGGAGCAAGCAACAATCTCTGGCCAGCTTCCCAGCTGAGCGCTTCAGTTCTGGAAGAGCTTTGAGACTGGCTGGCTTCATCATTTACCACGATTAGCAGGGGCCCGCATGCTGCCATGACATTGCCTTCCTGATAATGTACACTCACCACCCCGTGAGCCTGGGTTCTTCACTTTCTCTAAGCCATGCACTCGCTGATGATCCCTAAGACTCTGTCTGTCATTTCTGCAGACATCTGGTTATGACTGACGAGGGAAGCAAGGTTTCCCAGGCCCCAGGATACAGTTCCTGGAGGCGTGATTGGGTCCCTGCCAAAAAGGACATTTTTAAAAAATGGGGTGTGTGTGTGTGCACTGCGCGCGCCAAGGGAAGGATATTGGTTGTCCTATTTTATCATTCTTCTTTTTCTCTTGAGACAGGGTCTCTCCCTTAGTGTAGAGCTAGGTTGTCAGCCAGCAAGCCCCGGGACCCTTCTTGTCTATAACACAGACACAGACACACACACACACACACACACACACACACACACACACACACACACACACCTTATCACAGTACTGAGGTTACAGGTGCACATGCAACCACTCCTGGTTTTTTTACAAATCTGGGGATTTAAACTCAGGTCCTCATGTTTGATCAACTTTTACCCATTATACCATCTCCCAAACCCCAATATTGGGCAATGTAAACAGCTACCCAAAGGAAAGGAACTGACCCATGTATTCAGGCAGCAAGGCCTGCCTCAAATAACAATAAGGATATTTTGGGAGGCCTCAAGATTGGAAATTCCGGGGCTGGAGAGGTGGCTCAGGGGTTAAGCCTCCGCCTTGCAGGCAGAAGGTCCTGAGTTCGGATCCCAGATCCCACGTATAGACGCCAGGCGGAAGCAGGGGCGGCCTGCGCTTCTGGTCCTGGTAGGGCGGAGCCTGTGAATCCTGGGGCAGAAGGAGGTGGGGGCGTCCATGGTGGTTCACGAATTCGTCCGTGGTTCTACACACACAGACACACGCGCGCGCACATACACACGCACATGTGCACAGTTGAATAAATAATAAAATTAAAAAATTATATTAAAAAAAAAAAGATTGGAAATTCCCCCAACACACAAGTATGTGTTGAGTTATCCATGTAGCTCAACACGAGAAAGTAAGAGAATGCGTGAAACCAGAGCTGACAGTACATGTTATCTGTGCGGTGCTTGGTGTCCTGGTCAAGTGGGTATGCTACCAAGTTCTCAGTGCCCTTAGTGCATGGTGAATCTTGACCCTTAAGACTCTATGTTGAGGAAAGGCAGGTGATATTTCCTTTATGTGAACACATGGAAAATGCATGTCAATGCTGGCTGTGAGGTTTTGCCTGCTGAAAGTCACAACAGGAGGAGTGATTGATACCAAGACTGAAGTTACCCTCTACAGTCACCTCTTCCTCCCCTCCCCCTGAACATAGCTGTCAGTTTTCTTTCTGTAGTATGAAGGCTTCAACAAAGGGAAAACAGCATGAGTTTGTCAGAACTAGGTCCTCCCTGGAAAACCACCTTTGGAGGAGCCAGGAAATGACCATTTTCAGCCTCCTGTAGTACGTGAAGGATAGATCATGCACGGCATCATGTGAAACCAGAGACACTCATATATTTCAGGAAAGCCCCTCCCTTCTGGGTTGTTCTGCATGAATCAATTCCTGTATGTTTCTCTGGGTCCCGCCGGAAGGAAACGAGAGACTTCAGTTCTCTGGAGGGAGGCTACTCCTGCAGCCTCCAACCCCTTACTGGAAGCCCTCTTGCACTTCCCCTATAAGGACCTACACGTTTATCTAAGCCCCGGGAGCTGCACCAAGATAAAGCCTGTGACACATTCCTTGCTAAGAAAAACCCGTCTGCTTAGTGTCCGGAAAAGCAGGCCTCTCGACACACTGAAGGGACAGTAGCCACTAAGCCTGTCCTCTATTTCAATTTCACCTTCATAAGGTGAAGCGGCTTACAAATGATGCAAAGATTTAGAAAGTAGTAGCAGATGCTGGGGTCCGGGGCCATGTGCATCTCCTGCCCTTGTACCTGGAAATCTGTTCTGCCTGGTTCCACAGGTGAAGGCGGAAATGACCGAAGTGCCTCCTTCCACACGGTTTGAAAAGAACCATTATACATTTGTTGTAGTTTTCTGAACCCAGGGTCTTGCACATGCTAAGCAGGTGTTCTCTCACTGATTTACATTCCCCACCAAAAAGAGTAGTTTTAGTGTGCAAACACTTTGAAGCAGCTTAGAAGAAAAACAATCAGAAATAGCAGGAAACATGGCATCTGGAGACGCAGAGCACACCGACACTTTCTGTGCGGTAGGACAGAGGCACACTGCTGCGTCATTGCGATGGATCTGGAGATACTACCCTGATGGAGACTGAAATTTTCACAGGGCATGTTCACGCTCTGTAGAATAAATTCTTTCTCTCTTATTTTATATAATGCTGGGGACCAAGCCAACTTAGTAGGCAAGTACTTTACCACGAGCCACGTTCCAGTTCTCTGCTGAATCTAGTTTGATCTGGATGCTTACTCGGGGTCATGTATGCCTTTTGCTTTGAGGTTTCCACCAATGGCAGCCAACTGAGTTGTTCGTGGGCTCATTCCAGATCCTCTTTTACAACCTGAGCCTGATTTCCTCAGCTATGAAAGGAAGATGCCTTGCTATTAGTTTAGTAAACATTGTCGCTTGTCTCTGAGCACCAGGCATGGAGGATGTAGTGGGAGCAATAGGAAGCAACATGGAACATGTGTCCGTTATTGAATTATATAAGGGAAAATTAAGAAATCAGCAAACGAAAAGCAATATTGCACAGGATGTTCAGTGCTACAAAGGAAAAGAACAGAATTTAGAGAAAGGTCCTCTTAAAGTCCCGTGGTTAAAATCTTCTGATGGTTTCCCACTGGGCCAGGACTGCTTCCCCTGACCTATAATCCGGGACCCAAATATGACTCACTGACTCCCATCATCCACATCACAGTCCTCCAGTCATGTGCTACCCCTGGGCTGTATTCATGCTTCAAAGACACTTGTAGTACCACAGGGTCTTTGCTTGTGTGCTTTCCTCCATCATTCCTCTTCCCATCCTTTAATTTAAAAGTGTTTGGAGGTTACTGTGTGGAAAGGGGGCTGGGGAAGATGTGGAAGCCAGGGCTTTCACTGAAACCATTAAGTGAGATATTGGAGGTTGAAAACGTATTTTATGTACTATCTGACACAATACTTCCCCACTCATGTTATTGGCTTTTAGTAATAATACTGATTAATGTTACTAATAATACTTCAGCTTAGCAGCATAATAGGATGGCATAAAATCAACAAGGAATTAAAAATCCTTATGACTTGACTTGCTACAATGTCAAAACAAAAATTAGATCAGAAGATGGGAAGTGAGTGTAGTAGCTTAAATAGGACTCAGAGTTAAGTTACATACCACACTTATCTTATTATTGGCCACATAATTAGGCACACGTATAGGTTCTTTGCTGATCAAATTTGTGAAATGCTTCAGTACTCGTTAGTATGCCCATTTATTTTTTTTAAAGTGTCTCTTGAAAAAAAAGCCCAATCTATTTTTATGAGACTTACTTCTGCCCCATGTGAGGACACACGAGGAGAGAATGTGTGTCTTAAAGGCCAGCATTCATCCTGTCTTTAGGAAAGATCTTGGCTACAGAAGACTAAGGTTGCATTCTCCCTTCCCCTTTCTGTCCTGGTGGTTTTTAGCTCTTGGTCACATTTCCTCTACTTCCAGATAGAAAGGGCAGAACTGGATTCCTGTGTCACCAATGAGAAGTCTGAAGCATAGTAGGTCCAAGTCTTTTCTAGTCATAAAAGGCACAGTATCCTGGCTAAGGATGTGGTTCAGGAGTAGAACGCAGGCTTGACCCTGGGTTCATTCACAGCACTACAAAAGAGTCTGGAAGTGAATGCAAAGTAATTCACAGACATGCTTCCCAGACCTCTGGGAGCCTGCTGTGTCTCATCTACCCATGACCCAGTCATCCTGTCCTCCTTGACAGGTTACTGGGGGATGGGGTGACAGAGAGAGAGAGAGAGAGAGAGAGAGAGAGAGAGAGAGAGAGGAGATGCAACATCTCAACAACTGTTATAACTGTTATCTTTGAGATTGTTACTATATGCAAGGAAAAACGGTTCCAGGACTGCTTTGTGTATTAGCAAATAGTTCAGTGACCTTTGACATATTACCTGCGACCCTAATTTGACCCTTGCACCAAGCGGAGACCTAGAGCCCAGCCCCCTTCCCTACCAGCTGCGGCCCCAGCTGCAGGCCCTCCTAGGTTCTCCTGAAAGTCACAGACCAGAGACTCTGTGCGAGGTGGCCCTCGAAATCCTACTTGAAAAATGACACTTGGAAACCTGGGAGTCTGATAAGCCAAGGGGTCTGCGGTTTCAATTCTCTCCGTCCTCTGCTTCTCTAATTATCTTTGTAATGCTCTAATGCGAAATAATGACGCCGCTAATGCACGCTGCCTTTCGCACCCAGGTGCCAGCTGTTACCTCGCCGGGCAGCTGACCGCGCAGTGCAGACGCGGGCGCTGTCACGGGGCGCAGCCCTGCCCGCACAAACAAAACAAAGAAAGCCCAGCTTCCTAGCCAGTCGCCCGCCCTCTCGCCTCCGGGAGGCCCTACTCGCTCGCGTCCCCCGCCCCTCCCGCAGCCTTCCCCTAACTGCCCTCCCTCCCACTGGCGGTTTCTTCCTGCAACAGAAATCCAGGAAGCCCCCCCCCACACACACATACACATCACCACCACACACCCCACATTTCCTCTACCCACAATCATCTCCGGGGCCTGAGTCACAGACGATTCAGCTTGATCTGGAGTTCCCTTCTCACCACCCATGAGAAACCCCAACTCTCCCATTCACTTCTGGGACCACGGCTTCCCAGCTGAGCTAGCGAGGCTAGAATACGATGGCTGAACTTGCACGTTAATTTTTTTAAAGGGTGTATGGAAGACTGATGCCCAAAGAACACATGTGAGCCTCACACACACGCACACAAAGACCTTTTTCATGTTTCTCACTGCAACAGCCGTCAGCAGACATCTGCAGGATGCGTCTCTTTTTTGTACGTGGCAACTTTAATCTCACAATTCATTGTGTCTGTGGTGATGGTCAGCGGCTTAAAAGGTGTAACAGCAGCCAACTTGGCACCTAAACAAATTTAAATGTGGGCTTTGCCCACCTTATGAGGACCGGTTGACTTGTTGCCTAAAAAAAAAAAAAACCTAAACAAAAAGAAAAATCAGAGGTGGGGTTGGTGAGGGGTCGGGACCGGGGTTGCTGTTGCTAACCAGGGTGGAGCCTCCTTTAATCTTGACAGCGCGGGTGCTAGCAGGGGTCACAGCACATCTGCTCCCGCACAGACAAAAGGGCAAGGTGGGGCGGCGGTGGCCCGCGCGGGGCTCCTGCAGGGCCGCGGGCTGCGCGCGCCCAGAGGGGGCCGCCGCCCCGCCGCACCGTTTAACCTTGACTTCTGCCTCCTGGCTGCTGGCACCCGAGCAAAGCCGGGCCAGATGGGCGTCCTGAGTGTGGCGACGTCCCCTCCCGCCCCCCGCGCTCTCGCACAGATGTCGCAGGCGGGTCCCCCCTCCCCAAATCCCCCCCGTGTCGCTCAGGAACGCCGCGGGTGGCCGAGGGTGGAGGCGCGACCCTCGCCCCGCCTAGGGCGCCCCCATGTCCCCGGCCTGGCCCCGCTGGGACCTGAGCGCCCCGGCCAGCTCGGGGTGTCCCCGCGGGCGTCCCTGGGAACAATGGCCAGCCTGTGCGCTGCCGGCCGGCGGCGGGGGGCGTCGTGCCCGCAGCTGGTGCGTCCCAGCGGGCAGAGCGCCGCGCTGTCCCCGGGGCCCGAGTCCGGTGGCCCCGCGGGGATCTGGGGCCTGGCGGGGCGGAGACATCTGAGACCCTGGAGACCCGCACTCCTGGCTAACGGTGTCGCTCGCGCCGGGCACGTCCATGGAGACACACCACACACGGACAGGCCGGAGGCGGCTCGAGGGATCCATAATTTATGATGTTGTTCTTACCCGCACAGTTTGGGATTTCACAAGCTTTTGTCTGTTTCCCTCCCATTTGTTGCTTCTGCAGATCCTCTGTAGAAAACTCTTCCCTTTCCCGAGACAGGACGGTGGCTCCATTGAATTAATGTGATCAGAAAAAAAAGTGGGGTTTTCATGGAGGGAGACTGATGAGCGGGGTCAGGGAACATCGTTAAGGGGGCAGGTGGCTCAGTCCATTGTGGAGTGGACTAACTTTCCCCCCAAACTCTACAGGGAAATCAAACAAAACAAACCCTCTCCATTTTCAGAGCTGAAGAGGGGTCTTCTGTGGAGAGGTGGTTTTCCCACACGGCTATGGTGGGTCATTTTGTTGTTCTCATTTATAAGCAAGATTTTACACGCTCGGTGATTTTTTTTTTTAAGCTCTGTAGGCCTGAGTAAAAAGTTATCACGTGACTGGCAGAAAGGGTAATTGAGTCTCCTGGACGCTCCTGATCTCGCTGATCCCTGGGAGGAGCCTGGTGCTTCTAATTTAAGCTGCTTCGGGGACACTCGGGCAAAGGTCCTGAGGATTCCTTAAATTGTTTCCTTAAATTGTTCTAGTGACGGGGGCAAGTTATGAGGTTTATCAAACTTTGTTGCAATAAATGACTTTCATCCCCAAGGAAGGCTCCAAACCTAAGTGGCAGAACTTTTCCTTTCTTATCACCTTACCACCTTTCCTCTTTTTTCTTTCTTTTTAAAAATGCATTCTGAAATCCTCCTTGTCTCTTTTGAATTCTGCATTGCTAAATGGAAACAGGGAACAACTGTGGCACAGCTGTCTGCTCCAGAAGACAGGAAAAACCTGGATAGGAAGGTATTGGAAGGGATCAGCTCCATCGCCATCGCTACAGATGCTGGGAGTCCCCAACCCCCAAAGTTGCTCCCCTTTCCTCTCTCCAGTGAAAAGGTGACAGGCTGAGAAGGGCTGCCAGCTCCCAGCCACAGCCCCACAGATGGCTTAAAAACGACCCTGTCAGGTGGCAGCCACAGCCGCTGTGGTTACAGGCAACAGCGATTAGTCACCCGGTGACCCAGTTATAGGCACACACACCCTCTTTTAAAAGGACATTATCCTACATCTTGCTAGCTTGATCGCAGACACTGCCATGTATACAAGGAAAAGGAAACTACAAGGACCAGAAGACAGAAACCTGCCTGTGGATTCAAGTGGCCAGGAGGGGGTTTGCTGATAGGGAGTAAACCTGGGTATGTCAAGTAGAATTTCACTGCACTCTGGCTAGAGATCACTTTCCAAATTTAAAAATAGCCCTTTCTGAGGGAGTGCAAAAGGGAGTCTGGGATGGCAAGCAAAAGTGGTTCCTGGTTACTTTGACTTGGCCTATGCGTTCATGGCTATTGGCAAAATGAAGGGAGGAGAGTGAGGAAAGCAGGAAGGGGAAGAAACCTCAATATGGAGGCTTGTGTGGGTTTCTAACGTCTTAAAAATAGCATTTCTTTTACCACAATGGCACAGGAACTTGTAAATACGAACTGCCAGCAATAGTAAACAAATTAGTCTAAGTTCTTTATCTGAAAAGCAGTCTCTCTCTCTTTCTCTCTCAAATGCAAAGCAAAAAAAAAAAAAAATCCCCTGCTCCTCTTCAATGCTTCTTTGCTGGTGTTTGTCTAGGAACAAACAGTCTTCTATATGAATGGTCTGCAAAAGTTCACGAGCAGAAAAGTGTCCAGTGTCTGGTATCCACAATGCGACCTCTGCTACAGAGTGGAGCTTTTCTGTCCTGAATTTGTGATCTGCTATCAGAGTCCTTTAATTTCTCTGAACAGAAGGCTCTTTGGGAGAAGAAAGGATGGGGGTGGGCAAGCAGCGCCGGAATCGTCTTTTCCCCCTTCCTTTTGCTGTTTTCTTCCAGTCGGCCAGGAGTGCTTGATGAGCTCTGATCTTTCCCAGTGTCTTACTGAGGTGAGGGCCCTGAAGGGGAAAGAGAGGCCACCATGGGTTTCCCTGCTGGGTGGGGCAGCTAGACAGGTCCCCCCTCAGAGCTGTTCACAGAAAAGAAACACCCCACTCCTGAAACCCTTTATCTCCTTTGGAGATTTTCCTTTTGCGGTGTGTTAAAACAGTTTCCAGTGAGGACTGCCTTTTTTAAAGTCATAGGTTCCTTTAACTACTGAGCATCACTTTCAGGGCTTAAATGTTCAATTTAATGAAATGAAAGGCAGGCAAACTGATGGGGGAAATGGAGTACTGGTGTGTGTGTGTGTGTGTGTGTGTGTGTGTGTGTGTGTGCGTGTTTCGCATGTTTTAAGTGTATGTGGACATGTGAGCATCTGAGTATGTGTGTTTGTGGAGGTCCAAGGGTGACATGGGGGAATCATCCTGGATCACTCTATCTCCTTATCGTCTTGCTCTAGGATTTCCCAGACTCTACCTTCCAGGATTAGAATTTCAGGCCTCCACCATTTCCTCCTGGTACTTTTTATGTGAGGTCTGGAAATCTGAACTCAGGTCCTTTTGTTTGTGAGGCAAAGGCATTAAACTCTGGGCCATCTCCCCGGCCCTGGAGTACTGTTTTGTGAGCTGGGCATACAATAATGATTTGTCATTAAGTTTTAATGGCCTGTCAATGGAGCATCTGAAACATTTGGCTACTTCTTTGTTTGTTTGTTTTTATTTTTATTTATTTTTAAATTTTTGCATGTGTGTGTGTGTATGTGTATGTGTGTACGTGTGTGTATCAGAGGGCACTGAGGACCCAGAGTAACTTTGGGAATCATTCTAGATATTGCTTCTACTTCATATAGACCACCATTTCTGCCTGGGGTGCCCCCCTTCCCCTCCCCCCCTTCCCTCCACAGGACCTGGGATCTGAACTCAGGACCTTCTGCTTATGAATTCAGTTTGACCCACCTTGAGCCTCAGCCACAAAAGCCACATGCTGTTCTGGTGCCTAGGTCAGGGGCACAAGCAAGTTACCCCACGACCAGGCTCTCCTGGTACATTCGAGAGGAGGATGATAGAAATTCATTTTTAAATTTTAATTATTTTTGGATCTGGGGATCAAATCCAGGGCCTTATATATCAAGATAAATGATCTCCTGCTGTACTAATGCCCAACCCAAGAAATCATACATTTGGCTAAGGATTTGTACTTTGAAGATAAATAAGGAGAAGTCCTCAAAGAGGAGCTAAGCCCTAAAAACAGACAAAAGACAGTGAAGGTGCCTCTTGGAAGAAGTGTTGAGGCAGAGTCAGCGAGGCCTGAGGCTGGAGCACCGGCTTGCGTGGTAGAAGACCAAGGGTGGCCAGAGTCACATTGTTGGGGAGAAACAAGAGGAGGACGGCTAGGGTTCCTGTACTTTCCAGTTCTTCTGCTTGCTGGAGTTGAGATTTGCACAACTCCAGGAGCTCCGCCATTGCTGTGGGTTATTGCTGCCAGCAAACTGTCCTTGGTCTGCACATCTCTATTGCCTGTGTGTTTTTGGTTTTGTTTTGGTTTTTTTTTGGCCCCACTCTTGTTTTTGTTTTTTTTTAATCTACCTCCATTTATGGAAATCAGGAGATGCGGTGAGCCAAAAATGGCCTTGGAATTTGGGGGAGATGAGGAGGGCGTGTCTTGTGGATCTAGTGGAATGACGGGAACGAGCTCCTGGTCACCTGGCTTCTTGGTTCTGAAGTGAGGCGTCTATGTCTGTCTCTGTAGCCATGAGCTAAGGTCCGGTGTCTATGAGAAGTAATTCTTCAGCTGGGAAGTGTGGCCTAACCTTTTCTTCCTTCTGCTCTTCATGGACAGCAGGACTGACATCCTCTCGCCACTACCACCCACCTACTTACTTTTTTCCTCTTGTTTCCCTCTGCATTTAGGGAGCTGGAATACCTGGTTCTTCTCTCCCATAAAGCACCAAATCATCTAACTCCTTGGAGAAAGCCTCTCTTTCACCTCCAGCTTCTGATTTGTCTCTTCCTAGTTCTTCATGGGCAAGGATTTTCTTTAAAAAAAAAGAAAGCAAACTTTTTTTTTTTTTTGAGAGAGAGAGAGAGGATATTGCACACAGGTAGAGGTCAGAAGACAATTTTTGGAACTCAGTTCTCTCTTTCTACTATGTGGCTTCCAGGGATCAACTCAGGTCACCAGGTTTGTGAGCAGGCACCTTTCCAGTGAGCCATTTCTCCGGCCTAGGCAAGGATTTTCTTGTCTTTGACAGAATATGGCAAAGGAAGAAGGAAAGAGGAGACTATTAAATGGAGAAACAGAAAGAGCAGGAGCCAGGATCTTACTCTCAGCCCTTTCATGAGGTTTCGGTAGACATGATCTGCTTCAGAACAGCACCTGGCGGCACCTCTAAATCGTCTGGACTGCCCACGCCATACTCATTTCAGAGCCTCTGACCCTTCTTGGGTGGCAGGGTCACCTCCCTCCTTCTCTGTTCTTCTTGGTCTAACAAGGGCGTTTCTATACTTAGATCATCTTAGGTTTCTTTCATTCCTCCAAAACTATTCACTTGAGATGGGTCACTGCCAGTTGTCATTTCTGCCTCACCTCTGAGTGGCTGGCATCCTTTGACTCTGAGTTTCTCTCATGCTTCCTGTGTCATCTCAAACAAATCTGTCTCAAGACCAAGTTATCAACCTTTCTTTATAGTGTACAGACTATGATGTACATGTGGAGGTCAGAAGACAACCTTGAATACAAGTTCTTCCCTTCCGTATTGTTTGAACAGGGTCTCTTTTTTTTTCATACACCAGGCTAGCTGATCCAGTAAACTTCCAGGGATTCTCCTGTCTCCACCTCCATGACCTTAGACCAGGTGTCTACAGGGATATAGGATTACAGACATTCAACTACACAGCCAGTTTTCCATGAGACTCAAGCCCAGCACCTCACACTTGCCTTGCTATTCCCATTTACTTAGACTCCAGGTCTGAAGTACTTTTGTTGACACTGTCTTACTCTGTGTGTGTGTGTGTGTGTGTGTGTGTGTGTGTGTGTGTGTGTTTGTGTGTGTGTATCTATCTGTGTTTGTGTGTCTGCGTGTATCAGAGGGTACTGTATGTACCTGTGGAAGACCAATGGTGACTTCGGGAATCACCCTAGATTGTGCTACCTCCTCTTGGCTTTGTTCTGGAGCTTCCCAGCCTCCGCCTTCCAGGACCAGAAGTACAGGCCACCTTCATTTCCACCTGGCATTTTTAGCTGGGATCTGGATCTGAACTTAGGACCTTCTGCTTGCAAAGCAGAGACTTAACCCCTCAGTCACCTTTCCAGCCCAACACTGTCTTACTCTTATAACTATTTCTTTTACAAGATTCTCATACACATCTGCCTCCTGAACACCTGTGGTTTGAGTCTCTAAATTATAGCTGCCCCCCATACCTCTCGCCTTATCTCCATTGTCTCTGAGGGAGAGACGTGGGAGCCCAGGAGAGAGAGAGAGACAGAGAGAGAGAGAGAGAGAGAGAGAGAGAGAGAGAGAGAGAGAAACTGGCCTCCTACTTCCCTCCCTGTTTAAGTTCTTGAGTTTCGTTCTCTGAAAGATAATACTTGCATTTTCACAGCAGAGGTATTGTGATTTAGATCCATCGAAGGCTTGAGATTGAGAGAAGGCACTTCTGCAAAGTCTTAACTTGCCTATAGATGGAAAATCCTAGGAGAGAACTAACTCTGGAGTATTAGTAATAGTTGTATTGGAGTAATAGTAATAATTATATCAGAGACTGATGGGATCTGATGAAGGAAGTTTCAATATGCTAATAAGAATGGTCATAGTGCCTACTGTGTTCTGGTCTCTGGCCTTGTCTCCCACCTTTCCTTTCGGGCTCACTCCAGATCCTCGAGGAATGTGAGCTGCAGTGAGGATGGGTAGAAGAACAGGTTTGCTACAGTGAAGGCAGCGAGGAGGTCATGATGCTGCAGGTAAGGACACTTAGCCTTAAGCTTGGAGAATCAGAGGCGCTTTGTGCGGGACACAGAAGCTAAGCTGTGACATGTGGAAAGAGGAACAGGTTGACACCGAATGGGTCCTGGGCATACACAAGTCATTCAAGCAGAGAAGCATGACAGTTTTGAGGAACTGAAAGAAGTCTGGCTTAGGCAGAGTGTGGGCAGGATGCTGAGAGACAGGACTGGTGAGGCTGCAATGAGCAGGGCCCTGTAGCTTTGATTTACCCTAAAAGGCAAAGGAAGGCTGCAGGCAGGTTTTAAATGCTGTTGTGGTATGGTGTGGTGTGGTGTGTGTGTGTGTGTGTGTGTGTGTGTGTGTGTGTGTGTGTGTGTACAGCAGTTACACTAGAGCAGTACAAGGTCTATCTGGCTCTTGGAAGAACAGCAAGACTGAGACAAGGAAGCCAGTGAAAGATGATACAAGGTGAAAGCAGATGGTTCCTGGGCTAGAGCAGAGTGGAGACCAGAGGCAAAGCTATAGGTTGGGGTTGTATTTGAAAGGACTGTGCTAGGTTGCATACAGAGGTGAAGAAGGAGAAAAAGTCAAAAATAGCTCCTAGACAGATGACTTAGGAAACATGAGGACTGGGAGTACGGAGGGGAGAGGGGGATTGGCTTTTTTGCATGTTGAGATTGGGGTTCCCAAGTGACAGTCAGGTGGATATGGGTTTGGTAAAGTCAAGTTTAGGTTTGTGAACATGAGTCCCTTAAGTCATGTTTATTTCTGTCGGAGTCAGAGACCTTTGGGGGAAAGGCAAGAACATCACTCAAATAGCTCAAATGAAATGCATGGTACCACTCCAGGACAGAGGGTTTCTAGGGAGCACTGCTCATAGGGAAGCCCCCGAAAGAACAAAGCAGGTCTTCCGAACTCCATTAAAGCAAGTGGACACTTGTTCATTTCTGCTCCCCTTCTCCTGCTTTATAACATCCTCTCTAGATTCATGGAGCCCCACTGTCCACTAAGCCCTAGTATGCCCCAACAGACATGATGAAAATCTGACTGAAAAGCTGACCATAGCCTTTACTGCATGCATCCATGTCTTTATTCAAATTTTTGAGACATGAAGACCCAATTGGCCAGTGAGACATTACCAGTCTGGTAGCTCTGGGTCAAGTATCTAACAATGATCAAGCAGTGAGAGTGCGTATGTGTGAGTGTTTTGATTCTGTTTAAGGTTGTAGTTTAGCAGGTTATAATGCAGAGTATAGAATTTTGGGTAGGCCAAAGTGTTGATATTTATTTACTTGTGCAGTGTAATAAATGTCAATTCTAGGGCTGCTGAGTTTTTCATGTGACAGAAAAAAAGTCTGAAAGGCCCTGGCAACGCAGCATCCCGACCACGCTATTTCTAGAGCTTCGGGTTCCTATTCTGTGAAGTCGGCGGTAAAGCCTTCTGTACCAGGAGAGCCAGTGAAATCAGACAGATGGTGGAAAGCACGCAGTGACTGCTCCTTTTCTCCTGTTACTTCTCCTTTTGGCTTGCTCAAGTCACTGTTTTATCAGAAAACAGGAAATACACTTGTTAAAGCACTGTACTTCGGTAGCAATTCCTATGCAGCAATATTAAGCATGTTCACAGAATGGTCTTACCTTTTATTCCATCAGAAAGTCATCCTAAGCACCAAATAACACTTTGGGAAATTGAGTCAAGGAAAAGTCATTGAGCCATAATCCTGTCATCAAGAGAGACACATAAACCATTTGACTTATATTGTTTATTGCTTTTTTCTAGATGCTTTCTTTTTAGCAATAGAATCATAATTTATGCACAATAAAAATTCATTGCTATATGATACTGAATACCTAAAGTATTTTCAGAATGAACAATTCACCCTTTAAACCATTTGACTTTTCATGGATCTAGAAAATTGGTTGATACCTTACTCTAACTTCTTTCTTTGTATCCAGAACATTTCAGGATGGGGCTGTGTAGAATCTACAGAGCTACACCATTTGATACTTGACATGTTAGATTTAATGCAGAGCTAATGAGAACAAGCCTTATGTTTCATTCTTGGATAAGCCAATTCACCTTAGGAAGTACCATGGCTATGGATTTCACTCAATAGTAGTATCCACCTTACAAGTGGGTGTCAGGAGTAGTGGAGAAGAACAAATAGTTGAGAGTTCAATACAAAGCCACTGACTTCTAGACAGGCAACTCAGCAGCCTTGACTTTGAACCATGAGGTGAACTTGAAGTGGTGAGATAATGAGTGGAGCTGAATTGGCACAGAGACCATTTCATGATTCAGTAATTAACACGTTCTGGAACAAATATTCTAAATTAAACTAGAACAAAACTAGCTCAGAGCCAGGGCCTTTCAAGGATGCTACTAGCCATAGAAATAGCTCTAGCTTCAAATGGTACAAGTCAATTGAGTACATGGCAATTGAGTACTGATAGAGAATTCCTTCAGTGGGGATTCTGTTTTTTAACAAAATACCACTCAGCGGAGTACAGTTAGTCATTCTGAAAGAAGCAAAGTGTAGTAACTACTGACTGTTTTGACTTGACTAACTTCGGAACCTTTGGGAAAGAGCTTGGAAGAGGTTGGAACAATATGAAGATAAGCTCATTGTTTAGTTCACTCATTCTTCTTTAACAGAGTGCCACAGTTCAAAAAGGTGTTGAAGAACGATATTTATGCCTCCCCCCCATTCTGGAGACTCGGAAGCCAAAGAGCAAAAAAGTCAGCTTTGGTGTATAGTCAGTCCCTACTTCCTGTTCATAGATGGAACCTTCTAGCTCCATCACTACATGGTAGAAAGGGCAAGTGATGTCTTTCAGACTTTTTTCCACAAGACATAAACCTCATTCATGACTGTTGTGCCCTCGTGCCACCGCTACAGACCACCTCCCAATGTCTTTGCTTCAGGGTATTTCGGCAGATGGTTTTGTACAGAGAAGGCACACCATTCCTCACCAGCTAATCTTTCTGATTTACTTGGGGCCACCTTCGAGTACTATAAACATAAAACCTTTGATGAAAGAGGAAAAACTGCATCATGTAATTGGGCAAATTTGTACATCAACACTGAACATTTGCCACTGGGCATTTCCTGAGACTATACCACTGCTTCCTGTATACCGACTGCACTTTCTTTGGGGGTCTACTTCACATACCTGGCCACTCCGAATCCCTCTGTGGAGGAAAGAGATGTAGACTGCTGAAAAATATCACTCGTGGAGCCTCTGAGTTCTTCTGTCAAGAGGTAGGGTCTTGGGACACATTGGTATCTTTACACTTTTCATTTCAGTGCTACCTGTGAAGAAGTCAGGGACTCTCATCTTCTTTATGGTGGTTATTTCCCAATATTCACACTTCCACTAAACTGGTTTGGTTTTAGATTAAAGGAGAAAATGTAGCATAGAATTACTCTCCAAGTTTCCTTTTTGTTTTGGAGACTGCACAGCGCAGGTCTGAGACCAAGCAGAGCTGTTGTCTGAAATGCTTCTTCTGTCTTGTTACTACGTGGTGGCATCAAATGTCCTTATTGATTTTTCCCCTGATTGGTCCCACCTGGTTCAGGAGTGGCCTCATAAATAGGACATCGGTGGTTTGAACTATGAGCTTTGTTTTAACAAGTCACTCTTGGTCAGCATCTCTCCAAGGAAGGCCATGGCTGGGTTTCTCTTACCTTTGTTCTGGTGACACCCCATGTTCTTCCCTATGTATCCCCCTTTTCTCTTGTCACTCATTCCGACTGTTTACCTTCCTTCCCAACAATACTTTAGCCAACTCCAAGATCATTCTCTGGACCCTTGAATCACACTGACTGTATCACGTGACTACAGATTGGAACTATGTCGGAAGAAGTTACCATGACATAGGTTAAGGAAAGGGTTAGAGAGCCCATTGCCCGGCAGCATCGAGGTAGGCTACTGTTAGGGAATCTCCTTTAAGTGATCCAGAGGCAATCCTGGAGTTAGGACAAGGTAACAGAATTCTAGATTTTATTTTACTTTGTTATTTTTTAAGTGAAATTCCTGTTTTCCCAGAATCTCTGCATGAAGCTTTCCATGGTGTTCACATCCGGCAGCCTTGCCTGCCACCTTTGTTCACTATCTGCCTGCCTTCTTCCCCCTAACAGCTGGACATATCATAGGTTCGTTTTTCTATTGGTTGTGACTGAAGTAGCTTGAGGTCAATTATTTCCCCAGCCATTGACAAAGAATCTTGATGAAGAGGAAAGTGACATTGTCCCTTAAACAACATTGCTCCCTCCTCCCACCAACTCCCTCCTAGAGGCCAGGGGGGGGGGTGGCTCTCTTTTTGCAAGAAGCCCAGCAGGGCAGTGGCGGCCTGGTCTGGGGAAGTGCGTGGGTAACATATGGTAAGTGGAGAAAATATTTATATTCATGGAGAAAGAGCAGGAGAAGATCCAAAGAAGGTCATTCTGCAGGGATTACAAGAGATGGAGCAGACCTGATATTCTGCCTTTTGCCCAGATGCAGCGAAGAATTTGGTTTTGTAAGCTCTCTGCCACCTGTACTTCTCTTGAAAGTCTGAAATGTTAGCAGTTAGAAAAGGGAGTATCCATCTCCTGAGTTTCCCTATGATTTGGGATCTTCCCGGGGCCTGTCCAAGTTCCTACTGCCTACCTTCTCCCAGTTCTGTCCTCGAAGACCAGAACCCAAAGCACAGTCTGGGAGCTTTCACCCGTTGGTGGTTGGTGGCTCTTGTTTGGCTATTGGGTAAGCGGGCGTGCACTGGCTGAGTGGGCACTGGGGCGGCTGGTTTGGAGAAGACATGAATAATTAATGGGTGTTAGATGACCGGCGAGACACTTGAAACCCGCAGAGCTCGGTACTTCCCAGCACCAAGGAAAGGTAAAAGGCCCCCTTTTTAATCCCCTAAGGACCGAACTTGAGAATGTTGCACAGTATCACAGCAGAAGGGGACACCCGCGGTGGTATACTCTGCGGGGATGCGGAAAGCCGAGTCCAGGCGCGGCCTCTGATCGCCCTCCACCGGTGCCCAGCGTCTGGTCCCCACTAGGCTGAAGCGCGCGTCCCTCTGGCGCACCGAGCGGCGGGGCTACCGCTGGGCAGTGGAGTGAAGACAGTCTTAGCTTGTCTGAAGGCTGCAGGAAACCGAAGGGGAGTACCCTTTCCCCCATCGAAGTTTGGCCTCGGCTTCCTGGGTGTGCAGGAAGAGGTAGCTCCGTGAGTGCGAAGGCTTGACGCTGGCAGCCCTTAGGGGCGACCCCCCCCTCCACGGTGGCGGAACTCCGCGGTTCGGTTATTTAATTCTTTGGGGGCGGCCTCCTATTCTCTGCTTCCCTTATGTCCCAGTAGCTCCAGCCGAGGTAACCCGGGTACAGGTGCCTCTAGGGTCGTCGCTGCAAAGAAATCCACCCCCAATCCACAAGACCCCTCGAGCTGCTGCGCGCACCAGCGCGGCCAGCCGGGAGGCCGCCCTTAATGGATTCTCGCAGATAAAAGAGCCCAGCTACCTTTCTTTCCTATAATGGCCCCTGAGGCTAACGTCTTAAAGAGGAAACAAAGGGGTTGTTTTACAGCACGCGAGGGGGGCAGGCGTGCAGAAGGTTGGGGGACGGAACACGGGTTACAAGGGAGCCCCCAGCTTCTTAACCCTTCGTGTCCCGCGACTTCCCAGGTCTCCCTAAGCCTCTCACCCTCACCCACTCTTGGGGGATGCGAGAGAAGATTGTCCCCGCCATGGGACGTGTCCGGAAGAGCTTGTGCCTGGAAGGGACCGCCCCGTGACCTGACCTCTGGCTCTCCTTCAACCTTTCCCGTTTTCTTTCCAAAAAACTGTCTAACGCGAGAAAGAAAATACCAGGAACTCCCCCCTCCCCAATTGGCTTAGTTACAACTTGGAAAGTCAGTGGGGTTAGGCAAGGAGGTTTCCCCGCAGACCCGGGTGACAGTGCGGAGCCACCTGGGCTGGATTCTGGGACGACCGGAGGCGTGCGCTGCGGGCAGCTAGCCGAGTTGCAGGGCAGATCGGAGATGCAGCTTGCGGCACCCCCTCCGGGAGCTGCTGGGGGGGGGGTCACAGGGCAGACGCAGCCTTCAGGTGCAAGGGCCTGGAGCGCAGCGACCCGAGTGTCTCTTGACAGGAAGTTTACATTTGCAGACTGCGGGGGGAGAGAGAGCCTTGGTCGCTTCTGCTTCCTGGCTTTTTGTTGTAGCTCCAGGAAAAGATCAAAAACAATAGTTAAACAGCAACCGAAGACAAATAATGTAAGAAATAAACAACTCAACAACAAAAAAGCCCGCAAGGATTTTTTTTTAAAAAAAACCCTTTATTATGGAAATCCCTCCTGCTCCTGTGTACACAAAACAGAAAATGATATTATTCAGGGGGCCTGAAATCTGAAGGTAGATCCAAATGCCAAGCTAGCAAGCAGAATCCTCAGGAGGGCTTGTTAAAACAGATTGCTGGGCCCCAGCCTTAGAGGTTTCTTTTATTTGGGAGACCCTGTGTCCATCCCAACGAGAGCCATTGTGACTTGTTAGAATTCCCAGGTGCATGGCTGAACGTAGGGATCCCTGTGTAAACCTCTCCCAGCTTCAAGTTGCAGAACATTTTCTCCTTGGTGCTTTCTCCAGTCCTCTTCCCCTTATTTGGTTTGCTAAAAAATTTTACAGCAAATCCCAGTTACCTTGTCACTTCACCCGTGTGGATGACTTGAACTTCTTTGGTGAAGCTGAAGGAAATTGTGGGAAGATATCCATCCACTTCCAGGGAGTCCCTCTGCCCTTCTGGTCATTTCTCTGGGAAGGAGCCCACCTCTTGATAAAAGTCATATGAGAAGTTGGACATGTAACTCAGGGGCAGAATACTTGACCAGCATGAATGATACCTTTTTAAAATCACCAGCCCTTCATTTATTTTTATATTTTTTAATGAAAAAAATTCTTTTTGTGTGTGCCTGTGTGTGTATACATGCCTGTGTGTATCAGAAGGTGCTATGTTTGCCCGTGGAGGTCCTTGACTTCAGGAACCAACCTGGATTCTGCTATTTCCTCTTTGCTTTATTCTGAAGTGTCCCAGGCTCCACCTTCCATGGCCAGAAGTGCAGGTTCCCACAATTTCCACCTGGCTTTTTTTTTAGGTCAGATTCAGAATTTGAACTCAGGTCCTTTTGTTTTTGAGTCAGAGATTTAACCCCTGGATTTAACCCCTCAAAAGCAAAAGGACTGAGTTTGGATCCCTAGATCCCATATAAAAATACTGGGTGGATATGGTGGCAATTTGTAATTCTGGCCTTGGAGGGCAGGGCCTGGGACTCAGAGCAAATCAATAAGGAGGTAGAGCGAATCAGGATGATTTCCAATGTCACTCTTGGGACTCCACAGGCGTCCGCATGCGCACGCACGCGCGCGCACGTGCACACACACACACACAAATGAGCAATGTCATGGTGCTGAAACAAGATCACCTGATCCCCATCTCTCGTTTTCATGTCATTATCCAATCTGTCTTCAGGTACTCTGACTTTGTGGCCCCCTCAAATGTTTTCCTAATAAGGTCCCCTACAAAGGATGCAGCCTTGAGTCTTGGGGAGTCTAGTACTCACAATGATAAGTTGCATCTTCTGCGGGGTGCCAGGCTTAGAGCCTGAAAACATCCCTGGTCTATGTCTGCTTCTGCTTATAATTACTGAGATTGATAAAAAGCTTCTGGACTTGGCCATCAATTACGACCGGAGCAGCCTCCCATCACGTGTAGGTCCAGGCTGTGTGTCACACTTTTTTCCATCAGGTGTTCAGTTACCAGTACATTCCTTTCAGCTACTCTTTATTATAAAGTCAGACTCCTGAACCTTCCATAGTGTCACTTCAAAGACAGAAGTTTTCTGGCCTTCCTGTTTTAGCCTGCTTTAGGATTCCTTCTCCCTTCCTGGGACCTTCTTCCCCCCAGCGTTACCACCAAGCCATCGTCAGAGGTCTCGAAGGTGGTGAGGAAGCTTACTCTCGCAGAGGACAGTGGCTTTCTCTCTCTCTCTTTCCCAACCCTTCAGGAAGCTACACAATTGTTCCTTTTTCCATCTGCTGCTAAGAAAGCTCTGGGGATGGTGCACACTCCCGCACCCTGGAGCTCTGCTCCTATTTTCATATTGCCTCATGTTCCTATGTTTTCCCTCCCTTCGCCAGCCTGGAATCAGCTGTCATTTCTGTTTTCTCCTGGGTCCTTCCACTTGCTTTTGCTTTTCTAGCCTTTCTCAGAGAAGACGCAAACAGCATGTGTTTGTTCCCCTTAGAGTCCTCAGGCACCTAATTTTGTTTGGTGGTCTATGATGCCAGCTGATGTAGCAGTTTTTCCACTTCTGTTAGGAAGGGAGGGAGACCACATGGTGCTGGGGAAAGACTGCGTGTTGAAAATTTCGAGCCTAGCCTTTTAATAGCTCAGGCTGCCTTATTCATTCATTTAATAGTTCAGGCTGCCTTATTCATTCAGTAAACCTCACGTACACCCAGTCGGGTAAAGCAGACAAAGTCTTGCCTTTGGTCTACCATGATGCACATCCATCCTGTGACCGTGAACTCTACCAATCGTAGATCAAAAATATGCAAAGAAATTGCATCTGTATTCATTCAGCACTACAGACTCTCTTCTTATTCTTGAAATAGCATAGTATAACAATAATTTCTGCAGCATTTACATTATATTAAGGTGTTTATAACTAATCCAAAGATGATTTAATGACTGGGTTATAAACTTTTCCACTCAGGACCCCTGTCACCTTCTGCACCATGTTTTATGTAACCCCAGTCTTCATAGCTAATAACATATCATAAAGGAATTTATTTGAAATGATTCTTTGGTATCCATATAATTTTACTGTTTAGTAAAGATAAAAGCAGATTTGCATACTGATGAGATGGATATTCTTATTTACATAAAAATCTTGACTAAGTGTTTGATTCTACAGGACTTAGAGCATCTTCAGTACTGGGTGATGGTTTTGTGTTGCCAATGCTGCTTTGTGTAAATACATAGTTCAGCAGGGCAGAAGTGCTTTTAAGGTCATTTCAGAAATTATAGGAAATTATGTCATAATGTTGAGGTGAGATTCACTGAAAACATCATTTCTTTTTTTAAAAATTTTTTTATTATTTATTATGTTGTGCGTGTATGCGGGTGTGCCTGTGTAGAACCAGGGACGAATTCGGGAACCACCATGGACCGCCTCCACCTCCTCCTTGTTTACTCTGCCCGGGGATTCACAGGCTCCGCCCTACCAGGACCAGAAACGCAGGCCGCCCCCGCTTCCGCCCGACGTCTATACGTGGGGTCTAGGATCTGAACTCAGGATCTTCTGCCTGCAAGGCAGAGGCTTAACCCCTGAGCCACCTCTCCAGCCCTGCAAAAATCATTTCTACAGCAAGAGAAAACATTGTATGTCCAGTGCAAACACTGCAGGTAATGACATGCCACAAGACAGATCTGAGCCAAGACGCCAGGCAGCATCTGCTGGTGTAGTGACCAGAGCACACTCAGTGCCATTTCTGTGTGCGGAGAAGCAAGTTTTCAGGAATGGGCCAGTGCTCCCAGAAACACACCATGCTCATTACTGGTGTGATTGTGAATTAATTGTTCTTTGTTGGGTATTAAGAAACCCGTTACTGTTGCCGATATTGTGCGCCTCCCACCTTCAGTTATGTAACCATATGTAATGGCCTGTTTTAAACCACCTGGTGACACATAGTCAAGAAGCTGTGATTTACAGTGTACGAGATGTGATGTGTGCAAATACTGTATTGTTTTATAAGAAGCACCCCCGATTTTGTATTTTGAGGGGTTCCTAAGTATGCTGATGGATGACTATATGATTATGAACATTACAGATTCTGGTCTGAGAGATAGATGACAAGAAAAGCAAGCAATCTGAATGCCGGAGAGTAATAAGATGCTGAGGCAGAAATTCAAAGAAAGAATGTGTGTGTGTGTGTGTGTGTGTGTGGTGTCTGTGTGATGTGTGTATGTGTATGTGGTGGTGTGTGGTGTGTGTGTGGAATGTGTATGGAGTGTATGGAGTAATGATCTGTGCGTAGTGTATGTGTATGGTGTTTATATGGTATATATGAGTATATGATGTGTGTGTAGTGTGTGGTATATATGTATTTGTGATGTGTGCATGTGATGTATGTGTGCAGTGTATATTTGGTAAAGGTATGTGGTGTGTGTGTGTGTGTGTGTGTGTGTGTGTGTGTGTGTGTGTTTTGTTGTTTTAGACCATGTAGCCCAAGAAAGCCTTCCTGGCTGGAAAATTTAATGCTGAGCAAAGGTTTAGCACAGGTCAGGCATCTTTTGGTGTGTTAGAAATAGGTGGCAAGACACACATGGAAAGGAACACCTAGAGACAAGATTCACAAAGGCCACTTGCCTTTGTCTTGTTGATGTCTTCTTCTAAAATTGAAGCTGCTAAAGTCTCCAAATCAACATAAGAGCCTCATGCTCAGCTGACTTTGGAGACTGTTATTCTTGTTACACACATCCTTTGGTCAATCCTGGCCTGGCAGTGTGCCCCGTGGAAAGCCTGGCTTGTCACTTACTTCCTGAGCAGGCTGGGCACAGGGTTACTTCCCTTTACGTTTTGTGGCCTCCACAGCAATGCAAAGGAAGCGCTAATGCTGAAGCTGGTCTCTTAATGAGAGGAGGCGACAGTGGTCACAAGATAGTCCCCATGAGAACTTTCCCCATGAACTGTCTGGCTGAGGCAAAAGCTGAAACTGGGTTGTAACCGCAGCAACCAGTGTTGATGCTCATTAAAGTTGCTGTGTCTGGTAGCAAGTGTGCTACCACTGTTGCCATTGGGTAGACCAGAATCCTCAGCGCTCTGCATGCACTCATGCTTTTTAGCCTGCCCTTCGTCTTAAACCGTCCCATTCCTTGCAATTCATGGGCGTGGGGCTGCAGTTTGTAGATTCCCTCTGCAATGTTATCTGACAATGCCCCTGTTCCCTGAGCCCCTACTTGCTTCTGAACCCTGCTTGGAATGAGGAAAAGGTAGATTTTTTTTTTTTTCTTTTCAATTTCCAGTGAGGGCCTTGTGACCGTTCCCTAAAGTCAGCCTGCTTGACTTTCTGTCTCTTTGTTGTTGCTCAAAGCAGCCTCTGAGCACCTGCCACTCTCCACAGGGGCTGGCAGGGGAAACTGTTGTTTTAAATCCAAAAGCAAACAGTAGCTCCACCAGGCAGCTGGTCTCCCCATTGGGGCAGGTGAACAGGGAACAGTGGGGTGCTTGTCCTGGTAGAGCTGTGGGAAGGGGCCACAGGCAGTCTGATCCCAGGGGAACACTTCCTTTACAGCCTGCTGCGGAAGCTGCGTGTGGAGGAGGCAGGAAGGGTGCTCTGGACTCCTTACTTAAAGACTGGAAGCTAGTCATCTCAGAAAGATCTCCAGAGGCAGGTTCCCTGGGCTCACTCCCCCAGATGGCACCGTGAGTGCACCTGCCCGCAGGAAGGGAGAAGCAGATGAAGGAGAGGATGTGGTTGCTCTGCGAGACCCCAGTTGCTACAGGATCCAAGAAAAAAAGAATGGTTGTAAAATACTCTTATGTTATAATTTAAAAGGCTTTTGCCACTTAAAACTATGTGTGTGTGTGTGCGCATGTGCATGCGCATGTCCTCTTATCATGGTCAAGGGATGATTAGTGTGATCAGTAGTTTGCCAAAAAGCCCCTCTCTCCTTCCTCTTTTCTTTCTTTCTTTCTTTCTTTCTTTCTTTCTTTCTTTCTTTCTTTCTTTCTTTCTTTCTTTCTTTCTTTCTTTCTTTCTTTCTTTTCTTTCTTTTTCTTTCTTTTTCTCTCTCATTCTCTCTCTCATTTTCTCTCTCTCTTTCTTTCTTTCTTTCTTTCTTTCTTTCTTTCTTTCTTTCTTTCTTTCTTTCTTTCTTTCTTTCTTTCTTTCTTTCTTTTCTTTTCTTTTTGTCTGAAGCAGTATCGTTATATAGCTGAGGCTGGCCTCCAACCTGTGATACTACTGCTTCGACATCTTAGTAGTGGTATGACAGATACATGCTACCACCTACGCCTATCCATGTTAGCACTTTTCAGAATCACATATGCCCTTGTTTATTCTTCAAGACTAAAAACTGTTTAAATATAAAGCTAAGGTTTGTTACAGTGGTAGAGTTAAGGTAATTACATTAGTTGATAGGGCTAAAAACAGAAGTTTTTTTTTCATAAATTTTATCATTACCCTCCTCATTAGAATTACGAGCACCGACATTACCCTTAGGGAAGTCTTGTACCAGGCTTTTTGTATTGGAATATGATGCTCAGACTTAGGGCAGATGACAGAGTGAGCTGCTGAGACCAAGGCCAGCTCCCAGCCCACCCTCACCTGCATGTGCTGGTCAGGTGACTCCCCCACTTCCCCTGGCTGCCTGGGGTGGTTGGCTTGATTCTTGGATTTACGCAGGCTGACGGAAACAGACTCTAGTTATTAAATGAGATCATCCTCTGATCCTGAGTGGGACTTTTGCTACTTTTTCAAAGAACACTTTCCTTTGTTTGTTTTTCTGATAAATCTTGAAACCAATGCACAGCCTCCACGAAACCCAAATGAGGCATGCAGGCCTCAGCTTCCTTCGCATCTCCACCCACAACACCCACACAAACAAGAGCTCAGAAGGCGCGTGCCAGAGCCCTTCCTGATTCTACAGAACACAGTGCTTTATTCCCTTCTGCGTAAAAGCACTATGAAAATCCCCAGCTTGGAGCTCCTGGTTGTAGGAGGTGGGAGCTGGGCTGGTCCTTCCTGGCTTCCAGCTGGTCCACCTCCGCCCAGCTGGCAGGGACAGCACCCCTCAGTGCCCACCTGGGAAGTGCTGCTCCGTGTGCAGGAACTGGCCGTCAGTACGCATTTATCACCCACAGCACACCACTCTGCACTTAGAATGTTTATTCACATCAGAGTCCAAGTTGTACCAATGTCATCTGAAGGCCAACTGGTGACTTCATTGGTCAACTGTTTCCTTGTTGCAATTAGAGTAGGATGCACAGATGTTTACCTAGAGCTGAGGAAGGATATGGTATTGTTTGATATGTGAAAGGGTTAGAGTATGTTTTTTTTAGAAACAATTCCCCAGAGTTCTGCAATGGTGTGTTTCTCAATGACACAGAGTCCCTTGGCCATTCCTTGCTGTCAAGACCCAACTTGCCATCTGTTCTGAGGTGCCCTGGGTCTGTGCCCAGGACTGTCTAGCAGAATTCGTGCCCTCCGCCTTTCCCATCTCTTTCCTTTTCCCAGAGTGCGCAATGCCCCCCTCCCCCCCCCGTTACTTCACTGCTTTTCCAGCATGCACTCCTGGAATGTGATTCCTCTTCTACCTTTAGCAACCATCAGAAGTTTACCTAACTTCACGTAGAGCAGCACCGTTATTCTCAAAATTTCCCTTTCCTTTGTTAATTAAAAATTGTGCTAAAACACACACAACATGAAAGTTAACTATTAAGTACATCCATGGTGTCGTACTGCCACCATCCATCTCCAAAACTTGCCATTATCCTAGGCAGAAACTTGGTACCCTGTTATGTGTGACGCCACCCATATCTATAAAATTACAAACACAGATGTTACCTTAGGAAGAAATTGACCTACGTTCTCCATATTGGAGCATGATGCCCAAACAGAGTGATCTGTTGAGACCAAATAAGAGCTTAACTGTGTGTCCTTCTCTCCCTCAGCTTCTAAATGCCTTCATCCCACTGTGCTTGTGAACATACATCATAGAGGTACCTTATGCAAACAGAACCACACATACTTGTATTTTTGTACCTGGCTTATTTTATTTAGCACAGGGTCTTCTGGTTGGCTCATGTCATACTATGTTACAGGATTCAGTTTCTTGGAAGGGCCGAGTCACATGGCCTTGTGCAAATATGCCTTGTTTTCTTTACCTCCTCATCTGTCCTTCGATAGTTGCATTGTTTCCATCTACCAGATGTTGTATGTGACACGGCATGCAAGGATCTGCTTTCAGATCACACACCTGCTTCCAGTTCTTTTAGGTGTTTTCTTAGCAGTGGAAAGGCAGGATCATTGAGTCATTCTAGGTTTAATCTTTTTGAAGTTCTGCCCAAATGAAGATCACTTTTGAATACTTCATCGTGAGTCAAGATCACCAAGACTGGGGCTATAGTATAGTTCTTTATGAGAGCAGGGCCACTTCCTTATGAGGAAGGGACTGTGGAAGTCCTGTAGCGGTCTCCTCATTTGATAGATGTGCTAGCCAGAAAAGGATGGGCAGGGCTGAATCTCAGTTCCTATACTTGTTTTTGAAATGTGTCCCCCATAGACTCATGTGTTTGGAAAGGTCATGGCACCTTTAGGAGGTGGAGCCTTGCAGGAAGAAGGCAGTCACTGGGGGTGGGGCTTGATGTGGATTAACTCCACCCTGCTTCCAGGAGAGGCTGCTTCTGCAGTTGGCAGTCTTGCAGTACACAGTCTCCATAAAGGACGTGACTTAGCATGCCTCCAGCTTCTGCCAACCAGCCATGTCTTTTCCATCATGAAGGACTATATCTCCCATCTGGAACTGTACGATGAATACATTTCCCTTTCTCCCCTTAAGTTGCTTGACTTTGAGTCGTGTCTCACAGTAGCTACATCTATCATCTTGGATGACCTACTTAAACACAAGCAAAAGTTTACTTAATAAACAAAATGTGGCATATACATGCAGTGCAATAATTACTTTCATGGGCCATAAAGACATTCAAATAAGACAATATAATGAAATGCTTCACATGGTTTCTGATACTGGTGAATCTCCAATCACTAGTGGCCACTGTCATTATCAACAGATGAAGAGGTCTGGGTTCTGGAAGATAATAGTTTTATGGCTGCTCCACAGCCTCCATTGAATTGGTTCTAGAATATCTCTCTACATGGATGTTTTTCTATGTCTACATTGTGTTAAAGCATAATCTTACATGCACATTGTTCAGATTTTTTTTATATCTTCCCTGGTCTGCTTTCTGCAGCTACATGAAGAGTAGACATTTTTAATCAGGATTCTGGAGACTGAGGTGTGTTGGAACGAGTCTGGCACCTGGTGAAGGAACGGCTAGAAGCATCACACATCACTTTCGTGACAAAGCCACTCCCATAATAACCCAATAATCCATCCATCTGGGAATCTCAGTCATCTCCTAAAGGTCCTACATCTCAACACTGCCATGTTGGGCACGGTGTTTTCAACACTTGAGCTTTGGAGGGAATAGCTTCCAACCAACACAGTATGCTTTAATAGGTCTAGTTAGCTGACAATTCTGACTCAGCTAAAATATTTCAGTAGAGGCATGACTTGGTGCATCCCATGTGTTCCTTGGTAAATATGCAGTTTTCAGCAGGTTCTCACATCTGTTAAAGTGGGTTCTGCCACAACAGGAGTCAGATCAGAAGTACAGGACTATAGCCAAATGTAAAACCAATGGAAAATACTTGAGTGTACCAGCTCTAAAATGCATTCCCATTCCTCAGATGTGAACCTGTGAGGGGAATGTATATCTTCTAGCTAATGAGATAGAGAAACTGCCTTTTGGAGAGCTCATGGGAATAATGTTGCAGTAGAAAAAGAGGAACTTGGCCACTGCCTCACCTATTGAAAAAGGAACAAAGGAGCTGGAACTGTTCCGCTTTTTCTGTGATTAAACTGGGGCCCACACGAGTGATGACTGGCTTACCTAGTCATGGCCGCAAAGTTCCATGAGAAAATGGTTTCTTAGAATTGCAACCTGGCACATGAAACACAAGGAGAGAGAGAGAGAGAGGAGAGAGAGAGAGAGAGAGAGAGAGAGAGAGAGAGAGAGAGAGAGAGAGAGAGAGAGAGAGGAGGGAAGACAAGAATGAAAAAAGGGAGAAAGAAAGAGAGAGAAGAAGGAAGAAAAACCATCAGCTCTTTTTCTCCCAAGTCATGGAAATGAAGCACTATCTTTAGCCTACATCCTTCTCTTGGGGAATGGTGGTCTAAATTGGTGGTGTAGGGGAAGAGTCACTTTTATCTTCTCAGCTTAATCAACTACTCACATACTTATCCAGAGTGTCTTACAATTGATCCATTGGAAGGTGCCAACTACAGGCTAGTGACTGATCAACCTTCCGAGCCTTTAACACACCAATCTGTTAGGTCTTGGCATAACTTTGAAGGTGACCTTGACAATGGCCCACGTACTGCTCAGAATCCCAGAGTTGCTGGCGGCTCAGGTGTAGTGCAGTCTTGGACATTTGAGTGTCTCTCCAGGGCGAACAGCTTCTCCCTTAATTTTACAAGGAAGGTTGACTATCTATTTAGGGTCAAAGAGAACTTCTGATGACATCCTCAAGACCGTTCAGACTCACAGCCAGGTGAACTGCCCTAGGTCCAATTTCCTCTAGCCAAGTTACACTTTAGTAGTTGTGAGCTCTTACGGTTTTATGACTACTTCATGAATAGTTTCTACTTCGGATTGTCCCTTTATTTCTCACACACTCCTCTCTCAGTAAACACAAGCACTAGCAGTGGTTCCGACAGGATTATGAGTACTTTCACATTTTGAGAAAGCTGCTTCTGGTTCTCCTGAGTCACAGGTCTTTGGACCCAGAACAAAACTCACCATCGTCTCTCCAGGGTCTCCAGCTTGTCAATTACAGGTAAGCTTGGACTTTTCAGATTCAATAATCACACGAAACCATTCCTCAGTACCTCTTAATACTCTTGTCTCTTTCTGTTTCACTCTCCGTCTCTGTCTAGAAACACACATGCACCACATTCTAGCACACTCTCTGTTTTTCTAGACAACCTAGTCTAGTAATCTTACCTTCCCTCACTCTCTCTTTCTTTTGGAAAACAACCCCTCTTTTCCTTTTAGAAACTTCCCTTACCATACTGTCCATGAAAAGGCTGGTCTCTGTCAGCTACCCAGCTATTGCCCTGGGATAGTCCTAATGTAGCTTAAGAAGTGTTCATCCCTGCCTCTCATTTCCTTGTAAAGAGATTTTTCACCAGAACAGGGGTTCTCAAAGTATCGAGGCTACTGGCATCTTTTGGGAAAGTGCTAGAAATGCAAGTTCTTGGGCTGGGAGGTGGGTGGAGAGATGAATCACTAGCAGGTAAGTTTGGGAGGTAACCCCTGGCGTTCAGCTCCCTCGTGCTTCTGCAGTAAAGGTTTGCTGGGATGACTCAGAGCGCGACAGCGCCCTTGGCAGGCTTAGCTGGGCTGCTGTGTTCCAGGGCGTCCCAGCTGCCCCATCTGCCACTGTCCACTGCTGTCTAGGACTTGGCAGCTTTTATTTTCAGGGGCACCACTGGAAAGCCCATCATTGCCAAACACTTAGATTATGTTTCCACTAGAACTCTTCCTCCTTCCTTGCCAGCTCTAAGTCTGACATAGGGACTGTGCCGAGTTCCTGAACTGGTCTTTCAATCGTGTCCAAATTTAGGGTGCAAGAGCCTTATTAATATATTAAACTGCCATAACAAAAATCTCCTGGGCCGAATGACTTATAAGCCACAGAAATTTATTTCTTGCAGTTCTGGAGACTGGGAAGTCCAACATTAAGAGGATCACATATTTGGTGTCTGATGCAATACTCCTGTGTTCTCACCTGCAAGAAAGATGAAAAAGCTCTCCTGAGGCCCTCTCGTAAGTGCACTAATTCCTTGCCCTCACGACCTACTCACCTCCCAGTGCCCCATTCTTCTAACATCATCACATTTTGGGTTAGGATCCCATGTGAATTCTGGGAAGATTAAAACTAGAAGGCCAACTTGTCCATGTCGGTTTAGAGTGGGTAAGAAGTGAATGAAGGCCTGTTCTCTGAAGGCAACCTCAGACCCAATGGAATCTAAATCTGTCCTCCCGAAAGTAAAACTGGTCTGGGGATAAAGGCAGCTCCAGGAAATCTGAGCAAGAAGATAGGGAGAAGAAGGGAAGGGTGAAAGTACGGTTGCTCCAATCTTTCTAGCTGGGCCTGAAATATACGTTCATCCCATAATCATTTTAGCTACAGAGAAACAGTAAATCTCTTCTTGTGGCTGAATCAGCGTGCAGAGCAGAAAGCATGAATGTAAGAATGCTACTCTGGAGTTCTGCCTTTCACTAGCAGTGTTCTTCCTGTGCCTTAGCACTGCAGCTGTGATATGAAGATGCTAACATGATAGCCCTGACCTACACGGGGTTATAAGGATGAGGCGAGTTAAAGTGTGTTTCCCACAAGGAGCAGTGCTTGGTGCATGAAAATGTTGGCATTTATTTACGTATGCATTCATTAATTTTCTTGAGAAAGGGTCTCATGTATCCCAGGCTGGGTTCCAACTTGCTATGTAGTCAAGTATGGCCTTGAACTTCTGATCTTTTTGTCTCTGGGTCCTAAGACTAGGCTTCCTACCATGTGTGATTTATGCATTAACATAAGCATCGCATTTCTTTGTTTTCCTCTTGCTTCTTTCCTTTAAAAAAAATCCACCAGTTTATGTCCTGAGTCTTTTCCTTCTCACTGATCTCCCTGGTTTTGGCCACTGAGTATCTGCTAATAATTGTCAAATATGTTATTTCTAACCTGACCTCTGCACCAAGGTTCAGACCAAAACATCCAGTTCATTGTTTGTTGCCTCCAATTAGATACTGTATTATTTGCCTTTTGCCTCATAGCAAATTATTAAACCAATGTCTATTGTGTGTGTGTGTGTGTGTGTGTGTGTGTGTATCAGAGAACTTCAGTGCCTGTAGAGGCCCAACAGTGACTTTGGGAATCATCCTGGATTGCTTTCCGTCATTATTTCTTTGCTCTGGAATTTCTCAGGCTCCACCTTCCAGGGTTGGACTTCTATGCTGCCACCATTTCTACCTGGCATTTTTACACAGGATCTGGGGTTTTTAACTCAGGTGAGGCAAAGGTTTTTAATACCTGAGTCCTCTCCCCAGCCCCAACCTATTTCTTTTGTCACAATTTCCCTGAGCCAGAACTCCAGGTGGGACTGAATGAGGTTTTGTACTGGGGGTCTCCTATGGCTGCAGGCCAGGTATTAGTTAGGCTGTGTTTCCCTGCGGCTCAGCTGGGGAAGGTCTGTGCTTCCTCAGTCACTCAAGCTGCTGGCAGAATTACTCCCTGTGGCAGTGGGATTGTACCACCTGGTATTTTTCTGGTGTCTGTGGAAGCCAACCTCAGGCTGCAGAGATGCCCCCAGGGACATCTCTAGACCAGCTGGCTGACGGGAGCCTCCCATGGCATCATGCAGCCACAGCAGGGCATTCTGTCACTTTTGCATATTCCATTAACCAGAAGGAAGCCTCAGGTTCTGTCCCCACAAAAGGGCAGAAGCTGATTCCAGGGTGTAAACACCAGGATGCAGGGGTCAAGGACCACCCTGGAGTCTGAGTGACATGGTGTTAGTGAGCATCTTCACCTTGCCTCTCCTGCAGCTGCTCTGCCCGCCCACACATCCCTGTAGGTAGAGGTGGCATCGCCATTCAAACCAAGGCCAAGAGCCCATCCTGACTCCGTCTTCTACGTAGCCTCACGTTCAATCAGTCATCAGGCCCTGTTGATTTGCCTCCTGAGTGCCTCTTGATTCTGTGCTTCTCTGTCCCGTGGTGCTGCAGCGGCCGCCTGCCTGTCTCTATTCTTCCCTTTCCACACCGCTACAGATACACTGTGGGAATGCAGTTGTGATTACACTGTACCCTCACATCGCACTGAGAACCATGGCCCACAGGCCTTAATGGGCTCCATCAGACTCTTTGTTGCGGGACTTGTCTCCCCTCCCTGCCTTCTCTACCGCTGGCTTTTATGTCCTCCGTTTCTTTCACCTGAAACACCCTTTCCTTCCCTTTGCTCTTAAGTCCCGATATAGTCAGATCAGCTTCCTTAGCCCTTCCTAATGGAGCCCCTTCCTGTCTGCTTACTCAGGTTAGACCCCACTTTCTGCCCACTGCTCCCTGGACTCCCATGCCCCTGATACACCGTGCACACAATGGTCATTTCTTATTCGCTGGTCCTCATTCTCTGAACTGTAAGTGCTGAGAGGCAGGAAGGGGTCATCCCTTGTGGATAGCTGTGTGTTTTCAGCACTGAGAGCCCTTGAGGAATTGGCAAGTGAGGAAAATGATAGATGAAGCTTTGGATCTCAGCCTACCCTTAACAATAATCCCAGCCTTCCCTCGCAGAGCACCCAGCGCTTGCTCTGATGGGCTCCGTTCCAGTTGGCAGACCTTTATAAATCGAAAGTAATATATTAATAGAGGCACCTTTGTTTCGGGTAATATTTCTTTCCTATTATGGCCAGTCCGGCCCCATGACATTTCCTGGTGTACTCCAGTGATGTCGGTGCAGGACATCACCTATTTCCTCCTTTGCCATATTTGCCCTTTCACTACGTCTTAAGAACGATGTAAAAATAGCTGACCAACTGCAGTACATATAGTTCCATGAACTGACTCTCAACAGTCCTCTGTCTACCCTATAGAGGGGCTCGCAGCTGCTCCCGGACATTCCAAGGGATGCTCTCATCCTCTGGGAACACAAGGAGCATTTGTTCCCTGAGCCACTCTGGAGGGACAGCTGAGTCCTGACCAGTCCAGCCAGGTCAGCCTGTTCCTGAGCATCAGAGTCTTGTTTCACACAACAAGCGGCTGAGCTTAATTGGTACGAAGCATGTTCTTTCGGAACTGACTCCTGTGTTGTCGGGGTGAGGCCGACTCACGTGACAGTCCAATTAACATATCGTACTGAGGAGCATGTAAAGAAAAGAGGGGTAGGGGAAGAGATGCTTGTGTTTCTGTAAAAAAGTGGTTGAAAGAAAGAGAGGGAGAGAGAAAAACCGAAACCCCTCAGATATGGAAAGATAGAGAAAGAGATGGGGAGGGAATCTCTGAGGGAAATGGAGAGGTGGAGAATGAGGCACAAGATGACAAAAGAAGAGGAGAAGCAGAGAGCTGTGAGCAGAGATAAAAGGCCGGATAAAGCGGCTTGGGAGTCATGCACACAGGCACCACTGATGGCCTTTTAGCTGGGTTAAGTGCACACAAATGGAAAATGGGGTAGGGTAAAATGTCAGTCCCATCTGGAGGACCATGTGTGAAGGAAGGACAAAGTGAGCATCTGTAGAATTGCTAGCGTATTCCCAAAGGGCCTGGGAATGGGAGGAGAAGTCAACAGGGAGGGAAAGGGGCTGGGTGGGATGAGATTGGAAGGTCTGTGTTTCACTGGCAGAAGCTGTTAACTTCAGTTTAAGGTATGTGAGGCTGGCCAAGAAGGTAGCATGAGTTCAGCCATAATCCTGGGACTGGGGTGTTCCAGGATGTAAGGGAGATTTTGGTGTAGAGTAAAATAGCTCTCTGGATTATCGGAGGAAAAACCAAAAAGCCCAAGTAAATCTCATTTTAAAGGCTTTTGGACTGTCCATTGGCTTCTGATTTCCTTGAGTTAGACAAAATACCAGATATGTATAAAACACAGACCATCCTTACAGGTTTCATGGATTACCTCAAAGGGTATGAGACATAGAGAGTCTAAGCACCTTGTACAACAGTACATTGGTGAATGAAAGAGTTGGCCTTTGAAGCCATACTTAGGGCTAGCAACATGTATGTTCTTGCAAACAGCCCTAGCTCAATTACATTCAGTTCTTGACTTAACATTCTTCCCACAGCTTAGGAAAGACTAGAGAAGGTAACGGAGAGAGCTGCCTTCTTCCCTTCATACTGCCTTTAGTAGCGCTAAGATTTTTGAGATGGGTTCTCTACACTTCAGTAAGGGATGATGAGCAAGTACATGGACTCTGGCCCACACCCAACATTGACCCTGGCGTTTGGATCCTTGTTTTCTCTGCGGTCCTGGCCACAGATTCTTCCTCTGTAGAATGAGAACCAAACTTTTCTCATTGGGTCATGAGGGTTAAAAAAGGTTATGTATTTATCATGCTTGGCATGAAGTATGCTTTCAATAAATGAGATGTTCTTGTTGCAGTTTGCCTGCACATTACCAATAAATTCATGACCAAATGAGGGATTTTTTATTCTGGCTTACAATTGTCCAGTTACATTTCTTATTCCAGCCTGGCAGGAAAGCACCTATGAACATTAGAAGAGCCAAAAAATGGTCACACCATATCCACAAGACCGCTGAGAGAGGAGCAAACCTTACTTGCCAGACAGCATATCTGTCCAAGTATATCAAAGAATGCCAGCCATCTGAAATCACCTCCCTCCATCCTATCCACCTGCTGAGGGATTGGCCCCAGCCACCGTGGACTGGGTTCTCCCATCAATTTGACAATCTCCTATAGACTTGCTCAGGGTTTAACTAATCCTTCACAGCTGTGTCCAGAATTGGACCCTTCAATTGTCAAGTTGATAAACTATCACAATTCTGTAGATATTATCCAGCAGGTAGTGGCTATTCCTATTTTACACCATCATCCCTCCACATCTACTGGGGGTTAGGTTCAGGAATCCTCCAATACCAAAATCCCCAGATACCTGAGACCCTTACATGAAAAGGCATTGTATTAACTATATTATACTTTATTATCATATAATTATATTACACTTTAAATTACCCCTAGATTACTTAAAATATTAAATATTATGTAGGTATATGCAAACAGTTTTTATGCTGTATTGTTCTGGGAATACAACAATATGAACAAGCCTGTACATGTTCAATACAGACGCAAATTTGAAAAGCATTCAACCCATTTTTTTCCTTCTGGAGATGAGGTCTGTATGTAACAAAGGCTGACCTTGAGGATATGTTCCTCCTGCCTCCTATGCATACCTAGTGCCGCCTTACCCAGCATACTCATGGTTTTTTGAATCTGTGGATGTGGCACTAGCAGCTATGCAAAGACAACTATTTATTGTGGAGAGACTTTGAGCTAATGAACAGAGTGCTTTGCTAACCTTTCTGCACTGGCCAGATATTAGCAAGTGCAAGTTTTTGCTCTTACTAAACACGGAGTGTAAGGGTCATGTAAGGTATGTGAATTAGCCTTAGTTGAGTCAAGTCCTGGAAGGGGTTGTGGTAGAAGGGGGTGGGGTGAGGTGGAGGACCCAGAAGTTACAAATAGCTGTCTTACTAGATTGAATATGAAAGTCCACAAAATAATCCCTCCACTATGGTCTGGAGGCCATCAGAGGAAGGGATCAGAAAAGCCTTAAAACAGATTAATTGTTGATAAGTGTATGAAAATATAGTCATTGGCTCCCCATGGAATCTCTGAATTTTGGCTCAATGCTGGAATACAGCCACAAATGAGACAGTTGTGGTTACCCAGGAAATGGTTTGTGGGATGAAACTTTGCTGAGGTAAGGGGGTTTGGAAGGACACTTCCTGAGACGAGAATAGGATGAGCAAAGCCAGCCATAAGAAAGACAAGCAAGCCTCACAAAAGCTTCACATGACTGGTGAGATATGTGCAGAGAAAGGGGAGGGGAATCCAGAAAAGGTTTTGAGGTGTATTGGGCAATCTTGAGTCTGTAATTTTGAAAGATCATAAGTCACCACAGAAGGAAAAGAATATTCTTGCTGCCATATAATGACCTTACGACTATGAATTTTTATTAGTGTCACTTGCTAGTACAGAGAAAGTTTTTTCGTGTGTGTGTGTGTGTGTGTGTGTGTGTGTGTGTGTGTGTATACAAGAGGGCACTTTGAGTGTGAGTGTGCCTGTGGATGTCCAAGGGTAACTTCAGAAATCATCCTGGATTTCTCTACCTCTTCATTGCTTTGCTCTGGGTTTTCCCTGGCTCTGCTTCCCAGAGTTGGATTTGCAGGCCATCACCTTCTCTGCCTAGCTAATTCAGATCATGGGATCTGAATTTAGGTCCTTTGCTTGAGAGGCAAAGGTTTTAACCCGAGTCATCTCACCAGCTCCAGAGAGCATACCTTAACTATAGATTACAGTGCTTACCAGCAAAGATCTATTTGAAAGTTTTTCAAGGCATAAAAACATACATTTCATATTTGAAAGTAATAATATGTCAATTGCAATGAGTGATAATTTTGTGCTCTTTACAGACTGGGTACACACACAAGCAGACTACACACAGGGACACCCACACCCCCATTAGTAGATTGCACTTGAAAGTGAGTTCTGCATTTGGTGTATTTACATACGCAATTTTCTTTCAGTTTTAAAATTTAATGTGTCACTATATAAGCTTCAGGAATGAATGTATATGGCAGGGTAATTGTTCCAGAATTAAAAGATATGCCAACAGAACACTGCTAGCAAGCTTCATTTAATGACATTTGAGGTTCTTGTTTTTGCAGTGTTTCCCTGAAGTGAAAGAGGTAGATTAAAGATCATCGCAAGTCAAAGAGATGCTCTCAGCTTCCTAAACGAACACTAGCTTGTCTTTTTCCATTTTTACAGATTTGCATAGATCTGTCAACTGAACTCCAGATTCATTTAAGAGTAATGTTGAAGACAAATCTCCGAACACCCGCGTACCACCAAATTGCTTTGCCCCCTCTTCTGCAGTTCACATCTTCATGCCCTTCCCCTCACCCTCTGGGGAGCACATTCCTCTCTGAAGGTTCGGAAGGAGTTTAAGGAGATAGAGGGAGGAGGACCTTAAACACAAACCAATTGCTGCCAAAGTGAGCGGCGCTTCCGAGAGTAGTCACTGGTGATCCCCACCACTGACCTTACTGACCTTATTGCTGTGTTGCTGTGTTTAAGGATTCTGCTATACTTGGAGAAGCGTGATTGGATTCAAGTATTTCCTGGGTGGGTCTGAGTCTTCCAAGGTACATTCCATTGGGGCAGAAGATTGCCTTGACTTTGGTTGCATTGGAAGGCCTGAGTTCAAAAGATCCTGTGCAGCAGGAGGAGGGCCGCCCTGCTGGTCCACACCCTCAACCATCACCTCCTTTGCTTGCCATTTACAGATACAGTGACCCAGCTCTGTCCTAAGGTATTGTCAGACAGACGTGCCCACGTTGGTAAGATGAGTCAGCTCTTCCAGTATTTAGGTGCTTACCACACCTGCCAAAGTCTTTAAAAGAAACAAAACCTGGAGGCAAACAGGATCTTGGTTTGGGACATGTTTTCTTTTATGTTTATTGCAAATTAATATCACAAATCAGGCCCACAGTTAAACAACTTGTCTGCCTGGGGTTTGCATAGCAACTCACAATATGTTTTTGTTCATTATTCCTTTAATTATGGTTTAGAGGGTTTTTTTTTTTTTTTTGACTCGCTCTCAAGTAACAGGTGGTTGTCTGACCATGATAAATGCTGAATGCTGTGCAGGAGAAGGCAGTTGGTTATTGTTTTCTTAGCTGTGGTTACACCTAGGCCCCAGGCAGCTTCTGATTGAGCAGCTTGCATAGATTGGAACTCCTGGGAGACTTTATTTAACCCTTACTTCTCCCAAGCCTGTTTTCAATGCCCTGCCGGGCGGGGACTCACCATTACAACCAGCTGCTTGGCAGATGTACTTTTCCTATCTTGGGAGGCAGTGGGAGGGTGGAGAACAGGTCAAAAAGTTAATATGTCAATGCTCTGAAAGGTGACAGGAGTAGAAGCTTGGTGATATTAAAGGTGATTTGAATTTAGATTTTTTTCAAAGAATAAAAGCATTCTTTTATATATCTGCAATAGATGATAACAATTAAATAAGTCACACATGAATCATTGAAATCAGAGCGAGGGCAAAGCCCTATTAGATCATGCAGCCATTTCCCCAGAGTACACTGACATATTCCCTACAGTATGCTGGGGTGCTTTGTGCAGTCTTAGAAAGACTGGTGCAATTGGGGCCTTCAGTCCTTTCTTGAGGGAGATACTTGCCCTTATCGGAGGCCTCAGTGTTTTCTTCTTTCATCTGATATTTATGCTGAAAAAAAAAGGTTTATATGGCGCATTGCAAAATCAATGGCAATGAGAGAAAGTGTATGTAAGGGTCTCCCAGAAAACAGTACGCATGTGCTTGACATTTTTTCATTCTTCCGTGCATTCTCCTTCTGGGTTTTTGGATTTGCATACCTCTTGGAGGTCGCTGGAAAACTGAAATGTCCTGTGGATGACTGCCTGTTACTGTGTCTCTATAGTAGCCGCTCACGTGTAACACTGATTCCTTTGAAACCAGGGGAAAAGAGATTTTTAAATCAATGTTGTTAACACTGCCCATGTCTTCAAGGATAACCAGTTATCCAGACTGGCTAGCATTTTTCTGTTTTTCCAACAGACTGGTAATGTCTCTTCTGGATTCATCTCATTGAACTGCATACGCAGAAAGGGGCTCTGGGACAGATGTTGCCCCCAGACACTTCACTGGTCTGGAGTTCTAGAGTTAGCCCAGTAAGAGGAGGAGGGATACATGAAAATTCCTAGTGAGTTTCCATGCTTTCTGTCAGAATACCCTTGAAGGACTTTTCTGTTCTAAGAGGTCAGAGTTGGTGTTTGTTTTTTTTTTTTTTTTTTTCTGGAGTTTATGATTTTATAAAGGTCAGTTATACACTCTGACAAAGAATAGAAAAAAGAATTACCCTTCATTAGAGCACAGTTGACGTGCCAGGCAATGAGCTGGCAGATGAAGAACAAGGAGTCCAACTTACTGCCTTGGAGGACCTCACGTGAGTCAGGCAGGTGTGGAAATAATTTTGAGGCACTGTGGTAAGCAGGTAGCGCCATGGGAGTGGAAACTTCTCAGGGAAGCTGAACTCAAAGGATGGGTTCAAGGAAAAAGAAGGAAGAACAAAAAAGACAGAAATAGTAGAGGCAAAAGCAGAAGCAGGAGAAGCAATTTGTGCGTGGAGGGGAGTGGACACCCGAAGAGCAGAAGCCTCAAAGGTCAGAACCATGCCAGCTTGGATGATCTCGGGAGGAGCTGTCTTCACCTTCCCAGTGCGGACACCATGGTTCAGAGAAACATGATGCTTCTCCAGGATCGTACAATCAATCAGAATGTTATGATTTAATCCAGATCTATCTCAACCCACTAGCAGTGCTCTTTGAGGAAAAGGCGTCCTGGAGTACCAGGTCAGGAACTGGATAGTCACAGCCACACACAGCTTCATAACGCTGAACTAGGGACACTCCAGAAGTGACCAGAACCTTCTGGTATCCATCTGTGCTGTATAGAAACAAAGATCTCACTGCCTTGGGTCATAGAAAAGAGGAAAATGGTTCCTGAAGTCCATCAGCTCTTAGAACTGCTCAGAATAACTTGACTTGCAGCCAAACTGCATGCCTCTTGCAGACTGGCCATCTTGTTACTCTATGGTCACCATCTTCCAACAGCAATGTGAAATATTAGAACTTTATATTAGAACTTCATGTACCTTAAAATGGGGGGGGGGGAGAGTACAAAGACAAAGGTGTGGCAGACACATTGGGAACACTTTTAAATCAAACCCTGATGTTGGGCCCGGTTGTGATGTTAGATTACTTCCACTAGTACAATATTTCTGTCTCTTTCCCCACACTTTAGTCACCCATCCTGTTATTTCTGTCTCACCTACTCAGCTCTACTATTATAAGGCAAGAACACCCATAAATCTCATATGGCTCTGGTAAAGTATTGTGGTTCTGTCTTCTCTCTTTCCACCAACTGCAGCAAGCACCACAGACTAGTGGCCCATAAATGATACAAATTTATGTCTTATAGTTCTGTAGGCTAGAAAGTTCCAGATGAAGGTACTGGTTGACTGGTATCTGGTAAGGGCCCATTCTGTGTTCCAAGATGGAAAGGGCAAGCAGTATTCTGGGGCCTCTTTCATAAAAGCACCACTCCCTCTTTGAGTGCCCACCATCACAAATCTATTACCCCCCAAGGGTCCACCCCTAGGACCAGCAAGCACATTGAGGATAAGATTTGTAACGTGTAAATTTGGGTTGGGACACAAGTATTCAGATGACAGCCGGTTCTGAAATTTGAGTTTTGTGTAAAACTTTCACTTATCTCAAAATATTCCTGTAAGTTTTGCAAACATTAAAAATACCAACAAAAGACAGCTACGTAGAAATAGGTGATGGACTGGACTAGATAGACCACAGGCAATAGTTTTCTGACCCTTGATTTAACCATTGCCAAGTTGCGTCTAATCAGAAAACTTCCTAGATGGTTGATCTCATTCACTGTATTTTGATTTTACAATCCAATTATTAGAAATAAATTTAGGGCATATGTTATTGCTGCTCCCCTTTTCTCTGTGATCCCTTTCCACCATGTATGGCAGCATCTATTTGTAGGTTCTGCTTACTGATGTGTCTCAACTTAGGATGAGGTTATGGTTTGACAAGCCTTTGTAAAGGACCACTGAGATGACACAGCTGGTAAAGGCACTTGTAACATGAGTCTGGTGACCCAGTACATTCCCTGGAAGCCAAGTCAAAGAGAGGACTGACTTCACTAAGGTGTCCTCTGACTTCCACATGTGCTCTGTGGCATGCACATGTGCAGACATAAAATAACAAAAATTAAAATGAAAAATTGCAAAGTTGAAAATATCTTAAATGGCTAATATTTATAATTCATCTGCCTACCAAACATCATGGCTTAGCTTAGTCTTTTTCAAATGTGTTCAGAACATTCACATTAGCTAATCGTTGGGCAAAAAGCATCTAGTGCAAAGCCTAGCTTATAATAAAGTCCTAAATTATTTACTTAATCTAATGAAAAATAGATTTGTTGAAATCAAATATTTGCAAATTTTAAGTTAGATATTGAAGTGAAAAAATTTTAATTTGAATAAGTTGAATAAGCTGAGAAGTATTTGAATACAGCTAGTAAAGTCACTTGTAACGTGAATCTGATGACCTGAGTACATTGCCTGGAAGCCAAGTCAAAGCGAGGACTGACTTCACCAAGGTGAAAGAGTGGTACCTACTGCCTGATCATATGAGTGCTTGGTAAATGGTTCCTTTTGCATCTTTCTGCTCTCCTAAGGTTGTACCTAGAGTTTGTCATCAGCAAATTTTGATGCTCAAATGTTGAGGTCTGTTCTTGGTGAAGACTGAGAAAGAGTGGTACCTACTGCCTGATCATATGAGTGCTTGGTAAATGGTTCCTTTTGCATCTTTCTGCTCTCCTAAGGTTGTACCTAGAGTTTGTCATCAGCAAATTTTGATCTCAAATGTTGAGGTCTGTTCTTGGTGAAGACTGAGATACAACTTAAATTTTCTTTTCATATACAGCGTAACCTGGTAAGTAACCTTTTTGGTGATGGCATCCAGAGAAAAAACATGAATGTATACGCTAAGAAACAAAAAATTTGTTCCCATCAGAAGAATCTTAGGTGCTGCCCACTGGAGTTAAGGGTGTCCATGCCTTTATTAATACCCCACACACCAGGGCCTTGTGTAAGCTCTGTTCTTGTGAAAATGATGAACATTCGTTTAGACCTTATCTCATCTTGAAAAAATGGATTCAGCTCCATAAAGTGCTTAAGAGAAATGCTCACTTCATTGAAGTTGTTCTGGGAGTTAGGAGGAAGAATCCACAATGCGGTCTGCACTGCAAAAAGATAATGCAACATCTTAGTGGATGTGTTTCAGCGCCCACAAGCCTTGCTCTTTTGCCAGCTTTCTCAAGTCCTGTTTGCCCTCCTGAGCAGTTGGGCTCAGCATTTCCTGTTCTGTCCCAGAGTGTCTGGTTAGGGTCTGTCCCTCCTTCTACATGTTCATCGTTATGCGTTCTTCTCAAGAATGCTGTGTGGGCACTGAACCATGCTAGTTTTTTGTTTCATGAAATAATTTATATTATGGTTCAACAATCTATCATTATCGAAAGATATTTCCAAAGAAAAAATTCTATATTAGTAGCTGTTATTTATTTATTTTTCTTTCAGCCTTTGATAATACAAACCTCCTGTCTTTTGGCTTCATATTGTGATAGAAATATGCTGTCAACCTATTGCTGTTTTGTTGTAAATGTTTTGTGTTTATTTCTTGTTGTTTTAACCATTTTCTTTGGCTTTGATGTTTCACAATTTCACATAATGTGCTTAGAGTGTGTATGCACGATAGTTTGAGAGGTAACTGTCTTAGGACTGGAGAGATAGATGACTTAGCAGTTAAAAATCTTGCCACACAGAAAAAAGGATTAGAGTTTCAGAGCCTCAGATCCCATGTCAAAATGCTGGGCGGGTGTGGCAGCCCACCTGTAATTCCAGTTCTGAGAAGCAGAAACTGGGAACTCACAGAACAAGCTGGTGGCCATACTAGTGATATAGTAAAGGCTTGGACCTAATTAGAGATCGTCTCAAAAGAATAAGGTCAAAAGGCTGGAGAGATGGCTAAGGGGTTAATACTCTGTCTTGCAAGCAGAAGGTCCTGAGCTCGGATAGATCCCAGGTCCCACGTAAAAAAATGCCAAGCAGAAATGATGGTGGCTCTAACTTCTGGTCCTTGTGGGTGGAGCCTGGGAAATCCCTGATTGAAGCAGGAAGGAGGTAAAAGTGATCCAGGATGATTCCCCAAATCACCTTTGGTCCTCCACAGGGACACACAGTGTCCTGTGATACACACACACACACACACACACACACACACACACACACACACACACAAAATAAAAATAAATAAATAAAACTTTTTTTTTTATTTCAGCTCATACAAACTTATTAGGTACACCAGTTCCCTCCCTTCCTCCTCCTCCCCCCGTACCCCCTGCTCCCCCTCCCCACCCATCTCCCTCCCCATCCCCCAGTGCCTCCCGCCCCAATTCCCAGAGAGTCCTTTCTTGTGCCTGTCTGATTTTCCTCTGGGCCCTCCTCTCCGATGACGTACAAGGACCCAGTGGCCTTTCCCTGAACCCTTTCCCGTCTTCCCCTTAGGTATAGGAACACTGTTGTGGCTGCCAATCCTTTACCTCCAAGGCTCTTGGTGCCTTTAGCAGATGCTAAACTTTGAGAGGTCAACAGTGTGTTGGACAATGCGCAGGGCATGCAAAGTCCAATTATGATTGCTTCAGCCCTAACTAGTATAGAGTATCTTATATATCATTGCTCCTCCCATCCTTTTGCTCTTACACTCTTACCGCCCCCTCTTCCGCAAATTTCCCTGAGCTTCAAGATGGGGAGAGATTAAGCTGGCCTAGTTCTAGGTGGTTGATATAGAGTCTCTGAAGTTCTGGATTGTGGTTTGTTGATTTTCTTTTGCAGTTTTGCTGCTCCTGCAATGCCCTTCGCTCCATCCTGGTGGGCATTGTATGTTACCCCCTGGCCAGAGACAAAAAGCTGTTAGAGTTTTGTGATAAAAGCACATTCAAAGGTAGATGTAATAAAAGTGGGAAACCATACTAAGGGAGGGGTCTATCACCATTTGCAAAATGGTTACTTTTTATCTGCCAGACTATATGCCCTCCTCTTCTGGTGAGATCACACCCCCTTCAGTAGTAAATGATCAGGAACAAAAGTCTGTGAACTTAATCAGATGTCTCATTACTTATTTGGGTCCTTGGTGGAGGCCTATTTTCCCTGCTGTAACATGGTCCCTTCTCTCCTTGTTTCTGGTGTGGCCCTCCTACCCCATCCCTCCTGTTCAAAATCCTTGCAATTACTGTCTCTAGGTGGGCTGGGTGGGTTTGGTACTAGGAGCCACCTATTAGGGAGTACATACGGCGCTTAATTTTCTGGGTCTGGGATACTTCGCTTAATATAATTGTTTCTAATGACATCCATTTCCCGGCAAATTCCAGTAATTCATCATTTTTGATGGCTGAGTAGTACTCCATTGTATAGATGTACCACTGTTTCCTTAGCCACTCGTCAACTGTTGGACATTTGGGCTGATTCCATGACTTTGCTATTGTAAACAGTGCTGCTATGAACATGGTCGTGCTTGTGCTATCGAGGTGAACCTCTGCTGTATGGGGGGTTATTCCCAAAAGTGGAATAGCAGGGTCATATGGCATTTCAATCTTTAATTTCTTTAAGAATCTCCAGACGGCTCGCCAGAGTGGCTGTATGAGCCTGCATTCCCACCAGCAATGTAGAAGAGTTCCCCTCTCTCCACATCCTCTCCAACATTTGTTGTTGTTTGTATTGTGGATTTTTGCCATCTTGACCGGGGTGAGATGATATCTCAGGGAAGTTTTGATTTGCATTTCCCTGATGGCTAAGGAAGTGGAGCATTTTTTCAGATATTTGTTAGACATTTTAATTTCATCCCTGGTAAAGTTTCTTTTAAGTTCCAGGGCCCATTTTTTAATTGGGCCATTGGTTTCCTTGGTGTTTAGTTTTCTAAGTTCTTTGTGCACTCTGGACAGCAGAGTTCTATCAGATGTGTGGTTAGTGAAGATTTTCTCCCATTCTGTGGGTTGCCTTTGAGCTCATGTTATAATCTCTTTATCTGAACAGAAGCTCTTTAATTTCACAAGATCCCAACTGTTGAGAGTTGGTAGCAGTGACTGTGCCATTGGATGTCTGTTTAGGAACTGTTGGCCTAGCCCAATCAGCTCGAGGGAGTTCCCTATCCTTTCAACTATGGTTTTTATAGTCTCTGGCCTGATATCAAGGTCCTTGATCCATTTGGAATTAAGTCTTGTACATGGTGACAAGTATGGGTCCAGCTTTAATCTTCTGCACGTGGAGATCCAGTTTTGCCAGCACCATTTGTTGAAGATGCTGTTCTTTTTCCATTGGATTCTTTGGGCCCCTTTGTCAAAGACCAAATGGCTGTAACTTTGTGGGCTTATATCTGGGTCTTCAATCCTTATCCATTGATCTGTGTGTCTATTTTGGAGCCAGTACCAGGCTGTCTTTATAACTCTGGATTTATAGTATAGACTTAGGTTTGGTATGGTAATACCTCCAGCTGTGTTTTTGTTACTCTGAATTGTTTTTGCTATCCTGGGTCTTTTGTGCCTCCATATGAACTTTGAGATTGTTTGGTCAACTTCTTTGAAGAATTGCTTTGGGATTTTGATTGGTATAGCATTGAATCTGTATATTGCCTTTGGTAGGATGGTCATTTTTACGATGTTGATTCTGCCAATCCAGGAACAAGGGAGGTCTTTCCACCTTCTGGTGTCTTCTGCTATTTCTTTCTTTAGGGTTTTAAAGTTTTCATTGTAAAGGTCTTTTACCTCCTTAGTTAGGTTTATACCAAGGTATTTCATTTTTTTAGGGGCTATAGTAAATGGTATTGTTTCTTTCAAGGCTTTTTCACTTCTTTCATTCTGGGCATATAGGAAGGCCTCTGATTTTTGCACATTTATTTTGTATCCTGCCACCCTGCTGAACTTCTCAATTAGTTCCAGGAGCTTCCTGGTGGAGTTTTTGGGATCACTCAGGTATAAGATCATGTCATCTGCAAATAGGGATAGCTTGACTTCTTCCTTGCCGATTTGAATCCCTCTTATGTCCTTTTCTTGTCTTATGGCTTCAGCTAAGACTTCAAGTACAATATTGAATAGAAGTGGTGAGAGTGGAGAGCCTTGTCTAGTTCCTGATCGAAGTGGGAATGCTTCCAATTGTTCCCCATTGAGCATAATCCTTGCTGTGGGCTTGTTGTATATAGCTTTTATTATATTGATTAAGGTTCCTTCCATTCCCATTGTCTCTAGCGTTTTGATCATAAAAGGCTGTTGGATCTTGTCAAAAGCTTTTTCTGCATCTATCGAGAGTATCATGTGGTCTTGGACTTTGGACTGGTTTACATGATGAATTACATTTATTGATTTGCGTATGTTGAACCAACCTTGTGTGCCGGGGATGAAGCCTACTTGGTCCCCATGAATGATCTTTTTAATATGTTTTTGAATCTGATTTGCTAAGACTTTGTTGAAAATCTTTGCGTCTGTGTTCATCAGGGAGATCGGCCTATAGTTTTCTTTTTTAAGTGAATCTTTATTAGGTTTTGGGATTAAAACGATATTAGCTTCATAGAAGGAATTTGGTAGTGTTCCTTCCTTTGCTATTTGATGGAACAGTTTAAGGAGTATTGGTGTTATTAACTCCTTAAATGTCTGGTAGAACTCTGTGCTGAATCCATCTGGTCCAGGACATTTTTTGGTTGGAAGATTCGAGATTACTTCCTCAATTTCCTTATATGTTATAGGACTATTTAAATAATTCACAACTTCCTGATTCAATTTAGGTAAGTTGTGTTTACTTAGAAATTCATCCATCTCTTTTGTGTTGTCAAACTTCACAGAGTATAAGTTTTTGAAATATGATGTCATAATTCTCTGGATTTCTTGGGTATCAGTAGTGATAACTCCATGTTCATTTCTAATTTTGTTAATTTGGGTTTTCTCTCTCTTGCTTTTGGTTAGTTTAGCTAGGGGTGTATCAATCTTGTTGATTTTTTCAAAGAACCAGCTTTTTGACTGGTTGATTTTTTCTATCGTTTTCTTAGTCTCGATTTCAGATATTTCTCCCCTTATTTTGCTAATCTCCTCTCTTCTGCTGCTTTTGGGATCAGATTGCTCTAGTTTCTCTAAAGCTTTAAGCTGCATTGTTAAGTTGTTTATTTCTGATGTTTCCATTTTTTTGATGTAGGCATTAAGAGCTATGAACTTACCTCTTAGAACAGCTTTCATTGTGTCCCAGAGATTTTGGTAAGTTGTATTTTCGTTATCATTCACTTTCAGGAAATCTTGAATTTCCTTTTTAATTTCTTCCTGAATCCAGTTCTCATTCAGCATCATAGTGTTAAGTTTCCAGGAGTTAGTGTATTTTCTCTTGTTTGATGTGTTGTGGATGTCCAGCTTTAGGCCGTGGTGGTCTGATAGGGCACAGGTTAGAATTTCAACTTTCTTGTATATGTGTAGATTCATTTTGTGGCCCAATATGTGATCTATTTTGGAGAAAGTTCCGTGTGCTGCTGAGAAAAATGTGTATTCTTTGGTGCGTGGGTGAAAAGTTCGATAGAGATCTGTAAGGTCCATTTCTTTCAGGGTTTGATTAAGTTCCAAAGTGTCTCTGTTAAGCTTTTGACCTGTTGATCTATCCCATGTTGAGAGGGCGGTGTTGAAGTCCCCAAGAATTATCATTTGGGGGTTGATTTCTTGCTTTAGACGCTGTAGGGTTTTCTTAATGAATGTGGAGGGGCCCGTATTGGGTGCATATATGTTCAGTATTGTGAAGTGTTCTTGGTGAATTGTACCTGTGACTAAAATGTAGTATCCATCCGTGTCTCTTATAATTTTCTTTGGTTTGAAGTCCACTTTGTCTGATAGCATAATGGCTACCCCTGCCTGTTTTCTGCTTCCATTTGCTTGTAGAATTGTTGACCTTTTATTTTTAGAGCGTGCCTATCTTTTGTGGTGAGATGGGTTTCCTGCAGGCAGCAGATTGATGGATTGTGATTTTTAATCCAAATTTGTAATCTGTGTCTCTTGATCGGTGAATTAAGTCCATTAACATTTAGTGTTATAATGAAGAAACTATTAATTCCAGACATTTATTATGTTTGGTAGCTTTTATAAGTATATTGCTTCACTTTTAATGGTGTTATATTTGCCTTCTGTTCTCCTGGATATGCCTGTTTTTTTCTTCACGCTTGAGTATCATTTCTAGCATTTTTTGAAGGCCTGGTTTGGTGGACATGTATCCCTTCAAGTTGTCTTTGTGCTGGAAAATTTTTCTTTCTCCCTCGATCATTGACAGATAGTTTTGCAGGGTCAATCAGCCTAGGTTGACATTTTTGCTCATTCAATACTTGAAGTATGTCTCTCCAAGCTCTTCTTGCTTTTACTGTTTTGACTGAGAAGTCATTTGTTATTTTAATAGGTTTACCTTTAAAAGGGACTTGTTTTTTCTCCCTTGAAGCTCTCAGCACCAGTTCTTTATCTTGAATGTGGAGTGTTTTAACTATTATTTGCCGCGGCGTGCTTCTATTTTGGTCGTATCTGTTTGGGGTACGGAATGCCTCTTGTATATGGATGGGCCTCTCTTTTTTTAGATGAGGAAAGTTTTCCTTGATGATCGTTTGAAAAATTTCCTCAGGGGTGGTATTTTGAGATTCTTGCTCCGGTATTCCATGAATATGCATGTTAGGCTTCTTCAGGGTGTCCCATATCTCTTGGATATTTCTCTCAAGTATCTTTTTGGCTTTAACAACCTCTTCCATTGAGCTGGTTAGTACTCCCACTTTATCTTCAAGGTCTGAAATTCTGTTTTCTGCTTCGTTAGTTCTGTTGATAAGACTCTCTGTGGCGTTCTAGGTTGAAGATAACTTGTCTTTTAGCTCAGTTTTAAACTCTGCTTGAGTTTGTTTTAACTGCTCTATGCCACTTTTTGTTTCTTGCACTGTTTTTCTCTACTCCTCCAGATGTCTGTTGTGTTCCTCTTCAAAGCGATTGATTTGATTATGTAATTCCTCCCGGATTTCCTCTTTCATAGTATTGAACATGGTAATGATCATATTTTGAAAGACCTTATCCTGGGTGAGGCTTTCTTGGCCTTTTTCCGCGGGTTTGTTCTTGTTGGAGTCTAACATTATGGGATTAATTTCTTCAGTGGGAAATTTGTTTACTTGAGTGTTGCTTCTCATGGATTTGGACTTTGACTTTGGCATTGTCATTTTAACTCTTAAGATCTCTCAATTTCACTAAACTGAATTATTTGGCCTGGGGTCCTGGTGGGCGCGTCCCGACTGGTGGAGCCGGGTGGGGTGAAAAGGGAGGATGGGCACGTCGGCGTGGAGCTATTTAACCCGAGGGCAGCTGGGGCGGGGCCCGGGCTCAGGGGGAGGTCCTCCTCGTCCCTCGGCCCCCGCGCGCGGCTCGGGCTGGATGGTGGGAGTCAGAGCCAGGTCCCTGTGGGCTGACCTGGGGTCCTGGTGGGCGGGGCCCGATGGGGACTTACCTAGGGCGCGGGGTGAGGCCCGGCTGGACCGCAAGCGCGTCCCGACCGGCGGAGCGGGGTGGGGTGAAAAGGCAATAAAACATTTTTTAAAAAAGGATAAGGTAGAAGAGTGATCAAGGATGACTCTTGATATCAGCTTCAGACCTTTACAAGGACACACATCCACACACACGTGTACACACACATACTCATGTGTACACACACACACACACACACACACACACACACTCTGCATAACATGAAAAAGGAAAAAAGAAGCAAAACTTTTCTGTCTGAAGCGCATATTTCTGCCTGTGGATTCACATCTTTCATTAGTACCATAGTTTTTCTAAGTACTATCTCTTCAGGGTCTTTCCCAAATTCCTTCTCTCTGTGGAAGCTTTTCTGAATATATGTTAGAACTTCCTATTTCCTCTCTTTCTGTTCCATTTTCTATTTTTTCATCTTTTAACATCATATTTTGTTTTCTTCAAGTCAATATACAGCTTACCAATTCTTCATTCACATTGACTTTGCATCTAGATGCATCTGTGCAGCTATACCATCATCTTTTATCTATACACATACATGTATATATATAGTTTAATATACACACATATGATTTAGATATAGTTTTCATTTTTGCAAATTCTACCTGGTTCTTGGTTAAATCTAGTCATAACTGATAGTCCCATTTTGCCTACACAATTTTCTTAAATTTTTAGGTTTTTTTTTTTATGTTTTTACATGTTTCCATTTTTGTTTTTATTGTAATAAAATATATATCACAAACTTAATATTTTAGCTAATTTTAAAGGTATAATTCAATGATATTAAGTACATATGATCATGCATAATTTTGAAAATTATTTTATGACTGACAATGTTAACATTTAAAAGCTTAACCATGGAGACTGTTTCTTTTGACTTACAGTTATGGTTGTGGGTACGTAGAAATTTGGTAATTTTCCGTCTTTTTTCTTTCTAATTTAACAGAACTTAATCTGTGGGTAAGTGAAGTCAACATAGGTAGTGAAGGCTTTTGCTCTAGAGACTTTACTTTTTTTTTTCCTTCTGACAGACATTTATTTTTTCTGCTTTTGAGAGTTCAAGGTTACCTGGATAGTGAAAACTGAGCCCAAGACATATGTGAAAGCAGTTCCCTAATTTTAATTTTCAGATTATCATCAATTCTATTTATAATTATTATTATTAATGTTTTCCACCTGAAATTGTGGTGGACCAGGTATTCCTCTGGCTGCTTTTGCCAATCCTTGGGTGGAGAGAGGTTACATTAGTTACCTTGACGTGACCATGATCAAATCACCTGCCACAGACAATATAAGGGAGGGAAGGTTTATTCCGGGGCATGATTTCATGATATTCAGTCTTTGGGGTGGGAAGGTATGGTGGAGCTTACCCCAGTGGGCATGGTGGAAGTTCACACTGTGGCAGACCAGGAGGCAGAGCTAGCTGGCCAGAACCAAAGGCTAGGCTATAACCTTCAAAGTCCTTCCCACGGGGACCGACTTTCACCAGTTAGGATCTACCTCCCAAAGGTTGTCCCGCCTTCCAAAAACAGAGTCTCTGGTAGGAGAGCTAGTGTCCAAAACCCGGTCCTGTGGGGAACATTTCAGATTCAAAACATAACATAGCCCCTTTGAAGTTTTAAGCTCTGTGTTCGTCTTAGGTTTATCCCTCCCTTGTGCAGGCTCCAAAGACCCTATTTCCCTAAGCAACCATGAAAGGCTTTCTTAAAGGGTCAGAAAGTATATATTTTAGCCTGAGGGCCATATGGTGTCCGTTGTGACTGCTGAACCCTGCTGTTGTAACACAAAAGCAGCCCCAAACCCTAAGTAGCTGAAAGGGTATGGCCATGTGCCAATAAAACTTTATTTACAGAAACAGGTGGTTGGTCTGCGTGCTGTTTTGTTAACCCTGCTGTAGAATTCTGGTGCTAGCATTTTTTTTTCCCGAGTAGACCTACTCCATTAAAAAATGTGTTAATTCATTTATATTTGCAATCTTCTGTGTTTTGTAATAGAGGGGTTTTCAAAATCTCTGGGCTTCTAAAGTTCCAGTAGCAAAATTTCTCTTTCCTTTCAGGTTTCATATTCACTCAGCTAAACAAAGCCTAATAAGCTAACAAAATGACAGCCATATGGTTTTCCTTAAGCATCTCCCAGCTCCTTTAACATCATGTCATACCAATTTATATCTCCTTTCCCTTCGGAGAGCTTATAGTCCTCGGTAGCAACTTTCAGAGAGAGAGATGTGAAGATTCTAACTTTGTTTCTATCTGATCAGAAAGAGTATGTAGATGGCCCCTGTTTGTAATGGTTTGACTCAAAATTTTGGGACTGTGTAATGCTGTGAATATATATATATCCATAAATCATTCTTTTTATGTTCAGTACAGTATTCAATAAATAATACAAGATACCCAAGCGTCTTACAAATATGTTTCATGTTATATGATTTTTACCATATGTAGATATAACTGTTCTGGGCACATTTAAAGCAGGTCGGGCTAAGCTGGATATTTGGTGGGTCATGTGTACCAAATGCATTTTGACTTGTGTTACTTTCAACCTACATGTGATGGGTTTATTGGTCTGTAGTCCAGTTGTAAATCAAGGACCATCTGTAGAAGAGATGGGGTGCTGGGTGGGAATGCAGCCTTCCGTGAGCTCCTTCAGGCATGTTTACAAACTTCCTCTGTGTGCCTCTTGCTGCTTGAGGGTTGTGATTCATAGAGCAGCAACAAAATTCCTGCTGCTTTGGATGTGACAAAAAATAAATTTCATTAAAACAGGCTGATATAAGGAAACAGGGAAGCTATGTTGAAAATTAAGGAAGGCATTTTGGTAGAGAATAACTGGAGGCCACTGCTTTACGTGGGGCCCGATGAGGAGGCAGCATCCATACCTGAATGGAATGATAGGAAGGAGCAAGGTACGTGAAGATCTGTGGCAGGGAGAAATGGTTCTGGTATTTTCCAGGGATGAGAAGGAATGTGAGCATCGCTGAAGTATAATAATAGAAAAGTTGAAAGGCAGAAAACTGAAAGAAAGGAAAATGGAAGCTGAGGAACAGGGAGATGAGCTGGGGAGGTGTGCAGAGAATTCCTGGGAGGCAGTGCATAGCACTGGCAGAGAACGAGTGGTCCCAGCTAGCGCCGAAGGCTGAGAGTCCAATGAAGCGTGTAAAGAATAATAATGGAGCGTTAGAACACGTACTGTAGAACGGAGAATTTAGAATATTTTCTTAAAATGTACACATAGGTCTTCTTTTGGATTAAAAAAAAAGTTAAGGCATTGACTGGAGACTTGACTTGCTTGGAGGAGTGCTTGCTTGTGCAGTCATAAGGACCCAGGTTCATTCCCCACTACCCATATAAAATTCCAGATGTCATGGTAGACTCTTGTAATGCCATGCTGGAGAGGTAGAGGTAAGCAGACCTGGGATTCGCTGTGACCTAATTGTAGCCTAGTTTTTGAAGGCTAGGTTCCAGTGAGAGATCCTATTTCAAAAAAAAAAAAAAAAAAGAAAGAAAAAGAAAAAAGAAGGAAAGAAGAAAGAAAGAAAGAAAAAGAAAGAAAGAAAGAAAGAAAGAAAGAAAGAAAGAAAGAAAGAAAGAAAGAAAGAAAGAAAGGAAAAGGTAAAAGGCTCTGAGGATAACCTCTGACCTCCCCATTCAGACAAACACGTGTGCACATCCATGTATGCATACTCTCATACACATGAACATATGCACATACATGTATAAACAGAAAATGGAAAGGTAGAAATTAAGGGAAAAGAAAAAATTGTCTAAGAACTCCATAGTTTACATATGATATAAGCTAAGGTGTGTCATGGTTGAGAGGCTGATGATGTAATTTAATGAAAGAGAACTTGCTTAATCTCATTACATGCAATATACCCTTTGGGACATTACAGTTTTGGTGAAATTAGGATTAGCTGCTTCGTTGACTTTTGTTTTATTTAACACCTTTAATCAAGCCAGGTTTGACAGCTCATACCTGTAATCCCAGCACTCCAGAGGCCGAGACAGGAGGATTTCCATGAATTGAAAGCCTGAGTTATGGAGCTAGACTTTCATCATCCCTTCACTGATACAACAAAAAAGGAAAAAATGGACAGTTTTGTTTTCATATCATTGACACATAAAAATTGTATATATTTAAGGTATACAACTTGATATTTGTATTTATTTGTGCATTTTGAAATGACCACCTTGGTGAAACATATTTAATATACCTATTACCTCTGATTGCTACATGTACATGTGTGTGTACAGTGTATGTGTATGCATGTATGCTGTACGTGTGTGGTATATGTGTGCATATGTGGTATAAGAGTGTATATGGTGTATGCGTACATGGTATGTGTATTATGTGCCTTATATGTTGTGTACATACATGGTACATGCATGTATGGTGTGTGTAGTGTATTGTGTATGATGTATATGTGTATGATGTGTCTGTGTATGATGTATGCATATATGATGTGTGCATGGTATATGCATGTGTGGTGTGTTTGTGTGCAGTATATGTATATGGTGTGTCTGGGTATGATATATGTATGTATGGTATGTCCGTGTGTGGTGTGCATGTGTACACTGTATGTTTATGGTGTGTATGTATGCTAAGTAGGTGTGGTGCCTGTGTATGGTATATATGTATATAGTGTGTGTATGAGTGTGTGTGTGTACACATAATGACTTCTACATGAAAACAACCCACTAGTATTTATGAGCAATCAATAGTAGTATACATGTTATTTCCAAATTTAAAGTTGACCTATTTTGATGAAGCAAGACCCAAAATGCAGTTGAAGACAGAACTAAGTGTTATAACTTGGTGCTACAGAAGGCGTCACATGGGTGCTGGGTCTGGGAGGGGTTCCCCTCTAGAAACTATTCTCCTTTCTTTGGTAACTAGTTTAGGGGTGAGGACTTGGGAGAGAATTTAAAATTTAAACTCTTTGCCTGTATCATTTTTTAACTTTAAAAGAGTTATTCTTTAGTTCTTTTATTATGCAATATTTATCAAACGTCTCCTACATTTCATTAAAGAAGTGAGGCATAAGAGGGAAAATATTTCCATCCTCATGTGACATATTCCAGCAGTGGAGAACATTTGTGCTAGTTGCATGTATAGGTGTCAACCTGACAACTGAAACTTTAGGTCTGGGAACATCTGTGAAGAATTGATAGTTAAGCCCCAAGGAATCCTGAAGGTGAATATCTAATTGATGTGGGGAGACCTAGTCTATGTGGAGTGGGACCATTCTCTGGACAGGTGGATAGGACTCAATAGGTTTGCATATGTCATCATATTTTGGCTGGCATGCAGTCTGGCAAGTGAGGTTTGCCCCTCTCTAAATAATCCCTGTAGATGGTCAACTCCCTACGTTCCTGGTATTAATATGGGCTCTCCTGTCAAGCTGGATTAAGAACTGTAACAGACAATTGTAAAGCAGAATAAATTCTCTTATTCCCCTAGGTTGCTTGGTCATGGGTTTATTGGCAACATGCAGGCTAACTGCAACAGCACCCTTTTCCCTAAGCACTCGGAGGACACAAGGTAAAGGAGTGCACAGCTAGTCACATCTCAGTTGCATTCAGTAATGCTGTATCCTATGGCCCTGGGTCCAGCGACAATTCCTAAAACTCTGTCTTCAGTGCAGAACTTGTTCGTGAACTGCAGACCTGAGTACAGATGTGTGGATGGGCATCTCCAAGTTCCATCTTCCCCAGGACCTGCAGCTCCGACACTTCTCCCTTCTTTGCCTTCTGTTCCTTCTCTCATCTCAGTCCATCGACAGTCAGTGAGAAGGTTTACTGACTCTCCTTCCCCTGGTGCTGAGCCCACCATGCCTTCTCAGCTCTCTCCACCGTCTCTCAGTAGGATTATTGTGTCGTCGCACCCATCACTTCCCTCCAGCCCATTTCTACCCAGCAGCCAGAGCCTTGTTTCAGACACAGGATAGATCATTTCATCCATGTGCCCAAAGGCTTTCAAGGATCTCTTAGATGGTTTTGTGCTAACAAAATGCTTGAGAAGCAGTCATTTATAATGAACAGGAGCCTATCGTATCGGCCCATGATTCAGGAGTCTGGGAAGTCCAGAGTCAAGCCTTTTTCACAGGCTTTACCCTTCCACGTTGTTGTAACAGAACTTAGCTTTTACACAAAGGAATTCTGGGGACACATTCAACATTTACTTTGCCCCTCTTTGTGTGTGTGTGTGTGTGTGTGTGTGTGTGTGTGTGTGTGTGTGTATGTGTGTGTGTCTTGTATGCATGTGGAGGCCAGATGAATAACTTGGGTGTGGTTCCTTGGAAGTTATTCAGTCTTGTGTTTTGAGACAGGGTCTCTCACCATGGCCTGGGCTTGCTGATTAGTCTACACTACTTCCCAGTCCTAAGGATTCTCTGTCTCTGCCTCTCTAATGCTGGGATTGTAAGCATGTTACCATGCCTGACTTTCTACATGAGCTTGGGGATCAAAATCATGTCTTCATGCTTGCATGGCAAGAACTTTACTGACTGAGCTATTTCTCCAGCCCCAGTGCTTAAACATTTTTTGTGGTACTGGAGACTGAATCACATCTCAGTTGCATTCACAAGCTACACAAGCTACACATCTTCCACAAGCTACACAAAAAGTTCACATTCTTCAGTAGGACTTGCAAAGTCTCTTATTGTGCAGTCACACAAACATGCTTTCTTTTCTTCTGCTAGTCTTCCTACGCTTCCTCTCTCTCTGCTCAGCTGCCTATCTTGCAGGTCGGATGCAGGCTTTAAGGATCTGCTTGACTCTGTCTGACTGTGATTTCAGAGTGCTGGGTGGGTCCTCTTGGTGCAGGTCCTCTTGATTCTCACTCTTCTTTGGGGAAGTACTTGATCAGTTCTAGTATGACCTATGAAAGGGGGATCATCGTGAACTTCCTTCACTGAGTTGTTGGAGATGCATGATGTATCTTTAGCCTCCAGTACCCTAATTTTCACTATCTAGTCTCAGTTTAATGGGGCCTCATTCTGGCTTTCCCATACTCTTTGTTTTGGTATCTTTCCACATCCCTTAGATAATGCACCCCCACTTTTACTGCAATTCTTGTGGATTGCTTGCTAGCGTGTGCTCTACCCATGTGGAGGGAAGACACGCTGTTTCCCATGATAGCTCAGTGTTCCTACACAGCACAGTAATAGGAAAGTTCAGTTTAAAAAAAAAAGGAACGAATGTGGAATGTGTGAGAAGCCCAAATGCAGCTAATCTGACTTGACCTTGGGAAGAGTGCTCTGGTCTTGAAGGTCATGCAACTGTGGAATTCCTAGAGATTTCAGAGCCATCTTTAGTAATGTGCCTTTCATTTTCTAGTTTTGATAAGTGTATGCCTTTGTTGATTCTGTAAAACTTTTGCTTCCCAGCCTTGCTTCTAACTTAAAGAACAGTAAGGGGCACATCTCTGTCAGAATGGCAGGTCTGCTTTTACCACACGAGAGCCCAGGGCTTGAGGCGGAACCTGCAGAGCAGCGTGCTCTGCTTTGGAAAGGTCTTTTCTTCAGATGTGCTGGTGTTTATTCATCCAGCCCCTGTGCAAACCTGTCACAGGGCAGCTAGCCCACCTCCTGTGGGGAGCTGCTTCCAGCCGAGAGTGGTTGACATCCATCTGGGCAGATATGCTGTGGGCTCGTGCAGGGATGTGGTTCCTTTAAGAATGTGGACAGGCTTTAGAATCTCAGGGCTCCCACTGCTCAGAGCCAGCAGCAGTGCCCAGCTGTCTGCAGCCCGTAGGGATGTCACTATGTTTACACCAACGGTCATATGGCGACCACTTCGAGCTCACGGATGGGCTGCACCGTTACCTCATCTGTAGTCTAATGACCTCATCCACCTAAAATGTAGCAAGCGTGAGTGAGCCAGAAGCAGAGGGGGCTAGGCGTTCGCTGGAGCCCAAAGAAAGCTGGGCTCCACATGTGCTCTGGGGAGAGAGCTGTCCACATAGTAATCCTTCCCAGCTGGGACCGACTCCAAGCCAAGTGGCCCATTTTCTATGGAGCGGGACTGGGAAGTGCTTGTGTGGGCACGTGTGCCCGTGCCTGGAAGTTATCTCTGATGATGTGCTCTGCCACCCCCGACTACTTCTTTCCTTCCCAAGAAAGGCAGTAGACTACAGGCTAGGTGCTACTGTGTGCTGTGCCCTCAGATCCTTGGCCAGGCATCTCTAATATGCTGGTGCAAAAAGAAAATGCAAATTGTACCCCCATTGGGGAGAGAAAGGCATGCAGTCTCCTACCTTGGAGGGGGAAGCATCCTTGGATATTGTTTTTGCTGTTTATCACTCTCTTTGAATTATATTTGCTCTCCTCTCTAAAAATATTGCATGCAATGACTAGGAATATAAAATAAATTACCTTTGCCATAGGCTGCTGGGTTTATTAGCCCCTTTCAGGCTCTTCACAATGTAAAGGACAGGCTGACCTACAGTCATCTCCTCCTTCCAACAGGCTTCAGCATGCACTCTGTCTTTCTCACTGTAACGAGAGCTCTGCTATTGTGCATTTAACAGCTAGGTTTAACCCTTCCAGTTACTTCATATAGCCCTGTATTCGCCTCAAGATTTCATTTGGGATGGCAGTTCATTTGTGTTTCTTACAGTTGGGGACTTGGCTCCATGGGGGAGCATTTTCCTAAGACGCTTAAGGTCCCAGCTTCAATCTTTAGCATCATAAAGACAAATAAATATATTGAAAAATCCAACACCATTGAAGCATAATCCACAACTGAAAATTGCAAATATTATTGCATTCAACATCAGATTTTTTTTTCCAGTGCTAGAGATCAAACCCAGGGTCTCAAACACGATAGGCAAAATGCTCTATCACAAAGTCACATCCTCATCTCCCATGTTTTAATATGTGGATACACTGTAAAGAGAATACTGCATGTTTTCGCATATCAGTGTAGATGTGTATTTGTGTTTGCAACACTAAAGATCTATTGTCAGTAATTTTCAAGAACACAACATGCAATTATTAGCTATAGCCAGTGTGCTGAATAGCAGCAGATCTCCAGAACTGACTGTAGCTGAAGTGTTGCAGCTTTTGACTAAGGCAGCAGATTTATGTGGTGCATATCACATATATGTTTGAAAAAGAAAACACATGAGGAAAACAAGTCTAGGAAGTAGAAAGGAAAGGTACAACACCAAAGTTAAAGAGCCCCAGAGGTCAAGAATGTATTTGGATAAGCGCTTTATAACAAAAAGACTCTGGAGGGGGAGGGAGCCTGACCATTTTCAAGAGCAAATGTTAATAAACTCGCGGTCACCCCCCCTGACTAGTAGAGATCAATTAGCAGTATAGAATAGTTTGCCCTTGGTTTTTAAGATGCAGGACAAAGCCGGTTATTAGGGTGGATATAAGTCAGGAGGGGTTTGAAGGCAAAAGGCTTGGCTCTAATGAGCAAAAGAGCAAGGGTCCTTATTTTGATGGTGTGTTTGCTGTTGACTCCTAGGTGTGCATTTGACATATTTTTTCTTGTTAGCAAGCCTGGGGCAGCAGTGGTGAACTCTTCAACATTTCTCCAAAATCTGGGCTCCAGGCAACTTCTCTTGCAGGCAGACTGTCTCTGTGAGCAAATTGCCTTCTGGCCTGTCCAGAGCCACCTCTGCTGCTGGCAAATGGCTTTTCAGAGCAAGGTAAGCACTGTGGAGAAAGTGGAGAAGCCAGGCTGTATATTTAAACAATTATGGGCCTGTGTGTGTCTTAGCCTCCTGCTGCACGGTCCCAGCAAGATGGTGTAATATGCGCATTTTACATATCAATAGCGGAGGAGGCTGTTTCCAGATGGTGGTACCTATTTCAAAGCCACCTTTTTATGCAGAAGGAAAACTGTGTGACCTCCCTCCAAGTAAATGTGTTTTGTAAGCCCTGGGAATGAATGCTTAAAAAAATGGTTCTGGGCTATATTTCATGTCCAATCGAACGTGTGGTGTGTGCACAGCTGTTCAGGGCTGGCATGTGGCAGCATATTAAAATGAAGATCACCGTTTCCAATTTCTTCCCCTTCTGAAAGCTTGATATGCATATATGAAACTTGTGTTAAAAAAAAAAGGCATAATGAGGCAGGGAAGCCAGGTCTCCAGGCACTAGTCGGCACACATCTGGAGTTCACAGCAGCATTCTAGAGATAGTTACCTATTCCCAGGAGCCCCCACCAGAGTGGGAATGGTAGCCTGGTATCCATGGTGAGCTTTCCTATCTCACCGTGCCAGGTGTGCGCCTGTGTGTTATTTCTTGGAAAGGCCGTCCTCTGAGGAGGTGTGGAGCAGAGAGGACAGGAGAATAGAGAAAGCAAGAAAGAAAGGGAGTGGGGGGAAACCAGAAGGGAGGTAATTAGGCGCCACCTTGCCCAGCAGAGGCTGAGCAGGCGTCTCAAATCAAGGCTGGGTATTGGAAAGGCACAGTGCAGTCAGATGGTACACATAGAGCCTTCCCGTAGCCTGCCAAGTCCACGCTTGTTTCTATGGGTACAAGGCCAGGAAAAAGAAACCCTGGGGTCGGAGAAGACACACAGATAACAAGACCAACAGGAAGGGCCTTGCTACCTGCCTCTGGTGCCATTTGATACTAACCTTAAACTGACAACCTGAATTCATGCGGACTTTTCCCCCTCCACTTAAGAAGCTGGAAGTGTTCCTGACCTCATAGTCTGCTATTTAGAAAAAGGCTTCAAATAGTATTTTTAAATATTCTTTTTTATTTTTAAATTCACTTAAAGTTATTGGTTTTATTTTTGATCTTTTTGAGATAGGCTCTTTAAATGTAGAGCTCAGATTAGCCTTGAATTCTGTCACTCTATCTCTCTCTTTCTCTCTCTTGCCTGCCTCAGTCTCTCAGGCACTAAGATTACAGGTGTGTGCCACCACGCCTCACTTAAGGGATGTATTTTTGTGGCCTTACCAACTGACTGATCTCTGAAAGTCTCATTACCAAAAGGAAGAGGAGCTGGGAACTGTATTGACCTGCCTCACAATAAAGTAGAAACAGAGCAGAAATCCAAAGTGTTTCCAGGAAGAGAGTTTGTTACGGTTTCTTAGATTCAGGAGATGAGTGGATTTTTAAAAATTTTGAGCCACAAGATGGTGAAGTTCCAGATGTCCGTGTAAAACAATGCCCCACAGGGAGGGGAAGTGTGAGGTCCGGCCGGAGGCCACCCTTAAAAAGAACTATAAACAGCAGCTGCTTCTATTGTGCGTGCCAAGTGCTGCCTGTTCGGGTGGGTCTCCCAGCTCCTTGTTTCTTTCTCTCCAACCAGATGTGGCCAAGCAGGAGCTTGTCAATTCAGAGGTGGATCCCAGATGGTGGGAACCAGGAAGCAGAGGGGAAGAGGGGGCTCTGGGAAGGCCCTCTGCTCCTTCTCCCTAACTCCTGCTTCCTGCCTCCGCATCTAATCTGTATTCCTTCCAGCCACCCACCTCTGGCTACAGCTGAGGCCAAGGGGAAAAGGGATGTTCAAGATGTGTCATCTGCAAACTCAAGCATGCAGAGGACTCAGGGTGCCCTTAAGTGGAAGGGTGGTAACCCAAGGCTGCTTAGGTACCCGTCTCTACTTAGAGGGCAGGAAAGGGGCAAACCAAAGAGCCCCAGGAAGCTGCGTCCAAGCAAGATCTGGATGATGAAACGTGAGGGTGCAGGCTAGAAAAACCACAGCATCTGCACATGGCCAATCAATTCCCGGTCGGCAGGGGCATAAACGTCAGCCTCAGACCCGTGCTACTTCTCATTAATTACTCACATGTGTTTACCTGCTCACAATTAAGAAACCGTGACTTCAGACATTCTTAATCCCTAACTTCTCTCTTCTCTCAAGGTAGAGGATCTTAGAGATGGGAATGGAAAGAGCTGTGTCCATGGGTTGTTCCTTTAGCTAAATAGCCAAGAGTAGAAGCCCAGAAGGGGAGGCCAGGGAATAACATCTCTTTCAGAGACCACTTCTCTTCAGTGCAAGTGACCTGTCCAAGGTATGTGGGTCCCTTGGCAATTGCCTCTTGTCATTTTTGCCTTCTTCATATTCGCGGCAGTGACCAGAATCATTGCAAGACTTACCTTCCATTGTGTTTCCACACCTATTTCTATCACAGCAGAGAATCTTCCCACATAGCTGGGAGAAGTTGCTGGATGGAGGAGTATTCAGAATAGTGTAGCCAGGTTATAGACTTGTACAGGCCATGACAGAGATCCCAGTAGATGCCAGAGAAACTCTGGCACAAACACGTAGAAATGTTCCTCACAACATCATTTAGGTCTCAGGGCTTTGGAGCAACACACATATGTGGGGAACAGATAAAATGTGGCAAATGAAATGTTGATTTCAGTTTTTGTTGTTGAGAGGCTGGGGGGGGGTGTAGCTTAGTAGAAGAAGCCTTGCTTGAAATGCTCAGGCCCCCAGATTTTCTCCCCAGTACCAACAAGAAACAAATCCTGACAAAACAACTTTAAAGGAGAGTTTTATTCAGCTCCGGGTTCCACAGGTTTCAGTCCATCAGGGCATGGAGAGCAGAGAAGAGCAGCTCACCTTGGTGGCCAGGAGGCAGAGAGAGGGAGCACAGGATGGAGTCAGGGCAAGGCAGAGCCCCAAGGACATACCCACAGGGACCCACCTCTTCCATTTAGGGCCCTGTTCTCTTCCTACTATTCACCATCTCTCTGAATGCTTTTATATCATGACTCCATCATGGAATTAATCCATTGATTAGCTCAGAGTCTGAGGATCCACTCACTTCCTGAAAGTCAATCAGTTGGCAATCAAGCCCCCAGCATGGGCCTGTGAGGGACTCTTTAAGAGTCAAATCATGATGGATATCTTACAGTAACTGATAAAGAAGATGAAAGAGCACAGTTCTTTGAAAGACATTGAAGAAGAACGTAAACAAAATAAAAACAAAGGTCACAAAATCTGTACTGTATTTGTATCAGTCAAGTTTATGCTGCTGTAATAGATAACTGAGATAAACTCACTTTTAGTAGGGGGGAAGGATGTCATGATACAAGCCTGTAATTCCAGCAATGGAAAGAAATGAGGTAGGATGACTGTGAGTTTGAGGTAACATATACCAAGTCCACCCCCCCACATATACACCAAAATTATACACCAAATACTCTTTAGATCTATGCTTTGGATTTACTCTTGTGCAAGATTTGTGGGGGGCTCATTCAAAAGCACATGGGCACTATTCTAGTTCTTATACAGATTGGAAGTTGTATTTGAAAAAAAAGCATTAATTCCAAACAGTCTATAATTAAAGCCCTCACTGGAAGACACACCTCATGAATGGCATGCGATGTAAAATAGAGTAATGAGGAGGTTGTTAAGAACAGGAGCAGACAGGAAGCACTTCGTAGTGAAAGCAGGTCTGCTCTGGGCAGTGAGTTCAGCTTCGAGGGGTGGGCTGAAACAGATACTGCAGAAGATAAGGCTTTGAAGTGTTGGGAAGGGGTTACACTGCCACCTACGCTGTGGCCTATGTTTGGCTCAAGGGTCCGGACTTTGCCCTCAGAGCTCTGCAGGAAGCCATTTGAATGATCTTTCAGGCCTTCTCTAAGCAGCTTAGCATGTAGGGACTACAGTGTGGGTTCTAGACTGAGCCAAAAGAATTCATCTTTTGCTACAGGCAACTCTTATTTCACTTCCCCTTGTGGACTTGGGGTGGCCTCTCAGCACTGTCTGGCTGCTTCTTTTATAGGAAGAAGGGATGGGATCGCATTTCAATAGGCTGGCTGTCCATTAATGATCTTAAGTAGAAACTGTTCCACACCTGGACAGATCTTCCATTGATCTTGAAACTCAAAATCATACATATATGACTTTAAGGAGTTAACCAATACTGTAAAGTTTAAGAAAGCCTAAGTTCTCTCTTATCCATATCTCCCTAATCAGAACTAGCTATTCAGAGTTATGATAATAGATTCTTTTTGTATTTACTTCTGTATTTCTATTTAATGGGGGTAACATCATTTTGGGGGAAGTACTGTTTCACTTTTCTCCTTGTTTTGACAGAATACCTGATAGAAATCATTTAAGTGAGGAATGATTTACTTTGGGTCATGGCTTCAAGAGTTACTAGACCATTATGGTGGCTGCAGCAGAGGGAGTGTGTGGCAGAGTTGCGTACATCTTGGCTGACCAGGAGAGAGTTCTAGCTGCAACCATTGGTGGGTATGACTTTCGTTGACTGCCCCTACCAACTCACTTCTGCTAGCGAGGCCATGTGTCCCAGCACGTGTCTACCCGAAGCGGTACCTCCATCTGGTGATCGAATGTTCTAGCACATGAACTGTGGGAGGGACGTTTTAGTTCCAAATCAAAACAAGTGCTTCTATAGGCTTAGCTTTCCCTTCTGTCATGGTTTGAAATGTGAGTTGTCCTCTACAGAATCATGTGTTTAAATCCTTAGTTGATAATAATGTTGGTCATGGCAACTTTAGGAGGTTAGCCTTGCTGGAGGAAAGCGTGTCACAAGGGGTGAGCCTTGAGATTAGTTAGTTCCACCCAGCTTGAGTTAGTCAGTCTGTTCTTACAGTTTGCAGTTTGAGCTGCCTCTTAGCCTCCGTGATGGATGCGACTTAGGCCACCTCAGGTTTCTGTCAATCAGCCATGCCTTTTCTACCATAATGGACTGTATCTCCCTTCTGGAACTGTAAGCTGAATAATCTCCCCTTTAAGTTGCTTGAACCTGAGTGTTGTCTCACAGCTATGCAGATATGCAGAGAGTAACCAGTACAACTTCCTCTTTTGACAAGGGACATGTCTTACTTGCTATCTTCCCAATGTGGTTAGTATTATAATTTCAGTTAATTCAGTATTTAGAGTACGATATTCAAAGCAGAGTTTCTCAGTAAGTGTTATCGTTCTTCTTTTTCCAAGTGTGTGTGTGTGTGTGTGTGTGTGTGTTTTATTTCTCTAGACACAGTAGCTATGGAAGGTAACCACATGTGACTCTAAAGCACTTAAATCATGAAAAGAGCACTCATACAACCAATTGTTAGTATTATTTAATTTTAGCTCTCTTACCTGAAAGTTTTTGAAAGCTATTCAGTATACATGGAATGTCTCACTATGTAAAATCATCTTTTGTCTTCAACTGTAATGAAAAGTCAGTATGGCTAAAATCAAATAGTTCTGAGGTTTTGTGGGCAAATTAAAGTGGTTGGTAAATGCACTATGTACACTGGGTCTCAGATATTTAGTTTGGAAAGAAAAGATTAAATATTGATTTTATAGTAAAATAATATTTTGCATAGCATTAGATTAAATATGTTAGTAAAATGAATTTGAGCTAATTTGTTTTCCATTTTCATGGGTATATATGTACAGAGTGCTTGTGTGTGTGCTTACATGTATGTGCATGTGAGTGTGTGTGCGTCATGTGAAGGCCTGAGATAGATTTGAGGAATCACCCTTAATGACTCTTGCACTTACTGTTTTGAGTCAGAGTCTGTAATGAAACATGGCTGCCAGACAGAGATAGATTATCTAGCTAGCTTTTTCTGTGGATTTCCACTCTCTGCCTTCCAAGGCGGGAATTGCAAACAGATTACCACACCTGGTTTTCTTCCTATGGGATCTTGGGATCTGAACTTGGGTTCTTTTGCTTGTGAGAAAAGCACTCCAACGCTTGAGCCATCTCCTCATCCCTGAGCTGGATATTTAAAAGTAATTCCCAACATTTAATTGTCCCTGGGATTCACACAGTTTCTGCTGGCTATAGCTACTGGACTGTATTAATTTTGTTTGTTTCTTTGGTTGCCATACATTTCTCAGCCTCTAATCCTGTGTAGTGCTCTGGCTCGCCCCTTGAGGCGCCGTTCCTATCAGCCCTTCTGTCACCTCTGCCTCTGAGGAGCCCTCTAGACTGGCAGCTGTCTTGCTGAGATCTCCCTCCATAACATCCTCAGATTCCCTTTTATAGGTCTCTGGCACTGTAGCCTGTTGCCTGACCCCATATTTTCTTTCTTGTTTAATTCCTTCATTGAACGAAAGTCATTTTCCAGCAAAATCATAAGAAAAGTGTGTGAGAGGTTAATTTTATTTTGCAACCTCATGTATCTGATAGTCCTACATGTGCCCTTGATGTAGCAGTTTGGGTGTGTGAGTCCAATAGGGAAGTGATCATTCACACAGACTGGAAACTGGCTCCACTGTTTCCTAGTTCATGTGTTGCTGTTGAGAAATCCAGTCATTTGACTTGTCTTCAGTGTGTGAACTTTCTTTTGTCATCTCTCGCTCTCTTTCTCCTTACAAAAGCTTCTGTTGTCAGTGCTGCAGTGAACATTCCTGCTGACAGGACTCAGTGTGGGTCAAGTTCTGCAGCCTGGGAAATCTGCTTGACTTCTTCACCTTCATTTTCTCTTTTCTCTTGGGAACTATCTGGATGTAATAATTATTGGTCTCCCTGATGCTCTTTTCGCCTTTCCCCTTCTTATCTTCCTTTTGTCCTTTGCTCTCCTGGTCTAAAGCATTTTCTGAACTTTGCTTGCAACTTGCTGAATTTATGGATCAAAAACTTTTTAATATCCCAAAGTTCCTTTTTTTAATTATTTATTCAATTGTGCGTGTGTGCGTGCGTGCGTGCGTGCGTGCGTGTGTGTGTGTGTAGAACCATGGACGAATTTGGGAACCACCATGGACGCCTCCACCTCCTCCTTGTTTACTCTGCCCCGGGATTCACAGGCTCTGCTCTACCAGGACCAGAAACGCAGGCTGCCCCCACTTCCGCCCTGCATCTATATGTGGGATCTAGGATCTGAACTCAGGACCTTCCGCCTGCAAGGCAGAAGCTTAACCCCTGAGCCACCTCTCCAGCCCCCCAAACCTCCTTTTTTAAAAAAAAAAAAAATCTGGCAGCTACTTTTTCTTTTTGATTGCAACTCACTCCTGTTACATGGTTTTTTTTTTTTTTTATCTCTGTCTGCAAAAACAATTGTGATTTGTTTATTATCATTAATTTTCTTCCTTTTCCAATTCTTTCCCCCCCCCCTCCGTTTTCCCTGTGTGTTTGGTCTCTTAACTACCAGTCCTGGGTTTTCTGTGCAGTTAAACTGCCCCAGGGGCTTCCTGGGGGGGTGGGTCAAGCTTCCTGGCAGGGCGACTGTGAGGGAATTCCCCAGGTGAGCTGCCTTCTGTTTTTTCCTCCAGAACTGGTCAGACTTTCCAATAGAGACTCTGCCAGTTTCCTGCCTTGGGGTAGCATCCTGGATGCCAGCGTTCTGGAAGCTGAATTAGGCAGAGAGTTTGGGATTTCAGCACTGAGCCATGTGTGCGTTCACCACCCCCTGCTTCGGAAGGCTCTGCAGTCTGCTGACTGTCCCTTGCCAGATAGCGAGCTGTTTCAGAATTAGCAAACTGTCCACAATTCAGGGGCTGGGACAACCATTTTATTTTACTCGTGATTTTTTTTTTTTTTTTTAGAGTCAGGTTTTTGGGGAGCCTGTGTGTCTTTCAAGTGGTCTCAGCTGGTACAGCTAGGATGTAGCAGCATCCCCTTCATCCCTCCCATGGTTAGTACTCCTTGATTGTGCTGTCTCCTGGAGCCCTTCATCTGGCTGGGGATTCTTACAGCTTGGTGGCCTCACTGTGTTCACATTTCCTACATACTGTTGACTTCCGGTGGGCATCAGGCAGCTGGGGGCTGGGACCACTTGCAGCATGTTCTGCTCAGAGAAGTCACAGTCCCTCCCCTCCATTAAAGAATGTGAAGAAGAGAGTCACTTTCAGATGGTCATGTAACTATAGGGAGTGTCATCTTAGAAAATTTAACGAGACTCACTGCACAGTAAAAATTAATTTAATTTTATTCAAGTTATACATTTTATTGGATATAAATATTTATAGTTTCCTATTCCTAACTGTACTCTGAAATGATCATTCAACATTGTTGACAGTCCAAATTCAAAAAAATCAAATTTTAGTCTGGAGCAATAGCTCAGTGGTTAAAGCCTTTGCCTTATACGTGAAAAGACTTGAGTTTGGATCACCAGATCCCATGTTTAAAAAAAAAAAAAGCTGGACTGATATGGCAGCTGTCTGTAACTCTGACTCTGGAATGCAGAGCCTGAGAAAACCCAGAGCAAAACAGTAAGTTGGAAGAACAATCCAGGGTGATTCCCAATGTCACCCCTGAACCTTCACAGGCACACACAAGTACACCCAACCACATGAGCAAATGCACACATGTACACATGTAAAAAAATTAAGATACACTTTTTTTAATTAAAAAAATTAGATTGTACCAGGCTCAAAAGCACATCCCTTAAATGTAGCTCCCCAGGATGTTGAGGATGGAGGATTCCGTGAGCCCCAAAATTTTCTGATATCCTGGGTAGCATTGGGAGAGTCTGTCTCTAAAATAAAAATACTAAAAATGCAAAGCATTTTCTTTCTTTTGGTGTACTGGATTTTTTCCCTCCGATGGACTCTTTCCTTCAGGAGGAGATCTAAATCGGAGGCTTAGGGTATTTTGTTATTGTGGTCACATTGGCTCCCGCTCTTCTCATCCCAAAGGAGAATGAGAAATCTTAATTTTTTATTTTCCTCGCTTAGGGATCTACTAGGCTCAGAGACAGAAGTTGGTTGGGAGACAGTTTTACCCTAGGCATTCGCTGAGTTAAAAATATTTCCTTGCCAGCCTTTATAGGCTGATGCTGACCATACGCCCTGAGTGCCTCCTCAACAGCCTGCAGTTTTGTTGGCATGTCCAGTCTCTTCTAGTTCAAGTTTGAGAACGTCCCAGAGTTTTGGAGACACATTCCGGTTGGTCTGCATTATTGCTGATAAATTCATGACCAAATGGCTTGCAGGGAAGCAAGAGGTTTTATTTTCGCTTATGACAGTCTGGTTACAGTTCTTAATCCAGTTTGGCAGGAGAATCTACACCACCAGTAGGGATTGAGGCAACTGGTCACGATGTATCCATGTATCCACAGGACTGTTGAGAAAGGGAAGATCCTTACTGGCCAGACCAACATGTCTGGGCCAAGTATACCAAAGAATTTTCATTTCCTCAAACCAGAGTTCTCCCATTTTATTCAACTGCCCAGGGGTTACTTCTATCCACCACAGGTTGGGCTTTCCTATGGATCAGATAATCCTCTACCTCTCACAACTGGGCCCAGAGCTCAGAGCCTTTAGTAGCCAACTTGACACCAGTATCTACCTGTGACAACAGGGTTTCCCACCTTATCTTCCACATAGTGCTTTTTTGTTTGTTCTGTTTTTGCACATGTATGTGTGTGTAGGGAAGGGAGCTGGGTGCATTTCTGTGTACATGGTCATGTGTATGGTTGCATATTTGTGCGCATGCAGATGTACACAATATACTTGCATGCGGAGGCCTGAAATTGATGTTGAATAAACTTTTGTGGTCTCTTTTATTATAAATTAAGGCAAGGTCTCTCTCAGCTGAACCTAGAGCTCGCCAATCAGCTAGGCTAGCCTGGAGGATTCCTGTCTTTATTTCTCAAAGCAGCTGCCCTGCCTGTCCTGCATCTACATGGGTACTGGGGATCCAAACTCCCTCCTTGGCCTTGTCCACTGAGCCATCCCCTCAGCCTTCCATGTGGCCCTTCCTTGTTCACCTTGAATAGTGGTTGGTTGCCAGAACCTTTTTGTGTCTCTTTCCACCAGTGCCAGATCTGGAAGACTTCCTCCACGTTTCCAGGCCACCAATAACAATTTTTCTTTTTTTTTTTTTACTCATTCAATTGTGTGTGTGTGTGTGTGTGTGTGTGTGTGTGTGTGTGTGTGTGTGTGTAGAACCACGGGCGAATTCGGGAACCACCATGGACTGCCTCCACCTCCTCCTTGTTTACTCTGCCCTGGGATTCACAGGCTCCGCCCCACCAGGACCAGAAACGCAGGTCGCCTCCCCCTTCCCCCCCCCCCCCCCGCTTCCATCTATACATGGGGTCTAGGATCCGAACTCAGGACCTTCTGCCTGCAAGGCAAAGGCTTAATCCCTGAGCCACCTCTCCAGCCCCTATAATTTTTCTTATATGAAATTATGGTATGGACACTTGCTCCCTTACTGTAACTCCAAGATCCTTTAACTAGGTTTTGGGAAAGAATGGGGGCATTACTCAAATTGCCATCTTTTAAATTTCACTGATCCTTTTGCGCTTGCTTTAGTCTAGTCAGGCTTACGGAAATAGGAATGAAAAGAAAGACACTACAAGAAAGGGGAAAGGAAATGTCCATAGCTGGATGTTTGTAGACTCTTCTATCACTTCTTTGAAACTCTAGTTGACTCTGTGAAATAGCAATAATTACCTCTCTTGCGACTTTTAGTAAGACAAAATTGCATGTCTGTGAAAAGAAATGTTTATGTAAAAAGAGAAGGAAGAGGAGTAAGGGGAGGAGGAGGAGAGAAAGGTGAAGAGTGCAGCATTGGAACAGAGAAAAGCAACTTGAAGAAAAGAAAAATCCTGAAAACAGAGAACGAACTTTCTCTTTAATTGGCCCTTGGCCAAAATCTGAATCACTACTACATTTCTGTAAAGGCAAGAGACTGCAGGGAACAGGCTAGGAAGAGAACTGAGAAGAGTCTACTTGGCAGAGGGGTTTCTGTTCTTTCAAAGTTTCCTTAGCTCTAGAGTTATCACAATTTCACCAGTTCAGAGATTTCGCCTTCATATGTTATCTGTTTCCTTGTGGTATTATAACTTTCCTTGTTACTGTGACAAAATGGCTGATGAAAGCGATTTAAGGAAAGAGGGTTTATCTTGACTCATGTTTGAGGAGATCTAGACCATTGTGATAGTTAGGTATGTATGTGTCAACTCGACAGCTTCAGGCTGAACTCTGGGCATTTTCTGTTAAGAATAATATGCTTATGTAAGAAGAAGAGAAGGAAGTTTCATGCAGTGACTTCTCAGGGCCTTCCTGCAGAGACTCCAACCCTCCAACCCTGTCACTCATTGCCTGACCTTAGTGACCTTCTAGAACCTTGTATAAACTCATAACTCTTGAATTTTTTACATTCTCAATTCAACCGCATTCTTGCAAATGGATTTGAAAAGCTGGAGCCTTTGATTGTGGGGTCTTGCCCTCAAAATACCTTTCCTATTGTCTCTGTGCTTACTGTGAGGGTTCCCCTTAATTGCTGTAATCTATTTGGCAGTTACGCATGCTTGCTGACAACTTTAGACTTGCCTGCGTTCCTCCCTTGCCAAGCTGAACACTTTTAAAACTTTTTGCTTTGAATTCTCATTATAAACCTCAATAAACATAGAGAGCAGCAACCATGTCATGCTTGATTGTGAACCTATCTTGAAATTTCCTCTGCCAAACAACTCGGTACATTTTTTTATTTCATTTTTTTAATTCAGCCTCACTCAGGTTTTCAGAACATGGGCAGAGCACAACAAGATTCTTGCTAGAATATGACATGAATGAAAGATTTTTTAGCCAAGATCCCGATAGAGTCCTTGATCTCTTCTAGAGCCTCATGGGTCTTGCCTTCTCTTTCAGTTCTGGTCTTTTGAATCCCTACCAGAATGGCCCATTAAGCTTTTCTTAAAACACACTAGGACTTCTGTATCTCACAACTCCAAATATTTCCACATCTTCCTACAATTTTTTGTGTCATTACTGTGACCAAATTCCTGATTAAATATCTTAAAGAAGGGCCTATTTTGGCTCACAGTCTGGAGGAACGAAGTCCTCTGTGGCTGGGAAGGCACTGGGCAGGAACGGCTTGGTCCATGAAGCAAACCAGGAAGCAGACGAAAGAGAATGACGTGCTCTCTTTTTTACCTTTTAATCTCTCTAGGCTCCCTGTCCGTGAAATAGGGCTGCTAAAATTCAGGACAACCTTCTCTCTTCAGTTAAACCTTTCCAGAAAACCCTTACATGCATAACCTGAGGTGTCTGCTAGGTGATTCCAAATCCAGTCACCGTGACACTTGTGTTGGCCATTATACCTGCCCATTCTCCTGAAAAACACTTGCAGTGTAAACTCAGGATCAATGGGCAGGCAGAATAAATCCTAAAGTTTTATTTCTTTAACAATAAAGCTTGTTAAAGACCTTGTCTCTAGCAGATGGAAAAGAAGTTTCCGCTAGAGGCACCCTTCTTGAGCTGATTCCATAACTGACAGGGTCATGAGTTGAATGTATGCTTAGTAGCACGAGGTTTTATGGAAACTAGAATCTCACTTCTTTTATCCTTTCCCCTTTGTAATGACTTGAAAAGATAGGTTCTATTGCATCTAGGAACCCACTGCAATGAGACTTGTCCTTACCAGACCTGCATAATGACTGGCATACCAACATGCCCCATAGACTACAGCAGCACTCAAGAGAGATAAGAACATATAGTGGAAATCTTGAAGACTAAAGTTGGATGAGTGAAGGGAAATGCCCCTATGGGTGGGGTGGCCTGAGAAGAAGTAACTTGGTGTGCCACAAGAGGCCTGAACCTCCACAAGAGTTAGACAAACTAGAGGGAACCCTGGGATCCATAGAAGTGGCTAGGTAGGAAAATGGGAGGAAGTGGAATGGATCAATGAAGGGAAGGGAGACATATGAAAGAAGGGGGATGGAGGGAAACAGGGATGAGTACTCAATACGCTTGTAAAACTAGAAAAAATAAATTAATTAAAAAAGATGTTATAATATGGTCCAGCAAGATGATTCAGCCTAATGACCTGAGTTCAATGCCCAGAACCCACAAAAGACCAGATGTGGTGGCTTACATCTGTAATCCTAGTACTGCTAAAGTAAAGTGGGAGGCAGAGACAGGAGAATTGACTGGAAGCTCATAGGCCAGCTAGTGTGGAGCATACTGTGGCAGAAACAATGAAAAGGACCCTGGTCAACAATGTGGAAGACAAGAACCAGCTCCTAAAAGCTGGCCTCTGATTTCCATGCATGTGCCCTGACATCCGTGCATGCATACAAACTCCCACATGAGAACAATAATAAATAATGTTTAATATTTTTTTAAAAAGATGTTACCAAAAATGTGGGACATTTTCTTTGAGGGACTCCTAAGTTTTCCAGTTCTTCAACACCAGTTTGTAATGTCTAAAGATTAATCGAACTCTAATACTCCTGGAGTTAGCATAGCTCTTACAGGTAAAAGGCTAATCCCTTAAGAGTAGCCCCAGCTTCAATACTAGTCAAAGTCTCAGGATATCTGTCTTCTGATCACCCGGCTGCATATACCATACAGGAGTCTCACACCCTGTTGCAGTCAGCCTGCAACATTGCTGATAAATGATCATCAAACAGCTTAAGAGAACAAGGGTTTATTCTCTTTTACGATTCCTGATTATAGTTCACAGTCCAGCTTGACAGGAAAGCACGCACCAACAGTAGGGCTAAGGGAACTGGCCACATCATCACCACATAACGGCTGAGAGATGGACAATCCTTACTTGCCAGACCAGCATGTCTGGCCAAGTGTACAGAAGGATGCCAACTTTCTCAACCAGCTCTCTGTGATTTATCCAGGGCCTAATCCCACCCAGCATGGGCTGGGTCTTCCCCATCAGCTAGACAATTTCCTTCAGGTTTGCTCTGGGCTTAACTCAACCATCAACTCTCTACAACTGTGCCCAGAGCTCAAACCCTCAATAGTCAAGTTGACACCTGTGCTTAACTATGAAACATCCCATTTGATAATTTGGTAATTTCCTAATTCACAGAATTTAAGAAACTGTTTACCTATGTTTACCGGTTTATTGTAACAAGTATGAATTAGGGACAGCAGATGGAAGATGAGGGGGGGCCAAGTGAAGATTTTTTCTTGCTTTCTTCTCACCTTCCCAGTACCTTCCCAGCACCTAGAAGTGTTCACTCCCAGAAGCTTTGGCAAGCCATTATTCAAGAGCTTTTGTAGGACTTAAGCTTTAGTCTCTGTTCCCCTTCTTGGACGTGGGTGGATCTGAAAGTCCCAACTCATATTACCTGGCTGTTTCTGATCACCGTCCCTTTCTTAGGGCTTCCTAGAGAGCCCACCTTAGTCACTTTGCTAGCACGAACTCAGATAGCGTTGGAAGGGGCACTCATCACTTAGGAAAGTACAAGGATTTTAGAAGCTCTGTTTCAGGAACTGGAGACAAAGACTGAGTGTATGTGTGTATTATATTGCACCTTGATATCTGTATCTTTGTTCCTTTTTGTACCAGTACAATAAGATGTATCATGGGAGACAGAGACTACATTCACATAGTTTTTATAATATAATGTTATAATTGTTGTTTTCTTACTGTTGATCTCTTATTATGTCTAATTTTAAAAATAAATTTTATTCATATATACATATAAACATATATGAAAAAATTATAGAAATTGTTTTTGGTTGGTGCCTATCTGCAATTCCAGGCGCCATTAGGAGCTCTTGAACTGTGTGCTGAAGGTTGATATTCGTTAACTTCGTAAGAGTCAACTAAGAGGCATGCCTGTGGGTGGCCTGTAAGGGTATTTTCTGGAAAGAATGACTCAGGGTGAACATATTTCCTCAAAATGGATGGTACCTCCTGCAGGCCCAAATATAAGGCAGTTTGAGGAGGGGGGAAACTTGCTTTTTATTGCTCACCTTTGACCCTTAGTGATGAATTTATTTACTCTATGATTGTTGCTGCAGGCTGCTGCCATCTGTCCTAATATCAGGACCCAGCTTCTTTGGCCTTCCAACACAGACCGAAGACCAGTGACTTTCCAGGAATTTTCTAGGCCTTCAATTGCTGTGAGCTGACTGAACATCTGCTAGGTTCTTGGCCTCTCCTATGTGCCACTATTAGATTACTCAGCCTATCACCATACAAACTAATCTAACAAATCCCATTGAAATATATATTCATTCCATGGGTTTGGTTCCCCAAGAGAACCTTGACTAACACAGATGTATCTCCTGAAGCTACAGGGGAGGGATATACAGTGCACACGTGTGTGTGTGTGTGTGTGTGTGTGTTCATGTGTGTAAATATAGCCATGCACGTACTTTGCAGCACACCTTTGGGTTTCCATCTCCACCCTTCCACTGTGTTTGAGATGAGGTTTCTTCACCTGGCCCACAGGTTCTGAAGGTTCTCCCATTTCTACCTCCATTTCCCATGAGCCCACTGGGACTACAGATGCTTGCACTGTTGTGTCTGGCTCTTACTAAGGGTCAAGAGATTTAAACTCATATCATCAGGATTGAGTGATGAGCTCTTTAATCCACTGAGCTACCTCCCCAGTCCCAAATATAAGGCGTTTTAGGTACAATGAAGAATTCACTGTGTTTGTTTCCCTTAAACCAGTGACTGATACCCTAATATGATGAGAAAGAGATAGATCGAGGGGAGAAGGCCAAGTAGAGGTGGAGCGGAAAGGGAGTTAAGATGCCCTGAGACAAGACATGTCTTGGTCCCCAGAGGCCAGAGGAGGCAGTGAAGGATTTGGTACCTTCAGACTGATCATGGCTTCCCCTTCCCAGATAATGTCTATAGTACTTATTTATTCTTTTGTGTACTTTTCCTGGCTTCTAAAGTTTTAGAAACTGAGCCTTAGGAGATAACTGGCAAAAAACCACTGAGCTGTTTAACTCATGAGAGACTGTATCAGAATAAAGATTCCCACCAGAGAAAGACTTGGGAAAAAAACACAGATCCTTTTGCATGCCCTGCAACCCATTTTGAAAGATGGATATTTGTGGAGACCTTTGTTAGGCCACTAACCAACTGCTGAGATAATAGACCAGAAACACGGACCACACGTGAACACAAACATTATAAAAGCAGTCTGAAAAGTTACAAGCAAATGGCTCCAGTCCTCAGCACACAAGATGTAGTCATCCCCAAGGCGGAGAGAACTAAACTCCCGAGACACAATATCATAATTCTCAAAACATCCGGATCTTGACAGCAACAGAAATAGAAAACAAACATAGGAGAATATGGCCTGTTCATAGGTCAAAAGAATTGGACAGAAGCTACCCCTGAGGTATTGCAGACAGAAGAATTATTAGTAAAGGTGCTAAACTGGCTGCATTCGATATGTTCAGTGGGCTAAGAGACCACTGGCAAAGAATTAACAGAAATCAGTCATGTGAAGAATTGAAGACACCAGCAAAGCAGTAAATGGGAAAAAAATGAACCAAATAGAAGAGGTGAAAAAAAAATAGAATAAGGGAAAATGAACATTCACTGTCATGATACAACAGATTGAATCAACAGAATATGGGGTCAGTGGAACTGGGAACAAAAAGGACCCGAGGATAGGAATTGAAATTGAGGGGCAGAAGGGAAAAATAGTGAGAAGATGGACAGCACACAAAGAGTGTACAGGACACTGGCAGACACAGGGACATATGCATCATAGAGTTCACCCGTGGGCAAGAAAAAGATTTGATGTTAAATAATGGCCATACAGAAAGGAGAAGGAAAATGTCTTTACTCAGTGACGTGCCCACTGATGAGTCATCCATACCCCAGAAGGTTCTCAGGCACTTGCCAGTGCAGATATCCCAGGCGAACCCCAGTGGGTCACACATGCAAAAGATGTGCAAGTGGAAAGTAGATTGGCTGGAGAAGGAAGGGGGTGGGAGTAAGCAGCGAGGGCTGAAAATACATAGTCATTGTATTTATGGATGAAAGTATCAAAGAATAAGATAATAAAAAGGATAAATAAAAAGTAATTGCCACAAACTTCCCAAATCTGCTGACATGGGCAGCCACACCCAGGAAGCTCCATGAGTTGGGGAGGTTGAACTTAAAGATATCCACACAGAGACACATTGTAATCCAGTAGCTGAATTCCAAAGGCAGAATTCTGAAAGTAACAAGAGGGAAGTGATTCCTTGTCACAAAGAAGCTCGATAAGATTAACCACTGATGGCTCCCTAGAAACATTCCACCAAGGCCAAATCCAGTGGGATGGCTTCAAATACTGAGAGGAGAAAGAAAGAAAAAAAGCCTGAGAATTCAATATTTGGCACAATGTTCTATTAAGAACAAAGGAGAAATTCTAAAGGAAAGCACAGGGATTTCTTACCAGTAGGTCTATTCTACAAAAAATGCCAAAGTGAGTTAAAAAAAAAAAAATTAAGTGGTGAGTTAAAATCCTAAGGAAAACATAAGCCCACTGGTTAAGATAACTACCTAGATGAACATAAAACCCAGAATCATTGTGATTTTGGTTTGCTCTGTAGTTTCTCTCTCATTCCTGTATGGTTTAATAGGTGAATTCATTAAAAGAATTATTTTCTGCCTGTTAATTGGCATGAAATATATAAAACCTTATTGAGTGATAACACAGCTTGGAGTGTCAGGAAAGGCGAGACACATGAGCAGTGTTTATATATCATTGAAGTGAGGTTGACATCATTTAAACTACATTGTGGTCATGTTAAGACTTCTACCAAGGAAATAAAATTATCGACAAAAAGAAGGTAATCAAAATGCTATGCTCTAAAACCAACTACTACCAAAACATGATATATGCCCCCCCCATACCTTGTAGTGTTTTCTATATGTGGATCTTCACAACCCAGTTTGTATGACAGGAATCGGTTAAAAATTCCCCACCATGACAGCCAGGGAAATAGCTGTAGGTCGGTGCATTGAGTCAGCTTTATAAGGTAAGGTCAAACCTTGAGTTAAAGAAAGAACATAATAAACACAGCACTAGAGGACAGTCCAGGAGGGTTCTAGTCAGTCAAGTTCTTTGTGTTAGCAAGTCTTATGACATTGGACAACTCTTGACTTACCTCTTAAGGGAGGATGCTTTTATTACTCTGTTTTTTGTTATTGCAGCGAAATCTCTGAGGTATGCAAACTTTATACAAAGATTATTTAGTTCATAGTTCTGGAGGTCAAGGGTATGGGAACACTAGTGTCAGCACAGCTCTGGTGAGAGATTCACAGCGGATGATGCCACAGTGGTGGGAGTATGTATGGTGGGAAGGATCATAACACCAACAGGAAGTCCAAGAGGCTGCGATCCCACATTCTATTCTGAGGGCAGCTCCCAAAGTGATGCAGAGACCTCCCTTTGGGTTCCACTTCAAGATTCCAAACACCTCCCACCATTCATTTACTGAGATCAAGATTCCAGCTCATGGTTTGTTGGAGACCTACTTAAGCCATTTCCAAATTATTTCAGGGCTGAACTTGATCATTTCAAAGGTACTGTATACCTTGATAATAAGCATCCCTCTTTCCTCTCCTCTCTTCCCTCCCCTCTCTCCTTCCCTCCCTCCCTCCCTTTCCTTCCTCCTTCCCTTCCTTCCCTCCCTCCCTCCCTCCCTTTTCTCTCTCCCTCCTTTCTTCCCTTCCTCTCTTTCCTCCCTCCTTCCCTCCCTCCCTTCTTCCTTTCTTTTCCTTCTCCCCTCCTCCTTATTTATTTATTTATTTATTTATTCATTTATTTTTGGTGGGGGGGAAGAGTCTCATGTAGCCCAGGTTGGCCTTGAACTTACTGTGTAGCTGAGGGTAACCTTGAACTCCTGGTCCTCCTGCTCTCAGGTGCAGGGATCACAGGTATATGACATTGCACGCGGCTACCACATGCCTTTTCCTGGTGTCTAGTCTAGGGGGGTTCCTTTAGGACTCGAGTTCTATCTGGCATATGTAAACGGGAGGTCTGGCCTCCTTCCTAGTCTGACTGGCTCCTGTTTCATTGAAGGCAGCTCCAGCCCATTTCCGTGTCTGGGCAGTGAAATAAGGTCTCATTCAATGCTTTGCTGTGAATATTGCCACAGTGCTCTAAGTGATGAGGGGAAGGAAAGAGAGAAGAGGAGCCCTGACTGTGCCCAAGACACAGCCAAGTGACTGCATAGTTCAGGTGGCCAGCTTTGAACCAGTGTGCTCTCTTCATTGCGAGCTGAGGAGACAGGCCTGCTTCCTCTCTGAGTTTTGCTGCAAAGTACTGGGAGAGACTTTCCCTTTTCTCTGACAGTTTCATCATCTCCTAACTAATCACAGATGGTCCCTGGTTTATGGTGGTTTGAATTCAATGATACTTTGACTTTATGAGTGTGAAAGGAGCCTGCATTTGGTTAGAAGTCTGCTTCCTCTCAACATGAGACAGCGCCAGAGAGACACTCCCACTTGTCAGTGATAAAGAGGGGACAATGACCCTCCACAGTGTGCTGTGTTGCAGAGCTGGGATGCCTGGCAGTGAAGTGGATTCAATCCATTTCCAGTCTACCATCTTTTTAACTTACATGTTCATTGGAATGTAACTTCGAAGCAAGTTAGCTCTTACTTTTGCAAGAGAAATAAGCAGTATCAGTGTATCTTTACAACAGAATTGTTCATAACAGCTGAAAAATGGAATCAACCTAAATATACACCAGCTGATGAATGAATAAGCAAAATGTGGTGTATCCATATGACAGGACATTATTTGGTCATAAAAACTAATAAAGTAGAGATACATATTATAGCAGAAAAAAAAATTTCAAGACAACATGTTAAGTGAAAGAAGTCACAGATCTGGAGAGATGACTCAGGGGTTAAGACTCTGTGTTGCAAGCAGATGATCCTGACTTGGGATCCCAGATCCCACATAAAAAATGCCGGGTGAAAATGGCAGTGCCCTGCATTCCGGCTCTGATGGGCGGAGCCTGGGAAATCCCAGAGTGAAGCAAGAAGGAGGTAGAAGCAATGATGACCAGGATGATTACTGAAGTCACCCTTGGTCCTTCAAAGGGACATACAGTGCTCTTTCTCTCTCTCTCTCTCTCTCTCTCTCTCTCTCTCTCTCACACACACACACACACACACACACACACACACACAAATAAATAAATAAATAAGAAGACACAAAAGAGTATTTGCTAAGTTATATATATATGATTTATGCACTTATAGACAACGTTCATTATGAACACATCTGCAAAGAGAGAGACCACATCAGTGGTTGAAGAGGTTAAGACCAGATGGAGAGCAAATTCATGCGTGTAAGACTTGGGCTTTGACATAGACATCCACTAATTTTATGCCTATTTTGTCGCATCTTTGAAATCATTTTACACTGTGTATTGTAAGACTCAGTATCAGAAGTTAACAGCCGATAAACAAGCATGCAGACTGTAGTGGGCTAGATGATGCTCTAAGCATCAGCCCTAACTCCTGTCAGTATTCTCCATTTGTACCAAAGTCTCTGTAGACCTGATTGGTCGAAGGACTTTGACAAGAGACTGTTGTCCTTTAATGGGCCCCAAATGCCATCATTAGCTGGCTTGAGGCCCAATGGTTGGGCACTTGCCTAGCATGTGTGGGGTCCTGGGTCCAAGGCCCAGCACTACCACCCCACTTAGCATATTCATAAGAGAGGTAGAGGAAGATGTCAAGAGAGAAGAGGCTGAAGTTTGGGAGGCTTGTTAGCTGGGAAAGGTAGGAAATGGATTTCCTTTAAAATCCCTGTGGCACTTTGCTTCCAGCCCAGTAACAATGATGTTGAACTGACCTCCAGAGTTGAGTGAGAAGGACTTTCTGTTGCTCAAAGACACCAAGAGCCTGTTACTCGTTATAGCAGCTAGAGGAAACTAATACAGGGATGAAGAAGCCTGAACTTCTATCACTCAGCTATCTCAGAAAGCCTGTGATCCCTGATCTGAAAAGAGAGGGATTAAAATCAATAACAAAATATACAGATTTCTGTACTGGGGCAATATATTAAAATGCAGTTGCCAGAACCAAGAGGCAATGCTCTGAACACACTAGCCAAGAGGACGCATTTCCAATACAAGCAAGCTAGAGATGACTTTATTTTTGAAAGACATCTGTGTGTTCCACCGCAGGCAGCTGGGGCTCTGCTTGAATTGACACATTGAACAGTGTGGGGGATGCAGGAGAAAGAGTCACCCACATGTCACCCATAGTGGGTCTCAGCCTCACTGTTGATTGAAAGTAGTTGTGAGAACACTGTTCCAAGATTCTTACTGTTTTTGAGAGAGTATCTCTCTGGTGCCCTGAGTCCTGGGGAGCAAAGGTTTAACCTGGGTCATGAACTTAAGGCATAAGCTCTTGGCTCAGAGGCAAAAGAGGAGGCAATGCCTGCTTGCAGGAGAGCAGATGTGGAGTCAGATCTGTAGAGGGCCAGAGGAGGGCTGGGCAGAGGATCCGCCAGATCGACAGCTTGGACAGACGCGTGCTCTCTCACACGACCACTGTGAGAGGCCGAGGCCGGGAGCGATAAGGCAGGACCAGCAAATTGGACGGGGTGTCAGGTTGACTATGAAATATGACGGATTAACAGGCGAGGATGGTGGTTTCAGACACTTCATTTAGAAGCTATCATATTGCTGGATGCTTCCTATAATTTGTGATGATGGTGATTGTGATAAATCGTGAGTTTCTGGCGAACTCCGCCAGCCCGCTTCGATGGCTGAACAGAGAAAATGTGTAATTCTATGGGAACATTCATGCCACAAATGAGAGCGAGGGTCTGGCCGTAACCACAGAATGCTCAGTCAGTGAACAAAGTAATTAAATCAAGCTAATTAAATCACAATAAAAAATAATTTTAATTTAATTAATTTCTCTGCACTGATGGAACATTATGTGGAAACCAAGAGCCTTTCTGAACGCTAATAGAATTTAGGAGCTGGGACACCAAAGTTGTGGTCACTGGTGTGGTACATGGGTTAATGCTGAGGGAATGAAATTAAGTACGCCTAATGAGATGCGGATATGTTGACTGAGCCACAAATGGAAAATGATTTTAGAAGTGAGATAATGGAGTCTGTTCCTCTCCCAGCACATTCTAGGGTTAGCTGGGCCACAAGATGTCAAATTTGGCAATAATTTTAAATAAATTTTAAAAAAAGTCTGGAGTCGGGGGCATCCTTTGTTAGGCAAGGATCTCGGTGGTGAGTGACAGCACCATGCCAGGGATAATTCAGCCATTTTATTGTCAGCACTGGAACCCAATCAAGGCCACAATACATTGGTACTGAGATCTCCAGGGGACCAAAGTCAAGAATCAACTGAGTGATGAGTCTTTCATAGAAGCTTGGATGATTTAGGTGAGCCACATAGAAAGACTCCTCTTCTGGCGGCAGTAGCCAATAACCAATTTACTCTCTCATCAGGATTAAGTCAAACATATATACGTTGCAACTCAAGTAATTATTAACTTAAGTCATTGAGGTCTCTTAAGGAATTTCTTCCCTGAGGCGTGATACTCTCCTTACGGGGTTGTTTAGACACCGTTCTGTTTGTGAGCAGAAGGGTGAGCTGCGGGATGACCTGTGAAGGTCACTTTCCCGTTCCGGAAGCAGCCCTGATTGGAATTCTGTGTGTTAGCAAGGCGCTGGAATAATTACCGGCTGTGATTTTAGAGGAGTTCTGTGCTTTGGGTCTCAATATTATTTATCGTGCACGTTATTTTAATTAATATGTCGAGCGTTTGCCAGCATTTGAGCCAGACCTCGTCCTGACTCGTCGGGGCAGCGCATTGTTTGCACAGTGGAATTGCTTCCAGAGATGCAGCTGTTTGCCCTCCCCCGCAGCTGGGCGGGCAAGGGACCCACACGGCTGGGCTTGGCACAGCTCTGGCTTGTGCCGTGGGCAGCGGCCCTCTGTCCAGGACCACTGACTAGTGAGTGGGGCTCGGAAGATAAACGAAGTAGGGTCAGATGTAGTGATGTCTGGATGCCTGTCCAGCAGCCTGAGGAAGGGCATCCTGGAATCCTGGAGTGGGAACCTGCGCCATTTCTTGTGGTCTGTTATGTAATTCTGCAAACATCACGCAATCGGCATGGCGCAATGTTGGTGAACTGTAAGCTCATATTCCTCCCGGAGGCCCGATAGGTCCTGCAGCTGACCTCTTCCTGGGTGGATATCTGCACACGGGACACTTTCCAGAGAAAAATGTTGTCTTTCTGAAAAGAGCAACTAATTTAGTCAATGTTCTAGACAGTTTGGTTGGCTGCAACCTCAGACACTTCTGAGATCTTCCTTTCTCCAGAAGGAAAACATGGTGCTGGAGATTGGAGGGAGGAATCCTTTTTCTTTCTAAGACAGCTGTCTATTCTGGCGTCTGCACCCCTTTGCTATGTGACACTTCGTGTTCTTGATTTGCTAATCAGAATTTAAATCCTAGCCGCTTTTCCACATTCTCACAGAGAGTTTTCACATCTAGATCTGTGCATAGTATTTTAAAACAGTACTAGTTATTTTGTCCAAATCAGGCAAATCCACTGGCTAAACAGTTAGTGGGGGCATTACATGAGTTCCTCCCAGGGACTCTGGAACATGGTCACAGTTTTCTTTCCTTCCTAGAGTGAATAAATGGCAGCTTTCAACAGTCACCTCACCTGTCCCGGTCACCCTGAGGCTGTGACAGATGTTCTCCTGGAATCCAAGGCCCTCTCTTATCAAAGTCTTTTCCTGCACGGTCAAAGGTGGCATCCCCTCCTCACACCACGCAACTTCCCCGGGGCCACAGGGTTCACCTGTGCTCTACCAACCTCCTCTGAATCCTCTTCTCCAACCTGAAGTGCTGATAGATTGTTAGATGGATTCGCTTTCCCCTGTCTCCTTGGCAAAGCCGGGCATCAACATTGGCCTAAGGATCGTCGTGGGATGATATTGCTCTATAAAGGGACTGACCTAGAGAGGACAGCGGAGAACATTTTGAGCTGCGAATCCGGGGCATGTGCATGTCAGGTACCCCTGTGATCGGTGGCATTTTAGGAGTACCCAGGGCTAGCATAGCAACGGAGGCCTCTGTGCCTGGGAACTTCTCCTAGATCACTGTGGCCCCTTTGCGTTGGTATTTTTCTCTATCTTTTTGTCCAAACCAAAATTGCCCTTCTCATCTCCTTCCTGTTGCCAGTCCCTCGTTCTCCTGTTATCCTGACTCAGTGTGGTTGGCTCCATGCTACAATTGTTTGGGTGGCCTTTGCCTGCTTTGGCATTCTCTGGTGAAAAAGAATAATACTAATAGGAAACCCCCAAAGAAAATATTTACTGGTTCCGAAATGGCTTGAATTAATGAGATCGTGCTTCTGAGCATTTAGATTGAACCTGTGTAATTGTAGGTTAGGAAATCTAATAGTCGCTCATGCAGGGATATCACTTTGTGCTATTTTACTTTCAGGTTTTTGTTAATCCAGTGGGTTTGGTGGAATTAGAGGTCTGCTGTGAAAAAGAGAGAGAGAGAGAGAGAGAGAGAGAGAGAGAGAGAGAGGCCCAGCAACCTGCTGGGACGGGCACAGCCTTGTCAAGCTGGCAGGTAGCTGCACGGTCAGCCTTTATGCAGCACACAATAAGAGCAATCACTGGGGTCCGCAGAAAGAGTATTGAACTGTCGACATAGGACATTTTTGTTGAAAGTAGTCCTTTTGATTTCATCTTCCCTGACTAATGTAATAAAACAGACATTATGGAATGTATTCATCTCAGTTTGATAGGGGCCATCATGAATTCCCGCAACATGGGCAGTCAGGAAGGTTACCTGACCACTGCAAGTTACTTGGAAGATGATTGTTGATCTAAAGGTTGAAAACACCTCATTCCAGATACAGATGGATGGCTGTCCCGGCAGCAGGCCAGGGTGCCAGGTGAGCTTGGCTTGCTGTTTCTGCTCAAAAGCACTTTACTTGTAAAACGTTCTAAATTTTGGCCACTAGTCCAGTTTCTCTAATGCGGAAAACCTTGAATGTGTATCTCCAAGTAAGGAGAAAGGAAAACAGAATGAACTTGTACTTATTTTCCTCATCAGACGGACGTTTCCATGGAGAAAGAAGCAGAGGCCAGAGCCAACCTTGGGCAGCTGGGGTCAGAGGCCTGGTTCATGTCAGCCTCTACATGTTCCCAAATTCCTTACCCTGGCTCTGCAAGTTTATGACCTCAGTGGGAACCATTTGCAAAGAAAAGAGCTTTACATGACTTGAGAATCTAGAAGTTTTCTCCCAAACAAAAAGCTCATAGAAGTTAGGCTGGCTCTGGCCTTTGAGGGGATCCAAGCTTACTGAAGTTCATTTCTTTAGTGTGTGAAGCATTCCAAGCTTGCTGTACATGGTAAACATCCGTTCATGTGGCTGCCTGAATTCTGTTTTCCCCTTTCTTGCTAAAAGGCCATGGAAGGGGCTTGCTCTCCATCCATTGTATATGCTGAGTACAGTAAGTAGTTCTCATTTGAATTTCTTACACTGGATAAAAAACATGGCTCAGTATACCCTTGAGACGCAACAGTCTTTCTTTTCGTGTGTGTATGTGTGTAGATGTGGGTGTGAATGTGTTTGTGTGCGTAGAAAAGAACAGCCATAGTATGTCCCTGTGGAGGCCCAAGAGTAACTTTGGGAATCATCCTGGATTGTTCTACCTCCTTTTTGCTTTACTCTCAGATTTCCCAGGCTACATCTTCCAGTGCCAGAAGGGTAGACTATTGCCATTTCTGACTGGCATTTTCCTTTTGCTTTTGAGGCAGAGGTTTAACCCCTGAGCTATCATCTCTCCAGCCCCAAACTCAAAAATCTTACATGTATGTCATTGTTTTAATAGTCGGTGATGAAATCACTAGTGCTTTATACTACACATTCGCCTAAGTATTTGTTAAATAGTTGTCGCTGAGTAAGGGACTCAAGACGCTGGAGTTCATAGATTAAAGGACTTCTCTATCCTGGGGCAAGTTACAGTTTAGAAGTGTATCTGAGACAAGGCAGATGATTACAGGGTAGCAAGAATGGCACAAGGGAAAGTGGGTGACAGGAAGTGAGTCACATGTGTGCACTGCATGCATACTTGTCCACACTCACACACCTGTGTGTGCATGCCCAATGGCTATTTGGGATTGCATAGTTTAAGAATAGAATTTCTAATGGAGATTCCAAAATAAGTCTCGAAAGATAAATAAGAGTCAGGCCATGCAAGAGAAACAGGCCACATTCCAGATAAGAGGAATCACAGAGCAAATAGCATTCCAGAAATTATCAGTGCCTTCGTGAGAGCTGTAGTTGCTTGAACAAGAGGATGGTGAAGTCTGGGGACATTAGCAGTGCTCTGCTCTCATGTTTCATCCCAAGGAGTTCATTTGTTAAACAGAGGAAGAGGAGGAAAAAAATGACATTGGGAAAGGATCTGAGATTTGTTCTCTGCATGGCTCACTGACTTTCAAAAGTACATTTTATCTTTCATATTTAACCTTGAAACCTCAGTTTTCTCATTTATAAAAAGAGAAAAAGAGATTGCTACTTCCAAAGGATGCCGTCAGGTCCAATGAGATCCTAATGCCCGTACTTTCAGTCCCTGGTGCATTATTCACGCTCAGTAACAGTGGTCATCATTATCACAGTGGGTGCACCATCAAAGTGTCAGGAAGAGAAAGCAGTGGTCAGAAGTGGAGTGAGGGGAGAGCGGTCATGTGCATACTGCCTGGGAAGGCAGCAACCAGAGGCTAGGAGCAGCACATGTGTGGGAGAGGACAGAGAGGGGAGCCAAGGATAAAGTCCGCCTGGGTGTACAGCAGTTCCTTCACTGAAACAGACACAGGAAGCAGCAGGGAATGTCCAGGAGGCCAAAGACTGCACACACTTCTATTAGTCTGGTTTTTGTTATTCTGACAGAATACCATAGATTGGTAATTTTACAGCAAACAGCGATGACCTAAACCCTGTGCTCCGTCTATCTTCCACCTCATGTCTCATCAGAGATGAAGTTGCTGACACGTGTTTTTTGGGGGGAAGGAGGGTGAGAGAGGGGGTCATAGTTGAAACCATAGCAAGCATCAAAACTCAAATGACTGTTGACCTATTAGGCTTGTTTTTACAAAATGAAACTAAAATAAGGACTGTGCTGAGCTCTAAGGTGTGATAATTCGGGGACAGAGGAACATCTCTGTAGGAATAGGGGAGTCATAGTGTTATAGAATGCTGTCTTCTGAATGTAGCATCAATTACCATAGTTATCAGAGTAGTTGTGACTATTTTCAAGAGACCCTCAAAGTTGGGCCTGTTGATGTTACCTCATAGAAGGAAGAACTGGGAAGCTCAACAGATCTTCACCTGAGTTTTCAGATGCTTTCTCCCCTGCCTTCCTGATAGCTGTATTTTAGCTCCACTGCATGTGAGCTCGGGAAGCATTAGAACGTATAAAGAGTGCAAGGTTAGTTTAAGAGTGCACTCACTCCTTCTATGCAACTGCGGGAAGCTGTCATTCACGCAGGGGTGAGACTTCAGTGGCATGGCTCTTGCCATAAATAGATACTGGTGTCAACTCGACAACTGAAGGCTCCAGCTCTAGGCACAGTTGTGAAACATTAGTCAAGTTAAACTCTCAGCAAACTCTCAGCAAACTGCAGGAAATTGTCTAATCGATGGGGAAGACACTGCTCATGGGCGCGGGATTAGTCCTGAGTAGGTGCATAAGATGGAGGGAACAGGCTGTGGAAGTAGGCATCCTTTTGTATACTTGGCCAGACACGCTAGCATGGCTAGTAAGGACTGTCCTTCTCAGCAGCTCTTTAGATTTGGTGTGGCCAGTTTCCTTAGCCTTTGGTGTTGGGCTCCCTGCCAAGCTGAACAAGGAACTATAGTCGGACAATCATAAGCCAAAATAAAATCCCTTGTTCCCTTAAGCCATTTGGTTGTAAATTTCTCGGCAACTAAGCAGGCTAATTTCAGCAGCTGCTTTGGGATCATGTTCCTGGAAGTAAGCCCTCACCCATGTGCTGTAAGCCAGTCCAATCAACTCGTTGGTTCACCGATTGCACTGGGGTGGATTTGTTACTTTGGTCCGTCATTGGCATTCCATCTGGGGTGAGCGGTTGTTGGTTCTTATCTCCCAAGTGAGTAAAAGTTCACTCAACACAGAGCCTTCCAGAAGACACTCCTTCAGGCTGTGTGAGCACCTGCATGGCCCTTTCTCCTCAGCCTGCCCTCTGGAGAATGGGGACTGGGCCTGCTGCTGTGTTGCTGCACAGCCACCTGTGAGGATCCAGCCTCTCCTGTGAGCCCACGTTTCTCACTGAAACAACATGACCTGTGATACCACTGACTTTTGACCTTTTCTGTACAGCAGGCCCAGTGCCATGAGATATAAACCTACTGCTGGGGGGTGCGGGGGAAACACAAGTTATGAATCCTGCTTCTTTGTGTTCCTTCCAAAGCAATAAAATTTATTCCCAATACTAATACTGCAATTTAAATTTATTATCTTCCTGCTTTACAGTATCCATAGCAGTAAAATCTATTCCCAAGAGTATCATTCCAATTTCCAACTACTTAAGGAATTATTTTTGTTTATCTTTTAAAGCTTCAGCTATAAAATTTAACATCAACAATAACACTGCAACTTTGTGTGCCTTTAAAACTTGCCATAAATGATAAGTGTGAAAAAAATGTCAGTAAGCATACAGATATTTTTCTGAGAAAAAGCAGAATTCAGCACTTCTTTCTTTTGCATTGTCTTGTAGCAAGGCTTTTCAGCAAAGCATGGAAAACTAAGTCCTTTTTAATTGGTCATCAAGTCTTGCTGATCTCATCTTCTGAGCATTTCTGGAATTGGCCCATTTCTCCGTCTTTGTAGTTTCTGGACCCGCCCACTGTTACCATAGTCCAAACAGCCCATCGCAAGCCTGGACAACTGAGTTGGTCTTGCCCAACACTCATTCATAAGCTACTCCACAGAGTAGCTAAGAATGTCTCCAAACACAAGTTACACCTGTTTCCAGGAGAAAAGGGATAAGAAAAGTTAGATAACACTTCAAGGAAGCAGTCAGCCACATTGGAATGTAGACGCCTGGCCTAGTTTCTCTAACAAAGCAATTGCAGCAAAGGTGATTGAGGAAACAGCATTGGAGACCAGATGGGATGGGAGAGAACCAATAGGTATCAAGGATCAAATAACACCTGCGGTCTTTGAATTGCTTCTGAACCCACCAAGGCAACTGCATGAAGTCATGATTGAGAAATCAGGAAGATGGTTGTGGCCTGCAGATGCCATTAAGAGCCTGCTATTAATTTGTAGGAACTTGGTTCAGTTATTACAGGGAAGTTTGTCAGTCAATCACTCCACAGTTTGTAGCGGGAACAACATGATGTCTTATGTGTGTGCTTTGAAACACTCAGCCCTCTTCTTTACCTCAAGAGAATGAGTGGTAGGGATGGATGGGAATCAAGATGGCTAAAATGTTCATGCTAATTGAAGCTGGGGGTGGGGAAAGGACTTGGGAATTTAGTACAAATTCCATCTAATTTTGTGACTATAGAAAATGTAGCATAATTAGAAGTAAAACATTGGAGAGAACAGGCTGGATGAAACACTTGTTCTTTTCAATAGTAGCTGATTTATTTATTCAACAGATTATTTTTCATCAACTACATCAATTAAGGAACTCTTTAAAAAAATCTGTTTCTTGAAAAATTGAATAAGACATGGCTGCTGTCTCCTAAAGCTTACCATCTGGTAGGAGAGAGACCTGAATGTACAGAGAGATAAATAATAATAATAATATTGATAATAATATGAGATATAAACCAAAAGCATGCAGAACAGCCAAAACAAACACAGAAACTTATGGCATAGATTACTGTGCATGACGTGCTACTTTTTGAATGTATGAAAAAAATGAAGATCCCTGAAGATATTTGTTTAAGTATAAAAATAGGAGTGACTCCTGAGAAACTATAGAAATCAGTGATGATTGAGAGAGAGGGATTCTAGTTCAGGAAGGGGTTCTTACTGAATTGATTTTATACTTTTTGACATTTGAGAACTGCGAACATGTTATATATTCAATTGAGGGGTGGATGGTTGAGACAGAGTCTTGGGTAGCCCAGGCTGGGCTCAAACTCCTTCTGTAGTTGGAGATAGTTTTGAATGCCTGGCTCTGACTCTCAAGTGCTGGGATTACAGGCACGTGCCACTGCATGGGGCTCCCAAAATTTAAAATTAAAAAAAAAGAAAAGAAAAAGAAGAACTGAGTTGGAGGTATAGCTCTGTTAGAGCTCTAGTTAAGCATGAAGCCCTAGGTTCTGCAATGCAAAGGAGAAGAGGAGGAAAGGAGATGGGGAGAAGGAAGGAAGGAAGGAAAGAAGGAAGGAAGGAAGGAAGGAAGGAGGGAAGGAGGGAGAGAAGGAAGAGGGGGAGGAAGAAAGGAAGGAGGAAGGGAGGAAGGAAGGAAGGAAGAAAGGAAGGAAGAAAGGAAGGAAGGAAGGAAGTAGGGAGAGAGGGAGAGAGGGAAGAGGGAGGAAGGAAGGAAGGAAGGAAAAAAGAGGAAGAAGGAAGGAGAAAGGAAAGGACGGAAGGAAGAAAGGAAGGAAGGAGGAAGGAAGGAGGAGGAAGGAGGAAGGAAGAGGGGAGAGAAGAAAGAAAGGAGGAGAAGGGAGGAAGGGAGAGAAGAAGAAAAGGAAGAAGAAGACGGCAAGGAAGGAGGAAGGAGGGAGAGAAGGAAGGAAGGAAGGAAGTAGGGAGAGAGGGAGAGAGGGAAGAGGGAAGGAGGAAGGAAGAAAGGAGACAGGAAGGAAGAAAGGAGACAGGAAGGAAGGAAGGAAGGAGGGAAGGAGAAAGGAAAGAAGGAAGGAAGGAAAGAAGGAGGGAAGGAGGGAGAGAAGGAAGAGGGGGGAGGAAGAAAGGAAGGAGGAAGGGAGGAAGGGAGGGGGGAGGAAGGGAGAAAGGAAGGAAGGAAGAAAGGAAGGAAGGAAGGAAGTAGGGAGAGAGGGAGAGAGGGAAGAGGGAGGAAGGAAGGAAGGAAAAAGGAAGGAAGGAAGGAAGGAAGGAAGGAGAAAGGAAGGAAGGAAGAAAGGAAGGAGGGAAGGAGGGAAGGAGGGAGAGAAGGAAGAGGGGAGAGGAAGAAAGGAAGGAGGAAGGGGAAGGGAGGAAGAAAGGAAGGAAGGACAGAAGGAAGGAGGGAAGGAGGGAGAGAAGGAAGAGGGGGGGAAGAAAGGAAGGAGGAAGGGAGGAAGGGAGAAAGGAAGGAAGAAAGGAAGGAAGGGAAGAAGGAAGGGAGGAAGGGAGAAAGGAAGGAAGGAAGTAGGGAGAGAGGGAGAGAGGGAAGAGGGGGACGGGGAAGGAGGAAGGAGACAGGAAGGAGGAAGGAAGGAAGGAAGGAAGGAAGGAAGGAAGGAGAAGGAAAGAGGAAGGAAGGAAGGAAGGAGAGGGAAGGAGGGAGAGCAAGGAAGAGGGGGAGGAAGAAGGAAGGAGGAAGGGAGGAAGAAAGGAAGGAAGAAAGGAAGGAAGGAAGGAAGGAAGGAAGGAAAGAAGGAAGGAAGGAAGGAAAGAAGGAATGAAGGAAGGAAAGAAGGAAGGAAGGAAGGAGAGAAGGAAGGAGGGAAGGAGGGAAGGAAGGAGGGAAGGAGGGAGAGAAGGAAGAGGGGGGAGAGAAGGAAGGAGGAAGGGAGGAAGGAAGGGAGGAAGGAAGGAAGGAAGTAGGGAGAGAGGGAGAGAGGGAAGAGGGAGGAAGGAAGGAAGGAAGGAAGGAAGGAAGGAAGGAAGAGAGGAGAAAGAAGAACTGGAAGAAGGAAGAAAAAGAAGGAAAGAAGGAAGGAAGGAAGGAAGAGGAGGGAGGGAGGGAGGAAGAAAGGAGGAGGGAGGAAGGAAGGAGGAGGGAGAAGGAAGGAAGGAAGGGGAGGAGGAAGAGGAGGGAGGGAGGAAGGAAGGGAGGGAGGGAGGAAGGAAGGAAGAAAGAGGGAGGGAGGAAGGAAGGAAGAAAGGAAGGGAGGGAGGAAGGAAGGAAGGAACAGAATGTATACTCTGCATTTCTCTCGTCTAGATAGGATCCTTATCCAGATCCTGTTGTCTGTGGTACATCATATGAAGTCATTTTTGTGGATTTTCAGGAAAGCTCCAGTCTGGCTCCCGTGTCCTCTCTTGGTCACTGCGTCATCTGTGCTCTGCTGGCTCAGCCCTGCCCTGCTCCTCTGGTGTGAGAATGTGCAAGCTCATTGCTTTCTGCCTCACTCTTTTCCCATGCCTAACTGTGGCCCCTTCAGTTTCCAGCAGCCTTTCCTTTTCCTCCTTGGATTCTCTGAACTGATCTAGCTCCTTGCTTTACGTTGTTTTCTTACATGCTTCCAAAGACTCCCTTTGTTCTCCTCTTCGTAGGTAACACATCCCATCTGTAACAGATCATTGTGAGAATTGAGAGAGAAGGGTTAAAGTAAAAACAAGGAGACTACGTTAAAAAAGTTGATAAGAAGTCCTGCACGAGTCAGCAGGTCCTGCAGTGTAAATATGCTTTGCTAGAAAATCACTTTGCTTTTTGAGATGCTTTGCTGAAACTGTAACCCCCGCCCCCCGGCCTTTCTTCACCTTTGTGTGGCTCTGTATGAGTCCGCTAACTGCGTTAAGATTTGAAGCTAAGCTCCGACTCATCAGAGCAGGGCATAGGGTTCTTGCATAAGAAATAAAGCCCACTGGACTGACCGCTGCTTATGTTGCTCGACTTTCCACGACTGTGCACCTTCTGCAGAAGAAGAACTCTGCCCTGCACGCGTGCTTTGGGTTGCACAGTCATTCTTGAGACCTCAGACTCACTTCTAACATCATCTACCCCATCTTGTCCTCTTGTCTGTGTGCTGCACAGGATTTCACTGATTCCTGCGTTCCCGAGATCCATCACCTATTTCTGAGCTTTATATTTAGACACACTCGTAGTTAAGGGAGTGCACATCAGTTTTCTTTATTATTATTATTATTATTTATTATTTAGTCAATTGTGCGTGTATGTATGTGTGTGTATGTATGTGTATTTATGTATGTGTGTGTGTGTGTGTGTGAGTGTGTATGTGTGTATGTGTGTGTAGAACCTCAGACAAATTCGAGAACCACCACGGATGCCTCCACCTCCTAGTTTACTCTGCCCTGGGATTCACAGGCTCCGCCCTACCAGGACCAGAAGCGCAGGCCGCCCCCGCTTCTGCCTGGCTGTCTATACGTGGGGTCTAGGATCTGAACTCAGGACCCTCCGCCTGCAAGGCAGAGGCTTAACCTCTGAGCCACCTCTCCAGCCCCACATCAGTTTTCTTGTTGGTGATGCATACAAAGCAGAAGCTGGTGATGAATAGACATAGGCACAAAAAGCAAGAGAAAGAGAAAGCCCGCCTAAGTAGTCAGAAAGAAGTGGCATCAAGTAATGGATGTGTGCTGAGCAAGAGGAGCTGTTCTTAACTTGAACTAATGAATGATAAACATTTGTGCTGGAGAGAGGAGAGCTAGGGAGGCAGGTAGATGAGGAGAAAAAAAAAAGCTTTTGAAGTTTATACAAAAAAAAATTAAAGGCATCCAGCTAACACAGGGCTTCTTAGAGATGTACTCTTGTTTTTGGCACTCCACAGAAACTCCCATCAGTAGACATCTTTATTCCTGAGGGTTCTAAAAGGTTTGTAAGGCTCAAACAAACAGAATAGACAAACATGAACCACAAGAGCTGGAAAGGGACGAGGGGGAAGATGAGTGGGCAAGGAGGGTGGAACAGAAGGGCTACAGAAGGTCGTAGGTTATCAATCCATGCTGAAGCATGGTGGGTGGGGACTTGATTAAGAAGACTTTTGCTGCTGAGTCCTGAGAAGGGCTTGTCTCTCATGTTGATATGTTGATATATCTCTCACGAGAGAATGGAGAGTCTCCTTATATCTGGAAAGCTGCAAGCTTTTTTCTTTATTTCTTTACCTTGTTTTGCTACCACAATTTCCATTGATATAAAAATAACTGCAAGTCAGATGTGGCTGTGCACCCCCCTGTATTCCAAGTACCTAGTGAATTGACAAAGCAGGACGACTGAGGGCTAGAGCCAGTCCGGGCTGCAGAGATATGTTGAAGCCTCATCTCCTGCCAAAGCAACGGCAGAAAGACGTCAGTCACTGTGAAGTTAGTAAGGCCTTCAAACAACTTGGTCTTTGACCCTTGTTGACTATTGCAGTCAGCCTGCATGGTTGCTGATAAATGACCATCAAATGGCTTAAGAGAACAAAGGGTTTATTGTCTCTTACGATTGTCTGGTTACAGTTCTCAGTCCAGTTTGATGGAAGAGCACACACTAACTCCAGGACCAAGGGACTGGCCACACCATCTCTACATAATAGCTGAGAGAGGGATGATCCTTACTTGCCAGACCAGCATGTCTGGCCAAGTGTACAGAAGGATGCCAACTTTCTTAATCAGTTCTCAGTATTTTATTCCAGGGCTTAGTCCCACCCACCATAAGCTGGACCTTCCCCATCAGCTAGACAATCTCTTATAGGTTTGCTCTAAGCTTAACTCAACCATTAATTTTCTACAAATGTGCCCAGAGCTCAAACCCCCAAGCGTCAAGTTGACACCTGTGCCTAACTATGACATTGACTTTCTAGAACTATAAGGGAAAGCTTACCCCATTCTGCATCCTCTTCAAGGTTAATTTACATGCCCTAGTTTCTCCTTACCTTCAGTTTTGTTTTCTTCACTACCTGAAACTAACTGTATTCCTGAAATACTAAATATTCATAATACATAAGTGTTTTTCTTTCTTTTTTAATTGAAAACATGATAAATTCACCAATTTGAGACCACATGCCATTCTGAGTAGTTTGGTGGATGCTTGTGCTTTCCTGCTCTCTCCAAACCTGGACATAAGCTATTGTCCTGCACGTCCACCATGTATGCACTATTCAGCCATCTAAGCAGCTGTTTACTCTGGATTGGACACAGTCATTGCTCTCTGGAATCAGTGGCTGTGATCTCTGCAGGGGACTCTCACAGAATTCCTTCTTGGAGGAGTGGGGAGGCATACAGGACTCAGAAGGCTCTGGAACCTTTGTGAGTTCCTCCTAAAGACCCTTCCTTCCCAGAAATGATGTCAAAGATCACAACTGAATGGGGTGGACCTTTTCAAGAGTGCCTGTAAGTTCTCCACTGGACTTCCCAGTGGTGTAGCTATTTTAGGAGTCACCCAGACTCCTTCGAATGAATAAATTCATTGCTTCACCAAGCTGGGCTTGGCAGAATACTGTCTTTGGTCTGCCAGTGCCCTCTCTGCCTGGAATGAACATGTCCCTGAGAGAACATGTCCCTTATCACCATCATGATTGACAGCTGTCTCAGAATTGTAGTGCTCATGGTCAAGTCACCCCTGTTTTACTGAACAATGACTCCGCACTGCAAAAGTAGCAAGGCTGGAAACTTGGATATGCAAAGAGAAACTGCAAAGTGATAAAAGATCATGATGTGACTCATTCAGTAAAATGCCCGCTGTGCACCATGAAGACCTGCATTTGGATCCACAGCACAAGGGCACAGTGAAGGCCATGGGCAGGTTTAAGGGCCCACTGATGGGTCAAGACGTCTCTTGAGTTAATGTTAGGTCTGTTTTCATTCCCACTCAGTTACCTCATTATCTGGGATCCCCAGCGAGTTACTTTCCATCATTGAGCCATGATGCTTTCACTTCTAAACTGAATACAGACAGCCCTCACTGCCGATGACTTCCCTAGACTCTCAACTTGACCATGGCGTGAGGGAGGGTCGTAAACATTCAGTAGAAAGTTTCCTTTGAATATGGATCTTTTTTCAGGGTAAAGGACTACGATGCTAAATCTTGACGTCCTCTTGAAGGCACTTACAATGATCACGGAAACAGATCTCTGGACACATCAGTGAGGGATTTTTTTGTTTTAGCTTAGGTTAATTAAGGTGGGAAGACCTATCCTAAATGTGGATGGTACCCATGGACAGGGGGCCTTGGTGGAATAAAAAGGAGAAAGTGAGCTAGCAGGAGCATCCATCGCTCTCTGCCTCCCGACTGGATGCAACGTGACCAGCAGTCTCACGCTCCTGCCACCCTGCGTCCCATGCCATGATGAACTGTACCTTCCATCTGTGAACCGGAGCAAACGTCGTCTTCACTAAGATGTTTTTCCCTTGTGCTTTGTCATAGAAATAGGAAAAAATAACGAACACGGGAATTCTCTAGAGCCGTTGAGCGTCAGAAGCAGTGAGTGTGGCAGTTCCCGGTCAGCCTTGTGATCATGCAGGAAATCTGCTGGAAATCTATGTCCCACGATTGGCAAGCTGGGACATTTGGTAGTTTAGGACAGAATGAGATTTTGGTTTATGATATTCAACACCGTGCAGATGATTGGGGCGCAGCCCCATCGTAATCAAGGAACATCTATGTGTAGGTTATTGGCTGTTAGGCAGGTGCATCCTTTCATTCAATTGCCACACTAAATGCCACAGTCTTGGTGGCTGTACTAGAAGAATTTTTTTTACATCTCCTTACAGTCTTGAAGGCTGGATGGCCAAGATCATGATGCAGACAGGTTGCCTTCTCTTCTCCTTGATTGCAGGTGGCCATCTTTCCCTTGTCTTCTTAGATTGCTCTTTGTGTCCCAATCTCCTGGTGCTATATTGAATTGGGGGCCCATTCACAGACCTTGTTCTAATACAATGATCACTTTAATGACCCTGACTTCATATATAGTTAGTTTCTGAGCTGCTTTGAGTTAATATTTCAGTCATATTTTTTGGGGGGGGGGATACAGTCAAGCCACTAATCTAAACCTACATGAGGAACCATATGCTATAAAGTAGCACAGAGAAGGCACTTGGTAAATGGTAGTTAAAGACGCCGGCGCATCTTCTGCACTGTATTTTGTTAGGATGACCTGAGGTTTGTGAAAGAAAGTAAAGCTGCTCCCTCTGCCTTGCTGGGACTGGCAATCAGGCCTCATTTTCTTCTGTTCCACAGGGCAATTTCTTTACGTCGGTTTCTGCCTGCCTGATGTGCCACCTCCTACTGGCAGGGATAAATGCATAGACAGCTAAAAACTACCTTCCTTCCTTCCTTCCTTCCTTCCTTCCTTCCTTCCTTCCTTCCTTCCTTCCTTCCTTCCTTCCTTCCTTCCCTCCTTCCCTCCTTCCCTCCTTCCCTCCTTCCCTCCCTCCCTCTCTCCCTCCTTCCCTCCCTCCTTCCCTCCTTCCCACTCACCCTCCCTCCCTCTCTCCCTCCCTTTTCTTTCTTTCTTTCTTTCTTTCTTTCTTTCTTTCTTTCTTTCTTTCTTTCTTTCTTTCTTTCTTTCTTTCCTTCCTTTCTCTTTCTTTTTCTCTTTCTTTCTTTTCCCTCCCTTCCTCCCTCTAATTTTCTTTCTTTTGCCCCCCCTTTCTTTTGTAATGCTTCCAAATGGGAAAACCAATCTGATAAATCTCTTCAAAGCACACATTTTTGGGGACTTATAGGATATCATGTTTAGATTTTACTTTTGCTGGTCACCTGCTATGTGTCACTGGATCCCCGAGGTCATGGCGACCATCCAATTAATACAGGGAAAGCTGGTTCACTTGTACTCTGATAGCTGTTCAATATATCTTCAATTAAAACAGAAGCAAGTCAACAGTAGCAGCAACAATACAAGAGAGGAAAATAAGAGGAAAAAAAAAACATGTTGGTTCACAAATAAGGAAAGTAAACAGATCTCTTTCAGCAGGATCTTGGGAATTCTATCATGAGCTCCAGCTATGGCAGCTTCAGACCAGGAGTCGGGGCTGGGGGGCCTCAGTTCTCCTTTCTCTCTTCTTATTCCAGGTTCTTGCATTCCATAAACGTTGTCACCAGTAATATACTTTTTCTCGTGATGCTCTGATGACTTGCTGTCACTCAAAATGTCCCTGTAGCCGAGGTTAATGACTGTGAACAAGGACTTGCTGGTTGGCACCTTCCCTTCTTCAGGGGCGAGGCCAACAGAAGCTCTCAAGCCCCTCGTGCTCCTAGGCCTCTGCATCCTGACCTTCTCTGCTCTTTCAGCTAATGACAATTACAGACATTCAAGAGGCACATCGCCAAGGCAAGGGGCCTCTGCTAATTAGGCAACGTGATTAAATGGAAGTAGACTCTGATTTTTTTTTCATTCTGGTACACGTTATGTATATTTCAAGAGCAGAAATGAATCGAGGATAAGACCTAATGGTGTGGTGAATGAATAAGACAGTAATTCTAGATTTAGGGTAGAAAAAAATTTAAAAGTCCTGGTTGAAATTTTGAGAATTTCTGGATGGATAGATTCCTCTCAAGTGGAGGATGTGAAGGGCTCAGGCATGGGGCAGGTCAGGGTGGGGTACAGCTGCAGGGCAGAGAGGGCAGATGGCTTACCAGGGGTGGAGATGGATGGGCTTCCAGAGGGTGGTAAGGCATGCTGGAAGCCTGGGAGCCTTCACAGTTAGCACTCAAACGTGGCCAATAGGACATTCTTGCCTCGAACCGAGGTCTGCAGTGCATCATGGCCTCAGCATTTGGAGCAAGCGTTCCAATGAATGGTAGGGTGTTGTATGAATGTGTACTTGTATGTGTATTACATAGTAGTCATAGGTTCATAAATACAATTCTGGTACAATGTTTAACTCAAACCGGGGGATGCAGGCGATGGGTCTGTTGAAGACTTTCCCACGTTGCTGTCTCCAGGAAGCTGTCTGTAGAGGTATTAGGGGTGGAACTTGAAGTATCCCACAGGTTTGTTTGTGTTCTGACGATTTGTTCCCTCACTGGTAGTTTTGATTTTGAAGCCTGAGGAACCTCAGGAGTGGACGCTAGCTGGCAGAAGGGGTCAGTAGGAGTAACCCTTTGAGGCATATAATCCTGGCCCTGGTATATGTTTCCTGGTCCACCGTGCCTTGAGGATTCCATGTTCTCATGTCCACTGCTACTGCCATGAATTCTGACATATCTTCCTGCCGCGATGGACCTTCCAAAATGTGACCCAAAAGAAATACTCCTCCTTTGTTACTGTTGGACATTTGGACACAGTGAATCAAATGGAACCGATATAGAAGGGAACAGCTTCTTAAAGTCATAGGTGGTGCCCAGCCAGGCTCAGGCTCAGGGATGCCTGTACCTTCAATCGATGCAGTGCCACCAACATCGGGTAATCTTTGACCATGCCTCAGTTTTTGCTCAAGCTCTCCCAAGGCATTTTCTTGGAAATAGTCAAGTAGTCATTTTCAAGACATGTGTTTTACGTTCCAGCTGAGCTCTTAGGAATCAAGCTCGTAGCTCTCTTGTGGTTCTCAAGGTCGTTCTGGGAGAAGATGTTGGAAGATGTCTTTGATGGTTCATCTTCATAAGAGTTAACTAGCGAACAAGCCTCTGGGCACATCTGTGAGGGCATTTTCAGAAAACGCAGAGGGATAACTTACTTGATGATGAGTGGCAGCATCATGATGGCTAGAGTGAATAAAGACAGAGCAAGTGGGCTGGAGGACAGCGCTCCTCTCCGCCTGCTTCACAATAGTGCACACCACATGACCTTGTATCTCTGCTACCATGTCTTCCCTGCCGTTCCCTTAAACTGTGAGCCAAAATGAGCCATCCTCTCTTGAGTTGCTTCTGGTCAAGTGTTTGGCCACAGCAAGAAAAGCAACTAACACAGCATCTTTTCTCTTTCTGAGGGCCAGATGCACTGAGGGTTTGTGATTTGCCTGTTGTCTTCTGTAAGAAAGGAATGGATTACAGATCCTTGACTATGAGCACTTTCTGGAGGGCAGAAGATGGAAGGATAGATAGAGGGCTGGTTCTGCTCTTTTACTGAGGCTTATAGATATCAACTCCAAATGAGGGTCAGCAGAGGAGGGGCAACACTGCCTCAATGTAGGGCGGGATGGCAGCCTCCCCCCCACAGAGCATCCTGTCAATTCTACCTCTGTCTTCAGCCTTAAACTCTTGTCAGCCATGTGCAGCTTGCTCAACCTAGGTTCTGTCACCTCAGCGTCATATCCGCACACCCAAAAGCAGCTCCATGTAAAGACGGGTATCTTGCCTGGTGGTGACGTGTTCCCTGGGGTGTGTGATCACAGTGGCATGTCCTTATTCCTGGCTCTGCCGATTGCTATTGTCCTACTTAGTGACGTGGGAGATGGATTTGTGTACAAAAAGAATCCCAGTAGGTTTGGGGTACTCTATGAATTCCATCTATGGGGATGGGGGGAGGGGGGATGTTTTCTCAGTGGGAGAGTATTTACATAGCATGTAGGAAGCCTCAGGATCAATCCCCAGTGCTTCCAAGGGAAGTGGGCGGAAGAGAGAAAGGATTCTGTTTACTGCTCCCATTCTGCTAATTTAGGCCTTTTAGACTATACTGTATTTCCTGATATTTGGATTTGTTATTGTTTCTTTTTTAAAATTTTTAAAAATTTATTATTTATTCAATTGTGCGTGTATGCGCATGTATGTATGCATATGTATGTTGTGTGAGTGTAGAAACACGGACAAAGTCGGGAACCACCATGGACCGCCTCCACCTCCTCTTTGTTTACTCTGCCCCGGGATTCACAGGCTCCGCCCTACCAGGACCAGAAACGCAAACCCCCCCCCCACCCCCGCTTCTATACATGGGTTCTAGGATCCCAACTCAGGACCTTCCGCCTGCAAGGCAGAGGCTTAACCCCTGAGCCACCTCTCCAGCCACTGTTATTGTTTCTTAAAGGGAAATTTGGCCCCCAAATCTTATTTCACAAAGTAGAAACTGACCCCGAAAATAAATAGGCCTGCACAGGTGAGGAGTTTTTATTCCCTTGCTTGTTATTTGTTCCAGCAGCGCTCTCCTCCAGCCATTTGTTGGTGGCCGTACCCAACTCGCATCACACGTCCAGTTGCTTGTGCCCCCCAGGGTTTGTGCCTCTGGGTGTTTTAACTTCTTTCTTAGGGCATATCTATTCATCCTAAAAATGCTAAAACACTTTGAAGACAAGGAAACAAGAACCAGATGAGCTGCCAGGAGTTTGCAGCTCATGGTGGCTGGGAAACACAGAACTCAGAACTACCTTGAAACAGCTAGTGTCTTAGGCAGGTGTGTGGGGCCTGGAGGTGGTGGGCTGTGAGAAGGAGTGGGCTGGCTGGTGATGGCACTTGAGATGGCAGTCTTCCTCAGGAGACAGCTGATAGACAGTCCAGGGTCTTGTGATTTGAGGCCTAGCGAGACTCCCAGCTGAATTACTCCTCTACGTTTAGCATGCAACATAACTGACTGATGGCCACTGTGCAAAACACAGGTGGAGATGGAGAGGCGGGAAAGCAATATGGGAAAGTTGGTGGAGCAGAACCCTGGAGAGAAGTGACAAGCCTGAAATCAGAAATGAGAATGTTCGATAGTGACGGGTGAGGCCCTGGGATGTGCTAGCTGCGAGGAAGTTCTGTAACCCGGAGCCCTTCATGCTTAGGAAGCCTGAGGAAGGGATTCACGTTAGAGCCCCCACTCCTGCCATCTGTAGAGCCAGCAACAGCCTCTCCCTCCTTTCTGCACAAGGATGCATTTTGAAGAGATCACGTGAACTCAGAGAAATCATTAAAAAAAAAAAAAGCCCACAATGCAGACAGCCATGGAATCTGACTGACTGTGAACAACTAATACATTTGAAAGTATGAACGAAAGAAATACAGAGCTGGGGAAGTGGCTCAGCAGTTATGACATTTGCCATGTAAGCAAAAGCACCAGAGTTCAGATCCCCAGGTCCGTGTAAAATGACAGGCAGGCACTACAGCACACCTGTGATTCCAGCCCTAGAGGGTGGAGCCTGGGAATCCCAGAGGAAGTGGACTCGCCGGACTAGCCCTTTGGGTGATCTCTGTCTTTACTATCAATCCCACTCAGAAGAATAAGGTGGAAGAGCAACTGAGGATGATTCCGGTTATATTTTTGAGCCTTTACAAGTATACACGTGCTCCCGCACACATATCTATCCACACGCAAAGCACACATACGCACATGCCTATACCCCATACATATATACATGTAAAAATGGGAAAAAAGAGAAGTAGGTGAGTGTAAAGCAGAAAATAGAGAAAAACTTATTGAAACGAGCAAGAGGAAGCTGGGTAGAGGCTGTGACAGCTACAGATGCCAACGTGACAGGCGAAGGCTGAAGGACACTGAGAACTGTTTAGTTAGGTAAGTCTGGGCAAGTTTGTGCACATTATCCAGTTGATGTGGGAAGACCTATTCCACGGTGAATGGACCATTCGCCAGGCAGCTGGATAAGATGGAGTGTGCTGGCTCCATACTTTGGCATACTTTGGCAGACAGACTGGCAGAAAAGAAAGTTTGGGGTGGCCAGTTACCTCAGCTCCGGATGTTGGCATAAACTCTCCTGTCGTGTTGATGAAGAATAACTGAGGATCATAAGCAAGAATAAACCTCGTGTTCCCCTCAGTTTTTCAGTAATGTATTTATATCATCCACAGAAGAGAAACTGGAGCGGATCAAGAAAGACCAGATGTGACAGTGCTGGCAGAGGCGACAGAATCCTCTGAAGTGGCAACAAGAATGAGAAGCTCCGCGCATGCTCAGCACTGCGCCTGCTGTGAGAAGATGGAGTTCAGGACCCCTGTGGCTGTTGGGAAGCAACAGAGATGCCTCATTAGGGAAGAACCCACAGGCGGGCGAGGGAAAGTCAAGGGTAGTCTCTTTAGTGAGTGCTATAGCTCAGGTTGTATGTGTCTCAGAAAAGTTCATGAGTTGTAGTGTTGGTCTTCAGCTGATGGGATTATTGGAAGGAGGTGGAGACTTTAGTAGGTAGGGTCTAGTGGAAGGAAGTTAGGTGATTGCTTGGCTATGAAGGAGAGACCGGTATTCTCTATTCTCTCTCTCTCTTATCATCATCATCAAATCATGCTGATATCTCTTTCATAACTAGCTGAATTTCTCTAGGCCTTAATATGTTTGTGTGTGTGCGTATGTAGGCCAGTGGTGTGTGTGTGTGTATACATGTGTCAGAGGGCACTGTGTGTGCCTATGGAAGCCCAAGGGTGACTTCAGGAATCACCCTGGATTGCTCCACTTCCTTTCTTTGCTCCCAGTTTTTCAGGCTCTGCCTCCCGCTTGGAAGTGAAGGCTGCTGCTATTTCCGACCTGCATTTTTATGTGGGATCTGAACTCAGGTTCTGCTTGCGAGACAGAGACTTAGTCCCTGAACCATCTCTCCAGCCCCTTCTTCTTTCCTTTAAGCTGAGTATCTGAGGCATCTGGCACGGTAAAGCTGAGGCGAGAAGCCAACATTGCAGAATGAAGACACAGGCAGAACTCGCTGAAAGTAGGGTAGAGAGGGCCAAGTGAAGGATGCATTCGATGACTGAACCAGGCCACCTTATCTGTCATTTAGGATGGACGAGAACCTTATTCAAAATAGCAATTCAGAATGGATCTCTTGGGTTGCTGTTCAGGGGACAGTCACTTTGCTCTGGATTTCGTGACATGGGCCCATCCAGAAGTTAAAGCAAATGTAACAGAAAACAAACAGCAAGCGAGCCCCTCTGAACAGAGGGAAGGCGAGGTGGGCTTTTGCAAGTCAGTGTTGTAAGGGGTGACTTGGTTCTGGAAGGAGGTAGCACTGCCGCATGGCTTTTTGGGAAGGCAGCTGGTGAAAATGCTGTGACCGGAGTTGATTTAAGGGGTAAAAGTTGAGAGGCGAGGGACAATGGAAGCCGAAGGGCTTCTGCGAGCACTTCTTTTGTTCATGGGCGAGATGTTGCCGTGGGGTTCAAGGGGAGTGGGAGGGCACGCGGGGGGAAGTGGGAGGGATGATGGATGGCCGATGAACCTATGAAGAATGAGGCGAAGCAGCATGAAACCATTTGTTTGGGCTTTATAGATTTTCTAATAAAAACGTCAAGGTTTTTTCACACCATTTCGAAAATGTCATCAAATGCAAAACAGTCTTCCTTGTGCTGGTGACAAAGGCTGCATTTCCAGTGGTGATTCCAGTCTGAGATGCCGTCGCCAACCCCTGTCAGGTTTTCTTCCAGCTCAAACCAGGGGTCAGGTTGGGTCCAAGACCCTTCAGGTTGACCTTTGACCCTTCACAGTAAACTAAGCCTCTCGACAGAACCCAGAAGTCTCCTTTGGTGTAGAGCATTTGGAAAAGGAAGAGGGTCGGGTTAGCTTGATGGAAACATTGCTAAACACAGCAATTCCACATCTGAACCACATGTGCCAGTGAAGGGCTTGCCTGTCTCTGAGTCACCAAAGAGGGCTTTTTCCTGAAGATGCCACCAGACAATCTCGCTATGCTCGTCCTTATCTCTAGTCTCGTCCTACCTTGCAATTGTCTCTACACAGTCTCTCAAAATGATCATGAATGGGGCTAAGTAGATGGCTCAGTGGTTAAAGTCTTTGCCTCTGAGTTTGCATCTCAGATCCTATGTAAAAACTCCAGGAGGAAATGACAGTGGCCTGCAGCCTGGAAGACAGGGCCTGGGAAACCCTGGAGCGAAGCAACAGGGAGGCAAAGCAATCCAGGCTGATTCCTGAAATCACCCGTGGGCCTCCATAGGCACACACTCAAGTGTCTCTTGTACACACTCCTGCAGACACATGTGCACCTACCCACATGCAAAACACATACATACACACGCATGCACAAGGATGCGAACAATACAAATCATCATGAATGTAATTAGCTCAGAGGTCTCTGCTCACATGACAGCCCAGTACAAGCCTTCAGCTTGCTTTTTATTTTTTCCTCTTTATAATATTTTCTTTTAATCTAAGAAATCTGAATGCTACCATTTCAAAACACAACACACCTCATGTGTTATGAAAATATACACAGCATCGTTTCTCCACCGTGACGTTCGATGTTTCGTCACAGCCCACCTCAAAGTGAAGGTATATGTATTAAAACTACCCAGTCTTTGCTCAGTTTTTATCATAAGATTAACACTTGTCATAGATCTTCTGAGAAGAATCACTAAGACCTCACAAAAAATATGCCAAATGTCTAAATATGAAAAAGGTGAACAGTTGTAAGAAAAGACTTGAAAACCAAACATACATGTCTCAAACATTGAAACTGCTACCATTTAGGGCCACATGTATGTTAGCTATATTTTAACAAAAAAAAAAATGCTCTTTAGTATTTGTGGTGTGTTCACCACAAAGAGCACTTGAATGTGTGCCTGTGGAGCCCCAAGGGTGACATTGGGACTTGTACTGGATTTTCCTACTTCCTTCAGTGTTTTGCTCTGGGGTTTCCCAGGCTCTGCTTTCTAGGGCTGAAATTGCAGGCTACAGTCATTTCCGCTCAGCAGTTTTACATGTGTGAAAATTGCTTTAACTAATTCAACCAGTTCTCCAGAACCTAGTTTTTTTTTTTTTTTTTTATTTTAGAGACATATTGGGTCTTAGGTAGCCCAGGCTGACCTCCAATTTATTATATAGGTGAGAATAACTTTGAGTGCCTCATCTTCCTGCTTCCACATCAATATGCTTCTATTTTACTTACGTGCTACCATACCCAACTGCAGTCTTAGCTTTTGAATTTTGTCACATGAATCCCACGCTTGGTCAAGTTCAACCAGTCTCTGCTTCCACTCTTTGCACGTCCAGCTTTCCACTGCTAATACCTTAGCCAGTGTCTCTGTTATTCCTTCGAGCTCTGTCTTGGAGGCCACCTCTTTCATGAAAGCATAGCTGATCTTTCAATGAGATTCCACTTTCATTTGTAACCGTGGATGTGAGTTGGTACCCTCACTGCTCTACTTTAATGAGCAGCTGTCCTAGTTCTCACACGCTGGTCTAATCCAGACACTCATCCCTGTAGAGTATGCCGCACACATTTTGGAGCCCCTTTCCTGTTCCTCATGCAATAGCATGTGGATCCGAAGAAGGAGAGCAGTGAGGATTACTCACGGCCTGTCTGGAAGACAGAAGCATCAGTGCGACAGGCTGGTTGCCATCTGCTCCTCTAGAGCCACCCAAGTGTTGGTGGTGTGGATTGGAATGTCTAGTTCTGTTCTGTGAAGGAAGAAAACTTTGAGAAGCTTCACAGAGCTGTTTCTAGACATAATTTCACTGCATAGGTAACCACTGCAAGGATCACTGGTAATGATCGATTAGTCATAAACTGGATAGTTGTCCTAGATCTACTAGTCCGATTATGACAAGAGTCTTGGGTACATCTGTGTCTGTATTTGCCATATCTGGATGGGATTGTGACTTGTCATTATGGCAACCTGACTAAACAGGAGGACTGTTTTAGGTGCAAGTTAGAGAATTAAACAGTTTTGTGTGTGCATCTATTTATCTATCCATCTATTCACTTATTCACCCAATAGATATCAAGTGTGTCTGCCTTTTACCAGGAGGATGCAGCAGTATGCAAAACAGCCAGAGTCGCTAGCCTCATGCACGTGCCAGCAGATGCGTATGCTTATTCAGCCATCTATGTCCACAGGGTCTTCATCTACATCTAACAATTTTCAAGGAGAAAAAAAGAGGTATGGGCACAGAATGTGTATAGTTGTCTTTGTTCATGTTCCTAAACAATGCAGACTAACAGCTATTTGCATTGCACTTGTATTGTTAGAGATTATTTCAAATGTAATTGAGGATGTATATAAATTTTAGGCCAATACTAGGCCACTTTATATAAGGGTATTGATAAGCCTTGAATTTTACCTTCCCTGGGGGTTCTGGAAGTAATCACCTGCAGATTCAAGTGACAGTTGTATATCTACAGCTCTCGGGTGGTACTCCAAAGACAGGTGGCAAGAGAAAGAGAATTGGATACTGCTTGAGACAACACTAGTGCTAGTTGCAAGAAGTTGCAGTTGAAACAGTGGCATCCGAACAGAGACGCAGAGGCAGTAAGCAGGTGACTGGAAAATTCTAGGGAACTGCAAAGAGAGAAATCGAGGTAGGCAACTACTAACTGTGTGACCCTGGCTGGGCAAGGTAGCAGATGCTAAGACCCTTAGGTTTCATAGCGTAAAACAAGGCAAATGAGTCTTGCCTGGTAAGGTCCTTTTGAGAGCAAATATAGTAGCACATATCAGGTGCTCAACACTGGGTGGGAAGGGACTAGGTGGTTATTACTGTGGACAATGCAGATTTTACTCTTCCTTAAAACCCTTCCTATCCTTAATCTCTCTGGGTCTCTTTCTCAATCTGTACATGAGAGAACTAACCTTTATCCCCTCATTAAAAAGCAAAAATAAATAAATAAGATGCCAAATGAGGGAGCAACTCTAATAGGGTATTGTGCAGCTGGATACATGGCTCAGGGGTTAAAGTCTTCACCCCCCAATAAAAGGGTCTGAGTTCAGATTTCCCAGATCCTAGGTAAAAATGTCAGGTGGAAATGGTAGCAGCTTGTACATCTAGCCCTGGAAGGAAACCCCATAGTAAAGCAATAAGGAGGAAGAGCAATCCAGGGTGATTCCTGATGTCACCCTTGGGCCTCCACAAGCACACAGGCTTAAGTGCTCTTTTGTCCATGCACATGCTCGTGTGTGCACGCACACACACACACACACACACACAAAGACTGCGTTGAGCCACCTTTAGTCAGAAGGAAGCCCAGCACAGAGGCCAGGCAGGCTGCAGAGAAATCACAAGACTCGGGTTCTGAAGGCTTGGGGTTCAGATCCATAGGGACAGATCTGCTAGCACAACAGAAAACTGGGAAGAAAGCCAGCCCCAAGGTGGAGGCTCAGCTGAAAGGCAGGCTCACAATGCAACCAAGCCCTGATGCAAACAGGAAGCTGGCAGCCGAGGGGGGCCCCAGAGTGAGCAGGCTGGGGGGCAGCAGACCAGGAATGCAGAGACGACGCATCCTCTGTAGGAAGAGAGGCCTGCACACAGGGATGGGGGAAATGAACACTGCTATTCAAGCAGAGAATAAAGCTGCTTCCTCTTTCATTTTTCCTGAAAAGGCCAACAGAAACCTGCCTATTTTGTAACTCCCCTCCTCCACCCGACCTTTGTTGGGAAAGGGCTTTTCTCCTTCTCTCCCTTACCCACTTAGGCATCCACCTGGTAATTAGTGGACTATCACCTCATCCCCAGACCTGCTATTACTCTGTTGATTCTGGAGGCTGGAAACCTGCCCCTGCCTTATTATTTAGAGAACTGCCCAATAGAAGCATCTAGCAGATGACTGACTCCCAGTGACAAAAGGCTCTGCACCTAAAAATAATACAGGGCGTTGCAGAAGGATTCACGGTGGGAACACCTGAACAGCCCAATTCCTTTCTGTCTTCCAATCTCCTGTCAGTCTCAAAATTGATAGAGCAGCCAAAAGCTATTGGACAGAGTTATGTTGGCAATCACCTTTCTAATTCTTGCATAGAGGTGCCAATATGTCAGGAGGACCGGGCAAAGGGACAACAGGGCAGTTTTATTCAGTATCATTATGAGCAAGTTTGACTGGCTAGGAAGCCCCCGATCTTTACCACGGGAGGGGGAAAGGAGGCGATGGGTGTGTGCGAGGGGGGTTTCCACATGGACGCCTGTTTCCAACTCTAGTAGCCCTTCCCTGTGCAAAAAAAGGAGATTGCAAACAAAAAGGTTATTCAACAGTTCTCCGAATAAATCCAAAGGTAACAAGAACGAACTGAGCAGATGTTAGGAGACTGAGCGCTACTTTGGAAAATTGCCGAGATATTTAAAAATAGTGCTTTCTTATCAACCCAGGCACAATGCTAAAAGTCCTTTAAAATAAACCTCCCCAGATGCCACCTGCATGTGACATGGTGGTAGGATGAATGCCAGGGTGGCCACTGATACTGGAAATGTTCTTAAGAAACAGCCTCGACTGATTGTTCCGGCACAAACGAACCACAAACTAATTTATGTATTGCTGCACCTGCAGCAGAAGGGGCTGGTGGAGGAGTCGGACCAATTTACAGTTGACTAGTGCTGCCTCATTCTTTGCAGATTTTGGCATTTAACTATAATTAAGATTTATTGTTCACTAGCTTGCAGGTCAGGGCAAGCATGACAATATGGGTAACTTTTCTGTTTACTAGTAAAATGTCTGGAAGGAGGAAGCCTCCTGCCTTCCAAGCAGAACTTGACAGAAATAAATAGCGCCTCTTCACTCCGGGACGCGTGCATTACCGATTTTAATCAGACGTGCAGAGTCACTCGAAGGGAGGGCAGGGACAAATCGGAAGGAGCCAGTGAACTGTGCTGTCGCTTTTGCACCAGAGGGGTACGGGCCAGAAGCCAAATCAATTATTGCTGATCTTCTGGATTTGGGGAGAGGACGGGCGGCTTGGTGTGGGAGGGAGAGAGCCCTTGACGGCTGACAAAGGTTAAGCAGGACCAGCAAGCTGGTTTTCACTGCTCTTCCTCACGCCACCCAGAGGAGACTGTCCATCTCTCACCACTCCCAAGGATGCCCTTGGAACAAGTCAGATGGTCCCAGGGGGAGGGAGGCAGGCTTAAAGCGGCCTCAGCCACTCACTTGCTTTCACTGTCTGCAGAGAGGCTGTTCAGGTGACTCATGATGCAGGGTGCGGGTGAGAACCCCGGCTAGGAAAACAGACCCAGGAAGAGGGAGCAGGTCATCCCCACTGGTTTATCAGAAGGCAGACATCTGCTGTTTTCTTGCAGCATTTCTTGCTGTTTTCTTGTAATTTATTAGCTATTATCCTCTGATCTCCTTGGTGTACTTCCGTGTCTATATTGATCAGAGGACTATAATTTAACTGGACCAGAGATTTGGACTCGGAGCTTTTTCTGTTTCTCCCATTCCCTTTCAAAGAAGGGAGGAAAAGTGCTTTTTTTTTTTTTTTTTGGTGTGATGCTCTAACTACAGAAGGTATTTTCACTTGACGTAAAATGCCTTCGTCACTCACGTTGTTCTCTAACAGATTTAAAATGAGGCTTGGAAAAAGCAAGGTGTCACTTTAGAAAATAAATGAAGGATGTGATACCTGAGAAAACCTTGCAGTCCCTGCTCAGCACCTGCTAATATTCCAGCTACCAATGCATGGAAGTTGAAGAGGGATCTTTCTATTTGTGTGAGTCAGCATGGTCGGGTTGCCTGATTTTAAACATTTGTTTTTCTCTTTACTAGAAAAAGATCTTGCGATCGTAAGAAGCACAAGAGAAGTTTTGTTTAGACATAGAGGCTATAAAATGCTTTTACTCCTCCGAAGGAAAATTCCTCATCTGTTTCAAGAGCTGAAGATTTTTATGAAAGTCTTTCTGAATCGCAGAAGAGGAGAATTTCATCATGGAAGGATTCTTGTGTTTGTATTTGGCTATGAACAGTATTTTAAAACCTTTTTTTAAAAAGCAAATCTCAGTGCTGCTCAAGTCACTGTCATTGTTTACAGCCAGAATTTGCCAGTTTAAAGGAACATGGTCCTGTCCCAGGAAAGAGAGACAGAGTTGTTCAAGGAAGCCTCACAGAGGGCAGAGCTGACCCCGCAAGCAGGCCTCACTTGTCAAACCCTGGGACTTTGAACTTGGAGACGCTTTGCAAGGTCATTGCAGCGAACACAAACAGCCAGCACAAAGCTCGCTGCTGACACAAGCAAAACACATTTATAAACACGCGTCTCTGCCATGGTAGATGCAGATGCTGGGAAAGGACGCGCAGGACACCGCAGCCACGTGGGGGACAGGACATCAGCCGCCCTTAGGTACAGGAAGAGAGACGGTGGGAGGGAGCTGCCCACGCTCTGAACAGGTGGGAAGCCGGAGAAAAATCACTTTGCTCTCAGCTGGGGAGGGCTTTGTGGAGGAAACAGGATTTCAGGAGCTGCTGGAATGATTGCGGGAGACAGCTTGACAGAATGGGACGGGGCAGGAGTCCAAGCGCAGGGACTCCTGCCCAGGGGCCAAGGAAATCTCGAAGGAGGGAATATGTGCTTGGTTGAAAGGGCAGTGGGACCAGTTCCAAGGGTGGAAGAGAGACTTGGATGCTCTGATAGAGATGATCCTTTTCCCCTCAGATATAATCACCGTGTTCCTTTGTTACTGAATAAATAATGACCTTGTTATGGCCCTGGGCATTTGGGTTTTGTATTATAAGAGTAATGCAGGAGGCTGGGGATGTTGTTGCTCAGTGGTAGAGTGTTTGCTTAGTGTATACAAATTCAATCCCTAGTACTACATTTAAAGAAAGAACCAGTGGGCTAGGGGTGGAGTTCTGTGGGAGAGCCTGATGCTTAGCATGGGTGAGGTTCCATACACAGAAGGAAGGAAGGGAGGGAGACAGGAAGGAAAGAGAGGAGGAGGGAAGAAAGAAGGGGCACTCACTTTGGTTAAAAAATGAGAATTATTCATTAGACTTCCTGGAAGAGCAGTCAAATGGGCCAAAACAAGGAAAACAACACCCTGGCTTGAAAATGCTAAAAGAATTGGGAAATAACATAAGAATAGGAATGTAAATAGCAGTTTGCTTTCTTAAAGAAAAAAAATAGACATCACTTACATTAACAACAAAGTTGTTAAGAACATTGATTTTCACCAATGGTTTACTGAGAGACTAGTTATTTTTGCAAATGCTTGCACATCAGTAGTATTCTATGATGTAACGAAGGAGCTGAGTTGACTTACTGAAAAGGAAGATTCGTTTTTTGCTTGCTTTCTAAGATTCTGGTCCAAAATCACATGACTCCATGGCTTTGGACCTTTGGCGTTGATGGGGAGGGCACATTATGATGGAAGGTAGCAGAGTCAAGTGAAAAAGATGATCAACAAGTGCCCCACAGTCTTAGTCTAGGGACCTCTCACTCCCCCCACCTAAAAACCTTTCATTCATTAAACCAAACCATAGCACCTTCTGAGGGGTAGAAACTGTCAGTGATTATAGTATGGGATCACGAACTGGTACCTTCTTCACCTTAACCTTTCCCACGTGCGATGGGGAACATTTATTGAGACCTGAGCCAGTATCTCTACCCCGTCTGTCTCTTGGACCTCTCCTGAGAACTGCCTGGTCAAACCCTGTATCCATTTTCTCTTGGGCTTCTTCTTATTCATTATTTTGTGGGGATTCTTTGTATGTTAAGGATTCCTATCTCAATGTGCAACAGCCACACTTAGCTGCACCCTTGCTGATATTCAGTAGGAACAATTTTCTTAATTTGCCAGTGGCCGGGAAGATGGCTCAGGGGTTAAAAGCTTTTACCTCTCAAGTGAAAGGACCTGAGTTTGAATCCCCAAATCCCACGTTAAAAAAATGTATGTGAATATGGCAGGGGCCTGTCATTCTGGCTCTGGAGGGCAAAGCAATAAGATGCAGGACAAACCAGGATGATTCCACATGTCATCCTTGGGTCTCCAAGGGCCTACACACTCAAGTGTCTCCTTTACCCACATGAATGCAGGTATGTACATATTAGACACATTCACACCACACCACACACACACACACACACACACACACACACACACACACACACACACACTTCTTTTGCAACTGTTCCCTTGACCACTTACAAAGCACTTGAATGTGCTTTTGTCATTAATATTGCTGGCTTAAAGGGAGCTCTTCACAGGACCGAACCCAGTGCCTGTTACTCAAACATAAATATTTTTTGTCATGCAGACTTTGGCATTCATGGTCACAGGCTGTTTGAAAGCTTTTCTCCTTGTTTTGCGGGAACCTTCTGACATGGTGAGCAGCTTCTGAGACTCACTGCCCTTGTTCACTCTGCACCTCTCTGTTCCCAGAACCAAGAACATGGACGGTTGAGGCTTCGCTATCTCATCCCTAAAACCCAAAGGTCCCAGAGCACTTTGGGTTGCACTATACACTCGGTCGGCACAAATTCAGCTTTCCCTCCACATCTGTTATATAGCCTTCTTTAAACAGTGTCTCCGGGTCACCATGATTATTGAAACCCAGCACTTGTCTCTGAAGAGAATACGAATGGGTTTTTTTCCTTCCTACTTCTTCAGTTTTAGCTAGTCCAAGCATTGACTTCATGTGGTGTCTTCCCTGCCCAGTCTCACACCCATGCAAGTAGGCAGTACGTGAAGGTACCACAAGTCTTTCTGCAAGGGGAGCCAGCATTGGGACAGATGCCACAGGTGGGGCTTGGGTCAGGATCCGTAAAGACTGGGTCCCCTCCAGGGAGGCTGGCTCTGGACATCCCAGGGTGCTTGTTAACAGATGGCTCCAGAAGGGCAGATGAACCAGGTTCCTCCTCTTCCTGCCTTCGGCCTTCCTGCCTTGTATTTCCTCTTCCTAAGTTCCTCTCCCCCAGCATTCTTCCTCTACCTTCTTCCCATCCACCCCCCTCTGACGAGAGTTTTCCTCTCTCTTGATGACTCTTCTCTTCCCCTTTGCTTTCCCAAGCTTTCTCCCTCATTCCACCTTTATTTCCAATTTAAAAAAAAAAAAAAACACTTGGTCATCAGACACCTTACACACTTTCTGTTCCATTGTATTATTGCAACCTCAGAGCATAACAGAGTTTATTTCCTTTTCACATGGAAAACTAGAAGTGTTAGGAAGCAGAACATACTAAAGAGATCCAGGGAGAGGGTGGTTTGGAACCTTCTTTTTGTATTTATTTATTTATTTAGCGTGTGTGTGTGTGTGTGTGTGTGTGTGTGTGTGTGTGTGTGTGTGTGAGAGAGAGAGAGAGAGAGAGAGAGAGAGAGAGAGAGAGAGAAAGAGAGAGAGAGAGAGAGAGAGAAGTCTCTGTGTCTTCCTGTGGAGGACCAAGGGTGACTGGGAATTATCCTAGATTGCTTCTACCTCCTTTTTTGCTTCGCTCTGGGATTTCCCAGGCTCTGCCCACCAGAGCCAGAAGTGCAGGCCTGGGCAGTTTCCACCTGGTGTTTTTTTAACGTGGGACTGGGATCTGAACTGAGGTCCTTATGCTTGTGAGGCAGTCTTAACCATCTCTCCAGCCCTGGAATCCACATCTTCTGACTGAGAGTTTGCACTTGTGGATGTGGGGGTGTGATCTGTGCATGGGGAAGTGTCTTGCCCAGCATTGTAGAGGACTCTTCAACTTCACCCATGGCTGGGCCTGAGGACTAACTCCCTTTCCTGCCCCCACCTGCGACACTTCATTCTCACCTGTCTGCATTCTGTTCTTGTTTTCCAGTCTGTCCATGAAGGACTGCAGCTTCCTGCCCACATCCAGGGAGGTGTTATCACTTTGCAAACAAAACATGTCCTTCTCTCCCTGGAAGATGGCTGTCTGCAGAGATTTCCTGCAGACTGCTGTGCTCACTGAGGCTCAGGATTCTTGTAAACTGTAGTCACAGAGGGTGGCACTTCCTGCCAGAGGGAACTGTGTCCTCTTCCTGACCTCTGTCTTATTATCCCTTGTCCTCCATCTGAGGATCCCTCTCCCACCGCATGGAGGCCTTTGCCCTATCCGAGTCAGGTCACCCCAGGCAGAGAGAGAAACCATGTCATTTGGAGGTGACAAGAGGCAGACAGACATTGCAAAGAGGGTTCCTGACTCTGTCTTCGCTGGCCATTCAGACCCTCTCCCAAAGCACAAAAAGCCGAGACACAGGCTGGCTCCTGAGTTGCAACACAGTCTGTTATTCTACCAAGACATATAGTCAGAGAGAGCAGGGATCTCGCGGAAGTTTTAAAATAATGTGATTCTGGTCCTCAGCTGCAGCTGCAGCATAGCGGGGACTCTACTCCAGGGCAGGCTGCAGGCCGTCCCTCCCTGCTCACGACTTGTGTTTTGCCTCCAGCCTGGAAATCCTGGTGGCTCTCTCCCCCTCTCTCTTTCTCTCCTGGTCCTATAGTCTAGGTTTTGGAGAAGGGCAGGGACGACGGGGAAGCAAACTCTGTTTTTTCGAGTGGGGTAAAGTCTTTTACATGAAGAAATAAAAGAATGGCATTAATAGCTTGGAAAACAACGGTAATATTTAATTAACCTTTGGAAATGGCTGATCTGCACATCTGCACGCGTCGGCGCATCCTCAGAACAGCGGCGCTGTGTGTGCCGAGGCCAAAATCAACACACTGGGGCTGAGCATTTCCTCCGCCGGGATTACACAGGGGGAAAATAGTAGGAATAGATCCTCCCTCCCTCCCCCTTCCAAATCAGTTGTTTTACATTTAAAAATTCATACAATCCAGCTGCCCCGTTGGGGTTGGATGTGGCCTGTTGTGCCGCACATCTGAGGACCCCGAGTTGAAGGCTGGTTCTTTCCCCTGTCATTGGAGCAGACAGGCCTCGGGCCCCCTGGGGGCGGGAGGGTCAGTTCTGATGACAGCAAAAATCAGCTCGATGCACTTGGAGCTCTCCCAGCGAGGCGCACATCCACAGGACATAGGGAATTAGACTCATCTGCAAGTGTCAACGTGTGGCTTCTTCAGTGATTTTTTTTTTTTCTTGCAAAGGTGGCGCACACTCTTAGTTTGAGAAGTCATGTCATGCAGGGAGCAAGGAGGTTGGCTCATTAAAATATCACCTGGCTCAAGTGAATCAGTGTTGACGGGATTGTTGAAAGTATTCCTCCCTCCCTTCTCTGCGTACCTTGTGGGGCTGGTGAGCCATGTTTATCAACTTGTTACTCCCATCACAGGCTGAAATGGATGTCTCCTCTTTATGCTCAGTACCCCATACCCACTTTCATGGGTACATCTCAAGAGGAAGTAGAAGCCTAAGGTGGTGAGTGGTGGCTGAGTATGTGCATTGCCTATTATCCACAACCCTAAAAGAGAGAGCTAGGGAGGGTAAGATTTTGCTCTTTGAAACTCAAGAATTTAAGAGGGTAGACATCAAGAAAATGAATATGGCAAAGCAGGTTGGTATCTTTAGCTGTACAACACACCAATCAAGCTGTGGAATGCATTATGATATGTAGAGTCCTTTGTTATGCTCATGCCTGGAGTCCCAGAATTCCAGAGGCAGGAACAAGAAAACCACTGCACTGTTTGAAGCCAGCTTGTTTTACATAGTGAGCTTCAGATCAGCCTGGTCTATAGAGTGAGACCCTCTCTCAATAGTAAGTAAATAAATGAAAAACTAAAGTTTAAGAAAGGAAATAATCTGTGATGACTTTTGTTTGTTTTTATGTTTTACATAACCTTACAAAAATGTTTGAAAGTACTAAGGAGCTTGTGGAAAAATTAAAGCTTTAGGGAAGATTGAGGCAAATAAAGACTTGGTCTGAGTGGAAGGTAAGAAGCACAACTGGTTGAATATAGCAATAACTTGATGGCTAAGGTCATCTTTTCCCTGGTTGAAAGAAATGTCGCCACAGGGCATCAAAACCACTATAAGTGATCTTCTCTCTGTTGTTTTTATAGGATCAAGCACATAGGAGATCAAGGAGTAGACTTGGATGTAAGAAGTCTTGGTTGAGATGGTGGAAGTAGCTCTTGAGTGGGGGTGTGTCCATCTCCCGTGGCCCAGAAGTGACATAACTATGAAGTCCTTCAGTGGAGATTGCTGGGTTAAGAGTCAAAGTCTTTTGGCTTCCTGGAAACATAGAAGATTTTCTGGAGGTAGACAGAAAATTCATGATTTGATCATACACCTCCATTTAGACATCATTTAGTCTCCGCTTCAAACCTATGAGGTAGGTTTGCACAGGCAAGGAGTTGCAGGCACACAAGGATGAGTAACTTGTCCAAGAGCGTGTGTTGAGCAATGATTCTGAGTTAAGAATGGAAGAGCCGAGTTGTAGATGAGATGAAGGGCTTGCATTCGTGAAGTGGATCTTCTTAGTTTTAATTTATTTTCATTAACCTCGGCTACTCACCTTGCCTCCACGGTATGCGTCCGGAGGTTCCAGCATTGAGCTTTCAGAAGCTTATCCTGGCTCCCGTATCTAGGCTGGGGCAGTGAGTCTTTTCTTTATGAAGGCAAAACAAGGTAGAGCTGAGTCTTTCCATCCCAAATACACAAAGGGATAAAAGTGAAGAAAAGCAAGATGCGAAGACATTTGAGAAGGGAAAGCGACATCTGAGCGTGGTATTGGTTTCTTACTTTCAGAAAGGGAAGCTCAGCTTCAGGAGGGAATTAGAAGACTATTGGCAAGCCAAGGAAGACACCAATACTGGCAGAAAAATTAATGGCTTCCAACTTGAATGTCCATTCCAGACCCATCTGACCACTGATCCTGGTGGCTTCGGTGCGGGACAGTGGCACCCGAGTTCCTAAGAACACGACAGTGAAAACCTGGGAGGACCCTCATGTACAAACTGGCTGATGACCTTGATATGTAGTCTGGGCACATGATTAAGTCGCTCAGAATCAAAAAAATATGATAATCTGGGCAATTTCTCAATAAGGAAATAGTTCATTTTGGGTACTGTAAGAGAGCACGCAAAAGGTTAAGTTCTAGATGGTTGGCCTGGGTGGTTCTGGAGACTGGGAAGTCCAGTTGCATGGCGCCAGCATCTTGTGAGGACCTTGGTACTCCCCCTTATGCCATGGGGGAAGCAGAAGGCCAAGGAAAGCATGGAGGTCCCATTTGCTCTTTTATTATCAGTAGCCCACTCCAAGGTCATTACCTTGCTCCAGGATAAGAGCACTGATAAATTCGTCTTACAGGTATTGACTACCCTTCAGTGCTGTGACAATAGAATTCATTTTCAATGTGAGTTCTGGACGGGATATGTGAACCAGGATATAGACTTAAACCAACTACCAGGGAACAGCTTCTGACACTGAACTAGTGGCCACCACAAGACAATGGTGACACGCCTGTGACACCAAAAGTCAGCTGTGAATACTGATAGTGAAAATAACCACCAAAGGCTAGGGGACGTCTTCAGTGCTCCACGTATTCATGCCTGCCTAATTCCCCAAGCTGCTAAACTATCACTTTCAGTGATTAGCTCTCTCATAAAATCTAAGTTGACTCCCAGGAGGTGGGGAAAGGAAACTGGATGTGCATACAGAAGAGTGGAGGCTGTGCAGACGTGTATGTGCGCGTGCATTTTTGCATGCAAGTGGCGAGAAGTTGAAGGTCTGAGCAGTTTGCTGAGATTCCCCAGAATACAGAAGGCTTGTGGTGCATATGGGAGAACTGACAAGTATAGCAGAAGGTGAGGAAATGGCTGGAAGCAACACTAATGCCACTCCATCTGGAAGGAGGGGGACTGTTTAGTACGTCTGGAAAGCATTATTTCTGCAAATAGCTCAACCTCTATCAACTTTCAGGCAGGGATCCCGGTCTGCTGCCAAAATGAGATCTCCCTGACGGCAATGTGGTGGGAGACGCTGAGCAAATGAACTAATAGCACAAAGCAGGAAATCTGTGGAGATGGCAGCCGTGCAGGTACCACACAGCAAGCACCTGCCTCTCTCCAAAAAGACAGCCGGGGCTTCACATTGCATTAGGCTGGGGCCATGCCGGCGGAGGGCTCAACCTGGTGAGTTTGGAGCTCTGCAGCCATTTCCAACAATTTTTTTTTTGCCAGTTTTTGAAGCTCAGAAAAGACCCAAATAGAGTTAGCCAAATGGTTTTCCTGCATCGATTTTTATACCCGGGGGTATTTTGAAGGAAATTAAATCCATGTGTTTCTGATTCGGTTGCCATCAGCGCAGGAAAATGTTGCTTTGCGAGAGTGGTGGTGTGCCGTGGGTGCCTTCGCACTGTGTTGCTAAATGCCATAAAAGCGTCTAGCCAGACACGGAGGTGCAAGGAACCGGGTGTGCTGCGACTCGCCATTTCCCTGCCTGTCCAGAAGGCAACATGTTTTTGTCATTTGCATCCTTTCTGAATGTAGCACAACATGTTTGCTCGTGCCTGTTAATCATCTATCATTTCCAATTTGAATGAAGCAGTATTAGTGTGGATGATGAGAAATTGCCCTTAACCACTAATAGCTGGATGGGATTCATTCATTCATGTGAAACCAGACACGAAGGCAGGCGCTGGTTTCTGGGTCCCGGGATGAAGTTTGTTTCCCCAGGGAAGGTCGCTGAGGGCTAGGTGCTGCATCACCTCAACAGGTAAGCTGAGCAAAGTTGGAAAAGCCTGTCTGGGCACAGGTTGTGGGCAGTGGATGGGGAGGGGAGCCATGGGAAGTGGATTCTGCTTGCCAGCTCAGAACTTTCTCTTTCTCGATCATCTGATGAAATGCCTTTGGCTAGGACTCTTTCTAGGCCTGCCATTCCCAATTCGGAATTAGTTATACACCTATCATAAGCCAAAGAACACCTGCATTAAGTCCCTGGTCCATTCAAGGATTTATCCTTGCTGTTAAGAGCCAAAAGATGAAAATCATTTGCCTCTGAAGAAAGGATGTGAGAAAAAGAGGGAGGGGACTAATTTTTTGAATATTGATTGTAGGAGATAGAGCTAGGAGGGTCCAACGTTCAAGGCCGTCTTCTGCTACATAGTGAGTTCAAAACCAGCCTGAGCTACTTGAGATCTTGTCTCAGAAAAATTAACGTCTATTTCCTATCTAATCTGTCATCTGTCTATCTAACGATCATCTAACTGTACAGTGCTAAGGCATCATCTTCCAATTTTGTATCATCAGCTCAAGAGCTTTCTAAGGAAGGCATTAGCGTCCCTATTTTCTAATGGAATTTTATCAAGGACTAGGAAGATGAGTAATTTGTCCAAGGACGCAGCTTGAAAATGGAGGAATTGGGATTCTCTTTTCTCTCAAAGCTAGTGTTAGTTTCTCTCTCTACTGTTCTTTTCAATTTAATGTGATGAGTGTTATGTAAAGATGTACGATCTGTAGCATTTTGTGTCTGGAATCATGGAGAGAGAGTATTTTAACTCTTTGGGGACACTGTCAGATTCCAGAGAAAGTGGCATTTGTTTGGGTTTTGAGATCAGATGGCATCTCTGGGATGGTTTGGTCCACCTCCGCTGTGCTGCATCTTGGCACATTCAGTGGAAAAGAGGCTTCCTCCATTTTCCTCAATCCAGTGTGGTTTTGCTCCTCATTTGCAACAGGGAAAGTAGTCTGGTTTTGAGCACAGCTGGTGGCAATTTTGCTCTGAATTCGGAGGTGGTGGGGCAATCGGGAAATTTCATGCTGCGGCCATGGTGGTGGCCAGCTGGGCTTCAGTAACTGACATGGTGTGTCTGCAACCTGCTTCCCGTGAAATTGCCTGTAAGTGCGGACAACCTGGGAAGTCGCTGGTGAGCCGCTTCTCTTGAAGACTCTGGATGACACGAGTTGGTTCTTCATCCAGCTGCACCCTCCTTATCCTTGGAATGGTTCAGCTTGTCTTGTGCCCTCTTCTAAATGCCAGTCATCTAAAGCACTATCATTTATAATAATATAATACTATCATATATATAAAATATACTATCATATGCTGTGACAAGACCACTTTTGGCACCTAGGGTGGTCTCGTCTCATCCTATATTTATTCTAGAAGCTGTGGCTAGAGATGCTGTTCAGTAGTTTAGTACTTGGCTGGCATGTGTGGGACCTTAGATTTGACACCTGGCATCTCAAAGACCAAACCAAAAGAGGAGCTATTGCAAAAGCCTCTTGCATTCTATCAAGGACGATGCTGTGTCCCTGATGGGAACACGCTTGCCTATCTCAAGGAACACACAACTTTGGGGATATGTCTGTGCTGCAAATAAACAAATCAGTTTACTGTCGCCAATTATGAGAATACTTCATTTAGACATAGGGGAACGGTTTGTGGTGCAGAATCTTTCCCTAGAAAAACATGGATCGCAAAGTAAGTAATTACTGAGGACACACTGGCTTCATCTCTGCCGACTTCTGCTGGAAGTTGAGATCAGCTGTTTGTGTGCATTCATTCAAAGACAATCTCACTCTCCCTTCATAGCTCCAAAGACCATTACATGGCCACACATACCCTTGCTTAGTGTTCCTTGCTCCCTTAAAAATGAAAAAAATCCTTGTTTCTTTGGCCTTTTCTCAGAAGAACATTGCTCTAGGCATCCTTGTTGAATTAACTTCTCCTAGAGAAGATGAATGAACATCTACCTGCTCTATCAAGGCACCCATGACAGACCGAAAAAGGCTTGGTGAACCAACGAGTTTCATTAGGGTTCATACAGGCATATGAATGAGGGGTTACCTACAAGAGAATGGCTAAAATCACTGAAGAGAATGTTGCCCCTCCCCAAGCAATGGATTACTGTATTTGTTCTCAGGGAGAGACAGGGTCTCTTGAGCCCCTCCCTTCTCTCTAGAGGGGCATGTGATTGGGCCCAGTTACAATTGGGTCCATCATGTCTGCTAAGACTCTAGGACATCGACGACGGGTATGACCAGAAAAGCATGCTCCATATGATTCATGTCTCCAAGGTCTCTACATCTCCCTCCAGTTGCACCAGCCTGACAGCACCAGGAGAGGCCTAACTCTAGGTTTTTGTGGCTGAATTTGAATATAGCAGATTCTTCCTGTCTAAGCTTTGTGTTTGGGAGAGCCAAATCATTTTAGGGAGCCTGCAGCCCGAAGAAGAGACCTTTTGAGCTCAAGCCACATTAATTGCATCATAAACATGGTGGCCAGCAGTTAATGCCCTGGACTTGGTCTCCCCTGGCAGTGCAGAGGCTAGTCAGGTGGCCTGGAGACGAGGCTGGCAGCTGCCACATCCTCTATTTGGGAATGAAGGACCATAAATGGTGGCTGCCTTCCAACCTGCCAATAAATAAGTAAACATAGAGAATGTTGACACTGGTCTCCCTGCCAAACACCAGTCAGCTTCTGACTTCAACTTAGGGGGGGATGAAAGAGAGAAGGGTTATTGAATAGGTTTTTGAGAAGTTGCCTCAGATCTACTTGGAATCTCTCCTTTTGGAAACCTTTCAATTGGCTCTCTGGCCCTCACTGGAGGGATGAGACAATTCTGTCAGACATAAGATTGTGTGAGCTTATTCACCATAATTATCAGCAATAGCCTGAACCGGAGCCATTTCTAAGATGAACCGTTGTCAACAGATACTTCGGCTGTGATTTGGAATAGTGACTTAGCTCCTGGGAGATGGTGCATTTATCACACAGCCTACTCCAAGACAGCTTAGGGTGCTGGCCAGACATACACTGCTTTAGAAATACTCAGCCTGGGTTTGATTTCTCAGTTCACAGCTTTACAGCCTTTTTGTCATCTCAGTCTCTCCAGTCAGAGAATTTTATCCATTGAATGAACTCGAAGTCAGTCAAGATGGCGGCCATATTTCTAAGTGGAGAAGGAATAAGGGGATCTTGTTCACTTTTGCATGCCGAGGGGTTAAAACCTGCTTGTCAAATCAGAAGTAATGAATGTTTGTGGGATGAATAACGGGATTCAGAGATGCATTACATCTACTGTGGTCCTCAACCTCAGGCTGTTTCTCAATTTTGAATTGCTTTAGAGCCACACTTCTGAAAGGACTTCAATTTGAGAGCAGACACTTTCATTTGCTTTCTTGCCCCTTATTCACGTCCAGTTCTTTTTCTTCTCCTCAAGACTCTTAAAGTTAATTGTCAACTGATGAGACTTTATCTAGACTCACCTAGGAGACAAGCTTTTAAAAGTTCCTGTAAGGGATTATCTGGGTTACTTTAGCCTCTGGGCCTGCCTAAGAGAGATTATCTTGATTATGTTAATTGAAGTTCCAGACGTGTCTTAATTGTGGGCTGGACTCTTCCCTGGGGATCCTGGACTGTACAAAGGGGGACGAAGCAAGCTGAGCAGCAGCGTGCATTCATTGCTCCTTGTGTGTTGACTGTAGATGCGATGTGACCAGCCGCTACAAGCTGCTGCTACCTTGATTGACTGAACTTTGATATTGTGAGCAAGAGCAAACCGTTTCTCCCTTAAGTTGTTCTTGTTAGGATATTTTATCACAAGGACAGAAAAAAGAAGCTAAGGTATCTTCTCCCAGCACACAGGGCCCCTATGGAGACTGCCCTGGCTTTGGAAGTGTGCATGCTTTCTTCTTCTTGAACATGTGTCTAAAAGAACTATATACCTCTCCTATCTTGAAAAAAAAATGATTTTTACTGTTTTCTAGTCCCCCCCCCTTTTAACCTTCCCTTGAAAATTTTCAAGAAAGTCCTGCACAGATTATGAGAAAATCACCTGAGAATCTGAGAAGTCCAGCACCTTCTTTTTTCTTGAGGCCCAGGGGCATGACTCTTGGGCAGAGCCTCCAGCCGTGAAAGACCCCGTGCACTGCATTTCCCACTGTTTTGGCAGCTGAACGGCAAAGAAATTAACCCTGTGAACTAATGTCTTCTATGGTTTGAAGACTGCCTAGCTTCAAAGTGTGATGTATTTATTGTCTACCTACTATAGCATGGTATGGGGGCATATTAACATTCACATATAAACTAGCCATTCTTACTCGTCCCTCAACCCATACCATTTATTTTGGTCATTATTCTTCATCTTCAACATTTAAAGTTGAATGTATTTTTTCATGCATGTGTGTGTGTGTACATGTGTACAAGAGGGCACTTGAGTGCATGTGGCTGAGGAGGCCCATGGATGACATAGGGATCATCTGGATTGGTTTTCCACCTATTCCTTTGCTCTGGGGTTTTATAGGCTCGATCTTCTAGGGTCAAAATTACAGGCTGCTGCCATATGTGGGATCTAGGGTTCTGAATCAGATCCTTTCGCTTAAAGGCAAAGGCTTTAATTTCTGAGCCATCTCCCCAGCCCCCATTCCTAGTTTTGAGTAGATTAGTGATCGCTGCTTTCCCAGGACATTTCACAATGCCTGAGCAAGCTCCTCTTTTCTACTTGTTTCCAGATGAGGTTTTTCAGGTAAGCGGGGAGATTTTTGTTTTCCAAGAAACTCAGAACTCAGGTTCCAAAGAATTAAGGATGAGAAGTGTGGAAGTTTCAATGAACAGCCTTCAGTTCTGGGGCTGATATGGTAAGGTGGGCAGTTGTTTTCTAGTATGCTTTTGTCTACAAGAAGACATGAGCCTACAGTACTTCCCCCCACTCTTTGGGTTCTTAATATACTTTTGTTATTTGTGTTTTCAGTCATGGCAAAGGAAGACAGTTGTAAAAATGGAATAAATAAATACATTTGAAAATGAAAAAAAAAAAAATCCCAGTTAGTGGCGTCCATGTTATTGCTACTCTTGTTGCGTTTCGGTTTTTGTTTTGCTTCTCGGCTGTTGTTGTTTCCTGGGGAAACTGTCATTTATCGTGAGAACAAGAGCAGCCATGTGTTGGTTTTTCTGGATTCTTTTTGGATACTATCCCAGTGCTAACGAAGGCCCTTCCAAAGCGCTAACAAGCTAGTGCCAAAATCAGTTACGCTGCGAACAATAGAGGAGGGTAGGCCGCAGACAGCATGTGCACCCGTGTATGCATGCAGACGCCTGATGGGTATTCAGGCGTGCCTGCCACTTGCTGTGGTGCAAACATTCCAGGTGTGCGCTCTGCAGAGGAGACCGTGAGGGCTACCTTGCATGAAAAGACTTGGTATCTGGTTGAGAGGTCTCTTCTGGTTTAAAGGATGTGCAAAAGATTCTAGACTTTTCCTGTTCACCAGTCCTTCAGGCTGGAAGCTCTGGGGAATGTACATTTATCAATTTAAACAGTTAGATGGGAGAAATAAACATGGTATACATTTTTCTTTTATGTGAGGATTCTGGGACGGCTGAGTTTAGGATTTGCTCCTAGACCCTCTTGATGGTAGTAAGTCACCAGCATTAGTCTTTGAGTTCTTTTGACGTGGGGAATATTGTGTGGTTGGGTGGGACTCATCTCTGGCTTCCGTACATTCTCCCTGCCTTTCTCCCAGCATGTAATTACTCTCTCTTCAATTTGTTTACGCAGCTTGGAGATGGGGACAGAGTTCTCTGGCGACCGTGCAACTGCCTGCAATCGCCCTAAAGAGAAGCATTTAGAAGCTATAAACCTAAACGCCCTGCTATGTGCCATTGCATCCCACAGTTCAAATTTAGTAAATTAAATAATCTCAAATAACTTGATTTTGGGGCCTTCAAAATTCATCTCTATGGTGCCCAGTAGTCAATGCCTTTATTATTGTTGTTCATCGAGTAGAATTTATATATTTTATGAATCAAAACCCTCCTCTGGCTTGAGTCCTCAGTCACTTGCCACATCTTCCGCCCAGTCGGTAGCTTCGTGCTCCATCTACTGGTCTCTGTTGGTACCGGTGTCCGGAGGCCTCGTGCAGATCCCAGCTGCAGGAGTTGGGGGTGCAGCCTGGAGAATCCGGGTGGTGGCTGCATCTACAGTCCCAGCAAACATCACGACAAAGACGAAGCTTTCAGCTGCTGTGCAAACGACTCCCCTGGGTTTTGCCATTAAGGGTCACCTTGAAGTCACGGGGACTGCCTGGAGAGACCGTCTGTCGGGGCCGGAGGTGTGGTTTGTGTCCCTCTTGGAAGCCAGCACGTGTGGTCGCGTTCTGCTGCTTCCATTCTCCTTCATTAAAGCCCAGATGATCTAATTGACCTGCCGTTTGCTAGACCCACCGAACTGGGGAGCCCACCCTCCCAACTCCCTCAAGTCCTTTCGCTGCTCAGGCACAAGGCTGTTCAGGAGAACACTGCATGTTTAAACACACTGGCGGCTGGTACACACCTCGTCCCCCACCTCATCCCCCCACACCTCACAAAAAGGCAGGGCGAGTAAAATGATGAAAGAGAAAGAGGGAGAGAGAGAGCCTTTTCCCTTTAACCTTTCTGAAACAGATTCACTTTCAGGCGTGGTGTGGACACAATGGCAAACCCTACATTGTTTCAGAGGCTGGTTTAAATTATGTCCAATTTAATGACAGTCAATAAATAAACAACCATCCGACCCTGGTCACATGGGCTCAAAGGGGGAATCCTTCCCAAGCAGCACGGAGACTCTCCTTGCTTCTCAAACACCTAGAATACCTTTGTTTGCCCCGTCTCATTTTGGGTAAAGTTACAGATTTGCCACCTAGGTGCCTCCTGCCCTGCGCAGAATACAGTAACTAGGCATGGTGGATAAGCGCCGTCTTCTGTAACCCGGGCTCTTTTGCTCCTAAGCAGAGACAGAGTGGATGTGGAGTGGAGGGTCCCAGGCCTTGCAGCCGTCCGCAAGCATCCCCCTCCCCCAGGCAAGCGCTCCAGCAGCGCAACAGATGGTGTTTTAGGCTTTCGCCTGCGTTTAAGATGGTCTATTTTGTGCTTTCTCAGGAGGACGACGCGGATAAACCCGCTCTGTCGTTAATAAGCACAAACGAAACCATGTAACTACGTCTTTTTAAAAAGTTTCCCTGATCCCCTGGTTCTCAGGGCTGCTAATGTGTTTTTCTCATCTTCAAAAGGAAGTCTCCTTCCCTCTCCTTAAAAAGTAAATCACTTCTCCCACCTTTACTGTCCCTCTCTTCCTTCTGAAGCGTTTACTTTCCAGGCCTGTACGGAAAAGAAGTGTGAAGAAAAAGTTGTCAGATTGGAAGGAAAAGACCCAATTTACGGTTCTTCTCTGCATGGTAGGTTACGCATCTCTGGAGATTTTAAGATCGTTTTTATCTTTCAAGAAAAAAAAAAATCAAGTAGCAAAGCCAAAAAACTAAAGTAAGGCAAAACATTTAATCCCAGAAAATTGGATTAAGGCTGGGTGTGGTGGCTCATACTTGTAACCCCAATATTTGGGAGACTGAGTCAGGAGGATGGTGATTAGATTTCTAAAAGCAGTCTGGGGCTACAGAGTGAGGCACAGCTCCCTGCATCCCCGCTCCCCAAAAAAGAAATAAGGAAAAAAAAAATAAAATAGATTGAGAGCTGACAAGTAGCATGCAAAGTTCTAAAAAAGACTGCACTTTGCTAGGTCATCTTATGACAAACATTCACTTATTGTTAATTAATTAATTAACTATGACTTACTTTAGACATAATCTCACTGACGAAGGCCTCTGACTCACCATCCTCCCGCCTTGTCTCCGGAGTCCAGCCTCTAACATTGTATTTCATGAAGAAAATTCTGTCTTTAAAGCCTTTGTCCTTACTGCACATCGGTGTGAAAACAAACAAGCAAACAAAGTCTTTTGCTAGGCTGTTAAGACTTCAAGTCCAAATTGCCTGTTCTCGCCTGTCCACAGGAGGCCGGCTCTAGAGCCTTGGCCCTGTGTGTGGTTCGTGCCATCCCACTCCACTCTCACTATCCTTAGGACAGCTTTTGTTCCATACTTGCCATGGGGTGCACTGTGCTCCGCTGTCCTTGCTTGGCCTCTGAGCTGCTCTGGGTGGGACATCTTGCAGTTGCCCTCCTCAGCCTGGCCAGCCTCCTTGTCCAGTCTCATCTAGGAATTCACTGCATTTTCCTCCTCTACTTCAAAGTGTAGGAAAAGAAACACAGGCATGAACGAGCTCTTTCAGACTCTCTGTTTGTCTATTCTTTTATGGAGAAAACCAGAAACAAAGTGACTTTGTGCTTTCTGAAACCAAAACACCTAACAGGAAGGTGTTAGGAGCTGACTGCTATCCTCTGTCCCGATTCCCATGTTGAATTCTGAGCCCTACTACCTTGGAAGAAGATCTTATCGGGAGAAAGGGTCTTTGTAGAGATGGCTAAGCTAAAAGGTAGTCATTAGGGTCAGTTCCAAAACAGTATAATTGGTGTCCTTGTAAGAAGAGAAAATCTGGATAGCCATGTGCTGAGAGAAGGCTACAGGAAAGCATAGGAAGATGAGCCCTACAAACTGCAGAGAGGCTTGAGATTCCCTACCCTCAGTTCTTAGAAGGAGTCAACCCTGCTGGCACTGTGACTTTGAGTTTCCAGCCTTCAGAGGTGTGAGTCAACACATTAGTGTTGTTTGACCAGCTATATTACTCAGCTTTCCATTGTGGTGACTTAGAGGAGGAAAGATTGGCTATGGCTCTGTGTTTCAGAGGGGGTTGCAGTCTATGGTGGGGGGCACAGGGAGGGCATGGCACAGCAACTCAATTTTTGGTGGCTGGAATATGCAGTAGGAGGTCCTCATATAACAAGGGATCAAGAAACAAACAGACTGGAACCTTGGTTCGGGCAATTCAAAGGGGTATGAGGCCAGTCCCTTACTTTTGCCATGTATCCTCCATCTCTAGAGTTCCGCCAGCTGAGGAGCAAGTGTTTAAAGCATGGTTCTGGGGCAGGAATCAATCAGATTCATATTGTAATATCTACTAAATATATTTAACTGAGAGAGAGCGAGAGAGAGAGAAAAGATTATGCAACCATGCACATATAGAAATCAGAGAACAGAAATTGGTTCTTTCCTTCTATCATCTGGGTTTCAAGAATCCAACTTGGGTCACCAGATTTTGCACATGGGCACCTTTATCCACTGGACCCGATGACACTTTGTTGTGACAGCCCTAGTAAACTAATCTGAAGGGTGAGAAAATTTATTGAGTCCTGTGTTTACATTTGATATTGCAAAATCACTTCGTTTATCCCCAGAGGGGAATTAGGTTATGTTTTGGGGAAATCCTCAGTAGTGTGCTAAAAAAGATTGCCCAGCCTGGCCTTACTATCTTGCCTGTAGAATGCTCTGTAAACCCCAGTTTAGTATTGGGGTCTTGGGAGCAGTTTCCACATGCAAACCATTGTAAATAGTGCTTTGCAGATCTATCTTGAAAATTATTCATATGTTGTGGAGCAGAGCTATAACCTGTGGACTTGCAGACCTAATCTCTGTAGCACCGATGCACCTGTCTTGGCCACCCAGATGCAGGGCTCAGGTGAGAGCCGTTTGTGTGTGCACTTGAAAGGTGAGAGCCTCATGAATAGATGATAGGTCTACCCAGTTGGCTTTTTTCATCAATGCAGCTGTTTCCCTTGGGGAGTCCTCCACCAAATGTTAATTCTTTGCTGGATTCCATGGGCTTCGGGTTGACTTCCTATGGTGCTTGCAGGCAAACTCTAGCATACCACTTGCTTCACGTCTGTAGAACGTAATCGGCACAGCAATGATAAACCTCATTTGCAGAGAAGGAACACACAGCTGCACCTTCAGCTGGGTTTGGTTTTTCATTTAAGGCTAATGAATAAGTATTTCAAAACCAAGTCACATCATGAGAATCTAACCTCACTGAAAAAGGTCATAGAGCATTTTTATTTCCTATAGAGTAGATAAAATGCAAAATGAATCTGAAATGGTCAGGAAGAGAATAGAGAAGCACAGCCTAGAAATCTTTTTCATATATGTGGTGTGTGTGTGTGTGTGTGTGTGTGTGTGTGTGTGTGTGTGTGTGTATGTGTATATGCAAATTTTCATGTATGTGAGCCCACATATGCATTCATGTGTGTACAACATGCGTGTGGCAGCCCAAGGTTGTTGTCAGGATTATTCCTTTGTTGCTCTTCACTTTATTCATTGAGGTCAGGTCTGTCAATGAGCACAGATAGTCTCAGTAGACACCTTACTTCTGAGGAAATTCTATCTCTGCCTTCCAAGTACTGGAATTACTGGTGGGCTGTTAGGTCTACTCATCATTTAGTAAGATCTGGGGATCTGAGCTATAGTCCTCTGATTTGTGTAGCAAGTGCTTTTATCACTGAACCACTGTCCAAACCACAAGAAACAGATTTTTACATGATTTTATTGTAAAGTTCTGTAGACATTTGAAAAATCAGTAATGAAATCTATTATTTTGTACAACTAATATATGGTAAGACATCACAAAAAAGAAAAATAGGCATTATTACCACTGTGCTTTTAAGACCCTGGGAGAGTGCTGATTGATACAGGTCATGGTGAAACCTTATTATAAACCTTGAGGAAGGAAAAAATGATGCCAAACATTCCTCCAACTGCCATGACATGCCCACTCCAGTCAGGCAAGGAACACATGAAGGAAGAGAGCATCAGCCACAAGAGTGTGAAAGTGCAGTGTGTTCCTGTCAAAGGCCAACAAAAGTGTGCATCAACATGGGTCTTTTCTTTTAGAGGTTTGCAACTGTCATTTGTTAAGTTGTGATGGGATTTACACATACACACATGAACATGCATGCACAAGCACTCAGATGCACATGGATACATGTGCATACACACAACTTCAGTACACAGAATGCGTTTGCTCTTGGGATTCAGAAGCTAACCAAATGTCAGAAATAGCACAATTATTATCATGATCACAAACTGAATGAAATGGACTAACTTCAAATTACACATTCGTCGTTTTTGCTTTTAACATTGAAACATAGCTCTTCTTGACTGTGGAGGATGCTGGGGTCAAGCGTGGGAGTGTGAGCAGTGAGTGTCAGCTTGTCATGTGTCTGTTCTGAAGAACTGGCGTGTTTTTCCTTTCTCCATCTGCACCTGAGCTGACGGAATGTATTTTCAATGACCAGTGACTGGCTAAGGTGACAGATACATGCATTATTTTTCACTTGTCACTAGGATATTTGTAGTAATATGACAAACATACTCTTGTGAAGTCACATGACTTTATCAGTCCCTTCAAGACAATATTCCATTATTCACCTTTTAAAACATGTTATTTGTTTATTTTTATTGTGAACCCAACCTCCTTGTAATAAGAAGGATTAAGCAGCCAAGAGAACATACTTTCTTGGTTTTGTAGAAGTTTCTCCTCTCTGGATGATCCTGGAGATGAACATGGTGCAAAAAATACGACACATTTCATTGCTACAGGAGCAGCTCAGAAATCTTTGTGTGTAAGGATGGGCTAACAGCTGCAAGCACAAGGTGACATCTTTAAAGATAAGGATGCTGAAATATTGATTATACAAATCTATTTGTGAAGCAGCATAGATGTAAAAATAAGGGACCAGAGTGGCAGAGAACCCATGAACACACATTTAGAAAATGCCTCGCATAGTTCATAAATAATCATAATTATAACAGAGACTCTGCCAGCGGCTTAAGGAACCAAATAATATGAATTGATTGTTAGCATTTCACTTTAAAGATGGATTAAATTAATGCTGGATAACACTGTAATTCTTGTGAGAGTACTGTACATATGACATCGAAATTAATATCAAATGAATTCATTATGGGTGAGATAATTACAATGACTACCCAATAAATTAGCAAGGATAGAGCACTTAGAATTCTAGGCATTAAAGTACAGTATCGAGAGTCAAAAATGCCACTACTCATGGGGTGGCTTACCTTGAATTCAATGCCCCCGTATATGGGGGCATGAGTGCACATATCTGCAGCATGCCAGTATATGTGCGTATTGGAGTGAATGTGTGTTTGAGGGAATATAGGTGGGTAGGTATATGTGTGTGTGTATCTAGTGCTCACATGTGCAGTAGATGTGAAGGCCTGAAGTTGACACTGGGTACCTTCTGTGATCAATCTCCATTTTTATTATTCAGGCAGGATCTCTCTGAAACCAGAGCGTGACAGTCAGGGAGGCTAACTATCATCTAGTCAAGGGATTCCTACATTTGCCTCTGGAGTTCTGGAACTATAGGCCATGCCTGCGCCTTTCAGCTTTTATGTGGGGTTCTGGGCGTCTGACTCTGCTTCTCATGTTGGAGGGCAAGGCCTTATCCATGAAACCAACTCTTCAGTTCCTTTCCTCCATCTTTCAAAGTGAATGTCTGGAACAAAGTGAATGTCTGAAGACGTATCCTAGGTGCTTCCTAAGTCAATCCTTAAGGAGGAAATGCTGAGGAGCTGAGCAAACCAGTGGGTTTCAGTGAACTGAGAACTTGGACGACTGTGGACTTGCTCATGGTTCTGCATGGAACAGAGCTATCTTTTCCAGTTCTGAAGGAAGCTTTATGTGGCCCATAAGGAGCTCTAGGAAAATTCTCTCCTGTTGCGGAAGTTCATGTTAGAATGCAGAAGTGAAACTCCCTAGTCTAACAATCTTGATTCCATGCCCACTAAATGATAACAATAAATATGGGGGGCCAGTGTTTACTAGCCAGGCAGCACTAAGTGTTTTACACACATTTGCTATAGCCTCTCTGAAGGAAATCCCATGTCTATTTTGCAATTTCTGGGTTTGGTGCACACATCTTCAATCCCAGCATTTGGGAAGCTGAGGTAGAATCTAGGGTGATTTTAATATCCACTTGCCTCAGCTGGTGTGATTTTTGGCCTCAACTGACAATGACTGTCTACACCTGCACTGGACAGCCCTGTGGTGACCAGAGCATCGTCCTCCACACATCTGTCCTGTTCTGTAACTCAGCAGTAACAGGAGTCCAGTTTAAATGTCTTGAACCATCTGATTCGGAAATAACTTCAGTGTTGCAAAAGACTCACTTGTCTCCAGCGAATTTAGACCGCTCCCAGAGAGAAGGGAAGGAGGAGTTAAGGGCAGTGAATCCTGCCTTTACTGAGTCTTCATCCAAAAGTGTTTGAGGAAAAAAGGAGCAGGAACTGGCAAGGTTGGATTTTTCTGTTGACGGAAAGGGAGAACTTATGAGACAATTAAATTTGATGATGATGGAAATATTAACCAGAAGTTGCAACATTTGATGCATGGCTGCATTTATAGACTTCACATTTATGTTCCTACAACTCTAGTGGCTAGCATTACTGAACAAAGTCCTGGGCTTCCCCAGGTTTATAGAAAATCACAACAAAATGACGTGGAGAGGTAAATCTGTGAATTGTGTTGAGAAGGTGTTATTTATTTATCTTGAACACATTTATTGAGGAGCTACTATGTGCCAGACTCAAAGCTTTCCAAAGTGCTAAGAAAGTCTTTGCACAATTCTCTTACTCGAATATCCCATGAGGCGCACCATCTAAGGACTGTGTCCCTCCTTTTCCCCAGCCTGGAATGGATGTGCAGAGCCAGGAGACAGTGTGGATTTGGGAATTTAGCCACCTGGGCTCATTTTTTTGAGATAAGATCTCAATATATAATATAACCCAGGTTGGCTTCAAACTTAGAATTCTCCTGCTTCAGTTTCCTGAGTGCGCAAAAACAGGTGTGTTAGGGTTACAGGCATATGATCCCATGATTGGCTCCTAAATATGAAACATTCTGATTGTTGGTGTGATACTTCATGTTGAAATTCCATGCCATTGAACTCTGTTTTATTTAAGAAATTGTTAAAATATTTTATGATATTACCTTCAGACTATCTGTAGATGGTCTATAAAAAAATCACAAATGTGTAATCCCAATATACAGGGACACAGGTTCAACGAATGCCAGCCTGAGCTACCCAGCAAGTTCCATGCCAGCATAGGCTGTCTGGAGAGACAGTATGTCAAAAAATGCAAAACGAAACAGTACAAACAAACCACTCCAAATAAACAGAAGGCAAAACCTAAGTGAACTTCCTTGTTTAGACTGGAGTCACACAGACAAGTTATCTCAGTATAAATATATATATGCAAACATCCTTAGATTTAAAATGAGATCCAAAATCTTAAACCCTTCTGAATCCCAACATTCAGAAGGAGTCTCCACTAACAATCATTTCAGTGCAGGTTATTGTGAAGGCTCAGTGAGATCATTTGTTTAAGATCCAGAATAGTTTTTTTTTAATGTGTGTGCATGTGTGTATGTGTATGTGTGTGTGTGTGTGTGTGTGTGTGTGTGTGTGTGTGTGTGTGTATGTGTATGTGTACAGAGAGCATTTGAGTGTGTGCTCCTGTGGAGGCCCAAGAGTGATATCGGGAATCATCTTGGATTGCTCTACCTCCTTATTGCTTTGGATGAGGTTTCCCAGGCTCTGACTTCTAGGGCTGGAATCACAGGCTGTTACCATATCCATCTATCATTTTTACATAGGACCTGGGGATCCGAACTTGGATCTTTTTGCTTGCAAAGCAAAGACTTTAATCCCTGCGTCATTTCTCCAGCTGAGAATATATTATTTTTAAGTGACAAAGTTTCGAGTCACTCAGCAATGTAAAGTTATGGCTTATTGAAGAACGTGAGTTGAGGGAAAGAAAGACTCTTCAAGAGCTGAACAGGGAGCTTGGGCAGCCAGCCTTTGGTTCAAAATGGGTAGAATGGGCCAAGCCAGGAAAGGGGTGAGCACTCCTCGACTTTGCCTTCCTAGCTTTAGCTCTGATTACTGAGGAGCCCACAGTGCAACATGCCTTTTCCAAGCCCACCTTTCCAGGGAGTGGACCCTCCAGATCCAGGGCTAGTCCTGTTCCCTGTCTACCACTTCCGGCCCTGTCTGTCTGTATACTAAGACTTCAGAGCAAAATGCTAACCAGGCAACTCCCAGACCACTGAAGAAGTGAAAGGCACCAGAATAATTGATCATGCCCCAATTTTTCTCTGTGCTTAGAAGAAAGCATCCTTTATCCCTTTGGGCTTCACACAGCTATTGCCTCATTATTCTCTGCTTGGAGTAGTGAACAGACATGCACCATGCAGGAGAGAAGCCAAACAAATCGCAAAGTTCCTGGCCATTGAAGAGCTTGAAATTTACCAGCGTGAGTGGCATAAATAATTCAATGCAGAACGGGGACAAGGTGATTAGCTGCTTTTACCACAGGAAACTCTGTAGCTCAGGTAGGGTTGCAAGAGGAGCTGGCTGCAGTGGAGACAAGAAAATATACATAGATGAGGGAAGGAGAAAATGGGGACAGGGTTGACTTGCAGAATGAAGGTTTATTATACAGGAGACAAGTGACTAAGTCTTTTCTGGATGGGGTAGAACAGAATCAAGATTAAACACATGGAGAAGCATAGGGGTTGAAGTTTTTTAGATATCGGATAAAGAAATATGATTTTTGTCCAGAGAGTGCATGTTGAAGGTATGGAATAGGGGTTTGGAGACATGGTTTGGTTGGTAAAGTGTTTGCCTTCTAAGAGTGAGGACCTGAGTTCAATACTAAGAACTTATATAAAAATGCCAGGTGGCATGGTGGCCCATGCATATAATTCCAGCCCTGGGGAGGATACTTGGGTCTTTCCTGGTCCTGGTCTGTCATTCTGACCTAAATGGTGACAAGGTTGTCAAGAGGATATCAGAGAAAGCCTCCAGGCTAACGAGATACCTTCTATTAAAGGAGTATACAGCATTTCTGAGGATGACATCCAGCTGAGATTGTTTTCTGACCTCACAAACGTGCGGGACACACACACACACACACACACACACACACACACACACACACACACAAAATCAGGTGGGAGTATGGGGAACAGGTAGGGCAACCTAGCCATAAATAGATGGACTGGAATGAAGAGTGCGAGCTTGGGAAAGACAGGTAGATGAAACTCCAGCTGTGAGAAGACACCCTTCCATCCTGAGAGGAGGCTGTGACCCGGGATAGTCCTCAGTGGGTGACAGGAGCAGGAAGAATCATGGGTGGACACATCCCTGCTGCTAAGTTCTGTGTCTTGGACACCCCTTAGTCCGCCATCTCAGGCCAGGTGGCCACAACAGACTGGACACTGGGCCTCCACGGTGTTGTCTCCTGCAGGATCTATGCCCCTCTCCAGAGAGTTTCTATTTTTGGTTTCAAGGTGCAGTTGAGTAGACTTTGTCAGATACCTTAAACTTTGCTTAAAGTTGAAAATAGAGATGAAAATATAGCATCGAGCAAAAACTGACTTTATTTTGAACACAATCTGATCATTGAGGGGGGGTACTGGAATCCTGAAGTCACTGTTGATGAACCATCCCTTGGTGCATCAATCTGACTGATTCTATCACTTCTTTCAACTGCTTGTCTCTTGCAGTCTCGTGTTAGAGACGTTTTTGTTTGTTTTCCTCTTGACAATGTCAACTAGTAGCAATAAGGACAAGATATCAGATGACAGTTGTTGAGATTTCCCAGTCTCACAGGCCAGAAAACAGATGCCTGGCTCTGCCGATCTGATGGTGAAGGGAGGGGTACAATGACACCGAGTGGTTGTGGTTATCCCCTGGGGTGACCCACCTGTGTATCCACTGCAGAAAGCTGGTCTCAATCGTTGGGGTGACCAGAATTCAGAGAAGAGAGAAAAGAAGTTCTGTTGGGTGTGGTCTAAATACCAGCAGCACAAAACTGCGGTTTCTGCCCAGAAGAACTCAGACATTGCTGGTCTTGGGGTGGGAAGCCGTCCTCAGACCTAGGCAGAGAATAAAACCTGGCAGACACTTTCACAGTGGTGATAAATTACATCTCCAGGAGGGAGAAGCACCAGAAGCCTAGTTCTCCCCTCTTCAAGTCCTTTCCTCTTTTTTTTTTTAAAGTCACCCTTTCTCCTCCATGAGTTTATTGACAGCAATCTTAAAATGCATTTATCAGAATAAGCTCCACACAGTTAGGCTTTTAGGTGTGCCTGTTGCATTGCTCTGGGGTGAGCCGGATGTAGCCTTTGTGAACTTTCTTGTGTGGCTCTTCATGTCTCCCCTACCCCCTTCTCTATCTCTGTCACCGTGTGTCCCCATCCCTCACACCACTGATATTCTGGGCACTCCTGTCCTGGTAAGCTTCAGCATTGATGACATTGGTGGCTGTCAATCAATTGGCCGGTGAACTAGAGCAGAGGCGATAGAAGAGTCTTGTTGCCCTGTCCCCAAGGATGTAGAAAGAATAGCTGTCGGAGGAAACGAGCCTTTCAGAACTCTGGGGGTGGGGGATGGAGGACAGCGCAGCTTTGGGAGACTGTGCAGTGTGAAGGGACGTTGTCCTGTGAGACAGGAAGAGCCAGTGAGGCCCACCAGTGCAGTGACCTCGGGCCAGGCTCTGGAGCAGCTACAAAGAGAGGGTTCGGGGGAGGGGGCATCGTCTCCTGAGAGACCTAGGAACCTTCAGGGGTGAAAGCGAGGCAGATTGTGAGAGGCACAGGAACGAATCAAAGGGACGACCAAGATGTGGCTTCCAATTTTAAAAGCTTGACTGTAAGGGTCCCTGTCCCTCTGGTCCCTGGAGCGTGCTGGCAGTGCTTATTATCATGGGGCCCAGGTGTTCCCTGCACTGTGGCCTGCTAACTAGTGCCTTTAAACAAGACAAGCATATCTCTCCGCTCCACCAGCTTTCCTGTAAAATGTGAGCCACAGTTAAAGCTATGTTTCAAATCCTGGCCACTCAGATTTAGAGGTTGATTGTTTTAATATTTACGAATGAGCACCTTCTTTCAGAAATAATACGCTATATGTTTCTATCACAAATGCATTATAATAAACCCCACCTCTCTTATTTAAGATTGTCCAGCCTCATCCAATGTTTCCAAACACCTGCCATGGGTAAAACCTGGAGCCCCATGCCAGGCTTCTGTGTCTAGAAGAGACAGAACCAGAAAGTCCTCCGAGTCTGAGGACTGAATTTTTTTTGCATGCACTCATCTTTTCCAGATTCATGGGATGGAATTTGTATAATCTGTGTCTTGCACCCAGGAAGCAGAAAGTATGCCTGGGCTCCATAATAAGCCCGGTGCTTTAAAGGGTATTCTTACACTTTATTTTTTAAATTGAGATAAAACGCATATGCTATGAAATTTACTGCATTAAAAATGTCCAGTGTCCTTCAATGGTGCCAAATGCATTCCCAGCCGTTACCTTCATTGCCTCCAGAACCTCTTCATCTTCCTGATTGGAAATGCTGTGCCCCTGAATAACTTCCCGTTCATCCCGCTTCCAGGCTGGGGTAACCAATTATTTTCTGTCTTTGTGAATTTGGCTGCAAGTGGAATCATAAGGTATCTATCTTTCCATAGTTACAAATTCACATAACACAGCATCCTGGGGGTTCATCCACGTAATTTATTCCAGAATTCTATTCCTTCCGAAGGCTGAGTGATATTGCCGTTACATTCAGACCATATTCCCACATTCTGTGTATCTGTCCCTTTTTCTTTTCTTTCTTTTTTATTAATTTATTTACTTTTTAGTTTTTAAAAACGATTTTATTTATTCATTTGTGTGTGAGTGTGTGTGTGTGTGTGTGTGTGTGTGTGTGTGTGTATGTGTGTGTGTGTCTGTATGGAGGACCAAGGGTGACTTTGAGAATCATTCTGGATTGCTTCTACCTCCTTTTTGCTTTGCTCTGGGATTTCCCAGGTTCTGCCCACCATAACAGGAAGTGCAGCCCACTGCTGTTTCTGCCTGGCATTTTTACGTGGGACCTGGGATCAGAGAATTCAGGACCTTCTGCTTGCGAGGCAGAGGCTTAACCCCTGGCCATCTCTCCAGCCCTTATGTTTTAGTTTTACAAGCATATTAAGAACTAATTCCCACTTCCTCCATCCCCTCTCCCTCCCATCTTATTCCCTTTCCCTCATCAATCCATTCCACTCCCTCCCACCCTCCTGCCTGACCGCTTCTATGGACCCCAGGGTTCCCTCTGGCTTGTCTACTCTTGTGGGGGTTCAGGTCTCTGTGGCATACCAAATTGCCCCTCTCGGGCCACCCTACTGATAGGGTCATTTCCCTTCACTCATCCTAAACTCTAGTTCCTAAGGTTTCCACTGTGTGTTCTTATCTCTCTTCAGTTCTTCTAGTTTATGGATGCATGTTGATATTTCAGTCATTATGTAGGTCTGGTAAGGACGAGTCTTCCTGCAGTAAGTTCCTGGATGCAGCAGTCCTGCCTTGAATGGAGTGTCTTGTCCAAAGGTGGACCTTCCCATCTTTAGGTTCTTATAATCTTACTGCCTGCTCTTCCATGAGGTTCCCTTAGCCTTTGGGATGGGAGAGATTAGGATGGCCTGATTCTACGTAAGCATTGCTGGGCTGCCAGTAATCTACATTATGGCTGCCATTGTTGTCCACTTCACTGCTCTTCCATTGGTCCCGGCTCCATCCTGTCAGGTATTGAGATTCTCTTGTAGAAGATTTCTAGGCTGAGTGCTAAGTGCTCTTCAAATCTATGAGTATAAATCTGTTCATTTTTCAATGGCTACGTGAGCTGTCTCACTGTTGGTTATTATGAATAATATTGTTATGAACGTTGATAGCTATTACGTAATATTTTATAATAATGCTGATTTCCTCAATATGTGAAAATAAAACAGTTGTTTAATGATAAGTTAAAGATTAAAAAAATTTCAAGTTCATTTTGAGTTGCTGTGAACCAAACTCAGGGCTTGATGCATGACAAGCAAATGTCCTGCCATTGCGTACGTGTCCCCTCCAGCCTCTGCAATTCATGCTGGTTCCTCAGAAGGCTACTACTATATGACCCAGCTATATATACTATTTTTGGGATTATTCCCAAAGGGCTCTAAGTCTTACTCTGAAGACACTTGTTCGTTCATGTTCATTGCAGCTCTATTCACAATAGTAAGAAAATGGAATCAGCCAATAAGCCCATCAACAGAGGAATGGGTAATGAAAATATGATCATATGCACAATGAAATATTACTCAGCTACTGGGAAGGATAAGACTATGGAATTTGTTAAGTGGATGAAACTGGAAAATACAATAAAAGTGAGATATCTCAGACACAGAAAGACAAACACTGAATGCTCTCTCCTATATGTGACTACTACAATTAAACTCCTGACTGACGTATTTGCCCTGGAATTCCTGTCACAATCAGAAAACTTAAAGGGACCGAAGAGCAGGAGTGAGAGGAGGGAAAGGTGAAGGCTTGGGAGGAGGAGATATAGGATACTATCAGTGACCAGGTGAGGGAGGAAATAGTAGAGAAAAATATTTAGGGAGGATGAATGCTCAGCAAGGGGTGGTCAGTGAAGTGCGGCCAGGGAGAAGTAGTCAGTGAGGGCTTACTGGGATTCAGACATTGGTGCTGTCTGGATTCTAGCAGAGAGCAGGCCAGCACAGCATGGGCTACAAGAGATTCCAGGAGAGGACACCGACCAGAAAAGCAAGGAGCAAACTTCAGATCAGTCCAACCACCTCTAGTTACTGAGCACGACTTGAATTCTGGGGATTTAGTGGCTCAGAGCTTTGGTCTTTGGCTCTAGCATAAAAATACTTTTGACGGACATGCACAGTGGTTGTGTCGCAGTGGCAGCTCGGCTTGGAGTGTGGTTTCTTCAGTCATACCCACCCAGCCCTGCCCCAGGCACTGGGCCCTGGGGAGTCCATGACCAGGACCCCTGCTGTGCTTCCCACACTCTCAGAACTGTCACTGAAAGATAACACAGACTCAAGAGGAAGTGTGAGTCCCACGAGAGAAAAGTGCTTTTGAAACTTTAAATTTCCTCTTTTTCATTTTATACTTTTTTCCCCCCTCCATCCTGCTTGGCATATGGGTCTCAAAAGTTAGAAGACTTCATAATGTGATCTGAGTTGCTCAGGATGAAAGTCCAGATTTCTGACCCAAATGGTGGCAACCGCAAAATGCCATGTGTGGACCCGAATGCCTTCTCCTGCCCAGTACTGGCAATGATCACATTGACCCATATGCCTTGGGTCCCCACCAGCTCTGCACCTAAGCCATTTCCTCTGACTTGAGTACAGTCAGCGTGTCAAGGGTGGTGACTCATGTTTTCAGAGCACCTGTCTCTTCGAAGTGTCCCTGGTTACCCTCTCTGTTGCTGTTGTTGCTAATGTAATGTTACCTATATTAATTTTCATTAATGCAACTGCTTAGGTTATGGAAACATCTATAATTAGATTAACATTAGAGAGCCAAGGGGTAAACTTCTGCGTTAGTCACTCAGTCGTTTGCTCACCTCATGCCAGCTCAAGGCCTGCTTTGTCCCTTGATTTGAGGCTGGCCTGTTTGGTTCATGAGCATATTTTTATATACATTTGATGCAATTTTCAAGTTTTTATTTTTGGCCACAATCCACCATAAAAAAAATTGTGCTTAATCTGAAGTGATTGCATTCACAAAACATTTCCTCTTGCTCTAAGATTTATGCAGACTGGCATTTTCTATGCTTGAACATTATCTTTAATTATGTTCTGTTTCTTTGTTTTAAATGCTAATGAAAATCTCCCCAGGTGGTGTGTCAGAAATGGGTTGAGACCTGTGGTTTGCTAAGTTCTGCGCAGGCAGGACCCCAGCCTCTTGTACTTGTTCCCGAGTCGGGGGTGCACATGCCCCTTCAGGACCTGGTGGTGTGGTCATAGTTGACCAGAACCGAATCTCTGAGTTTGAACTCTCTGCTGCTCTCAAGTTGGCTGGAATTATAAGAAGGGGGAGGGGAGTTATTCAGACAAATCCTTTGTATTTGCAAATTAAGAATTCTGGAGAATTTTACTTCTGTCAGAACTGCCTCTGACTTAGGTTCCTTTTTTGCTGTTGATTGCTCCCCTGTTCATTTGGTCCTAACAGTTTGGGGGGGCAATTTGAAAGTTGGCTACTTCTCCATCCACAAAGTGTGGAAATCTGTCCAATTGGGTTGGGAGGTGAAATACCATAAAGGGCTTGGAACACAGACGATTCCATTGCCAGCTGCAGAGCACTTGCCTTGTTCTCGAACTCTATACCAGTGTTTCTGCTTGTGTCGTTAAGGTAACCAGGAAAGGTTTTGGCTCTTACGGAAACGGCCGTGAATTGTGCAACTTGTCAGTGCATTTCTCATAGTCCTGGAGCCCATGAAGTCTGACTCTGAGCAGTTTGGTTTCTGGTGAGGGCTTGTTCTCTGAGTTGTATCTTTCAACTGGATTTTCATATGCTGCAGAGATTAACTATCTCTCTGTGGTGTCTTTCATAGAAGCACATGATCCACATAAGTTCTATTTTCATGAATTAATCATGTCTCCAAAAGATCCACCTATACATAGCACCAGCCCATGGACTAGGTAGGATCTCAACACAGGCATTTTGAAGGGACATAAGTTTCAGGCTAGAGCAAAGTGGGAGGTAAAATTCCCAAGAAGTTAGAGACTGTATCTTTCCCATCTCTTAGTTTACTGTCTTTACATAGATAGCAGTCATCAAGAAGCTGAAACAGAAGAGGGATTCAGGAAGAAGGTAAGAACAGAAAGCCAAACCCTGGTAAAAACTCATGGTTGACTGCCCAAATCTGTTATGTTCATAGACAAAGAGACCTTTGGTTGAAGGAGGTCCCAGTCAGGACAGACTCTGTAACATGGAGGTGAGTGTGTGCAGTGGTGACAGGCATTTGATGAACTAGTCCTTCAGGAGTAGGAGATGCTCAGCTTATTCAAAAGATCTTGGTTGTATACGCAAATCAATAAATGTAATTCATCATGTAAACCAGTCCAAAGTCCAAGACCACATGATACTCTCGATAGATGCAGAAAAAGCTTTTGACAAGATCCAACAGCCTTTTATGATCAAAACGCTAGAGACAGTAGGAATGGAAGGAACCTTTATCAATATAATAAAAGCTGTATACAACAAGCCCACAGCAAGGATTATGCTCAATGGGGAACAATTGGAAGCATTCCCACTTCGATCAGGAACTAGACAAGGCTGTCCACTCTCACCACTTCTATTCAATATTGTACTTGAAGTCTTAGCTGAAGCCATAAGACAAGAAAGGGACATAAGAGGGATTCAAATCGGCAAGGAAGAAGTCAAGCTATCCCTATTTGCAGATGACATGATCTTATACCTGAGTGATCCCAAAAACTCCACCAGGAAGCTCCTGGAACTAATTGAGAAGTTCAGCAGGGTGGCAGGATACAAAATAAATGTGCAAAAATCAGAGGCCTTCCTATATGCCCAGAATGAAAGAAGTGAAAAAGCCTTGAGAGAAACAATACCATTTATTATAGCCCCTAAAAAAATGAAATACCTTGGTATAAACCTAACTAAGGAGGTAAAAGACCTTTACAATGAAAACTTTAAAACCCTAAAGAAAGAAATAGCAGAAGACACCAGAAGGTGGAAAGACCTCCCTTGTTCCTGGATTGGCAGAATCAACATCATGAAAATGACCATCCTACCAAAGGCAATATACAGATTCAATGCTATACCAATCAAAATCCCAAAGCAATTCTTCAAAGAAGTTGACCAAACAATCTCAAAGTTCATATGGAGGCACAAAAGACCCAGGTAGCAAAAACAATCCTGAGTAACAAAAACACAGCTGGAGGTATAACCATACCAAACCTTAGTCTATACTACAAATCCATAGTTGTAAAGACAGCCTGGTACTGGCTCCAAAATAGACACACAGATAAGGATTGAAGACCCAGATATAAGCCCACAAAGTTACAGCCATTTGGTCTTTGACAAAGGGGCCCAAAGAATCCAGTGGAAAAAGAACAGCATCTTCAACAAATGGTGCTGGCAAAACTGGATCTCCACGTGCAGAAGATTAAAGCTGGACCCATACTTGTCACCATGTACAAGACTTAATTCCAAATGGATCAAGGACCTTGATATCAGGCCAGAGACTATAAAAACCATAGTTGAAAGGATAGGGAACTCCCTCGAGCTGATTGGGCTAGGCCAACAGTTCCTAAACAGACATCCAATGGCACAGTCACTGCTACCAACTCTCAACAGTTGGGATCTTGTGAAATTAAAGAGCTTCTGTTCAGATAAAGAGACTTGTAACGCGAGCTCAAAGGCAACCCACAGAATGGGAGAAAATCTTCACTAACCACATATCTGATAGAGCTCTATTGTCCAGAGTGCACAAAGAACTTAGAAAACTAAACACCAAGGAAACCAATGGCCCAATTAAAAAATGGGCCCTGGAACTTAAAAGAAACTTTACCAGGGATGAAATTAAAATGTCTAACAAATATCTTAAAAAATGCTCCACTTCTTTAGCCATCAGGGAAATGCAAATCAAAACTTCCCTGAGATATCATCTCACCCCGGTCAGGATGGCAAAAATCCACAATACTAACAACGACAAATGCTGGAGAGGATGTGGAGAGAGGGGAACTCTCCTACATTGCTGGTGGGAATGCAGGCTCATACAGCCACTCTGGCGAGCCGTCTGGAGATTCTTAAAGAAATTAAAGATTGAAATGCCATATGACCCTGCGATTCCACTTTTGGGAATAACCCCCCATACAGCAGAGGTTCACCTCGATAGCACAAGCACGACCATGTACATAGCAGCACTGTTTACAATAGCAAAGTCATGGAATCAGCCCAAATGTCCAACAGTTGACGAGTGGATAAGGAAACTGTGGTACATCTATACAATGGAGTACTACTCAGCCATCAAAAATGATGAATTACTGGAATTTGCCGGGAAATGGATGTCATTAGAAACAATTATATTAAGTGAAGTATCCCAGACCCAGAAAATTAAGCGCCGTATGTACTCCCTAATAGGTGGCTCCTAGTACCAAACCCACCCAGCCCACCTAGAGACAGTAATTCCAAGGATTATGAACAGGAGGGATGGGGTAGGAGGGCCACACCAGAAAGAAGGAGAGAAGGGACCATGTTACAGCAGGGAAAATAGGCCTCCACCAAGGACCCAAATAAGTAATGAGACATCTGATTAAGTTCACAGACTTTTGTTCCTGATCATTTACTACTGAGGGGGAGTGATCTCACCAGAAGAGGAGGGCATATAGTCTGGCAGATAAAAAGTAACAATTTTGCAAATGGGTGATAGACCCCTCCCTCACTGTGGCTTCCCACTTTTATTACATCTACCTTTGAATGTGCTTTTATCACAAGACTCTAACAGCTTTTTGTCTCTGGCCAGGGGGTAACATACAATGCCCACCAGGATGGAGTGAAGGGCATTGCAGGAACAGCAAAACTGCAAAAGAAAATCAACAAACCACAATCCAGAACTTCAGAGACTCTATATCAACCACCTAGAACTAGGCCAGCTTAGTCTCTCCCCATCTTGAAGCTCAGGGAAATTTGCGGAAGAGGGGGCGGTAAGAGTGTAAGAGCATAAGGATGGGAGGAGCAATGATATGTAAGATACTCTATACTAGTTAGGGCTGAAGCAATCATAATTGGACTTTGCATGCCCTGCGCATTGTCCAACACACTGTTGACCTCACAAAGTCTAGCATCTGCTAAAGGCACCAAGATCCTTGGAGGCAAAGGATTGGCAGCCACAGCAGTGTTCCTATACCTAAGGGGAACACGGGAAAGGGTTCGGGAAAGGCCACTGGGTCCTTGTACGTCATCGGAGAGGAGGGCCCAGAGGAAAATCAGACATGCACAAGAAAGGACTCTCTGGGAATTGGGGTGGGAGGCACTGGGGGATGGGGAGGGAGAGGGGTGGGGAGGGGAAACAGGGGGTACGGGGGGAGGAGGAGGGAGGGAGGGAACTGGTGTACCTAATAAGTTTGTATGAGCTGAAATAAAAAAAAAAGATCTTGGTTGTGAGTCTGAGTAGATGCTGATTCAATAGTATCATCATCATGCTAGTTGGAAAAGGCTTTGTGAGGCAAGTCTAAGTGGAGTCCTGGCTGTGGTCTGTCTTATGGTCCACAGATTCTATGCTGATTATATACTTGCTAACCATGCAAATGCATAATCAGTAAGATCATACTAAGATGGGCAGATGCTTCCTCCTCCTCCTCCCCTTCCTCCCCCCCCTCCTCCTCCTCCTCCTTCTCTTCTTCTTCTTCTTCATCTTCTTCATCTTCTTTTTCTTGAAGAATAAGAATTACTGTGGTAGGAAAAGCAAGCGGAAGCCCATGAAGCCCACAGAAGTGTTTTCACATGTCAGGCTAATAAGTGAAAAGCAGGATGATTATTGGATGGCACCACAGAGGTGAAGTGCTACCTTAATGGCTTCAGGATGCAGAGGAAGTGACTTTCATCATGACCGGGAGCCTGGTTCTTCCCGAACCAGCTGAATCACAGAGGAGACATAGACTGTTGTAAAGAGCACTGAGCTGTGGCTCCATCGCAGTCGCTCTGTCTGACTCAATCGACACCATGAGAGCAGAACGTCACAGCCTCGGGTGTGGAGTCGGAGATATTGATCCGATGACAGCATTTTCCATCAGAAGAAAGAATGAGAGGATTTAACATTTGTCTAGAACAGATGCAATTGTTACAGTCAAGAATGAGTCACCAGGGATGTGCTGTGTCCTGCACTCTGACCTGATATAGGCTGCAAAGATCTGGATTGGCTAGACGCTTTGCAGGGTCACCAGGTCAGCTTGCTTCAGTGCTCCAGTGAGTGGGAGATAAACTCATAGCCTTAGGTTCCTGCCATGTGTATATTCCATGGTAGTCCCCCTGTGGACCATAGATATATATTTTTTAATTTTTTTATTATTATTTATTCAATTGTGTGTGCGTGAGTTTGTGTGTGTGTGTGTGTGTGTGTGTGTGTGTGTGTGTGTGTGTGTGTGTGTAGAACCACAGGCGAATTCGGAGACTCCCATGGACCGCCTCTACCCCCTTGTTTACTCTGCCCTGGGATTCACAGGCTCCGCCCTACCGGGACCAGAAGCGCAGGCCGCCCCCACTTCAGCCCGACATCTACACGTGGGGTCTAGAATCTGAACTCAGGACCTTCCGCCTGCAAGGCAGAGACTTAACCCCTGAGCCACCTCTCCAGCCCCCGGAACATAGATATTTTACAGTCACTGCTATTCAGAAAGAAAACAGTGAGTGTTAGACCTTTCAGGGTTTTGAAAGTATATAATATATATGAAAATACAATATAATTTCTCTGGGATTTATCAAATACCATGTAGGGCTACTAGTTTTGAATTGGTGCTAGAACAAGAAAAGTCCTTGCAGTATAAGCATTCTGGTTCTTTGGACCCTGTGATCCAGTAGATGTCTTGATCCTAGAAGTATCTGGACAGAAAGGGATGTTGAGTAGTGGCTATAGAAATATAAGACTTGGGATCTGACACGAAGCCCATGGCATTTGTAACATACTTTGATATGCTTTTGGGAAATGATAGAGAATGGAACACATACCATGGAACCAGAAATGGAACCTGAATGGAACACATACCAAAGTGTCCTTCCAGCTGGACACCGTCAGCCTCATGAAGGTGTCGATCAAGCTTAGCAACAATTTACCTGAAGACAAAGCAGTTATCCTGGATTGGACTGGAGTGGTTCTGAGACCACAGGAGAACCTCAGAAAAGGTGATCTCGTCCTCCATGTGACTGTGACTCTGACTGACATCTTGCCCTCAACTCACACCTGCTGCCCATAGGGAGTTTGTTACAACCAGCTGAGGGGCGATAGGGAAACTGAGCTTGTCTTATTCATATTTAGCAAGCTGTATTGATGAAGCTTAAGGCAGACTGTTGCTCTAGTACTGCCTCCCATAGCCCTAGAAGACACGGCGCAGGCATCAATGGACAGAGCCTAACCACAGCTGCACGTGGTCACCCACTTTGTGTGGAAAGAGAAGTGAGCAAGGTGGAGATACACGCGGACTCAAAGAAGTAAAATATGACCAGGTGGTTTATAGTGGGCACACAGAGAGAGGGGGGACAAGAGCTCTTGGGGAAGAAGTTGGGATGGACCCTATGGGAGTTGCTCTAAAGTGTGAAAATCTTTGGATTATATGTCAATCACTGTGAGTCATTACAACAGAAGTACAAACAATCAGACAGGATGAAATTGACCCTGGACTCAGTGCATTTCGTGTGTGTGTGTGTGTGTGTGTGTGTGTGTGTGTGTGTGTATGTGTGAATTTAGTTCAGAAATTAATATATTGTTCTTGGCCTTATGCTTCAGAGACAGGGTCTCTTTCTGAACCCAGACCTCATCAATTTGTGTAGCTAGTAAGCTCCAGACAGAAATTTCCTGTCTTGCCCTCCCCAGCACTGGGATTGCAGAAACATGCTGCACCTGACTTTTTATGTGTATGTGTGGAACCTAAACTCAGACATTCTTGCTTATGCAAGCAAGTACTTACTGACCGAGCTATCTCCCAGCTTTGCCAAGGAGTTTTGAATGGAACAGCCTCAAAGACAGAGATGGAGGCTGACCATGGACTTTCACTCTCCAGTGCTTCTGTGGAAGGAATGTCAGGTCTTTTCCCAGTGAGGCTAACCTTGAACAGAGCAGTTTGCAGGAAGTCTCTTATATGATATTCCTCCCATTCTGGATCATTGAGCTTGATGCACATTCTGTTTGGATTTGCCTCTCCTGTCCACAAGATGTTGGCAGACATTCTCCAAAGACTTAGAGAGTCTACTCAATGACCTAAATCATGCTTATAACTCTTTGGACTAAAGCCTCATTTAATGGCAAGTGACATACAGTGCTTTGCACCGGGTCTGAGAATTCATGGATTTATCCCCATGAGACGGGGCTCAAAAGTGGGAAGGTTCTAATGGAAGGAGTTGAGTCACGGGTGTGCTATGTGGATGTGGCTTCCGTCAGGCTACAAAAGCCTTCTTACATGCATGCTCCTATATGTGCTCCATCCTCAAGAGATAGAAGACCTGGCTCTAGGAAGTAGCTGCGCCTCAGCTCAACATTCCCATGATCACAGCTGTCTGAGCAACTGTGTGCTTCCTGCCCGCACAGTTTTCTATGTTCTCTTTCTCAGAAGTGGTTGCTTCCATCACAGAAGACTAGGAGGACCAACTTAAAAGAGACTTTATGTTCTGACTGATGTTTATGAAGTTTCAGTTGGTGGATGATCAGTTGGCTCTAGGTGTGTGGAAGAGACAAACTAAATTCTTTGACCCATGACCGGAAGTAAAGAGAAGAAGAAGTTGGATTCTATTGGAGGATATGCCCCAAGGACCCCTCACCTAGACTCCACCTGTCAAAGGTTCTGTCATCTTTCAATAGTACCACCCTGGGGACCAAGCCTTTAACCCATGGACCTTTGAGGTGACATTCAGGACACAATACATAGCTGCCCCTCTCAGCACTCTGGTCTCTTTATGTCAGTGGACAATGACAGAACTTTCTATCATCTCAAGAATGATGGGTCTTGATCATCACAAGGACAGGTCACATTGCTGTTTCTCTTGAAGGGCAAACATGATCTCAGTGGGCATTTGGTGAACCTCTGGTGATTATCAGGCTTAGCCTAACATTGCAAAGGCCAGTTAGACAGTGGCAAGAAGGACTCATAGAAAAGGCCCCGCCATGCTAGCAACACACTCTTACCCATCCTAGCCTCTATAATTAGGAGCTAAGTAACTCTGTATTTCTAATGGTCTCAGCTATTCTGTCATAGCAATGGAAAACCGAAGTAGTGGTAGAGCAACTATCAATCAGTGGTTGCCTTGGGTCCGGCTAGAGCAATGGGGTATAAAGTTTTTCCTATTAAGGCTTCCCTTGTCAGTTCCCTTGGGAGTTGTGACACAGGATCATGAGGAAGCATACCTGGATGAGTGAATTCAGTGCTTAGGCAAGGAACAAGTAGAAGCAAAATGATACAAGGCTTGAACTAGGTGATCGGCACTGCTCCTGGGTTGACTAGCTCAAACTCGAACCACCACTAGTTTACTCTTTCTCCAAGTTAATTTCCCTCAGCAGACAGGGGTGGCTTTGTTGAGAAAACCCCTTCAAGTTAGAAGGCTCACAGGTAATGATGGGCTGATACAGAAGCATAAAAGGCAGACTGTCTTGCATCCTAGTGGTGGTAGGGTAACTCCGTGTGGGGCTCCGTTTGTGGTCCTGAGCTCTCCTGATTTCGCCATGGATCAGGCCAAAGCTAGACTCTCTGAGACAACAGCATCACCCAATTCTCTCTTTCCCCTGTCATCTTCATTTCTTCTCTTATATTCTGAAGGAACTTTCCCAATGAGTGTGGGACACTGGACTCTCTAACTGACAAGCTGGTCTTCTCTCTTCCTTGGCCACTGACCTATGGAGAAAGCATTCATTTAATTCTTTGTTCAACAAAAATATAGACCCAGGTGAAAAGACCTACAGACCGCAGAGGTAGGAGGCTGAAGGGAGCCAGAGAAGGCAGAATTTACTCAGGACACCTCATGGGTCTGCAGGATTTTTTATTACCTTTTTTTTTTTTCCTAGTTATATAAGCTCAATCGGTACCCCTTTTCTTCTCCCTCCCCCTCACTTCCCCCTTGTTGTCCTCCCATTCCATTATCCCCCCTTTCTTATTCTTCCCCTCCCTATCTTCCTTCTCTCCTCCTCTCTTGGTGATTCTTGCCTTCTCCCTCCCATCCTCCAGAACATCTGTTTAGATGGGTGCTGGATTTAGCTCTAAGTATCTACACTAGTGAGGGTTCAACACTCAGTGGCATACCTTGGGGCCCTTTATTGGGCTGCCTGCTAGTATGGGAACTCTATTATGACTGTTTAACCCCTTGCCTCTAAGGATTCTACTGCCTGAAGTCTTCTCCTCTCTGATCCATGCTAGATTTTGGGGGGTTGTTGACATATCAGCCATTGTGCAGTTCAGGCAAGGTCTAGTCACATTGTGGCTATATCTTGACTGCTGCAACCCTGACTTATGTGGGATATCTTGCATATCATTTGTCCTGCTCATCTTTAGGCTCTTACAATCTTGCCACTCCCTCTTCCGCAAGGCTCCCTGAGCTTTAGGATGGGGAGGGATTTGGTTGGTCTGGACCCAGGTGAACATTGTAGGGTCTTTAGTATTCTGAATTATGGTTTGTTGTTATTTTAGGTTTTGCTGTTTCTGCATTGCTCTTGGCTGCATCCTGATTGGTTGTCGAGGTTTTCTTAATATAAAAAGAGATTCAAAGGTAGATGGAAGAATAGGAGTAGGACACAGCAGTGAATAGGGTCAGTGTCCTGTTTGCCAGTTGACTGAGGAGATCAAACCCGTTTAGTCTCAAGTGGCCAGGAAGGGAAGTGAGAGTGAGCTGTATCAGGTCTGAAGTTTTTTACTGATTCACAATACACGAGTAGGTGGATGCGCAGCATTTGCTGAATGTTCACAAGGATGCTCAGGGGAAAGGCAAAAGGGTGCAGGTGGCCTACATACTTCTGCAACCCCAGAAGTTCTCACAACACACCCATTGCCATGACAGGATGGCAGGACTGGGCATCGGTGTGATGATGAATCTACACAGCAGTTAACACAATTCGACAAAACCATGTTTTCTCCACTGAGTTTTCTTGTGTGGGTCAGATTGTCTCCTTCTTCAGTCTTAGTGGCTGGCTCAAACTATCCCAACCTAATATCCAGAAAAGAACATGTAGTGTGTTTCAGTGATAATTCTGGAAAGCTCAATCTGATTGGGGCTATACATGGTATGCCATTAAGTGACATTAAATTGCCTTAATTACAATTTGGTGTTCAATTTGGATCCAGTGTCACTGATAAGCTTGCTTCTGGGAATAACTTTTATTTCTTGACAGATTGTAATGAAAAATTGCACACAGAATCTGTATGCACATGATTGCACAGTGTACATGAATGGTGTACATTTCAGAGAACCATCAATGAAACATCAGGAAAATTTAACAATAATTAAAGGAACTTTGATATTGATACATATACTTTGAATGACTGCCTTTATTGGCTTAGGGGCCACATTTCATAATAAGCCCTTTTTAGGGGCTCAGTGTCATGTGCAAGTGCCAGTGTCCTTGACTCTGTTAATGATCAGGCGGAGCCAAGCCATAACAATGGTGATCCTGTATTACTCTGTGAACAAAATTCTGCTGAATTCACAGAAAGGTGACATTGTGTGGGCACTAATGTATATGAAGTTGGTGCTGGAATAGCTGCTATTATCTTCCACACAATAATGCCGCGTGTGTTCTGGCCTTCTCAGGAGCTGCTGCATGCTGAGATTGGGACTTAACTCCTTGGGGTCTGAGTCAAGCAGCTTCATTCTCCAACATGGTCAGTGATTTCAACCCTCAGGAATTCCCATTCTTGTCCTTTTGCTCTAAAAGTTTTCACAGTTTCTACTTTTTCTGCCCTTCTCCCCTCGTGCATGCCCATCGTGACCCTTTTTGTATCCAGACTCATTACGTGGACGTGAAGGTTAATCTTCGCTGTCAACTTGACACTTGGGAAGTGGGCCTCTGGGCACCCACCAGTGAGGAACTGTCTAGTTAATCAGGCCTTTGGGCAAGCCTGGAGGAGACTATCTTATTTGCTTTGGTTGATGTGGGAAGTCACGCCCACTGTGGGTGGAGCCATTCTCTGTGCTGTATGAGAAGGCCGAGCACTGGCAAGTTGTGGCTGGTATTGGTTCTGTCCCATCCTTGACCTTGGCTGTGGTGTGGCTGGTTCCCTCAGCTCCTGCTGGCATGATTGTCCTGCCATGATGAACTACCCTGGAACTGTGAACTGGAATGAATCCCTTTCTTTCCTTGGTCAGATGTTTATAGCAGTTAGGAAACTAAAACAATGGAAATTCATGCTTTGCCCATTTGAGGAGATGGTCAACTTGTCTTTTCATTCATCCAGCCATAGAGACAGGCACCATGTGCTCTGCCAAAGTCCCCTGTCCTGTCTTGCTGTCTACTAGGACTCGACATGGCAATATGATAGGATGATGCAAAAGATGCATCCTTCAACACACAGTAGATGCTCTGAGAGGAAAACACATATAACATGTCAGGGTCACTATGGGATATAGTAGGATGGTCCAACAAAGGGTCATGTGAGTCAGGATAAAAGACCTGGTTCTCTGTCTCACGTCAAGGTGGCCGGAATCCAAGAATCTATGTGCACATGCAAGGAGGTATTCACACACAGAGATGAACAATCCGGGCACACACAGGTCCACCAAACACCTTCACTCCATCATCTGCCTACAGATGATTCACTTCTGGGATTTCCTGAGGAAGCCAGCAGCCCAATCGTGGCTGGGAGAGACTCTGGGAAGAGATCACCATATCGCCGTGCAGCTATTTTTGTCAACTGAAAAGGTCATTTAAGCAAAACGCTTAATTACCCCTCCCCCAGCCCCTGGGAAAGTGTGAAGCCAACAGATAATGAGCTTAGAGAAAGACGGTAGCTTGGGAGGACAGGGGTTTCCATCCATAGATCCCATTGGGAAGTGGGGGCAGAGAGCACGGGGTGGGAGCACACAAGCTTCTTACCATGCGGCCTCACCTCATTATTTCTGCATCCTGATCACACTGCAGAGTCCTTGAGCTGTAGAGACCTTCTCCTTCAAGGCGCAGCCTGGGATTCACATCCTCCTAGACCAAGGCTATTCTGGGCAGCACGGTGTGGTGAGAAGGCTCTATCTTGAGCCTCTGCAGTGCCTGGCCACTGCTGGCTACAGAGCTTAAATTCGCTAAGTCACCCAGACCTCTGGACCCCAGCACGCTAGGGATAAATGAAGACATTGAACTTTAGAGCCCACTAGCCACTTGAAATTCCACCATAATGCTGGAGAGGTTAGGATGGGGTCTCCTCAAAGCTGTGAGGGGTGGGGGAGTAGCTCAGCATCAGGCAGGGAGACTGCCTTGCTGGGGTTGTTGGGAAAGGTTACTGGGGTCCAGTCTGCAGAGAGAAGGCACGTCCATGAGGGCATGCAGGGTGAGAGAGATGCTGGCCTGTAGGGAGCCTGGCGTCTGAAAAGCCCACACAGTCCTGTTGGAAGCAAGGAAAAGGCTCTGCCTCCCGGAATGAGATTACAGACTTTGGCTTTTCACTGCCATCCATGATGACTACAGTGCCTTCCAAGTTTCTGGGCCTTGCTTTACCGTGATCTAACCTCCACCTGGTGTAGGCCCAGAGAACACCTAGCTGCGTCCTTTTCCCTCTGAACCCCATCCCGGGTCTGGGATGTGATCTCTACCCACATCTTGCTTGCTGACTAGCCCTCTTGCCTGGCCCCTGGAGCCTGGTCTTCCTTTCACTGACCATACTTGATAGCTTAGTGTTGGGGCCCTGCAATGGGAAGCTGAAGCAAAGTGGGCAAGGAGAAAAAGGGCGGTCAGAACATTCACTTCATTCCATTCATTTGCTGAATCATCAAGAGCCATGGCTTGAAGTGGTGTGTGTGCGTGTGTGTGTGCATGTGTGCGTGCATGCGTGCGTGTGTGTGTTTGTATGTGTGTGTGTGTGTGAATTCACAGCAGGGAACCTACCCACGGAGTAAGCATAGGGGATAAAATTAAATAAGAGAAAAGATATTTAAGCTAAATTCATAAACATGGTAGCAAACCTATTGCTGTGGGGAAGAATAAAGGCAAAATGAGTCAGAAAGTTACAGAGTGGAGGGGGGAGAGAGAGAGAGAGAGAGAGAGAGAGAGAGAGAGAGGTTTCTAGAGAAAGGATGTTTAATGAGATTCAAGGGAGCCTTGCAGAGATGTAAAGAAAGAGACTCAGAGAGAGGGAAAAGAAGTACTAAGGCCCTGGGGCATAACCAGCTTGGTGAATGTGAGGGATGGCATGGGAACCTGTGTGACTGGTAGAATGAGAGAAACAAGGGTGAGTGTGGGAGACAGGGTAGGGCTTGCCCTTAGTGGCAGGAGTTTACTCTGAGTGAGCCGACAGCCAATTTATATTTAAAGAAGAGGAAGTCATTATTTGACTGCATTCACTCTGACTGCTGAGATGAGACATTCCGAATGAAGATCAGCACATGAGCTGGTTTCTGGTTAAGTGGACATGTGATCACATGGCCTGGAATTGGCAGGGGGTGAGAAGTGGTTGGACTTGAATCTTTGAAGAGAGATGACACATTTGCTGAAGGTCTGTTTGTGACTTGTAAGAGACAGGCAAAACTCTCCTTAACAGCTGTCAGGAAGGAACGATGGTTGCCACAGGACAAGATCACAGCGTTAGTATGCAGGGAGCATATATGCTCCTGGTTGATCCCAGAGGGGGGCTGCAGTCTGCATCTCAAGAAGGACAAGCCTGAAGATTTAGACTTGGGTGTCCTCAGCAGACAGGCGACATTTCGGCTCAGGAGACAGGGTGAGAGGCAGATGGAAGCTAGAGAGAGCACTCAGAACTGAACTCCATCAGCAGGTCTGAAGCTCAGGCTTATGTTAGCCAGCAGGGAGAGCAAAGCACGGGTACAAAGAAGTCAGTGGGGTGTGCAGGCAGGTCGAGCCAGTATTGCAAGGAGGGAGGCGTGGTAATCCCTGCTGACTAAAGTAGGGACTGTGCATCACAGAAGGGCTAAGCAGAGTGGGGTTGACACTGCTGAGCCCCATCTTTTGACTAGAAAACCTGATACATACAATTTGACAGGGGTTCCCAGATCTTTGTTTTCACCAGAGAGGTGGGTGTGTACCCTGAAGATCACTTCCTGAACCATTGGTTCGGGATGAACGTGCACACCAGGTTTGGCTAGTTAGAGATCTCTACAGACATTTTGTTCTGGAACTGCTGGGAAAGGCTGCAAGTTCCAGTTCCTCACAGGTATTTCGCCTGTACAAAGAGCGCTACCATCTCTAAGGTGCAGAGAGAAAGATCTGGATGCTGTGGACCATTGTGGGTGGAGCCAGGTCCAGAGCCTGCTGCTCCTAGGAACATCCGCAGTCCCCTTCCCAGCCATTAATGCTGCTCTTGCAAGCTACTCTGAAACTGGATGCTATCCTTGTACTCAGAATGCCCTAGTAATACAGGACATTTTTCTGGAGCCTCCTACTCAGTCCCTATTAAATTTAGTTGGTTTATTGTATTCTTAAAGCCATTCCCCCCTCTCTGTTTGTAAGTATAAGAGGACAGTTAAGTGTGTGTACCTGTGGAGGCCCAAGGGTGACTTCAGGAATCATCCTGGATCTACCTCCTTACTGCTTTACCCTGGGGTTTCCCAAGCTCTGTCTTCCAGGGCTGGAATTGCAGCCCACTACTATATCTGTATGGTATTTTTCCATGGGATCTTGTAAGGTGAAGGCTTTAATTCATGAGTCATCTGCCCAACCCTTCCCCTTATGTCGTTGGGCTAGTCTACTTATTGTGAATGGAACATTCATTCTTCCAGCTATCATTTTGAAACTAGGTTTCTCCCTTCACAGCTGTCAGTTTTTGCTTGATACATTTTGATATCTGCTAGTAGGTACAATTGAAATAATTGTAATTTTAATGGAAAAACAAAATCCTGAGACACTGCTATCATCTAGCATTAGGGGCACTCTGCATAAGGTATGAAGCAAGTTCTGGTTTCAGGACTATTCTTAGCTGCCTGGGGTTGCCAGAAGGCCACCCTGGTCACAACCAAGCAGGCTGCCTCCCTCCCACCTCTAGGGCAGCCTCTGACGCACGCCCGCAATCTGGGGCAGGTAAGGTTGCAGCCGGAGGAGTTGGGTAAGGGCATCGGATTTCAACCGCGACCCAAAAGGTGGCATTCCTGCAGGCCACTGGGGCTCAGCTCTGGGAGTTCCTCAGGAGATTCTGAGGACCAAGTGGGAAACTGCCTGGAAGGAGGTCAGCATCCTGGGAATGCAGACTTAGTAATGGAGACCTGAGAGGAAGAGGCAGTTGCTAAAGCAAACACACTAATTCTCTTGGATGAGGTTTCTTTGGTCTAGGAGTGATTAAAGGGCCAGGCACACACAAACAGCAGTGTCTTATAGATACTGAGTACGGCTTCTTTCCTGCTGACGGTGGATTCTGAAAATCTAGTCTGCCATCTTGGGGTGTCTTTATTTTGTCTTGAAAGGGGAGACAGTTGTTTTCCACTCTTCTGGGGGTCCAAAAGCAGACAGGCTGTTGTTCATGGTCTCATCACTCATTCCTAGTCAGCTTTGGGAAGAGCTCGGAGTTGTTCTCCTTGTTCCTGGAAGAGAAGTTATGTTCCAGCAACCTTCACTGGCTGCCCACCCATGTTGTTGATCAGGCAAGACCACCGGGCACTGCAGTGTCTGTAAGCCAATGATCACGGCATGAATTCTTTCCCTCTCTCCGGGGCTTCTTCTATTCTTGGAGAAGACACACCTTTCTTAAAGCCTCCTTCATCATGGGATATAGCCTCCATCCACGTATTAATAGTTCACTTGAACCAAGCCATATAAAGGTACCGATTCAAGAACCCCTGTTAAAGGAGGTGCTGTGACATCCCCTTCCTGAAACTGAAATGAGACTTGCAGGTGGGACACGTTGCTAACTGTGCTTGTATGAAGGGTGAAAATGAAATGTTTAAGAAGAAGACCCCTATTTTTAACAACCTCAGTAGCTTTAAAATGCTAACATGACTTTTCTCTGCTTTCTGGGACCCCAGTCAAGAGGGTTTGGACTGGCAACAGTCAGGTTCTTACTCAAGTATCATGGGCACTCCTGGGACTGTCTTGAAAGTAAGCTGCATTCCTGATTTTCTCTACTTGTTACTCCGTTTTGCATTTTTATCTCACTGGCTTCTTGATTGGGAGTAAACAGCGAAAATCTCCCCCCCTACCCTCCCTCGCCTGGGAGGAGACAAGTTCTCCTGTAGCCTAGACTGGTCTTGAACTCATGATGTACCTGAGGATGACCTAGAACATCTGATCCTCTTGCTTCCATCTCCCAAGAGATTATGTCATCCTGCCAACTCAGCTACGTCCCCAGTCATTCCCAAGATTTTTACAAAGGAAAGATCAAACTTAAAAAGAAATTAAACAGGAAAAGAAGCCTGTTGTCTCTATTACTGCACCTATGTCCTCCAGAGGTCTGCACAGACAGGGTCAGGATCTCTTGTCCCCCTTCTCCAGATAATCAGTTTTTAAACTTTTATTTTATTTTATTTTATTTTTTACCATGTATAGGTGTGTGTGTGTGTGTGTAAGAGGGCACTGTGTGTACCTATGGAGGCCCAAGGATGACTTTGGGCATCATCCTGGAATGCTCTACTTCCTAATTGCTTTATTTGGGTTTCTCAGGCTCTGCCTTCCAGGGCTGGAAGTGCAGGTCACACCAATTCCACCTGATGTTTTTTAATTTTTAATTAGTTAATTAATTAATTTTTTGGTGGGATTTGAGATCTGAACCCAGGTCTTTTTGCTTTCAAGGAAATGGCTTTAACCCTGAGCCATCTCTCCAGCTTCCAGATAATCATTTTTCATCAAGTACCTGACTTGAAATTTATAGTACTGAACCTTCGTAGCCCAGCCCATCTCTGCCCATTGGTGAGACAGTCCCCATCCTTGGACAGATGGATGACAATGGTAAGTTTTACATACTTATTTACTTCTGTGAGATGAATTTACTCTAAGGTTTTTCTTCTCCATCCCTGACTGGGAAAGCAGAGTCTATTCTTCTGTCTTGTGACATCACTTGAGGGCTCTTGGACACTGAGGACAAGTGGCCTAGCACAGTGCCTGAAGTCACCTATCCCCCCTTCCCCCCTCTTGCAGCAATCCCTCCCTGCCTTTCCCACCAAGCAGGGGGAAGCCACAGGGCCTTTGTCTCCTGTGGTGTGTTGCTGCTGGTGGAACTGCACCTCACCCTCCCCCCACCTCCAGACTCCAGAGAGATCCAAGGGCAGCCAGAGTTCTTTCCATTCAGGCAGAAACGAGAGAGGGTGAGAGTGAGGAGGGAGCTGGGGTAGACAAAGGCGCAATTACCCCCACATGACTGACTGCTAAGAATTCTGGCTGCAGAAGGGGTTTTGCTGAACCCAAGAGGCAAGCAAGGCCTCCAGGCAAGAGGACAGCCCCATCTCATTGTTCCAGTGCAGTCCAGCTTCCAAAACCTCTGATATTTTCTATGCTCCATCTCTCCTCTCCAGCATTCTCTTGATTCTTCCACAGGCATCTCTTGAGTTAGCACTGGTCAAGTCTGGCTAACCTGAACTAATTTCACACACACACACATGCACACACACACACTCACACACCTTGCTTCCAAATGCAGGGTGGGTGTCTCAGGCCATGCCTACATACACATATTGGGGGAAGATGAAAATATCTTCCTCCGTTCTTCCAAACTAAGTTTATGGGAGTCAATTATAATCTGCAAATCTTCTCATTCTTACACAGGCTTATTGTGTACTTAATTCGGGTATCCTACTTTGAGCCAGTCTGAGGGGAAAAAAAATCCCTTAGTAATTGTGATAGGATGCAGAGGTGCCCCAACAAGGATGGTATTCTGGGATACATCAGTCAAAGCTCAGGCTGTTTCCATAGTAACCAAAGATCAACAGAGGAAATGGCTTCAAGTGGATGGATGAAATCTTAGCATAATCCTGGCCAAGCCCTCCAGAATTCCTTCCTGATGCCTGATGCCTTTCCCTATTTCAGCATGTCACCTAGGAAGGCTGCCGAGTGCCACCTAAAGTAGACTTTGTGCTGTTGGCACTGCCAACTGCCAGATGGTGTAGCCCAAAACATCTTTTGACCACTATTGGTAGGAAAAAGATCCCCTGAGGCTGATCAAAAAGCTGGGGAGATTTTTTAAAGTAAATTTCAATGGGACACAGGCACAGTAACTTTTCTCATTCTGTTGAAAAATCAAAGAAAGAAATAACCCAGTGCTCATACAGCAAGACCAGCATCATCCCTTCCAAGAGTTGATCCACAAAGCATTGCAACTTCTTTTTTTAAAAAAACTTTATTTATTTTGTGTGTGTGTGTGTGTGTGTGTGTGTGTGTGTGTGTGTGTGTGTGTGTATCAAAGGGTACTGTGTGTCCCTGTGGTGGTCCAAGGGTGACTTTGGGCATCGTTCTGGATTGTTTCTACCTCCTTTTAGCTTTGCTCTGGGATTTCCCAGGCTTTGCCCACCGTTTCTGCCTGGTGTTTTTATGCGGCACCTGGAATCCAAACTCCAGATCTTCGGCTTATGAGGCACAGTCTTAACCTCTGAGTCATCTCTCCAGCCCATTGCAACTTCTTCAAGTTCTGTTACCCTAACATTGCCAAAATGAGGACCAAGCCTTTGGGAGACAGACAACATGAAAGCAAAAATCAAAGAGAAGCTAAACCTGGAGGATACTTCTTATTGACCAATTAATTCTATTATCCCTGTCAGAAATTTTCAAATTGAGGTAGAATTTATACACGATAAGCTGCCCATTTAAAATGTGCACGGTTCACTTATTTTGACATACAGACACAGCCACAGTCAATAAAGAGAATCTAGTTGGCACATATCTTTTTGCCCAAGCATTTAGAAGATAGAGGTGAGAGAATCAGGACTTGAAACTACAGAGTAAGTTCAAGATCAGCTTGGGGTACATGAGATGCCACTTAAACAAACAAATAAGAAGGAAAGAAGAAATAGACATAAAGGAAGGGAAAAAAGGGAAAAGAAAGAAGGAAAGAAGGGAGAAAGAAGAAAGGAAGGACAGAAGAGAGGAAAGAAGGAAGGAAACTTATTATCACCTACAAAGTTCTTCCTGACCTCCTAGCCCCCCACCCCACCTCTGTCCCTCTCTGCCTCACCCTCTTCTCCATGCAATCTTTGTTCCACTTTCTGTTACATCTGCTTGCATTAGCCAGAGTCTGATGTAAGTGGAATTACAAGAATTTGTATCCCTTTTATTTTCGAGTCTGTCTTCTTCCGCTCAACACAGTTATTCTGAGAGGGTTACGTGCCTATGTGTCAAACACTTGTTCCTTGTTCTGGGTGGGTAGTGTTTTATCATGTGGATATTGTATAGTTTGCTTATACATTTTCCTCTGGATGGACTTTTGCCTCTGAATATTACTAACAAAACTATAGTGAACATTCATGCCAAGTCCTTGTGTAGACATATACTTTCCCTTTTTCTGCTAAATATCTAGAGACTGAAAGCCTGGGTCATAGTATATTTATGTTTTCAAGAAGCTGCTGAACTGTACATCATATTCTTTGCATGGTTGTAGCAGTTCAGATTCATTTATTATCAGGACATGACAGTTGATCTATATCTGCACTAACAATTGATGGTTAGTCTTTGTAATTTTGCCATTCTAATAGATATGTTATAGCTTGTTGAACTCTATAATATCTAATGATTAATGATGTTGTCTTGACAGAAATACCTTTGCAATCTTGGCATAAGTATCTTTCATCTTCTTATGTCACCTATCTCTCTTTCTTGGTGCGAATTTAAATCTTGTCCACTGATTCTGAGCGTTTTTCTATTACTGAATGCTGCAAAATCCTCATACACTCTGGATGCTAATGTTGTGCTCAACAATTGTACTAAAAAGAAGATTAAAACCTAAACTTGCTGTTGTGCAACAGATTGACCAATGAAAATCTTTGGATTTAGTTTAGATTTGTCTCATCTGACAGTTGTTGCAGTTCAGCTATTTAGGACAAGATTTTTCTTAGCACAGCAAAACCCGGAGAAATGAAGAAGTTAGACTTGGATTTTTTTTTTTAACTTTTTACTTGAATTAATTCGAACTTTGTCTTGATCCTGTCAATGAAAACAAGGTCTTGTTGTGTGTGAACAGCCAGCCCCACATTTCAATACGTCTTCACAGATGAAGTGACACTGCTGTACTGTTGCTGTGTGCTTTACTGGAGTGTGCTGTATCCCTGGGGGACACATTTCCAAGACCCCCATCCATGCCTGAACTAGTAACATTAAGCTCTACATATATCAGGTACCTAATTATACACACCTGGGATGAAGTTTTAGTTATAAACTCAATCACAGTTGTAAATTAGCTATAATATTTGACGAGAAGATAAATAATTGTAACCGAATACTGTCATAAAATAACCTACATCAATACTTTTGCCTTTTGGGATAATTATTAAGGAAAAAAGATTAGTTGCCTGTAAGCATCGTGATAGCTAATCTGAACGCCAAGAAGGGATGCAGGTGGTTAAGGAATATGTCAAGCTCACCGTGTGGAGTGAACAAAGGGGTGACTTGTGTCTTGGAAAGGAGAACAGGGTGGTGAGAGCTGTCCCCATGCTTCTCAGAACAGTGCGGGATTTAAATGCATTACTTATTTTGACATTTCTGTTTCATACTTCCAGACCACTGTTGACTGAGGTGAAAATTTTTGGGAGAAGATGCTACTTTATTTGATGTTTTCTTACGGGCTGGCTGTGGGTTCTACCAGTCTTACCATTCAACAAATTATATGTAGTCCAAAAAGAATTCAAGTTCAGAGATGAGGAAACATATTCAGAAAGGCAAGTTAACTTGTCCAGGGTTCCAGAGCCGGCAGGAGACAGGAACAAGCTTTGAGCAGGTCAGCTACCAAAGTCTAGGCTGAGAGTCCCCAGCCCACCAGCCCTGCTGTGATGGGCTGCTGGGAGCCTGGCTTAGGGCTTTTTCTGGTTTTGGCAGCATCACTTGCTCCTGTAGCCTCCACGGCCCAAGCCTGATGATCAACCTTCATATTCATTATTCAGGAGGCTTGAGAAATTCCTGACCTCTTTACTCTTTACTTTCACCTATCAGCTTGCTTCACTTTTGGTTTCAATCCAAAACCTGCCATGGATTTCACAAAACAAAACTCCAGCTTCATGATCTAACAGCTGGTAGCTAGAAAAATACCCATGCTTCCCACATCCTACCTGGTCTGTAGTCAGAGCTCCCAGGTGGACACTTCCAACACCAGACTGGCACGGAAAGGTTTTCAGCCATAGCAAATGCGGGGAATAGGAAAGAGACTATTTCTTGCTGTTCCAGATCAGATAACATTACCCGATTAGTTCCTCTACTGTGAATTCACACCGCATATACCCACATGCCAGTCTTTGCTAGAAGGCTATCAGCTATATTGCTTCCTGTACACTCAGTCTTATTTAGTCTCAGGCTTTCCCTTCTCCACCCCTCCTTCCGGCCCCGCCCCGTGAAAGTGGCACAAAGACTTGCACAGCAAATGTGTCAACAGGTGAAATTTATAGGGGTTTCCTGGCCCACCCGAAAATATGAACCACAGGCATCCCCCAAGGAAAGCTAGATTCTCTTACTCCGACAGAACTTCTTGGACGTGCCCTGATTCATTGGCAGGGGAGTGGGCTAAAGGAGCCAGTTATCTTTTTCACAGAACCAGTGAGGCGCTGCCATTTGGGAAGGGTGGCTTTAATGGGTGCCAGGTGGGATTATTTAGTTGCAATCACAGAAAAACCCAACCCGAACCGGCTTAGTCACAAAAGAAACTTACTGAGTCATAGAGGTTGAAAAGAGGAGGTCAGCTCTTGGCATATCCCTGTTCAGGGCTGCAGCGATCAGTATCCGGTGCTCTTTTTATGTTCAGGTCTGCCTCCTGCCGACCATTCAGGTTGACTTGGGTCTTCAATCTTCTGGGCATCAAGAGTATCTGGAGGACCTATTTGTTCATTTACGTTTTAAGGTAGAGCTCCTCTTTTCAGGATATGTGGGGGGATGAAAGGTCCACACATCTCATTGGTGTGGGTTAGGTCATGTGTCTCTATGAGCACCAATGGGCAGAGAAAGACAGGTTGGTGACTGACTCCACCCTGGGCTTGGGTGCAGAGACAGCTTTCGTGGGACCACATGGCAAGACAGCTTCTAGGATGACACTTGAGCTCACTGTGTCTTCACCACACAGTATTTGTCTCCACTGTACAAGCCCGTCCTAACTTCAAGCAATCACAGCCCCATGTAAGACAGGAATTCACACCAGAGCCAACCTTATTTGGAGATAGGATTACTTACCAATCCACCCTTCAAGGAGTAAAGGTAATTTCTCAAAATTTAGTGTAACTATCAGTATAGTTATATCAGTATAGTCTGCAGGAAGTGCACCCTAAATTCCTTCAGATAAGCCTTTCCTAACTGTTTCATGGAGGTTTTTGCTTTAATTGTATTTTCCAAGAAGACTGTGCCTTTTAGTTAGAGTAGGACCAACTTGTTCTTCAGGGAGGAAGAATTTGTGGCAAAAACTTGAAACTCGGGGGACTGGGAGATGACCCAACGTGCAAGAGTGCCTGGTAGCAAGAGATGTAAATTTGAATCCCCATAGTCCACATCCAAACCTTTGCATGCCTGTAAGCTCAGAATTGTAGGGGAGTGGAGATAGGAGAAATGTGGGTCTTGCTTACCAGCTAGCCAATGAGTCGTCAGCTTGACCAAAGCCAGAAAGATTCAGGTCCTGTGAGAGACCCTGTCTCAAGGGCATAGAGTGGAGAGTGGTAGAAACAGATGCCTCTGCATGTGTACATACGGGCACCCACACATGGACATGACACCTTACTCTGCCCTCATCCCCACCAAAGAAAAGGGGGGGGGAAACACATGTGATGGGGGGGGGCGCTGGAGAGACAGCTCAGCGGTTAAAGCCTCTGCCTCACAAGCAGAAGATCCTGAGTTTGGATCCCAGATCCTATGTAAAAAGCATCAAGCCGGAAATGGGGGCAGCACATACTACTGGCTCTGGAAGGTGGAGTCTGGGAAACTCCAGAGCAAAGCAAAGAGCAGGTACTACAATCCAGAGTGATTCCCAAAGTCACCCTTGGGCCTCCACAACGACACACAATGCCCTCTGATACACATAGATACATACACAGAAACACATAAATGCACACACACACACACACACACACACACACACACACACACGACACAAAGAAAGAAAGCCAGGGGGAAATAATGGAGTTAATGGTTTAAGTGAGGCTGAGAGCAAGAAGGGATTAGGAAAGGGTTGACCAAATTTAAAGATGTATGCAAACACCTTATGGAAAGTTCATTTGCACTGAAAGTTAATTTGAAAAAAAAAAAAAGGAAAAAGAAAAAGAGGCCTAGCAAGATGGCTCAGGAAGTAAAGATGCTTGCTGTGGTACATGTGCATACACGCACAACATTTACAGGCACAATAATAAATTAATTAATTAATTAATTAATTAATTAATAAGCAAATAAACAAACATAAAAACTAAAGGAAGGTGAAACAAACAAAAAATAGGGGCGGGGGAAGGAGGAGAGAACCCTTGAGAATCGGGACGTCCATAAAATATCTTGTCTGTGTTACAAAGCACGGGGTTGAAGAAGGAACCTCATCGTGTTCTATCTCCTGGTCATTTCCTTTTTCCGTATGTCTTTCTAAATACATGCCTGGGATTAGGTTACTTATTCCTCCTGCAAACTTTTGACCTCGAGCGTTCACCCTTTTAACCACTGAACAGTTGCTGCTAGCTACGCACCTCCTTTGTATGCAAGTTTTATTGTTTTTGGATTCCAGACTTTCTGCTGTTTCATCCACATTATTTCATTCTTTCCCCAAAACTGGTCTGTGACACAGAGTTTATTCTTATTCCCATTGTATGAAGGCTGAAGAAGAGACCTAAGTAAGTTCGGATATGTGGCTCAGGATCACATAGCCAGAGCCAGAACACCGTGCTACAAAGACAAAGACTTTTCCTGCCCAGCCTGGTGAAGCACAGGAAGATATGCCTATAAATAAACTAGTATTCAAACTACTATATTGTCCATGATAATGTTCCACACACGGAAAAGCACGTAGGCAAGAACAGCAGCCATCATTTTCCTGGTTACTGGTGGTGGCGAATTGGTTAAAGTTTGCTAGAGAAAGCTAGACTCAGGCCCATGATAAGGGGTTTTCTAGTAGGATGGTGGGAGCCAAGTATAACAGCATAGCAGCCTGGAGATGTGTATAAACTGTGCAAGTAACTGCTGTGCATGATGGGAAATGATCTGCTGTTGCCTAGGCTGAAGCATAAGGGCTGGAGAAATGGCTCAGGGGTTAAGACTCTGCCTGGCAAACAGAAGATCCTGAGTTTGGATCCAAGGTCCCACTGTGGAATGGTGATGGCCTGCACTTCTGGTCTTGTGGGCTGGGAAATCCTAGAGTGATGCAAGAAGGAGGTAAAAGCAATCCAGGATGATTCTGGAAATCACCCTTGGTCCTCCACAGGGACATACAGTGCCCTCTGACACACACACACACACACACACACACACACACACACACACACACACACACAAAGTAAATAAGATATTTTTTAAGAAACAAAACAAGACTTTCCTTCCTGATCACTTGCAACTGATGGGGTATGATCTCACCAGAAGGGGAGGGCATATAGTTTGGCAGATAGAAAGTAACCATTTTGCAAATGGGTGATTGACCCCTCCCTCACCACGGTCTCCTACTTTTATTACATCTAACAAGACTCTAATTTAACAGGTTTTTATCTCTGGCCAGGGGGTGACATCCAATACCCATCAGGACGGAGTGAAGGGCATTGCGGGAGCAGCAAAACTAAAAAAAACAAAAAACCAACAAACCATAATTCAGAACATCAGAGAGTCTATATCAACCACCTGGAACTGGGCCAGACTAATCTCTCCTCATCCTGAAGCTCAGGGAAATTTGCGGAAGAGGGGGCGGTAAGATTGTAAGAGCACAAAGATGGGAGGAGCAATGATATGCAAGATACTCCACACAAGTTAGGGCCGAAGCAATCATAATAGGACTTTGCATGCCCTGCACAATGTGCAACACATTATTGACCCCACAAAGTCTTTCATGGACTAAAGGCACTAGGATCCTTGGAGGCTAGGAATTGGCAGCCACAGTGGTGTTCCTATGCTTAAGGGGACACAAGAAAGAGTTCTGGGAAATGTAGCTGGGTCCTTGCACCTCATCAGAGAGGAGGACCCAGAGGAGAATTTGGCATGCACAAAGGGAAAGGAATGGGAGGAGGAGGCACTGGGGGATGGGGAGGGAGAACGGAGGGGAGGGGGAAAAAGGGGGGTAGGGGGGTGGAGGGGTGTACCTATTAAGTTTGTATGAGCAGAAATAAAACAAAAACAAAAAAACAAAACAAAACAAACAAACAAACAAACAAAAGGTTGGGCATAGGAAAACATGCAGGCTCCATAAAATGCTTACAGGGGAATAGACTGATCTGCAGAAGGATGGGAGGCACTAAGGGTCTTTTGAAAAAATGTGACATTCACTTATAGATTTATTTTGTTATTTGAGAATTTTTACTGTAGAAAAAGCATATGCAGTTTACCATTTCAACCATTTTTCCATCCCACATGGAAACTCAATACCTGTTAGGTTATGTTATAGTATGTTATGCTGACATTCTAATTCCCCAAGGATGGGTATTAAAGTGGGGCCTTTGAAAGATCCTTAGGTCATGAAGACACTTTCATGGATTGGGCTTGTGACCTTGTAAAGGGACTGGAGGAATTAAATTCACTGGCCTCTGCTCTTTCTGCTGGACGAGCTTGACTTGGGAAAGCCCTACTCATGAGAAACCCTCCCCAGACACCTGCTAAACAGTTTCGAGGAAAGAATGGAGAAAGAGACCTTCACTAGACACCAACTAAGCTCTCCTCCTCCACTATCTCTGGGCACCTCTATTTTCCTTTCAGTCTCTATGGATTCGACTGCTCTTGAACACCTCACTCTAGTGGACTCTTACACTATTTGACCTTTTCATCTGGTTTCACTTAGCATAAGTGCATAATGTCTTTAAGGCTTCTTTATGGTGGGATGTTAGAATGTATTTTTGGGTGGAGGTCAGAAGACAACTTTCAGAAATTGGATTTCTCCTTCTACCATGTGGTCTCTGGGGATTAAACTCAGGTAATCAGGTTTTTGTGCAAGTGCCTTTTACCTACTGAGTCTTCTCACAAGTACTGGAATTTCTTTTCTTTTTTTGAGAACTGAATAATATTCCGCTGTGTACTTATATCATGCTTTGCTATCCATCTACCTGCTGATGGGCTTTGGTTTTGTTTTCATCTTTTGGCTACTATGTAATGATGCCAAAGATATTGGTGTAAAAATGCCTATTTGAGTCCATTTCCAGTTTCCTGGCATGACACCATTTATCTCCCACCAGCAGTGTGTGACGATTCCAGTTTCTCTACATCTTTGTCCATACTTTTGGATCCTAACCATCTTTATTTTTATTTATTTACTTGAAGGAGAGAGAGAGAAAGAGAGAAAGAGATAGATGAATGGATGGACAGAGAGAGAAAGAGAGAGAGATAGAATACGCCTGGGTAGAGCATGCAAGCCAACTTTAGGAAGACAATTTTCCTTTCCACTAGCTTGGCTTCCTGAAATCAAACCCAGGTCACCAAGTCTGAAAGACACCTTACCTGCTGTGGTAGATAGATACTGCGATCAACTTGAAGGATCAACTTGAAAGCTTTGGCTCTGGGCACATTTGGAAAGAAGTAGCAGCTAAGTCCTAAACAGAACTGTAGGCAATTGTCTAATTGATGGGGGAAACCAGCTCATGATGGGAGGGATCATCCTATGGGCAGATGGATGAATAGAGGGAACTGGTTAGGAAAATTGGCATTTTTTTCAGCAACAGATATGCTGTCTGGCAAGGGAAGTTTGCCTCTCTCTCGACACTCCTCTAGATGTGCTGTGGCTAGTTCCCTTGGTCCCTGGTATTGGTGTAAACTCTCCTGCCAAACTGGATTGAGAACTGTTACCAGAAAACTGCAAGTCATAATGAAACCTTTTGTTTCTTTAAGCCATTTTGCCATGAATTTATTAACAGCAATGCAGAGTAACTGCTACAACCGGATGAGCTATCTCACCTGTCCTAGATTTCCATCCATTTTAATGGTGGTTTTGGTGTGTGTTTTTCTAGTGCTCTTTGTGGGTATCTTATTTTTTTGTACATAATTTTTAAAGAAATATCTCTAAAGTGTTTTTGAGTTAGGCTGTTTGGTTTTTTGCTGTTGTTCCTGAGCTGTAGGACAAATAGTATTTTTTTTTCTGTTTTGACTCAGGGATTCACTCCATAATCCATGGTTCTCTTAAGCTCACTTTATAACCCAAGCTGGACCAAACTTGAGTCAGTACTCCTGATCCATCATTCTTGTTTTTTTTATTATTTTTTTTAATTTTAATTCAATTGTATGTGCATGTGTGTGTGTGTGTGTGTGTGTGTGTGTGTGTGTGTGTGTGTGTGTGTAGAACCATGGACAAATTCGGGAACCACCATGGACCGCCTCCATCTCCTTGTTTACTCTGCCCCGGGATTCACAGGCTCCGCCCTACCAGGACCAGAAACACAGGCTGCTCCCGCTTCCGCCCGGTGTCTATACGTGGGGTCTAGGATCCGAACTCAGGACCTTCCGCCTGCAAGGCAGAGGCTTAACCCCTGAGCCACCTCTCCAGCCCCTGATCCATCATTCTAAGTACTGGGATTACAAACATGTGCCTTTTTTTTGTATCCTCATGTTTTTAGGGTGATCATATTCCAGACACCAGGGGGGGTCAGAACATACTCAGAAATATCACTCTGTGTTGAGAGAGAAAATGTTTTCTCGTAGACTTGGCAGTTGTGGCAAGAAGCAGAGTGATCCAAAGATGATTGGGACTGAGGTCAAGGGACGGATGTATTTTTAATTGTGGATGTTAACAGAGGCAGAAGTAAATTAAACATTTTATTATTATGCATCTCCTTTTATTTCTCTCCTTGCACCAAGTGAATTGAGGGACACTGATTTTAATCTGATTTTAAACAGAGCAAATTTTATTTTGCAAATGTCAGAAATGACTAGTTTTTTAGCAAGCTAAGAAACTATAATAAGAGTAAGGTATTAGAAAGCGAGAACTTTGAAGTAAACTAGATTAGTGTTTTTCAACAAGGAGTGATTTGAAAGTTTTTTTTTACTGGTAAAATTGGAGATGATTCTCACTTATAGACATGATTATTGGGCACGTTATGATCATATTTATGACATCTCATACTGTCTGGATTGATCTGGTGTCTGGTGAGGGTCTCTCCTTCATGAGTGGGGCTTTATCCAATGGTAGAAAGGACAGAAAGCAGTGACATTACTCCCTTAGGTCTTTTCTAAGGACACTTGTCCTATCCATGAACTCTAATGACCTCCTGAAGGTCTCAGTACTACCACCACGAAGATTAGGATAATAACATGTGCAATACCAGCACTTAGTTCAGGAAAATCCCATTTTCCTATATAGACAGGAATTTCTACACTTACAGACAAAACTTATGACAGCCTCACACAGTGCCATTAGGGAGGAGGTGGCACCGAAGGGAATGGTGATTTTGTGTGTCTGCCTTTTAAAAAATACTTCATCGTGAGACGGATTGGTCATATTTGCTGTCTGTTAACAAAAGTGCTAATGGCCCCATGCTGATGGCTATAAAAATGCTTTCTATTGGCTCCTGCACCTGTGTTCTTCCTGATCCTTCCTTCTGAGTAATCCCCCTCCAGAAGCTCTGAGATGGAGTCCTATTACCCAGGGGGCTGCAAAACACCCTGGGAAGCACAGGGATCCATTGCACGCACCTCAGTGTGCTAGTAGTGCCAAAAACACATGATTCACACTCTTTTTTTCAAAGGAAAGATGTCTTTGCACCTTGTAATTTAGGGTGCAGAGTCCACACAGGAGAGGTTGAATGTGCAGTCTGTGCCGCATGAGCAAAGTGGACGGGCGCGTTGTGTTATGGCTATGAGATGTCCATCTGTCACTCCGCTATGACCGAAGGGCTGGTGTCAGAGCTAGTCCTGCTGATGCCTGCTGCGTGACAGCACTCTGGTTCTCCAGCATACTCTGGGCACCTGCTTTGTGTGTAGTCATGAGTGAGGGAGTACGGGGTCAGAGTAGGTAGTGTTTATGGTGGTGAGTGAGGTGCTTTGGAGGACAGGGTCTGCCGAGTTGTCCTTCCCTGGAAGAACTAGGGAGGGAGGCACTTGTCTCTCTGTGATATGACCTGGGTGATGGCAGGTCTCCCCCACCTCTGGCCTGTGCCCATGGTTCATTCTCTAAGGACAGCCCTTTACAGAATTATCATATTAACCCTTTATGTTGCATTTCATAGTGTCCATTCTGAAATGGCGGAAACCTCATGTACTTTCACAGAGAAGCTTCAGTTGGCCATCTCTAGTGGTAACAAAGCGTTCCTGTTCATGTGGGAGGGACAACACGTTCATTACCACTGTGTCAACTCTGCCCCTAAAACATGTATATATATATATATGCTTGAGAGAGAGAGAGAGAGAGAGAGAGAGAGAGAGAGAGAGAGAGAGAGAGAGAGAACAAGCACACGCAGAGGACGGCTTTTGGAAGTCAGTTCTATCCTAGTACACATGGCTCAGACTAGACTACAGGAGAAGGAAAGAGGAAGTGGGAGATACTACACGGTTCCAGGTGTCAATCTCAGATCAACAGGTTTGGAAGCAGACACCTCACCCGTTCAGCCATCTTGCTGGCGGCCCTTTTGCTTATTTTTGTTTCTACAGTGTCTAGCATAGTTGACACAAAGAACGAACTTAACTAATTAAAGTCAAAGGGGTGATTGCTAAATTACATGTATGTGCTTCTAAGTAGGAACTCTCCACTTGAAAGATCACAAATAAGAATACACAAGTATAATCCAACATTTTTAAAAAGCTGATGCTTTTGAGTTAACAAGTCGATTAGGCACTTCTTTCAGTTTCTTAACACAATGTAAGTGTGACTGGTGCTTCAGCACCTGGGAAGCTCTGCGCTGGAGCACGCTGACTTCCATCAGCCCACGCAGGGCGGGCGGCTCCCACAGTACTGGAAGCGGAACCCATGAAGCATCAACCACTGCACGTCTAGTGTGGTCAGGGGAAACCATGCTCTGACTCTTGTTGCACAATTGGCAGACCAGCTTAGTTCGTCACTCTGAAAACCCTGTACCCATTCCTGCTTCCCTCAGGCCCTTTAGACATCACCTCTTGAGTCACTGAGAACACCACGTCATCCATCAGGGCCTTTTCTGATAGCTTCCTGCTTTCTTCTGCAATTTACCTACGTCACGTCATCACTCCAGGCATGCAGCTGGGAGAGAAGGCGGCGGGCCTCCTTCCAGCCTTGCCAGGCTCTGCTTGTTCCTTTCCCACCCCCATCCCTACCCCCAGAAGGAGGCTCCCTAGTTCCTTCTCTCCAATGCTCTGGACACCCCCCTGCGGTGTCTCCCCCACCATCTCTTTCCTGGGGTTCCTTGACCTTTGCTAACCTATCTCCCATTTCCTCTTTCCCTCTCCTACAGTCTAGTCCGAGCCATTCCTTTAAAACAAAGAGTTAGAGGCCATTCCCACTACATGGGCTGAGCTCTGATCCTCTCAGTACAAGTTCTGGAAGTCTTAACCAGATGAGAGTGACTGACAGACATTTTAAATCCTCTCTCCTAGTCCTTTCCTTCCTTCCTCTGTCTTCCTCCCCCCTGCCTGCCCTTCACTTGTTTGCCGGTGAAAGCAGACTTCAGTATTCAGACCCTGTGGATGTTTCAGTGCACAGCGCAGAGGTGGGGACAGCCTGATTGAGTCACCTTGGGACGCGTCTTCTCTGCGTCCTCTGGCCTACTTCATGGTCACATCCCTGCCCTCTGGCCTCCCTCCCAGCACTGTGACCTCTGTCTTGTCCCAGTCAGCGTTTGCTCAGTCCCCTGTCGGACAGCAGACGCTGCTCTTCACACCCACCCTTTTCCGGGCTTCCTGTCTCAGCACCAGATCAGTCCTTCTCTCCCTCCCCGGCTGCCTCCTGCTGTGCTGTCAGGAGAGCTGTATCCTTGGGGCTTTCACCTCTGGGCACTGCGGCTTCCGGAGGGCAGTTCCGCTGCCTTGTGGCTTGTGTGGACAATCCCTCAAGAAGCACGTTCCATTCGTGTCTATAGTAGAGCCTCCTCCTATGGGTACTCCACAGCCAATTTTTGCTGAGGTTGAATTCAGGTCCATAGGTTGTAGTAGGCCGAGGAGGAGTACATGTGACTGTACTGAAGCTACATATTTTTGATTTTCCAATGCTGTTCCTGAGGGCAACCGACGTGTGAATCACATTTTCAATACAGTAGGACATTCTTTAAGGGCTTTGAGGTCTTTCTTTGTTTTTCCATCTTCTGGCCCACTAGTTGCTGAGGTCAAATTTACGGTCCTGAAGGCAGCTGAGGAAAAGTCCCAATGCCAGGTGCTCTTGCTGGTTCTCTGCAGTCAGAGGGCTGTATCGGTCTCTTCTCTCGCTTTGTCCACCTTCAGCCGATTCCTACAAATCCTGCTTCCTCTGTCTCTATCTGCATATCAAAGCTCCCACTCCTGACCTTCAGATCCCAGAGCCCCCCCCCCTTTGCTGCTTTGTGAGGAGGCAGTAGAGGAGAAGCCAGGCCAGTCCACCCAAGAGCTCTGGCACCTTCATCAGAGGGCAGCATACAATTGCCTATTTGAGGGTATTTGAAGGTGTTTTTTCAAAGTGTATTAGTTTCCTGTTGCTACTGAAACAAATTATAAAAAAAAAACGGAAAGGAGAAAGAAGGAAAAAAAAAAGAAATGGATTAAAACAACATGAAGGTATTGTCTGTCTTCTGGAAACCAGATGTTCGAAAGTACTTTGATTAGGCTGCTATCAAGATACCTGCAGATGTGCACCCTTCCAAGGCTCTCGGGCAGAAGCCGTCCTCTCTCTTCTCCAGCTCCTGCAAAGCCTGGCTTCCTTGGCTGTGGTTCGTTTCTGGATTCACCCTGAACCTCTTGCTTCTGTTGTTACCTTCCACTTCCTCTTCTGAAGTTGAAGCTGTCTCTGCGTCTCTCTTGCAGGAAGCCAACACTTGGGTCCACCTAGGTAGCCAAGACACTCTCCCCACCTCTAGATACCTCTGTGATCTTTTAGAATCTATGGCAGCATGTGCAGGCTCTGGAGGACAGGGAAGATACTGCACAGAGAGAGAGAGAGAGAGAGAGAGAGAGAGCAGTGTTGTACACCATGGTGTTTCACACTGAAATCACCTGTACCCACTAATTGACACATTTCTGTGATACTTCTTTGGTTTTTATTCTGGTAATAGAATGCTACACAATAAGGCATTTCACCTTGAATAGATGAATGCATGGATAGCTTCTAAGTTAAGCTAAAGCAATGTATGATTTATTATTTTTTAACTGTATTCATTTATTTTGTGTTTGTGTGTGTATCAGAGGGCGCTGTTTATCCCCCTGGTTTGGTTTTACCTCCTTTTGCTTTGCTCTAGGATTTCCCAGGCTCCGCCCACCAGTGCAGGTCACCACCATTTCTGCCTGGCATTTTTTTTTTACCTGGGATCCAAACTCAGGACCTTCTGCTTGCAAGGCAGAGTCTTAACCCCTGAATTGTCTCTCCAGCCCGCAATGTATGCTTTTTAAAACATTTTTATGGTGGTTTAAAAAGTATATTAGTTCAATGGAAATCACATTTCAAATCTGAACTTTTCCTGGGGAGCAATGTGTGATGTATGTTCCAAGATTCCCAGTATCAGGCCGAGGCACCGAGGCCCCAGGACAGCCGTTGTACCCGAGAGTCAGCCGGCGGTAGTGAACACAGCCTGCTGCTGTGCTGGTGGTTTATGGGTCAGGTGCAGAAAACACATTGCCAACTCATGATGGTTTTACCAGGCTGTAACTCCATGGTAAGTTCAGGAACATCTGTGTACATAAAAGTTGATCTTGAAAGTTAGACTTCAAGGCATGCTGAATAGAAAACCATTTTAGAGGTTATGGTTTCAATATTGTAAGTTTCTGGGTTTCACTTCACAGAGAAGAAGAATGAAGTCCGAGGACATGGTTCAGTGGATAAAATACTTGCCATGTAAGTGAGAGGACCAGAGTTCAGATTCTCAGAACCCACATAAAACTTTAGCAGGCTAAGTGGCTGCTTGTAATCCCCACCCTTGGGAGCCAGAGATAGGGATTCTTTTGGACAAGCTGGCTAGCTAGACAAGACAATCAGTGAGGTCTGGGCCCAATTGCATGATCCTGCTTCAGTAAATAAAATGGAAAAACTAAGAAGATATGTAACACCAACTTTAGGCCTCCATGCATGCACGCAGATGTGTACACACATGTATCCATATACATATGAACCTGCACATGTGCGTCCACATATATGAGAACACGTGCATTCACACACACACACACACACACACACACACACTCACACACACACACAGATTATTCCAGTAGTTTTTATTATTTCAGAATTATGGAGTTGAGCCCACGTGAAGACAGACATTGTGTTGAGGGAGGTGTCTAAATTGCTTCCTCAGGTGCGTGACATGGCATTACCTATTTTTGATCTCCCCTAACTGAAGCAACAGTGAGATGGCTACTCCCCCACTCCACCTCGTGCTTGTTCCAGTTTGAGTTCCACTTCTCCTTAGCTATGCAGGCTTCAGTCCTTAGTGCGTTGGTCTCATTGCTTTGTGGTGGAACAAGACCATTTAGGATAGGGCAGGAAAGTGAGAGTACAGGTAGAGAGGGGAAAGGGTGGTCTCCTTCAAGGGCGCTCTCCTCAGGTGGTCAGAGAGCTCCCTCTTAAAGCTTCTGTCACTTCTCAGTATTGCTAAGCTATGAACTGAGATTTTTAACACATGGGCCTTTGGGAAGAGTTAAGATCCAAATTATAACAATGATGCTTGCGTCAAACTCCTGTCCTGTGTTCCTTCTCTCCTCTTCTCTATGGATAGTCTCATTCACCTCTGAACTTTGACTCATCCTTGCGGTGACTTTCAGACCCATGTTTCTGACATAAAATACTGCAGGTAAAAGTCTTTTACAATTTTCTAAGTTCCTCTACTATTTCTCTTGATTTAAGATGCTCTAATGGTAACACTTCAATTCATACATATTATATATATGTATATATATGTATTTTATGGTCCATCCTAGTTGAACATTTGGTACAGCGTTTCTCTTATTATCAATATATACCCAAAACAAACCTGGCTAAATGTTGTTGGGTTATCTAATTTACTTAAAAGGAAAGAGAAATGAGAAAGATATAGTTAACTGTGTGACAAATTACATTAATAGAAACCTGATTTAGGGCATTAAGGTTAAGAATGTAGATTTAAGTACAGTTAATGGCTCTATTCATTGCTGTCCATTTATAGAACCAAAAGGTTTGATGAGGGTACTTGTACAATAAATAAAATCACACTTGCTAGCTCACACCTTCACATGAAGTAAAATAACATGGTGCACCATAAGTACATGTTTGCTAGAGAGAAAACCGTTTTCCAATAGCTCTTACCTTCAGGTCAAAGCTTTCCAGTCTTTAGGAAAATTGAGTGCAGTGAAATGTGATAATAAATTCCAACTGAAATTGTCTGGCTTCCTCCACTTAAGCCTGTACTGTTTTTTTCTGTTTGGCTATCATTAGTGCGCATTGGTTACTGCATTATAAGCTATTTTAGCACTTCTTTTAAGTAGAGTTCCTTGATCTAATTTTTATACTTATTATTGTTATGATAATAAATAGAAGTAATTATTTGTTACTAGGTCTCGTCTTTGAAGTGAAAGTTCCTTATTATATTGTTTGTAAATTGGAATATATTTATTTCTCTTCCTTCAATGTATATACACACCTATACACTCATATATGTACTTACATACATATATGATATATCCCCTGCTTCTAAATTCCTTCAGAAAAAACAGGATATTTGACAGATTATCCATATTACCCATACTTATCATAATTTCTATACCTATAAAATGTGGCAAGATTTAGGCCTGTATAAGTCATCAGCTACCAGATTTCTTTCATTTTTCACTCTAATAGCTTCTAAGACCATGATTTCATTTTTTTATGTAACTGCTTTATTTATAAGCATATCTTGTATGAGTTCAAGAGTTGAATCCATTTGTGGAGATTTCACTCTTCGACATTCTTCACGTCCGTTAAATAGATGAATTAAAACATCGTCGTTTCTTAAGTAGATTGTTCCTTATAATAAAGAAAGGTGCAGAAAATCTAGATCTGAAATACATGGTCATCATGGCCAGCGACTTCCACAGGAAATGGCCAGTTCTTCCCCGGGGCCCACCTGTAATGGCTGCGGCAGATCACGGAGGTGGTCAGTCTCTGGTTGCTGTGCCTCAGTATGGGGCTGCTAAAAGCGCTGCCAGTGGCAATGGCGGAGATGGACCACTTGAGAAATGGCCGCACCTGGAGTTTCCTGTCCTTGAGACCTTGTTATCTCGCATACAAGCCATGACTCCATTTGAAACACACTTATCACAAAGATGTGTTTGCCAGAAAACCAACAAATCCACAGTTGAAAGTAATGTTTTTAAAAATAGGCAATGGCCCTTCATAGGATCTACTGTTCACTTCCTCATCCATTTTTCTGGCCATTCCCCTCCACTTCCATCATGAAGTATTCGCTAAGTGCTATGCACGGCTGGCATTTCCCCAAGGAGTTAGCATTGTGTCTGCCTGGTAGAAACCAGGCACTATGGTAAGGATTGGACATAAAACTATAAATAAAGTGAATATTTAGATCATTTCCCCCTTCCTATGTATAGTCTGCAGGGCAAAGTGCTTATCCTATCTTTTTGCTTCTATGGTGAGAAAAAGATCTTCAGTCTGACCTTGATCTTGGTTTAAAACTGGGCTGCCTCACTTATTAACATTGCATTTGTGATCAGGTGGCTTACCTTATTTCTCCACAGATTTTTCTTCTTTGTCATAACAGTGGTGGTGATGATGTGTGTGGGAAGAAGGTAATGCAGGTTATTTGTGCAAATAAAGATGCATATAGAACGTGTGATTGTAACCATCACCGAGTGCTAAATAATGACTTTCTGAAACTCAGGGAGAGGAAACATTACTCTTGATATTAGCAGAACATCAAGAACCTTTGGAAGAACCGTGTGTCTTAACAAACCTGGGAGATGACACCCTTGGGAAAAGAAAGTCAGACTTGTGTCACCTTTTCCTCTTGTTGAGATGCACACTTCCCCTGCAGTCTTTCCTTACACCTCTTACAAGGGCAGTGTGTGCCCCACTCCCCAGGCTGTGGAGGAGAGCTTTCCAACATTCTTCCGGCTTGAGGAATGGGAGGAGCCACAGCTTGCTCAAGGGGCGTGGTGATGGGTGTCTATTTTCACACAGCAGTCAGTGGCCAATGAAAGGGGTATGCAGACATCATCTCCCCCGAGGTTGTTCATTTCTCTACGGCTGAAAGAGCAACGGACTGGCTCAAACCAGGACCAGAAGTTCAAAGGAATTATGACAGATCAACTCAGCACCTCTAAGTTTATGTGAATAACCATGCCTAAACACCATCGGGTGTTGACAAAGCTCCGTCACCTGCAAAGGCTGTGAGGGGAGAGGTAGAACTGAGCTCAGGCTGTGACATTGCCTTAAATGTGTATCGTCCACATGAAAATGAAATGTGTCTTTGTGTGCTCACATCTTCCTGAACTGAAAAAAGGATGGAAACTAGTGTACACGTGATGCAAGCAGAGGTAACGGCAGTGAACTACACTTAACTTATGATCTTTCACCCTATGAATATGAGTGCTGCTTCCCCTGGGATTTCCTGGTGACTGCCACACCTCCCTTTCATACTGCTCTCTTCTGCCAGAGTGGAAGCATCAATTTGGTGGCTTTACAACGTCACCAGCCTTCCCTCTTTGACAGAGCTATTATGTCGGCCAAACTTTTCCTCTCACATTTTCTGTTCGCATTTCTTTGTCCCCTATACCTTCAAACTCCTGCCTGAATCACAGAAATTGTTATTACTTTTTCCACTAAGAGTTCATCATTGTGGCACGTAATAAAGGAATTCTGAATGTCCAATCTTACTTAGCATTGTAAAATTTAAAGGAGAAAGCCATTATATACTGTTGTTTATGCATCAGCGAGTCATGAGATGATGTAGGTCCAAGGAAACAGCCTGACTCAGACAAGTCAACCTTTTGTTACAGTATTGTTTGAAACTAATTTTCTAAATGTCTTCTTGTATTAATTTATTCCCTCTCTCTTTAAAATCATTTTCTAGCAATTGACCTGGTTTTCTGCTTCGGCTTTATTTATTTGGTGATATTTATGCTTCACACACACCCTGGTATAGGAAGCAGAAGCACGTGAAACATGGGGGTGCTAGTTCCAGGCAGGTGCATGCTGGGTGGGCACCTCTTTGTTTTTTGCTTGCCTCTTCCCTTTCCCCGTGAAATCAGATATTCACAAGGAAGGGCTAAGATCACAGTAAGTGTCAGTGAGTGCACAGAGCGGCCTGTAATCTCCCTGTCCTTCTGTACCTCCATTTCCTGACTGTCGGGCATATCAGCACGTGCTTGCCCATATCGCTGGCAGGCTCGAAAGTCAGCAAAGATGATTTGGGTTCTGTTTCTATTATGAAATAATGGTCTTATCTGCATGATAATACACACATAGATTTCTGCTACATTATCTACTGTCTTAAACATGCATTCATGCCCCACAGAAGATGATGAATGCCCCAGACATTTACATGTTGTGGTGAGATCATGGGGAGGGGAGGGGCAGGGCAGCTTGCCAACTGTTTGGGTGGCTGTTTGTCGGGAGAATGAGTCATTCCTGCAGCCCCGGCTGTCCCACCCCGATACTGGTTGTAATATGCTTTACTGGAAGAAGGCCAGAACTGCACACCAGAATTCAGACCAGTTTTCAGCCTTTGGCAATGGTATGTTTTCTGTGCTAGCCTCTTCCTCCCTACCAGGGCCTGCCAAAGCCATTTGGTGCCTGTCGTGGATGATCTGTGTTTCTCTAAGTGTGGCATGGTGTTGTATGTTGAAGCTAAGACTCCTTCCTGTTTCATTCTTTCTTTGTCTTTTGAAATGTTCACCAAAATGTACTACAGTGCATTGACCAGGAGCTAACATAGAGACTAGATGATCTACTTTTCTTATATTCAATGTCACTGGATGTTTTCTGAACTCCTTGAAATGCACTATTTTGATAGCACACGCACCAGTGTTTGAATTTGGTGTGGGAGGGGAGAATGGGAGTCGATGCCTTACTCCCAGAGGCTTCCAGAACACAGGGCCGGCATGAGGAGACCCCAGACATGATGGAGCCATCTTCTTGTTGGGGCCTTCTGGTTACTGAGGCTCTGATGCCCTCGGTATGCATGTGGGCAGGAAGGGGGCTCAGCTCCTTTGGTAACTTTGATAGTCTCGAGGTAGGCTGAGCTGGCCTGAGTCAGGTCTTCCTGCTATTCCATTGTCTTTACATGTGGTGGTGGTGGGGGGAGAGCAGGAAGCTCAAGTCAAAGCTGATCTGAAGTCTAAATAGAAACCCAGTGCACACTTCCCCAAGACAGTTCACAAGGCTGGCTGTGTCTGTCCCATCTGGCTGCCTGGTGAAGGATCCACGAAGCTTTCAATGGTAAGCAGCCACACGGCACAGGCTGTGAGAAAGTGAGGGATGTATTTGTTCCCATTCTACCATAGGAGAATGGTAACCTGCTTGTGTGACCTTGACAGGCACAGTGGATGTGCTACTTACATGACACAGGGAGAATTGGGACCTGTGTGAACCAGGATGCTTGGTTATTTAGAGTGTTTGTCTGCCAAGTCTGTTAATCAATGCAGGGCCAAAGGCCAGGTGTAGTTAGATGTCAGCAACTTGGTCAGGAAGCATTGAAATTCTAGTTTCAGCTTTTATCTATTTTATGACCATCCTGATTTGTTGTGTTTCCTATAAACCTGGACTATGCAAACTGAAGATTCAGAGTGAAACCTCATAGAGCTCAATGTAATTCATTTCAATCCTCTAATGATATATTGAACAAGTTGGAGGACACTAAATTCATTTTCCTTCCTATCTTTCAAGCATAAGTGAACAAAATCCAATACTGAGGCCTCAGGCTTTTCTGTGTATTTTAGAGACTCTATTTTAATTTGCCCACTAGTCCTATTGGACTAGGAGTGTCCCCACATAATTTTTCAATGAATTTGTAGCACTGTGCTAAAAGAATTATATGAATACATTTTAAAATTAAATTCTGATTAAGTTAAGAAGACCATTACCCTAATATATGGTGTTCAATGTTAAAATGAAGGTTTTAAAATGAAATTTAACCTGGTTATAGAATAATCACTCTTGGAATGTTCTGAAAGCATCTGTTAATGTTGAAGAGAATAAACAGGTAAGAAAGATTTGTCTAAGAACAAAACCATGCCAAAGGCTAATGCATGATTCCTCTGTAATGTGTTACTTGGGGAAAGCTCAAAACATCTGGACCAGATTACAGAATGTACATATAGAATGAGAAGTAGTCTTTGAGGCATTGGTATTAATACTTAATGGAATTTTATAATCTCACTGCCCCTATTTCTCTAAAAACACAACAAAACACACCTCTTTGGTTTTACTATTTATGTTTTACCCATTGTCTGGAGAAGTGGTGAGGTGAAGTTGGTGGGACATGTCAGACTTGGAAATATAAGAGATCTGGGCGATTTCATTCTTTGCTTTTCATATCTCAGTTCCCTGGCCACTCAGTCTTATTCTCAAGGTGTTGACAGCTGGTAATATGCTGAGCTGCAATCCACTTTTCGGAAGTTATTGGTATTTCCTAACTGAGATTTAATAGTGTAACTTGGCTTAGGTGAAAATGTGCCAAGGTCTTGGGTCTCCTGTGCCTCATCCCGGTTTGTTATGGTTCTGGGGGTATGAAGGCAAGAGCTAGAAATGACGTCACTGCATGGCTATTCCCTGCTGAATAAATCTCTTGTTCTCAGCACGATTTTGTGTAGACCAACAAAGGAACCAAACAGTCATTCTTTCTTTGGGCCTATTTGTTTGAGTTCCAAAGGTTTTTGAGTCTAAGAAATCTAAAATGTCCAATTCTACAAAGCAAACAGTTTCTTACCTTATGAAAAATAGTCTTAATTTATTTTTGCAAAAAGCTATTCAGAAAATAAAAATAACGATCATGCTTGTATAACGTTATGAATGTACTAAATGTCACTATTACAGTTTGGATTATGAATGTGTACTGAAGCCCCCTGTGTTGAAAGCTCAGGCAACAGCTGGAGTGGGAGAGGATGGAACCTTTAGAAGGTAGATTTTGCAAGAAGGCCGGGTCACTGTGTGCATGTCCTAGGAGAATTTGGACCCCAGTTTTTTCTCTTCCTCTTCCTGTCTACTCTCTGCTCTCCAGCACCACAAACAAGGAACTTCTTTCAACATGTACTTCCATGATATGTTGTTTTACCAAATCAACCATGGACCATGGACTGAAACCTCCAAAACTGTCAGTGGGAATACATGTTCCCTTTTGTTAAGTGGGTTTATCTCAAATATTTTATCATAGTGATAGAAAGCTTGATTAGAAAAATCACCATTGGGCTGGAGAGGTGGCTCAGGGGTTAAGCCTCCGCCTTGCAGGCGGAAGGTCCCGAGTTCGGATCCCAGATCCCACGTATAGACGCCAGACGGAAGCGGGGGCGGCCTGTGCTTCTGGTCCTGGTAGGGCGGAGCCTGTGAATCCCGGGGTAGAAGGAGGTGGAGGCGTCCATGGTGGTTCGCAAATTCGTCCGTGGTTCTACACATACACAGACACACATATACACACACACACAGACACGCGCGTGCGCACATACACACAGTTGAATAAATAATAATAAAAAATTAAAAAAAAAAAGAAAAATCACCATTATATGTATTTTACCAAACTAAAAAGTCAAGAGGAACAGTCTATCTTGCCATAGGGACTAAGAATGTTGATCTTGATCATTATTATGGCTATTCAGTTCCTAAAAAGGCGAAAGGAATGGAGCTGAGCATGGTACCTGTTTGTCATCCAGACGCTTGAGAAATGAGGCAGGAGAATCACAAATTCAAGGTCACACTGGGCTTGAATGGAGTCAGGTAGAGCAATATTCCAAACCCAGAATTAATATCAAGCTAAATTTTATCTAAGGCAAGTAGCAGATGAATTTGGTATTTCTCTTAGTAAGTTTTCAACAGTGAAGAGTAACATTTGCAATGATCACTATTTGTAATATAATAAAATGTTAAACCACTAAAATTCAGTAAGTTTTGTGTATTGGTCATTTTAATAAGCTAGTTTGGGACTCTTATCACCCCTGGTTCATTTATATTTATATATATATAATGTGCTAAATATTCTGCCTAAGAATTTGAAAAATATGCAAGAACAGTTGGCTAATGCAAATAGCAAGATGGAACCTCCACGAATCAAGAGAAAAAGGCAGCAACAAAACAAAAACATTATAACAGAAATAGCAGAAGGTTTCTGATGTAGTAGACATGACAAGGGTGAAAATCTTAGGGCAGCATCAACAGAATCTTCCAAAACAATGAAAAGAGAAAAATAGAAAGATAATATGGAACAGAATTGTCAGCAATGTGAGACAGCTTCCAATGTTGTGCATGCGTAAAAGGAATACCTTCCTGCATGAAAGGAATACTGGAAGGAGAACAGAGCAAGGAAGGAACAGAAGAAATATATGAAGTAACGAGTGAGAATTCTTAAATTTAATGATAGATGATACCAAAGCACATATCCAAGAAGTTCTAAGAACATTGACAGGATAAATAGCAACAAAACAAAACAACATACCATACTCATGCTGAAGAAAATCATAGACGAAGAGAAAAGCTTGAAATAAGTCAGAGCCAGAGAATAGAGGATAAGGATGACATCAGAATTCTCTTCAGGTCCAGGGAAGTAAAAGTCAAGTGAAATAGAAAAGAATACCCACCTGGAATCCTTATTGGCCAAAATTACATTTCAAAAGCAAAGAAAAAATTAGGACTTTTCTCAGATGAATTAACATTGATAGTGTATGTCACGAATAGACCCACCTTGCAAAAAATGTGAATAAAAGTTCTTCAGGAAAATGAAACAAGTAAGAAAACAGAATCTGTGCACAACAGTAAGAGTGGTGACGGAGATGGAGCAAATGAAGACTGACAGGCTGGGCTGGGACCATGGCACACGTCCCTGCTTTCTAAGGTGCACTGATGGTGCTGGATGCATTTGTCCCAACTTCTGAGCTTGGTTGAATGGAAGCCAGAGGCCGAGCTGCATCACACTGGTGCCTTGCCAAGGACATCGGGAATATTGACCACACCTGCTACTCTTCAGTAAGCTCTAATAGTTGACGCTGAGTCCCAATGTACAAAGAATGCACTGCTCATGTGCGAGCGTTGGGAACCAGAGCCGTAGAAGGCACTTGGATTTGATCGCTAATGAAAGTGAACTGCCGTAGGAAACAGGCAGTAATTTGAACAGGAGCCTTGAGAGATGCAAGGGTGCTACCAACAAAATTTGCTGAGATGAAAAACACATAATAACACTCAACACTTAACAGCATGCAGACAAATTAAAAGAGAAAATGGTTAATTATGAGCAGTAAAGAATGGAAAGCAGGAAATGTGTATATCTGAGATTTGATACAATAACTAAAGGCATCTCAGAAGAGGAAGGGTAACAACATTTGAATATGTGAAAGAAGAGTTCTTTCCTGAGCTAAGGACACAGGTCTTTGCTGTTTGAAAGAATTACATTACCAGGTAGGATTGATGGGGATGGTAATATTACTATATAACTACTGGTAAAATTCTTAATTTTTGTATATAAATATAAACATAAGCCTCTAGAGAGAAAGAATAAATAAATAAAGAAGTGAATCTAATCAGACTGGACTTAGATTTATTTTCTTGACCTGAAAATATTGAGGAATGCTGTTGGATTGCTCACAATTTATGGGATCACATCTAGTGAAGGCAGCATTTATCTGACAGTGTTAAGGAAGGATTCTGGTGAATTCTCAAGGATTTAAAGATGTATCATCTACCATGTAGCCTGCTGGTCCTGGTTTTCTCAAGACTTTGTCTATTTTAGAATCAAAAGTTCTTCCTCAAAGGAAATTCTCTAATATCTGGCAAACCAGGATAACTGGTCTCCCTAAAACCTCACATAAAGAAACCAACACCAAGGCGAGATGCTCAACCGAGGAGATGGGGGAGAATTTGCTGTTTTCTCCTTGGTACAGTCCTTCTCGACTAAGAATCTGGCACTGTCTGGAGATACTTGTGGTTGTTATAGTTGAGTTGGGATGAGGGTTTTGTACTTGGCATTTAGTGGTTCAAGGCTAGAAATGTTTCTAGACATTCTACAATCCATATGACAACTCCTCAAATACTTGTTAGATATAGTTGTTAATTTAACAATCGAAGGCTGAGCTCTGGGCACATCTTTGAAGAATCAGTAGCCGAGGAAAGCCCTTAAGCAAACCTGTGGAGACTGTATTTGATGAGGCAAGACCAAGCCCACAGAGCATAGGACCATTCCCTGGGCAGGTAAATAAGAGCTGCTTCAGTGATCTGTCATATTTCAGCATACTTTGGCAGACTTATAGTCGAGTGGGTGAGAAGATTTTCCTCTTACTCAGCAATTCCTGTGGATATGGTATGGTCAATTCCTTTGGCTCGTGACAGTATAAACTCTCCTACCAAGCTGGACTATGAACTGGAGTAGAGAATTATAAATAGGAATAAAACTCCTTGTTCCCTTAAATTGTCTGGTTGTGAATTTCAACAACATGCAGACAAACTGCAATACCTCACAGTGAATGCCATCTTCTCTCAAACATCAATGTTGTCAACATTGAGAAATCTCAAGGTGGGGAAGACAGTAAGAGATGGAGAAAGAGTATGCTCCCAACCTTTCTAATATGCATATGAAAATTTTAAATGTGAGTAGGGAATGAAAGGTTGTTTGTGACTTGTAGGAACTTTTGAAAGTTCTTGAGATAGAAGAGAGAACCCGGAGAGAAACCATGTAATGAACTTAGATGTGAAACTGGGTCTACACAACCTGATTATTGGGGCAGGGACAGGAGGGTGATGAAGCAGATGTGACACTGAAACATTTTTAAAGGTCTCAGTTTATTGGAAGCAAAGGAAACGATTAGGGTGTGGACATTTTTAGAGAAGAAAATCACACATATCTTGTTTTCGTGTGATGGTGAAAAGTAGCAACATCAGTAATTGCCAGGGAGGGGAGTTGATGAGATGGAAAATACATTGACCCTCATAGAAACAAAAAAGTCACAAGGGATCCATCATGTAGGTAGGTCTTAGGAGGGAGCCATTTTCTGCTGTCATACTTTTCCCAGCTCTGGTTTCAAGACAGTTGAATCATGTCACTGATTGATACGTATGAATCAAAGACTAAAAGATCTATAGCTTGTTAATAAGTCTGCGTGGTTTAATTCAAGATTCTTAATGAGCTAGTTCATGAAGAATCATCAGGCCTTTCGTAAGACATGAGTGTATGATGCCCAGGAGGATAGGGCTGTTTCTTCTCACTCATCAATACATCCTCAACGACCTGTGAATATTTACAAAACAAACAAACAACTGCCTCTCAGTTTGTGATTAGAAGACTAAATAAAGATCAGGGGCTGGATAGGTGGCTCAGAAGTTAAGCCTCTGCCTTGCAGGCAGAAGGTCCTGAGTTTGGATCCTAGACCCCATGTATAGATGCCAGGTGGAAGCGGGGGGGGGGGGGTGGGGGGGGGGGGGGGGTGGGGGGTGGCCTGCGTTTCTGGTCCTGGTAGGCGGAGCCTGTGAATCCCGGGGGCAGAGTAAACAAGGAGGAGATGGAGGCGTCCATGGTGGTTCCCGAATTCGTCCGTGGTTCTACACACACACACACACACACACACACACACACACACACACACACGCACAATTGAATAAATAAAAAAATAGAAGACTAAGATCAAATAATCTCATAGTAGCATAGAACTTGTGAAAAATCTGGGAAGTATTATATTTTACTACAATTTATTTGGGGGGGGAGAATGTAAAGTTGAAATGCATGACCTTACAAACTAGTAAAGCCTGACTTGAAAAAGAGATTCAGCCTGTGTAACACAAAATCCATGAAAGAAACTTCCTCCTGATATTATGGTCACCAAATTAGCAAATAAAAATCCAGAACATCTAGGTAACTTTGAATTTCAGATAAACCCTGGCAATTTTTCTTCAGCACAATAAATTCATCAAATTGGTAGGGACGTATTTATACTAAAGGAATAATCATAGTTTACCTGAATTCAAATCTCAATGAGTATCTTGTATTTTGCTGGGAAATATTTCCTGAACAGAGAAAATTATCCAAACATAAAATTTCTTCAATTTTAGTTATAAATATCCTCCAGAAATTATTAAAAGTTTTTATTTATTTGAGATGGATGGAGGGAGGGAAAGAAGAAGGGAGAAAGAGAGAGGGAGAAGATAGGTGAGCTTTTCAATTCATTATGAAGCTAATCCTTTCCATGTGAAAAATTAAATAATTTGGTACCACTTGCCACAGGATAGTAAATTGGAATATTTTTGTCAGTCAAACACTGAAGTGAATTGAGGAACAGACTCTCATGATGTAACTTTTTAAATGAAATCGCCAAGCCACAATTACGTACTGTTTCCACATTCCTATCATGTAAAAGAGAGTAGAGACTCATGAGAAGTTTGGGTCTTGATTTCTTCATTGAAGACTGATATCTCCACTCCACCTTTCACCAAGAAGAACAAGTTAAAAGTGCTGGCCTTACACATAAGACAAGGGCTCTTTAGTACTTGCAGCCTGACCTCCTCTTTTAGCTCTAGAACTCAAATACAAAATAGAGCTGAGCCAGATGGTTCAGAGGCCAGGCGGGGCGGAGTACAGTAGACCAGGTGACATGAATGTTTCCTGTGGAGTAGAAGAGGCCAGTTAGGACCTAGAACAGTGGAATCTGACTGGAGACTTCCTCTGTAATGAACATACAGGAAACTAGGGCCAAGAAAGGAGGTATTAGCTAAAAGAAATGTCTGGCCTACTGTGGGGAGTCTCCATCCACTCCTCATGAGAGCTCCTGAAAGGACTCACGTGCGCCATTACTGTCGGCTCTATTGCTATGTCCACAGAGCTCAAATCCATCGCTGTGTGATCTGACTCCCAGCTCTTTAAACTATGAGTCTTGACCATGTAACCGAAGGGGGTCATTTAAAATTGGGCAACAATGAAATAAATCTGGCTACACAACAGAGGAATATTAAGTCAAAATGGAATGAGTAATGGATGCAAAAGACAAAAGGTGTCTCCTGTGTGTCACGTGTGACACATTGCAGCCTTGACTTAGAAGACACAGCACACACATGGTGCGCTGCGCCAGATAGAAAACATACCATGCCCATGTGCACTCACCAGGGAACGTGTCCTGAAACATTTAGACTGGGATTCGAGATTATTCTATGCCATGGTCTGTAGAGTTTTTACTTGGGATTAGGACAGACTTTCTAGCAGCTTCCAAAATAGCCTTAAATGTACTTCTCAGGTGTTGTGCTATGTACTTCTTGGCACTGACAGTTATAAAATGAAAATATCGATCAGCTCCACAGATAACATCCTGAAGCATCAAACATTCAGCTGAAATTTATTTTTTTGTGTAGAAATGAGCAAGTGCCTTCATCTCACTTTCACCTTTAAAAATGATGAAACCATATGTGTATATATATGTATGTATATAATTATTTTAAAGTAATTTAAATAATCTTTATAATTTATTACCATTAAATATTTAATTCTTATACTTATTATATATCTGTATGTGTATGTGCATATATGTGTATATATACCCATACACACATAGCGAGGGCTATGTAATAAATTCTGCACTGAAAAAGGGTTGCAACTGGTGAAAACTTAAGACTTGCCAGCTTAACTTGCCAAGTAAGAATATGTCTGTTCTGGTGAGAAGGGAAGGGGTGAAGAAAGTGGGTGCAGAGAGGGAACCCGGCCTTAGGGAAACATACCTAAGACATATCTAGTGGGAGGAGGCAAGGCTAACATTATATCGCCTACAGTCTTTTAGGGTTTCGTATATGAATACGTTGACTTCATGTCACTTTCATTTATTATCCAATTCTAATCCCCCTCTTTTCCCCACTACAAACCTTCTCTCCCACGAGTCTCCCTCCTGTTTTCATGCTCTTATGTGTGTGGCCCACTGAGTTTCATCTCGCTTGCCACTAACACTGTGTGTCTGGGCACTTGCTGGAGGAAGGATGATGTGTTATCAATGGGTGCACCGCTGGGGAAGCCCCCCTTCCCTTCCATCTAGAATGAACCCATATTAGTCTCTCAGGGAGGGGTGGCACCTGGTGAGATCTTTCCTCTTCTATTACAGCCTCATTTTTGGCTTCAGCACATAAGATGTCTGGAGCGAATTTCTCAGATGGAGGAGTGACCATTTCATTCTCGAGGCTGGTTGGCTTCCCCATAGCATTGAGAGGATGGTGGCAGAGTTTTTTTTTTTATTGCGAGTCTTGACAGCCACTTAAACTGTGCACCGTGTATAAACTGTGAAGCAAGCTCCCATGCAATAGCAGCTTGAGAAAATAGACATGGTTGAGACCTGTAAAGTTCTCTTTGTTGGGGGCCTGTAACTAGGAGTGGGACTGCTAGATTTTTGGCATCACTCTTCGATTACTTCCAAAACAACGGAATAAAATTCTAACCATTTCATCCCATCCCAAGAACTCCTATTGCTGTGTGCCCTAGATGGTCTGGGAGAGGCTTCTGAAATGTTCCCCAATCTAGCAGGTCTAATGCAGTGTCTCACTGGGATTCTAGCTTGTGGTTTTTGGATGACTAATGAATCTATTATTCATTGTTGTAAATCAATCTATTTCTATAATTAATCAAATTGAAGGAGCAGAAATAAGATGGAAAAGCAGGTTGCTGTTTGTTTTATATTTATAACTTATCTATAAAATGATTAACCAAAATACATGACAAATTCTTATGAGACACAACCAAACTACTGGTTCCAAGATAAATACAATCCCGTACACCGTGTTAGACCTAGTTGTTGTTACTTTGTCAAGCACATTCTTGTTGACCTTCCTGTCTGGCTTATTGTTTTCCTGAAGTTGGTACAGCATATGTGACTGTAGCTTCTTCAATATCTACATGCCAGGAATGGAGGCTGTCATTCTGGAAATAAGGTCTTTGCTGTAATGACTTTGAAAACAAGATGTTTTGAACTTGCTAATTACAGACCATCATTCTGATATGAGATTAGTTTCCTAGGAGAGGGTCTCCTTGTACTTGCTGCTGTGATGTCAGCAGCTCCCTGGGTTTCTGACTCTCTCTAGCAGTCCTCAGTTCCTCCAGCAGCCTGGTTTTCCTTTGTAACATTCGTTCTGGCTTTTTCTCATGAGAGTCACAGATGAAAGACTTTCAGGTTAGATCATGGTCTAATACAGAACTGGAGATCTAAAGACCTGACACTTGTTTAACACACATTTAACAACAGAGTTCTTGAAGGCACGGCCAAATCCACTCGTCAGAAGTCATGCTGTTTTTATCAGCGGTTTTTTCCACTCTGTTTTGGTCTGGATAATTGCCCCCAGAGAATGTTATACCAGCACAGAAACATGGCTAGCTTAGACCAAACAGGAATGAGAAAAAATGTAATGGAAATGGGCTACCAACTCCTAAAATTCCATAGACAAGAAGTGGGCTGATAGTTCTCAGTGTAAACGTGTGCTGCCCTTTGAAGAAAAGGCTGATTCTGAGAGGTGAGCTGGGGGCCAAGAACCGCAGAAAATCATTTCAGGTCTGGAATGAAATGGAGATTGCTTGGTCTTTCAGAAATTGACTGGACCCTAGAATCTCCCCCACCCTTTTGTTCCTCCCTTATTGAACTGTGATGTTTATGACTATTATTCCCAGTCTTCTTCTTTTTTTTTTTCTGAAGACCGGAGGCATTTGAGCTTATGAGAGTTGAGTCGAATTTTAGATTTGAAGCTGTAATTGGTTGATCCTTGAGAACACCAATGGAGGATGGGAAATGTATTCTGCATGTGAATCTTCGAGTGCCAGCGGGTGAAATGAGTATCAGTTTCTAATTCACTGAACCTGTGACTGCTGCTACCTTACATTGAAAAAGTGATTTTGCAGGTGGGTTAAGTTAAAATTTTGATATGGGAAGGTTATGTTACATTATGCAGGTGACAGATGAAGTCATAATGTTCCTTATAAGAGAGACCTGGGAGGAGGGAGGCATAGAGGAAGGTCCTGTGATGCAAGATTGATGTTGTCAGGAGCCAAAGAATGTTGGAAGCTTCTCCTGAATGTCAAAGGGAAACAGATTTTCTCCTGGAGCCTTCAGAAATAAACAGCAGTGTGCATTTATGGAATCTGTATGTGAGGTACAGTTCAGTAGAAAATGAATATGAAAGCTGTGCATTGATGAATAACCTGCAGAAGTGGAGATACCCATACATGAACAAGAGCAGGACATTGCCTCCATGCTCAGTGGGAACCAGAGTTGAATGCAGAGGTATGAGTTTCTTACTGTTGCTATAACAAGTTCTGTAACGTTAATGACTCTAAACAACACAGATTTCTGTCTTCTTGTTATAAAGGTCACAAGATTAACATGGGTCTCCTGGGGCTAATGTCAAGGTGTTAGTAATATTTTCTCATATTTCGGAAGTCCTAAGGGAAAGTCTGGTTTCTTTCCTCATCCAATTTTGAAAGGGAAGAGGGGGAAGCTCTGGCTTTGGAGTCTTGTCCATGTAAGGTCAGCAAACCATTGGTAACGTGTTTCTCAAACCACACACTCTGAACCTAGCTTTTTTTCTACCTTCTTTTCACATCTGGGGATGTTTGTGATTCCCTGAAAATCTAGAACATTCTCCCCATGTTGAGAACATTTGATTAGCAACCTTATTTTCACATGCAACCTCAATTCTTGCTTTCTGGGATCCAGACGTAGACATTTTGGGGTGGCCATTATTCTGCTTACCAAGTGGTATTGCTGGGGTTGGAAATAGCATCATTGGGCCTGGAAGCCTGAGTGTCTCAGGAGTAGTAGAGCCATAGCAAGCATTCTGGCAATGGATAGAGAGGTGCCTAGCAACGTGAGGGCTGAGGGAGAACATGGACTCATGAGAACAACTACTTCAAAACACTGGACTCCTTTTTGTTCCTGGAGTATCTCAAAAGGTCCAGGGGACACAAAGGGATATATTTCATTCCCATTTGTAATTTAAAAAATACATAAACTTTAGGAAGTGTACCAAAGCAATAAGAAAAAGACTAAGTCAATTGAAATCAGTGTTTAGAACCATAAGTTATCTATTCCTTATCTTATATAGTAGCCTGAGTTATTTTAGTTTGAAAACTCATGTGTTAGATGCATTCTCTGTAAGCACACTCACCCAACGCAAAGAGTGGCAGTATGTAATCTAGACTCTACCATGACAGCAATCTTCCTGAGGACAGGCCAAAGAGACATCAGCATGAGTGTCCCAAACCTTTGCATCTCATTTAAGCCCTTGTAAAATCCCAGAAGAGGATAGTTCATTATAATGTGCTCACTAGTTTAAAAAAAAAGTCATTTTTTTTTTCTGCCATGTGGCTGAAATTTATAGCAAATGGGATTCAGAGGATTACTGCGAGAAGGAAATGTCAATGTTAAATCTATAGCGGTCCCTCTAGTGCCACGGGTCATAAATTAAAAGCAAGTGTGAGTGAGAAAAGGCTTGGAGAAGGGAAATTCGGCCAGGCACCAGGGCGATTATCTTTGTTTACTCCGCTTTCGGGAGCACACATGCTTGGCTGCCTTGGCTCAGGCCCCACCCCCTAGGAGGAAATCTGTGCCTTTGTGTGCCCTGGTTCTGTCTTCTTCCTGCAGGCCACCTCTGCAGGGCTGTTTTAAGCAGCTGGCCAGGAAGGCCAGCATCAGGTGTCACAACTTCTGTGGTGACTGGGTTAATGGTAGTGCTGTTTTCCCTGGAGAAACTGGGGACAGACAGACTTGACTTTGTCTCTGTCAGGAGAGATCTGAATTTAAAATTTTGTCCTAGACAATGTGCCTGGGAACCCTGGGGTTTGATCATCTGTGCTACCAGCTCTGTTAGGAGGAGTAAGAACCTTTAATAAGGCTTGTGAATGATCCCCTACCTTCTTTGTGTGTGTGTGTGTGTGTGTGTGTGTGTGTGTGTGTGTGTGTGCATCTATAGAAGTCCAAGGGTAACTTCAAAAGTCGTCCTGGATTGCTCTCCCAGGCTCTGCCTTCCAGGGATAGAATTACAGATGGTCTCCATTTCTACCAGGTGTTTTTTCCTGGGATCTGGGTCTGAACTCAGGTCCTTCTTGTGAGGCAGAGACTAACCCCTGAGATATCGCTCCAACCCGCCCTCTTTGTGTTCTCTTCTATAGACATGTCCTGTCACTGTTCCCCCTCAGTATTGTTCAGAGTTACCAGGTAGGGGGCGTGGACACTGGGTTTTGTTTTTTTTTCTTTCATGTGTCCATCCTTCCCACAACAGTGGCTCTGATCCAGCAATGCTGGGCTTGCACAGATGAATCCCTGTTATCATTACCTGGTTGACAGCAGTGACAGCTCACTTAATGACACTCAGGTGCCACAAGTGTCCCTCAGCTCAGCACAGGCCTATATGCTTTATGACTTTTAGTTGTTGGTTTGTTTTTTTAATCCTTAAAAGAACTCTGAGGTTATTGATATCCTCTTCCCCTTTTTTTATATGTGAGTAAACTGAGGCTCAACAGGTTGGGTAACAGCTATGGACTGGATTATGATTTCCCCACCAGATCGACACTCTAATATCCTAACTCCCAATGTCTCAGAATGCGAGTATATTTAAAGACAGGATCATTGAGGCTAAAATTAAGGTAAATAAAGCCACACGAGTGAACCCTACATGGGCGTGTTCTTGTAAGACTAAATCAGGACACGAATACACATGAAGAAAAACCATGGGAAGACACGAGAGAAGAGAGAGCTCTGTCCCCAGCCAAGGAGCAAAGTCTCAGAGAAACCAATGCCTCTGACACCCAGATTTTGAATTTTCAGCTTCCAGAATTGTGAGTCCAGAAGTTTCTATGATGTGAGCCGCCCAGGCTGTGGCAGACTGAGAAAACTACTATATTGACTTTCCTGAAGCCCCGCTGTGCTCTTCACTATATTTTCAGTAATACCCCAGAGCATTAATCCATATGTAATCCATATGCTAAAAAATTGGGCAAGTCTCCATCTTCTTTCCAATTCCTATTTACTGACAAGTTTTCAAAAAGTCACTTTCAGAACTGACTTCTTGCTACCCTGGTATCTCCAGTTATTTCCAAGTAAGCTTTGAAGTTTCAAGACTCATTTAAATTTTCTTTAATTAACGGGGAAAAAAAAAAAAGAAAAACCCTCTCATACGTATTCAAAACAGTTTTCAGGTTTTAAGGGCAGAAGGCAAGGTTTCAGGAAGCCAAACAAACAATAAAGTTCGGAAACTCCCCCCAGCGAGTGGGGCTTTCTGACTTCAGGGTGGCAGCCAGGAGCCTCTCAGAGAAATAGAGAAACAGGTTCCCAAAGGACTGAAACCCTTGGGGTGTCGGGTGAGACTGGAGCAGAGCGTGAGTATGGCAAGGGGCAGAGGCAACCAGCCCTGTTGCACACTGTCCTTTCCCAGCTACAAGCAGAGGACAGAAACCTGCTGAGCCAGGGGGTGTGGGCAGCCCTGCCTTGGCAGTACCCCAGGTAAGTCAGGCGCCTGACTGGTTGACCCTGATGCACTGGTTGCCAATGCTTGCCCTAGAGGAACGTACACAACTGGGTCGTCGTCTAGGTTCTCCCAAGGACAGACAGAAAAGTAATAGGAGACTGACCTATGATGGACTTCATACCAATAAATTAAGATAGACCCCAGCATAGGGATCTGAATGTTTGGTCTTTTAAGACATGCTTTCAACTTTTTTTTTTTTTTTAAATGGTTCATTACTCAATTATCTTTCCCCTTGTTTATAATATGCAGCATCTGCCCAGTGGCCTGTTTTTAGCTATAGACACAGTTCACAATTCTCTCCCCTTTCTCCCCCTTATTTTCCTTTTCCCCTCTTCCTTTTCTCCACCCCCTGATGAAAGTTAGCTCCTTTGTCAGTCTCTTTAAACCAACAATCAAACAAACAAAATCCTAAAGTAACAAACCAAAAAACAAAACAAAAAAAAACCAGTCAACCAACGAACACGGGAAAGCCTCTCTGGGGTTAAAAAGAAAGAATAGTCAACCAACTTGTGCTGCTGTAATGTAGGTTTTAACAGTCAGAACAAATAAATAAATGATTGCATATCTGAGAAGGTAAGGAACAGTGATCAGCCGCAAGTCTGAAAGAGCTGTGACCTTGAGTGAGATCAATAGGCTGCTTCCTCTTTGTCAGGCAAAGCTGGATTCCAACTATTTTTTTCCCTCAGCAAAGCATGTATCTAATGATATTAAAATTTTCATCGATTATGCTGGATGTTCTGAAAACTGAAGCCGACCAGTTCGACCCCCCCTCCACCCGGTCGCCCTCTAACCACCATCCTGCTTGGATGCACAGCGGCGACTAAACGGCGCCACCTAGAGGAGCTCGTGGGAACCGCCGCCGCAGCGTTTTTCCCTGGCCTCCAATGCATTTTGCTTCCGTTCATTCCCCGCCCCCTGCTCTAGATGATGCAAATCCGAATCTGTATCTGTTCGCCTGTACTGATTTTGCATTAAAGTACAAAGAGGAAACCTCACACTTTATAACGAATCCCTAGACTCTCTCAGACCCGTTTTTAGAAAATACGTTACAAAGGTGGAAAGAGGAGCTGCGGATGAACTAACTTTGCAAACACTGTACACCTGTCTCTAGATGGTTTTCATCTTTTTCTATCAGAATGTGAGCCAGCGAAATGCCCCTAAAATGTCACTGTTTAAATCACTCAGTAGCTTCTGCTTGAGTGAAGGAAGTGGATGGTGGTCAGCCCTCCCACCGTGGAGAAGTGAGGTTAGAAAGTGTCCCTTGAGGATGTAATGTGGCCTCCTGGAGAAGGAAACAAACCAAAAGGCCCACTACAGCATTCAAACATGTTCATAGATCCCCCCCCTCCCGCCCCCGCCCCAACCCACACACACCCCACGGGGCTTAACTTCTTTGGACATGGTCACCATCGTCTTGGGTTTCCCCCTTTGGATTGAAGAGCTGTTGCTTCCCTCTTCAGAGGCCTATCCTTGAAACCCTCTGACCACCTGCATGGCTGGACGCCACAGTTCACCTTTGGTGCTGCCTCCTAACACTCCCTTAAAATTCTTTTCCTTATGTGTAGACCTTCCAGGGATTTGGTAGGATTCTGAGAAGCTGATGAGTGTCCCATGCCTCCCCCTCCCCCTATCAGATGTCCATTTGGCAGCAAAGGAGTGCTTTGCACAGCTGAAGTGCCCTTAGATTGCTGTTAAAACACAACATTTGGGTGGGTAAGAGGGTTTAGGGAGTAAAAAGGACTTGCTGTAATAAGCCAGACAACCCCAGAGTCAGATCCCCGGAACCCACACATGGTGAAAGGAGAGAACTGACTGACTCCATGTGTGCTGGCATGTGTGCACGCACGAGCACATACTTGGTAGAAGGAGTAATAGTGGTAGCAGGCAACATTTAAGTACATTTGCAAGAAGCGTGGTGAGGGAAGTGGTACTGTACGTGCTCCACTCTGATGCCAGTAGAACATCCCAGGCCCCTGGTTCACTCCAAGAGCTTCTAGCACATGTGGCTGGTGCGCTGGTGTCCACTATCTGGTGAGAATAAAGAGGGCTTTATCGCAGACTATGGTACAGGAATCTGGGTCTGATTGGGGGGTTCAAGTCTCTCCTTTCAGTGCCCCGGGCCTGTCCTTTGGAAGACCTCATCTCCTCTCCTTGATTCAGTAGCCTCTGTCCTTCTCTACTGACTGGATGCTGGAATTGCAACCACCCTTGGAGTGTGGAGTTAGGCTGCACTCTGTTATGCCGCGAATAGTGTTTGTACCTCGTCCTCCCCATAGTCAAAAAGGTTTTTCCCTCTCCCTGGGGAATCTGAAGGACCCAGAATCTCATGGGAGACGAGGTGGAGAGAAGGAGATCTGCTTGCAGTCCCTAAGAGCTATTTGAAAAGAGCTCAGTGTGGCCGGCGAGTGTCACGCTCAGGGCGAACAGGATCAGGACAGTGGCCCCACTCCAGAGTGACAGTGGAACTCTAAGTTTCCCCACAGCGATTCTGAGGACTCTGCTCATGAAATGTGAACGTTAGTTTAGCGGAATCATGTGACCAGGGGGAAAAAATCCCTTTCAGGGAAAATGAGCTAGATTTGCATACTGGTTTTATGCTATGTCTGAGCTCTGTTGTGGTGGCATGGGGGGGTTAACACTGGCCAGCCTTTATACTAGAGCTTTAATTATGCATAATCACCACCACACTTTGTTCTGAGGTATCACTTTCATCTGAAGCTCAAAGTGCTCTTCAAGCATTATTAACTCATTAAACCTTGCAACACTTCTGGGAGGCAAGGCGATTAACCCATTTTCCAGACAGGGATGTGGAGGCACAGAGATTGCAGTGACTGCCCTAAGATTGCATGAATCAGAGCTGAGTAGACAACGGGGCCCACTTATGTTCCACCCCCAGTCTGCTTCTCAGAGCCTTCCCACCTCCTGTGACCGAAACAGAGTCACATCTGTGTCTTGGGAATCATCTGCCTCTGGAAGCTCTGTCTGCAACAACATACTGAACACTTGGCCAAAACCAATACCAGCGTTGTTTTGAAATGCAGAACTCCTTAAAGAAAAGAAGCAACGTTCATATAATCGCCAAAATAAAACTGGGTCATTCCTTGGAGCCCCAGGAAGTCCTCAGCATCTCTTCACAGACACCTTTAAACTTTTCTTACATTGAACCAGGAAATTCCATTTGGCCAGGCAGAACTGAAACTTGAACGCTGCAAGTGTCAGGACTCAGTGTGAAACTGAGACATGCTAACATCTTTTAAGCTTGACAAACCACCTTTTCGCCTTGGCTTCACTTGAATGCAGGCAGGTCGCACATGGGCTTCATTGTCCTTTTAGAGGCCTGAGAGAAAGGCTGTGGGTCTATGGGGGAGGGTCGTCAAAGCGGATAGCTAATGCCCATAGGGGCCACTTGAAATCTTGGGACCTGAGGTCAAAGGTTCCAGGAACTGGCTTGAAAGGCAAAGTAGCCAATTCGGTGAGAAGTCCTATGTCTGCTAGGGTCTTTGTGACTATTTTTGATTCATTTATTAATCCTGCAAACATGTATCCACAATCTATTATATTCCAGCTATTAGCTGGGTGTAAACAGTTCTAAGATGAATAAGATATAATGCTTATCTTTCAGCAACTTGCAATTAGGAAGCAAAGATAAGCCAGCAAGTGAACAATTATAAGAGAAATGAATAATTGGAAAGGTGTTTACAAAGTATAATCAGGGTGACTTTTCTTGACTGGTGTAGTGAAACCTTCCAAAAGATAGTCCTTGAATCTTGAGGGTAGATAGGAAGGATAGACGAGTTTGCTGATAGGATCCTTAAGGCCAAACTTTCAAAGGTTATTTATTTGGGGACCTTTTAAAAATTCAATCAGCAGAAGCATGAACTGAATTTGTAATATGTACGATCATTCTGGTCATGAGGCTCCATAACACCTCAGAAGTGTTCTGGTCTTCACAAAAAGCAAAGTATACTTAAAAGGACGGCTCATAACCTGGTGAGGCAAGAGCTGCTACTACTCCAGAAGTCAGGTCAAAAAACAAAATAGAAATCCAAGAAAAGAAGGCAGAAAGATGAAAGGTGACATCAAGGACAGCGACGGGAGAGATGCAAACTGTACTGGGCCTCATCTTAGCCTGTTTTCTGTGCGATAACAGAATAGCACTAACTGGGCAATTTTATAAGGCACAGAAATGTGTTTCTCACAGTTAGAAGGCTACAAAGTTCAGTGCCAACACCAGCACAGGGTGAAGGTCTTCTTGCTCGAATTTAACATGGTATGGGACATTGCATGCCAACAGTGAGGGTGTTGTTTGTCCACTGGAGTTTCTCTTCCTTTCTTTATGAAGCTGCAGATGGCATCTCAGGAGCCTCTTCCATCTCCGACCACCTGCAGACGCTTGCTCAGAATGCTGATCAGATGAGCTGGGGATTCAGTTTCTACCATCCAACAGGCTGCAAGAACCTGACACTCTTAATGGAGGAGGCTTAGGAACGGTGCTACATTATGGACATAGAAAAAGTCAAAGAAATAAAAAGCAAAAAGGAGACAGAAGATGTTGAGTGGATTAAACCTTAAAGAGGTTTAGAGAGGAATGGAGTGCAAATGTGGAGAGATGCTCTAGGAAGATGACTTATGTCTTGTCCTTTCAGAGAATTGAGAATTGAGAGTTCCTATGGCCAATTGGCTGAACCAGCCTGTTGGTTAGGGCTGGAGGGGCTTCCTTGTATAGAGATGGCTTCAGTTAGGAAGAACCTACCTCTCTCTCAGGCATATCAAGTCCAGGAATTCCATCAGAGGCTTAGACTGCAATCTCACTGATCTGACGATCACACTTCTACCAACAGTAAGGAAGGGTAGGACGAAGTATACTTTATGGAACCTATTAGCATTTCATGTACTTTTTTAGAGAAATACCTTTTTCAGATCTGTCGCCAACATTTTAAATTTATTATTTTATTAATGAATTATAATATTTCTTTATTATATCCTTGATACTCAGTGCACTTGTCAGATACATTATTTACAAAGTTGTTCCGTCCTGTGAATTGTGTCTTCACTTTTTTTTTCTACATTAGTCTTTGAAACACACATTTTAAAAAAAAAGAACTTTGGGGCTGGAGAGGTGGCTCAGGGGTTAAGCCTCCGCCTTGCAGGCAGAAGGTCCTGAGTTCCGATCCCAGATCCCACGTATAGACGCCAGGCGGAAGCGGGGGCGGCTTGCGCTTCTGGTCCTGGTAGGGCGGAGCCTGTGAATCCCGGGGCAGAAGGAGGTGGAGGCGTCCATGGTGGTTCACGAATTCGTCCGTGGTTCTACACATACACATACACAGACACACACACACACACACACACACACACACACACACACACACACACGTGCGCGCTCGCGCGTGCACATACACACGCATATGCACACAGTTGAATAAATGATAATAATAAAAAATTAAAAAAAAAAGAACTTTAAGTCATGATAATGTCTCAATTTTTTGTGTTATCCTAAGAAACCATTGGTTAATCTAAGGTCCCAGAGATATACTCCTAAGTCTTCTGGAAGTTTTACATGTTTTAAAGTGCCATGGTTCGGATGCTGATCCATTTCGAGTTAGTTTACTCAGGCAGTTTGAGGATCCCCTGTTTTCTCAGCACTGTTGTTAAAACACTGTCTTTTCCTCATTTAATTGTGTAGGTGTTCTTTTCAAGACTCAATTTTGTGGGCTGCAAAGATGGCTCAGTGGATAAGGCACTCCCTCCCCAAGCAAGCAAGCATGAAGACTGCTGTGAGAACCTCAGAACCCAGATGAAAGTTGAGCAGATGTGGCAACTGCCCGTCACCCCATCTCTAAAGACGCAAAGGCTGGGAATTCCTTGGGCAAGCTGACTACTAGCTTAACTGACTGGGAGCACCGGGTTCAGCTGAAAGACCCTCCCTTAGTAATAAAAGTAGAGAGCAATCGAGAAAGACACTCAGTGTCAACCTGATGCCTCCATAAACATGTGTGTAAGCGCATGAGTACCCTTACACTCATGGACATGTGGGGACACATGTGAACACATGCAAATCCACCCCACCCATATAAAGGAAAAGAAATCAGCCCTTTGGGCTGTGAGATCGTACTTCTGCATTGACCAGTATGTCTGCTTGTTTTGGTTTGTTTGGCTTTATGATAAGTCTGGAAATTGGGAAATGTGAGTTTTTTTAAAATTAATTTCCTTTATTTTCTAATTGATATCATATAAATGTGACTATTTTTATAACTATTATTTTGGGGTTGGCAAATAGCTCAGCAGTTAAGGTTCCTGATCAATAGCCTAGCAACTTGAGTTCAATCTTTGGAAGCCTATGTGGTAGAAGGAGAGAACTGACTTCTTAAAGTTGTCCTCTGACTTCTACCTGTCCACCGTGCATGCATGTGCACACCTTCTCTCTCTCTCAATCTCTCTCTCTCTTTCTTTTTCTCTCCTTTCTTCCTCTCAAATTTTCTTTTCTGATTCTTTGATGACTCATTTGTTAGAACTAACAGAGATTTTTAAAAAGTTGATTCCTTAGAGATTTCTTTAGTGAGCCATGCCATCTGTGAATAGAACTAGTTTCGCTTCCGACAATCTACTCTGTTCCAAGGCTTTTGCTTTTATTAATTTTTTTATTAATTGTCCATACATACTGGACAACTATCCTGTCTAATTGCCCTATCTGGAAAGCACAGCTTTTTTTTTTTTAAAGTCATCAAAGATTTGCATGTATTCACATGTGTGGGGGTGTCCAAGGATTTTCATTTTGTGCATGTTAGACAGGTGTTTTAACTTCTTAATGTAGGACAGGCCCTATGTGGTTGAAAGTGAAATGTCTCCCACAGGCTTAAGTGTTTAAATACTTGGTCCTCTTTTTGTGATGCCTTTTTTGTAATTTTTAAAAATTTATTCTGCGTTTGTGAATGTGTATGTGTGTGTGTGTGTGCGTGTGCGTGCATGTGTGTGTGTGTGTGTGTGTGTGTGTGTGTGTGTGTGTGTGTATTAGAAAGCATGTGCCCAAGGAGGTCCAAGGGTGATTTCAAGAATCATCCTGGGTTGTTCTACTTCCTCTTGGCTTTGCTCTGGGATTTCCCAAGCTCCACCTTCCAGGGATGGAGGTGCAGACCACTGCCATTTCTGCCCAGTGTTTTTAGGTAGGAGCGGGATCTGAACTCAGGTCCTTCTGCTTTCAAGGCTTAGCTCCTGAGCTATCTCTCCAGCCTTGTGACAGAACATGGTGGAACATTTTGTAGGTCGGAACTCACAAAGGAAAAGTGAGCCACTGTCCATAGGCTTTGAGAGTTTGTAGCCTGGTTCCATTTTTGTCTGTTCTCTGCTTTCTGACCACAGATGCGGTATGACCAGCTTCTGTGGCTCCCCCACCAGGATGAACTGCAGCCCCTCAAGCTGTCAGCCAAAACAAGCCCTTTCTTCCTTAAGTTGCTTCTGGTTTCGGTATCTGATCACAGCAATAAAAAAAGGAACACAGGCAGCTATGGAGAAAATGGCATCACGCTGGCCAGCGACATAAGGTCAGGTTCCATGTAAAGGGTGACGTCACTGTCCTTTGCCAGAGGACCTGGAATGACATGAAGCCAAGACGATGTGCAGCTCTTTTGGTTCCCTGGGCCACTTGGGAAGGTCTGAGTGAAATCAGTTGTGCAATGCAAAGATAAATGAGGGATCAGTGTTCATGCCAAGGATTCCACTCCAAAAGCCAAGGGCAAAATCAGCCTGGAGGCTTCCTGACTTCGAAAAGAAGGCTGAATCTTCCAAGGGTCTGCAGAGCTAAGTAGATATCCAAGAGGCATGTCTAAAGAAAACTAACCAGCACAAGAGTGCGTCAGGCAGCACATGGCTGAGAACCGTGCACTTCTGGAATAACAAAAGGCAAACGGGACTCTTAAGGAAATGGGCTGGCTTAGAATTATGAATCGAGGAGCCTACTGCTTACAGTGATTAATGATGAATCACTCTTTCAACTTTGGATGCAATAATAGCCTTCGTCCGAGGCGCTCCATTAATCATCATGAGAATTAGGCCGTGCCAATTCATTACCACAGGGTCGACATGTGCTGAACAGTTGAGATGAGTTTCAGGAAGGGGTGAACTTTAGACAAGGGTTGACTTAAAAGAAAGCAAACGTTAGGGGCCTATTCTTGCCTGGATGGGTGGGGATTTATGAGTGGAGAATGCATATATGATGTCATCGCTTGTCTTTCTCCTCCGCTCCCCCCATAACTTCCAGGAGCTCAGCGAAATACCAAATACAAACTTTTGGCTTTTTGGTATTCAGGGTCAGAAGACAATAGATAGCCAACACTTATCACACAATCTGATACTTTTATCTATGCTTCACTTTGCCTGTTTCCTATATTGAGAGAATGATTTATGGTCAAAGGGGCATTTGGACTTTCAGTGGCAGGGGAGTCAACAAATTTAGCCTATTGTTCTTCTTTAAAGGGCAAACTCTTCCTTGTAAGATTTCCTCTTGTCTCAAGACTTCTTGTTATAGATAATGAAAACCTGAGCTGGGGGCGGCATGAGGGAGAACCCTGGTTCACATGAAAAAGAAGCCCAGCTGGCCAGCTTCAAAGGCCCAGAGCTGCAAAGAGGGTTAAACAGTTGTTCCGACAGATTTAGACTCCAGCACTTCAAAGATGCATAGGAAGCATGTTCTCTCCCGCCATGGTGAGAAGTGATGGGAAACCCAAGACAATGCCATGTACTTCTTGGTTCAAGTAGATGTCTTTTCTAGAATAGGAAAAAAGCTACGGGAGTTAGAAAGGATATGTACTGTTAGGTCTTCATTCACTAGTTCGTAGGTTGTAAGAATTGTAGCATACATTCAGATCATCACTGGAACACCTCACTTATGCTCCAGAATATGTTTTTATGAGTATGTGGCATATGCGTGCATGTGGATACACATGTGTATGCAGGTGTGTGCTACTATGTGTGCATTTGCATGTATTTGTAGGTACATGTGGAGACCTGAGGTTGACATTAGGAATCATGTTTGATCATTCTCCCACCTCATTCCTTGAAGGAGGGTCTCTCATTCAAACTCAGAGTTCACCCAAGTGTCGCGTCTCATTAACCAGCTTGCCTGGGTTTTCCAGTTATCTGCCTCTGAGGTTGGACTACAAATGGGCTGTCATGCCCACCCAGCATTTTTGTAGCTTCTAGAGATATGAACTCTGGTTCTCTTCCTTGTGAGGCAAGTGCGTTCCCCACTGAGCCATCTCACTTGTTCAGAATACATTTTTTTTTTTAAAGTTCAATAATACAAGGATTTTTTTTAAAGGAAAATCAAGGATTAGATGAAAATGTTAAAAAATTTCTTTTATGGTAAAAGACTAATTACAATATATGTATTTTTAAAATATACTTTCTTTTTTAAAAATGTATTTGTATATGTGTGCGTGTGTCTGTGTGTATGAGGGGCACTGCATGTGTCTGTGGAGGGTGACTTTGGGAATTATTCTGGATTGATTGTACTCCTTTTTGCTTTGCTCTGTGGTTTCCTAGGTTCTGCCTTCAACAGCCAGAAGGGCAGGTCCCTGCTATTTCTGCTTGACATTTTTACTTTCTACATGGGACTTGGGATGAGAACTCAGGTCCTTCTGCTTTCGGACAGAGGCTTAAGCCCTGAGCCATCTGGCCAGCCCCTAAAATATACTTTCTTTTTTTTTTTTTAAATTTAATTATACATTTTAAAATTTTTTACCAGTTCCCTCCCTCCCCCCTCTTCCCCCTCCCCTTCCCCCAGTGCCTCCCCCCCAATTCCCAGAGAGTCCTTTATTGTGTACGCCTAACTCTCCACTGGGTCCTCCTCTCCGATGACATATAAGGACCCAGTGGCATTTCCATAAGCCCTTTCTCTTGTTCCCCTTAAGCATAAGATCACTACTATGGCTGTCAATCCCTTGCCTCCAGGGGTCTCGGTGCCCTTAACAGATGCTAGACTTTATGAGGGCAACAGTGCGCTGGACATTGCGCAGGGCATGCAAAGTTCCATTATGATTGCTTTGGCCCCAACTATTGTTGAGAATCTTGCAAATCGTTGCTCCTCCCATCCTTTTGCTCTTACAATCTTACCGCCCCCTCTTTCGCAAATGTCCCTGAGCTCCAGGATGGGGAGAGATTAGGCTGTCCTAGTTCTATGTGATTGATATAGAGTCTCTGAAGTTCTGGATTGTGGTTTGTTGATTTTCTTTTGCAGTTTTGCTGCTTCTGCAATTCCCTTCACTCCATTCTGCTGGGCACTGTATGTCACCCCCTGGCCAGAGACAAAAAGCTGTTAAACTGGAGTCTTGTTGTAATAGCACATTCAAGGGTAGATGTAATAAGAGTAGGAAACCTCACTGAGGGAGGGGTCCATCACCCATTTGCAAAATGATTACTTTTTATCTGCTAGACTATATGCCCTCCCCTTCTGGTGAGATCAGGAAAGAACGTCTGTGAACTTAACCAGGTTTCTCATTACTTACTTGCAGACCTTGATGGAGGCCTATTTTTTCTGCTGTAACATGGTCTCCTCTCTCCTTGTTTCTGGTGTGGCCCTCCTAACCCATCTCTCTTGTTCATAATCCTTGCAATTACTGTGTTACATAGGTTTACTTTTGAGTGTCTCAATGTGGGCTGGGTGAGTTTGGTACTAGGAGCCACCTATTAGGGAGTACATACGGCGCTTAATTTTCTGGGTTTGGGATACTTCACTTAATATAATTCTTTCTAATGACATCCATTTCCCAGCAAATTCCAGTAATTCATCATTTTTGATGGCTGAGTAGTACTCCATTGTATAGATGTACCACCTTTTCCTTATCCACTCGTCAACTGTTGGACATTTAGGTTGATTCCATGACTTTGCTATTGTAAACAGTGCTGCTATGAACATGGTCGAGCTTGTGCTATCGAGGCGAACCTCTGCTGCATAGGGGGTTATTCCCAAAAGTGGGATAGCAGGGTCATATGGCATTTCAATCTTTAATTTCTTTAAGAATCTCCAGACGGCTCGCCAGAGTGGCTGTATGAGCCTGCATTCCCACCAACAATGTAGGAGAGTTCCCCTCTCTCCACATCCTCTCCAGCATTTGTCGTTGTTTGTATTGTGGATTTTTGCCATCCTAACCGGGGTGAGATGATATCTCAGGGAAGTTTTGATTTGCATTTCCCTGATGGCGAAGGAAGTGGAGCATTTTTTAAGATAATTGTTAGACATTTTAATTTCATCCCTGGTAAAGTTTCTTTGAAGTTCCAGGGCCCATTTTTTAATTGGGCCAGTGTTTTCCTTGGAGTTTAATTTTCTAAGTTCTTTGTGCACTCTGGACAGTAGAGCTCTGTCAGATATGTGGTTAGTGAAGATTTTCTCCCATTCTGTGGGTTGCCTTTGAGCTCGTGTGACAATCTCTTTATCTGAACAGAAGCTCTTTAATTTCACAAGATCCCAACTGTTGAGAGTTGGTAGCAGTGACTGTGCCATTGGATGTCTGTTTAGGAAGTGTTGGCCTAGCCCAATCAGCTCGAGGGAGTTCCCTATCCTTTCAACTATGGTTTTTAAAGTCTCTGGCCTGATATCAAGGTCCTTGATCCATTTGGAATTAGTCTTGTACATGGGGACAAGTACGGGTCCAGCTTTAATCTTCTGCATGTGGAGATCCAGTTTTGCCAGCACCATTTGTTGAAGATGCTGTTCTTTTTCCATTGGATTCTTTGGGCCCCTTTGTCAAAGACCAAATGGCTGTAACTTTGTGGGCTTATATCTGGGTCTTCAATCCTTATCCATTGATCTGTGTGTCTATTTTGGAGCCAGTACCAGGCTGTCTTTATAACTATGGATTTGTAGTATAGACTTAGGTTTGGTATGGTAATACCTCCAGCTGTGTTTTTGTTACTCAGGATTGTTTTTGCTATCCTGGGTCTTTTGTGCCTCCATATGAACTTTGAGATTGTTTGGTCAACTTCTTTGAAGAATTGCTTTGGGATTTTGATTGGTATAGCATTGAATCTGTATATTGCCTTTGGTAGGATGGTCATTTTTACAATGTTGATTCTGCCAATCCAGGAACAAGGGAGGTCTTTCCACCTTCTGGTGTCTTCTGCAATTTCTTTCTTTAGGGTTTTAAAGTTTTCATTGTAAAGGTCTTTTACCTCCTTAGTTAGGTTTATACCAAGGTATTTCATTTTTTTAGGGGTTATAGTAAATGGCATGGTTTCTCTCAAGGCTTTTTCACTTCTTTCATTCTGGGCATATAGGAAGGCCTCTGATTTTTGCACATTTATTTTGTATCCTGCCACCCTGCTGAACTTCTCAATTAGTTCCAGGAGCTTCCTGGTGGAGTTTTTGGGATCCCTCAGGTATAAGATCATGTCATCTGCAAATAGGGATAGCTTGATTTCTTCCTTGCCAATTTGAATCCCTCTTATGTCCCTTTCTTGTCTTATGGCTTCAGCTAAGACTTCAAGTACAATATTGAATAGAAGTGGTGAGAGTGGACAGCCTTGTCTAGTTCCTGATCGAAGTGGGAATGCTTCCAATTGTTCCCCATTGAGCATAATCCTTGCTGTGGGCTTGTTGTATACAGCTTTTATTATATTGATAAAGGTTCCTTCCATTCCTACTGTCTCTAGCGTTTTGATCATAAAAGGCTGTTGGATCTTGTCAAAAGCTTTTTCTGCATCTATCGAGAGTATCATGTGGTCTTGGACTTTGGACTGGTTTACATGATGAATTACATTTATTGATTTGCGTATGTTGAACCAACCTTGTGTGCCAGGGATGAAGCCTACTTGGTCCCCATGAATGATCTTTTTAATATGTTTTTGAATCCGATTTGCTAAGACTTTGTTGAGAATCTTTGCGTCTGTGTTCATCAGGGAGATCGGCCTATAGTTTTCTTTTTTAAGTGAATCTTTATTAGGTTTTGGGATTAAAACGATATTAGCTTCATAGAAGGAATTTGGTAGTGTTCCTTCCTTTGCTATTTGATGGAACAGTTTAAGGAGTACTGGTGTTATTAACTCCTTAAATGTCTGGTAGAACTCTGTGCTGAATCCATCTGGTCCAGGACATTTTTTGGTGGGAAGATTCGAGATTACTTCCTCAATTTCCTTATATGTTATAGGACTATTTAAATAATTCACAACTTCCTGATTCAATTTAGGTAAGTTGTGTTTACTTAGAAATTCATCCATCTCTTTTGTGTTGTCAAACTTCACAGAGTATAAGTTTTTGAAATATGATGTTATAATTCTCTGGATTTCTTGGGTATCAGTAGTGATAACTCCATGTTCATTTCTAATTTTGTTAATTTGGGTTTTCTCTCTCTTGCTTTTGGTTAGTGTAGCTAGGGGTGTATCAATCTTGTTGATTTTTTCAAAGAACCAGCTTTTTGATTGGTTGATTTTTTCTATCGTTTTCTTAGTCTCGATTTCAGATATTTCTCCCCTTATTTTGCTAATCTCTTCTCTTCTACTGCTTTTGGGATCAGATTGCTCTAGTTTCTCTAAAGCTTTAAGCTGCATTGTTAAGTTGTTTATTTCTGATGTTTCCATTTTTTTGACGTGGGCATTAAGAGCTATGAACTTACCTCTTAGAACAGCTTTCATTGTGTCCCAGAGATTTTGGTAAGTTGTATTTTCGTTATCATTCACTTTCAGGAAATCTTGAATTTCCTTTTTAATTTCTTCCTGAATCCAGTTCTCATTCAGCATCATAGTGTTAAGTTTCCAGGAGTTAGTGTATTTTCTCTTGTTTGATGTGTTGTGGATGTCCAGCTTTAGGCCGTGGTGGTCTGATAGGGCACAGGTTAGAATTTCAACTTTCTTGTATATGTGTAGATTCATTTTGTGGCCCAATATGTGATCTATTTTGGAGAAAGTTCCGTGTGCTGCTGAGAAAAATGTGTATTCTTTGGTGCGTGGGTGAAAAGTTCGATAGAGATCTGTGAGGTCCATTTCTTTCAGGGTTTGATTAAGTTCCAAAGTGTCTCTGTTAAGCTTTTGACCTGTTGATCTATCCCATGTAGAGAGCGCGGTGTTGAAGTCCCCAAGAATTATCGTTTGGGGGTTGATTTCTTGCTTTAGACGCTGTAGGGTTTTCTTAATGAATGTGGAGGGGCCCGTATTGGGTGCATATATGTTCAGTATTGTGAAATCTTCCTGGTGAATTGTACCTGTGACTAAAATGTAGTATCCATCCGTGTCTCTTATAATTTTTTTTGGTTTGAAATCCACTTTGTCTGATAGCATAATGGCTACCCCTGCCTGTTTTCTGCTTCCATTTGCTTGTAGAATTGTTGACCAGCCTTTTATTTTTAGAGCGTGCCTATCTTTTGTGGTGAGATGGGTTTCCTGCAGGCAACAGATTGATGGATTGTGATTTTTAATCCAAGTTTGTAATCTGTGTCTCTTGATCGGTGAATTAAGTCCATTAACATTTAGTGTTATAATGGAGAAACTATTGTTAATTCCAGACATTTATTATGTTTAGTAGCTTTTATAAGTATATTGCTTCGCTTTTGATGGTGTTATATTTGCCTTCTGTTCTCCTGGATATGCCTGTTTTTTTCTTCACGCTTGAGTATCATTTCTAGCAGTTTTTGAAGGCCTGGTTTGGTGGCCATGTATCCCTTAAAGTTGTCTTTGTGCTGGAAAATTTTTCTTTCTCCCTCGATCATGACTGATAGTTTTGCAGGGTAAATCAGCCTGGGTTGACATTTTTGCTCATTCAATACTTGAAGTATGTCTCTCCAAGCTCTTCTTGCTTTTACTGTTTCGACTGAGAAGTCATTTGTTATTTTAATAGGTTTGCCTTTAAAAGTGACTTGTTTTTTCTCCCTTGAAGCTCTCAGCACCAGTTCTTTATCTTGAATGTGGAGTGTTTTAACTATTATTTGCCGCGGTGTGCTTCTATTTTGGTCGTTCTGTTTGGGGTGCGGAATGCCTCTTGTATATGAATGGGCCTCTCTTTTTTTAGATGAGGAAAGTTTTCCTTGATGATCGTTTGAAAAATTTCCTCAGGGGTGGTATTTTGAGATTCTTGCTCCAGTATTCCATGAATACACATGTTAGGCTTCTTCAGGGTGTCCCATATCTCTTGGATATTTCTCTCAAGTATCTTTTTGGCTTTAACAACCTCTTCCATTGAGCTGGTTAGTACTCCCACTTTATCTTCAAGGTCTGAAATTCTGTTTTCTGCTTCATTAGTTCTGTTGATAAGACTCTCTGTGGCGCTCTGGGTTGAAGATAACTTGTCTTTTAGCTCAGTTTTAAACTCTGCTTGAGTTTGTTTTAACTGCTCTATGCCACTTTTTGTTTCTTGCACTGTTTTTCTCAACTCCTCCAGATGTCTGTTGTGTTCCTCTTCAAAGCGATTGATTCGATTATGTAATTCCTCCCGGATGTCCTCTTTCATAGTATTGAACATAGTAATGATCATATTTTGAAAGTCGTTATCCTGGGTCAGGCTTTCTTGGCCTTTTTCCGCGGGTTTGTTCTTGTTGGAGTCTAACATTATGAGATTAATTTCTTCAGTGGGAAATTTGTTTACTTGAGTGTTGCTTCTCATGGATTTGCACTTTGACTTTGGCATTGTCATTTTAACTCTTAAGATCTCTCAATTTCACTAAACTGAATTATTTGGCCTGGGGTACTGGTGGGCGGGGCCCGAATAGGGACTTACCTAGGGCGCGGGGTGAGGCCCGGGTGGACCGCGCGCGTGTCCCAACCGGCGGAGCGGGGTGGGGTGAAAAGGGACAATGGGCGCGTCGGCGTGGAGCTATTTAACTCGAGGGCAGCTGAGGCGGGGCCCGGGCGCAGGGGGAGGTCCTCCTCGTCCCTCGGCCCCCGCGCGGCTCCGGCTGGATGGTGGGAGTCGGAGCCGGGTCCCTGTGGGCTGACCTGGGGTCCTAGAGCGCGCGGTGAGGCCCGGCTGGATCTCGCGTACGCGTCCCGACCGGCGGAGCGGGGTGGGGTGAAAAGGGACCAAAATATACTTTCTTAATGGAACTTTCCTCAGAACTTATAGGAATAACAAAGAATGAAAGGAATTTCCAAACGGAACCTTGTATCACTTAGCATATGCTTAAAGTGATTGCGTATAGCTCATACACACAAAGACAGTTTGCATAAGATGGGTGTCAATGACGCTCGGTGGCTTCATAACTGATTTCTCTTTTTCTCTCATGTATTGGAGAGGGTGGGCGTGGAGAGGACCACAGTGGCAGAGCCTTGACACCTTCAAGAGCTCAAGAGCCACCAGTCTCACAGTGCTTGCGAGACTAATTCACTTGTAATCAGTAACTTAAAAGCGTGTCTCATTTGTTAGTTTCAAACACACATCTTTGCTTTTTTTTTTAAAAAAAAAAACTTATCCTGTGTGTGTGTGTGTGTGTGTATGTGTGCACACATGCTAGTGCCAGGCTTGTGGTCACAGAACAACTCCGTGGAGTCACTTCTCTCTTTCTACCTTTGCAAGAGTTTCTGGGTATTAAATATAAGCAGTCGACTTGAGCAGATGCCTACCTGCTGAGTCTTCGTGCTGGCCTGTCACATGCATTTTCCTCATGATGGGATATTCAAAGCATAACCATTTTCATGCAGAATGTCCTTAGGAGAGAGGGAAAGAGATTTTTTCAAGTTCTAAAATCATAGGAGTCAGCAGCTACAAGAAGTCATAGGACAAGGCTCAGACCTGCAGCCGTAGTCCAAGATCCATGATGAAAACGACCCAGCTGCCAAACGCCATCTGCCTTGTTTGAGTTTTATCTCAAAAATGGTGGTGTCTTCCGGCTCCCAGGGACCACCTGGACTCCAGCTGCGATCTTCTTCTCCCTTGCTGTGACAGAGGTGTCTTTATGTCACCTTGCCTGCCTGTCCCACCAGATTGGGAGCATCCTGCCCCTCCACCCTGCTGGGGTCTCCTCCTTCACTAGCTCCCCAGAGGATCAGGTTGATGAGGGGTATTTTGCAGAATTGAAACATAGTATGGAACACTCAGAAACAGAATTCCTTAGTAATGGATCACAAAACACTTTACAAGTACCACCATAGAAGGTAGCTAGAGATCCATCAGTAGCACCGAGAATTTCCAATAAAACTGAAATGATGGATGCAGGAAAGCAAGCATGATGCAGGAAAGCACTTTTGGAAGGAGAGAGAGAGGGAGAGAGACATAGATTGGGAGCGGTCTTTATATCTGTCGGGGAGGTTAACAACAGGCAGGAGGATTAGAAACCAGGGCAATATAAGCCCCAAGTTCAGTCCTGCACCTTATAGCAGCCAGAACCTCTGAGTGGGCGGCAGATGGTGTCAGGCATCTGAGCCCCAGGCAGGTTGACCGGCAGCCCAGTTGCAGATGGCGTGGACCACGGCCCAGAGGGATGCCTGGATTTTGTTTTTCTACATTCAGAGACACAGCCATGGAAGTTTTATTGGTTAAACTTCCAGGGACTGTGAAGCTCAAAGATAAGCAACAGCCCCACTCTGTTTTCGGGAGGTGTCTTCCACCACATCGAGATGACAAGAAAGGGTTCTTGTGTTTAGAGGGGGAGCAGAGAGCTGGTTCCCAGGGCTCATTGGGAAGAACTGATGATTGAGTGAGCGGTAGCTACGAGGCCACATGGTTGCCTGCAATAGTATACTTGGCAGGAAAACTTGGACCACAGAAAGGTGGCTGTGGATGGGTCAAACACTTATGGGAACTACCACCCTTCTGTCTCCTTTGTAAACCATTTTCATGGATTTTAGATGCTGCTACTAATTTATTCGTGTGTGTGTGTGTGTGTGTGTGTGTGTGTGTGTGTGTGTGTGTAGATGAATATATGTGCGTAGGATTGAGAAAGGATGAAAACAGTCTTGGGTATTATTCCTTTTCTTTTTTCTGCCTTTGAATAAGAAGTGGTCTGGAGTTCCCCAATTAGGCTAAGCCTATGTCCTGGGTCAAGGCAGAATTGTTGTCTGTTGAAGGTCCGTTCCTCATAGATGATCCTTCTCATAGAGTGGGAGTGGAGGGCATGCTCCCTTGGGCTTCTTTTGTAGGAGCAGGAATCCCATTCACAGGGCTTATCCTCCATGAGTTAATCAACTTCTGAGCACTTTACCTTCTGATGTCACTGCTTGGGGGTAGCTTTGCTATATGAGTTCTGAGGTGTACAACCAACAGACAAAAGCAAAAGCTAAGCCGGAAGGGCAGATGGTTTTCTCTGAAGACAGTCCTTGCCGCTTCTTTATCTTCTCATTGCTCAGAACATCAGTTGTTATAGGAATTTTACTTGCTAAATTGAGCTAGGATGTTATGTGAATGTCTTTGAAGATTTTTTTCTCCCGTTCTTTTCAGTTTTCAGAGTTCACATTGTTTGCTTTTCTTTGAATTGCTCATAAATATGCCATAACTGACATTTTCAGTTTTATAAACTAAAATTGAATTCATTTGACAAAATTTAATGAGTGTTTGTACTAAGCACTCTTTCGAGACACTTAGAATTTGTCACAGAACAAAACAGAAAAAGTTCCTATCCTTGTTTAATATGACAAAAATCTGCAATGTTAACTGAAAATATACTGTAAGAATAAATTTACAACAATAGATGAGATGATTGTAATTTTTATGCTCTTCATTATTGAAGATTTTCTTCAGTGTACAATGGCTCCATAGATCTCTATAGGATTTATTTCAATTTTTCTGGCTCTCTTTGTCTTAGTAGCTATCTATCTATCATCATTTAGCATCTGTATGTCAGTTATACCTATCATCTATCAATCAATCTGTTTATCTAGTAGCCATTTATCATCTGTCTATTAATCATCTAAATTTGTATATCACCCATCTATCCAAAGATTATATGTATGCACTTAAAAATATTGTGAGAAAGAAAGATCTGGTCATACATTGTTATACTTGCATGTGTAAGCCTAAGTAAAACCGTGAGACCATTTAAGAAATCTTTTTTAAGATTTAATCAGATTAAATACAAATCTTAATTGAAGAGTTGGTATTTTATTCTGATTTTATTTCTCTTTCTTGTTACAACTCTTTCAGACAGATATTGCCTTGCCTGTCTGCTTATTCCAAAGCTTAGCCCTGGGCCCAGGCCTAATATTTCAGAAAACTCTATCTTTAGTGGGACAGGCAGCCCACTGAGTCAGGGACCTGAGTTCACACTCAGGTCTGAGTCTGGGACTGAGTGTGTTTCTGGGTCAACCAGATTCCTAGAGGAGGATAGGAGAGAAAAAGGATTTTTTTCTTGTCTGAGCTAGGAGTCACATACATCCCTTTCTCTTGCTGGAGCCTCAGCCTGACGTCCTGGGGCGATGAGGAAGAAGAACAGAGTGATTGGCAGGGCTGCTCTGTGTTCTGGTTAGGGTCACACTGGTCTCCATTCTATTTCTTTCTGTAATTTCTGTGAGGCCTCTTATTATTCTCATTTGCTTTTGGATAATTGTTCTAAAGTCTAATTTAGCAATTTCCTTTAAAAGTTCCTGGCACCAACGAACTATTACATTGGATGGAGTTGGGAATCCAACTTAATTTAGAATGTAAAAATGTGAGGCCCCCTTCCTTGCAATATCAGGTGAACAACACATACTTTTTGTTATAATATAATACATAATAAATTGATCATAGGATATATAATAAAATGAATCTATTAACATCTTTATAAATATAAATGCTTAATATAATATTGCATGGAACATGCTTATACAAAAATTATTCCATTTTCAATTTGAAATTCATACTTGGTCCAAAAGACACCAGAACCTGCCCTACTTTTATTCCCTCTCACTGATCCCGGGATCCCCCTTCCAACGACATGGGGTTGGCTCCTAGTGGCTCTTGGTGGTCCCTTTCTTTCCTGGCCATGGATGAAGGGGAGCCCCTCACTTGGGAACTTCTCCTACCACTCACCACGGAGGGGCAGCCTGTGGGCCCGAGTGACTGACTGGCAGGATGCACACGAGGCTCTAGGAAGGACCAACCTATGTGAAATTGGGGAGATACCAGAGGGCTCCAGGGTCCAGCACATTCAACCAAGGCCACTTCCTCCCAGCTCCTCCCGGCATCCTTGTTTTGCATTCACAGCCAATTTTCTCAAGCCCTCCACAGAGCCTCATCTCAAGCTTCACCCACCATAGTAGCCGGCCAATGCCAGCTATCGGTGAATGCCAATTTCCTCCTTCCTATGATTAAGACATTCTAAGATTTTAAAAACTTAAATGGTCCAATTTTTTAATTGTAAAAAATTTTATTGTGGTAGAACCATGCAACATAAAATTTCCTGTGTTAACCCTTTGCTAAACCTGAAGTCCAGGAGTATTATGTATGCTCACGCAGTTGTGCAACCAATGTCTAGACAGTTTTCATCTTGCAATAATGACACCTTGTATCTGTGAAGCAAGACTCTCCATTTCTCATCTCGTCTATGCCCTGGCAACCACCACTCCATTTTATATCCTATGCAATTGACAGTTAGAAATACCTTCTATAAGTAGAATCATGAAGGATATAAATACTAAAACATTTATTAAAATTTTTGGTTTAAATTGTATTAAATTTAAATTGGTTTTGAAGAGACTTGGCAATTATTTTTGCTACAACATACCTAAGTTCTCTTGAGTCAGTGCTGCAGAATTCTTGTTAAATATGACATAAGTATCATTTGTTCCTCCTCAACATCCCCTTCCCCTCTTTTAAAAGTCCTGAGCATTGCATCCAGGGTCTTCTTCTTGCTTTACTCTTATGAATCTTCTCAGTACATTTCAACTAAATTTTTTTCAAAAAAAATAGAAAGAAAGTATATTTTACAATCCTACTGCTTATGGTAACCACTGTTGTTATTCAAGTGTAAAGTTTTTCATGTGTACACATGCACACATGCATGAACACACACACACACACACACACACACACACACACACACACACACACACACACACACTCACTCTTGGTTCCTCACTCAGAGGCTCATACATTTTGTCCTCTCATCTTAAGAGAACATCTTGAATAAAGGATGCTCCTGAAGCGTGAGGTTCCTTAATTATATTTTATTAGTTTACTAAAATTTTTTTTAAATTTTCTGAGTTTTATATTAAATTTCACTATGTCTAGCATAGGTAAAATTAACAGATCACTTTCTTTTTCTGTATTGATAAGACATTACATTAGAGCTCTCCTGGGTTAATCAAATAGCTTGGAAAATCTCTATGCTTTATAAAACTCTGAAATGATTCAAGTAGGCAGAGATTAGACAAAGATTTCCTTAAAGACTTGAAGAAATTAGTCAAGTAAAGTCTTGTGGGTTACAAGACATATATATTTCTGTAAGATTAGAAATAAGACATGTACTGCTTTGCTTTTCTAAAAGACTTTAGGATAGGAATCAGATTCTAAAAGGTTCAAGAATCAGGAAAATCTTATGACTGTCTGGATTCCCGCCTGAAGAAGCAATGGGACCAGTGACTATTGCAGGTGTATTTGCCCCCCTCCCCCCACCAACTACCGTCAGATGACTTTGACTCACTGCCATATATCTTTTTATAATTTCTAAAATTAGGATAATCATGAAACTGTGCTGGTAATGTCATTAGTGGTGGAACATTTGCCTAGGGTTGCCAGACCTTTGAATTCATCCTCAGCGCCAGGATGAAGGAAAGTCCTTGTGACAACTGAGTAAGTTATCTGACAGTCTCTGGAAGGTTCTGGACACAAGCAGTAAGTGTGAGCGATGCAGAGAGCATCATTTTGGGAGGATGCACACCCCTGCTTCCTTCTGTGCTGAGCACTAAACACTTTGCTAGGCGCTTTGGTTCACAGGGGAAGCCTCCAAAGTGATTGTGATAGACAGGGCCAGCCTTGGGGTCCGTAAGACAGTGATGTTGGTACTTTGGCTGACTAGTCTACAAATTGGCCCTTGAGGGTCTGGAGACATCTCTGGGGGCTTTTCACATGCCGTGAAATATTGTGGAGATTGTGGAAACATTCTAGGAGCAGAGATGCTTACAAGCAATGGGACAGGAGGAAATTTGAATGAATATGGTCAAAGCGATCCTTGTTATTTTACAAGGTATTTGGTTCTGGAACGGCACCAACATGGTGAAAAAAAATGTCACAATTTGAGAAATGCAAAAGAATTTTGAAGGTGGTGGTTGAGCAGAGGTGTGGGGACAGAGCCTGCCTCACCCCTGAACTTGTGAATTCCATCTGCAGGAAGGCACTTACTTGTTCTGCACGATTTGCTGCATTTGTGCAAAACAGGCAAAGGACCGACAAAAATTTGGCACTGTGAAGTGTTTTTTTTTTGTTTTTTTGTTTTTTTTCAGAAAGCAAGTGGTAAGTCAGCGGCCTTGCAGCATAGTGACACCTGGCCGGATGACCCAGGGTCACAGCTGCTCAACTAGGGGCCAGCTCCACCTCCCCCTGGGACCATACTGGGTGGGAGGAGCCCAGGCAGCAGAGGAAGGCTCCAAGTCCAGCAGATTCAGTGTTAGAAGACAAGAAGACACAGGCGACCTTACGACAACAGACAATTCCTAAGGCCCTCCCCAGTCTCAGGGTTTTTCTCCTCTGTAATTCGCATAGCACTCTTTCATGGTTTGAATGTGCATGGGAGTTGTTCCCCATAGACTCATGTATTTGAACCTTGGTGGATGCTAATATTTGGAAAGGCAGTGGCACCTTAAGTGGAGCTTTGCTGGAGGAAGGCAGGTCACAGAGGGGGGCCTTGAGGTTTCGGTGGCGTGGCCTTGCTCTCCTTTGGGGTTTGTCTCTCGCCTTCTCTTCCTCAGTGATGACTGCCGGGGCCTGAGCTGCTTCCGCCTTCTGCCACCTACCATGCCTTTTCTGTCATGACGGACTGTATCTCTCCTCTGGAACTCTAAGCTGAATTTCTAAATCTCCTCTTTCTCTCTTAAGTTGAGAATGAATGTCGGTTCATAGAGGTAGAGGGAAAGGCAATTACAACCCACTATATTATAAAAACACAATCTATTATATGAAACATATTTAAATTCATTCACAGAAAAAGTCAAGCCAGTGCAAACTTTCATATCAAAAGTTCTCAAGAAGGATAGGTGAGCTACTCAAAATACTGATGGCTGCGGATACATGAGGCACCTCTCATAAAACTGTATGCATATATTCATTAGACCAAGAGCCAGCTTCCTCTCTGGAAAAGCAGCCATGAGCAAACACTTTAAGCTCTGTGGCTTTTAGTAGCTACCCGCCTCTGTCTTCATCCTGTGGAAGCAGTCACACACGATGCAGAAATGAATGACTGGTGCGCTGAAATGTGAACTTCAATTTCCACATGCCATGAAATAGTCTTCTCTATTTCTCTTAGTCCTGGAAAGACGTAAGCACTCATTCTTAGCTTGTAGGCCATGCAACCAATGCTGGGCCTTGCTTTACTTGCACAGAGACCTGCCTACTTGATGAACTACAGCATACTTCTTTGGTGGGATCTCTTCCTCCCACAGACAGGAAGCTCAGGAACCTGAAGTTCTTGTGTTTCACACCCACAGCAAGTGTCCTCCATAGCCTTCCATGTTCGAAGCCAGCCACATCATCTATACAATTGCTCTTGTGTAGTAACTTTAACAGAAATGGTGTAGTAAGAATAAATAGTCAAATAAATCCCTTTTGAGTTTAGAAGCTTAACAAGAGAAAAAAATACAGCTATCAGCAATGTTTTGTTTTGTTTGTTATCTCGGGGGACAAACAAAAGGTCTCATGCACGTTGGACACACTTGCTACCCCTAAGCTGTACCTCCAGCTCCAGTAACTTTTCATACTTGTAAACATATTTATTAGCCAACTAACTGCTAAACCCTATGTCTTACTTTAGAGCAAGATGGTGAATCTATCACATCATACATCATACTGAGGTTTTAAAAAGATGGCTATATAAGTGGAGCAAATATTTACTAAGGGTTCTACAAATGTCAAAAGAATTCTTGATAAATGGAGTATTTTAGAAACATTTAAAGAGAGTGAATAGTTTGTTTTAGCCTTCTCAAAGATCCATCTTTACTATCTGTACTTTGGAAGTTGGGTTGTCAATTTGCTGACCTGTACAAGCAGCTCTGTATTAAACAAAGAAAAATGAAAGCAAGATCTTCCTTTTCTTATGTTAGTATCAAGTGGTGCTAGGAGGACAGAAAACTCCCTTGGAGCGTCAAAATGTCCATGTGGCTTCCTAAGTTGTAATTTCAGCTATGTGTGTTATATGAAAAGTTGTACATTAGTAATCTGCTATCACAACTGCATATGCATCTTCCCCAGGGGATATTTTGAAGCAGCCCAGCCCTTGGTAGAAAAGATAGTAAAACATAAGGACGCAAAAGCTTGTAGGATAGAAAGAGCTCTCAACTCAAAAGTCAGCTCTGCTCCTTATCATAGATAACTTTGGAACAAATGTTCTAAACCAGGACTGTCCAGGCTTTTGGCATTGCTACACTGTTATGGTTTGGATATAAATTGCCCCCATAGTTCCATGTCTTTGAATCTTTACTTGGGAAGGTTATGCCAACTTCAGGAGATGGAGCCTTCTGGAGGAAACATGCCAAAGGGGGCGGGCCTTGAGGATTGATGGGTCAGCCCTCCTTCCTCTGAGTTGGCTCTTTCTCTCTGTCTCCATGATGGCAGCAGTGACCCGAACTAGCCTTCTATTTCTGCCTCAAAACTGTGCCTTCCCCTATTATGTGATTCCCACCATAATGGACTATATGGCTCTCTCCTCTGGAACTCTAAGCCAAATACATTTCCTTTTTTTTTTTCTTATGTTGTGACTGTTGTCTCACAGAAGCAACAAAGAGTAACTGCAGCAAACACAAAATGGCCATGTACAGAGTTCACCCTTGAGAACTGCGCAATTGAGTTACAAAATAGTAGAAAAAAAAATCTCACGATGTTGTAAAAGAGTTTATGATTTTTGGTTGGTCCTGTATTCATAGCTGTTTTGGAACACATGTGGCCTTTGGACTGTGGATTTAGAGTTTAAAACCATGGTGTTCTCATGAGTCAAATGAGGTCAATACTAGTTATCTTATATCAACATTGTGAAACAAAATATATTAGATGTGAAGCAGTTAGTGTAATGTTTAGTGCCCAGAAAGTGTGAGGAATGAAAACTTTTATTCCAACCATTGGATTCACTATGAACACATGTTTATAAGTATGCACATGTGTGTGCCTGCACATGTGTGCAGGGACATGTTCCAGGAAGACTCATTGAAACATGTGACTGTAGCTCTCAGAGGTGACCCATTTCAAGAAATAAAAATCTCTCACAGACTTTGTAACTTTTTTAGAAGAGTCAAAATTTGAGTAAACAGATACTGTGGCCTGTGAAATCAAAGAAAGATGTGGAGCAGTCCCAGGATGTTCTTTGCTGGCTGTCAAAGCAAAGAGTTCACGCAAACAGCAGGATGGATCATATCAGGAAACATACCCACCTACCCACAGATGGTGAGGCTGTTGGATGGATAGTCTGTGGCTTATGCTTGTTTAGGAGAGCACAGAATAGAAACTCCTGGGAGATATAGTAGAATTAAAATTATGCAGAAATATATGGAAAGTACCCAAATTGGAGGTGGTTGCTTTCAAGAAGAATGCTAAGAAAAATGAAGGCACTGAAATGCAAAGGTAATATTAAAAAGGGCGGAAGCTTAAGAATCTGCTGCTAAAGTTTCTACTCAATAAGAAAACATTGAACCCTTGGTGGAAGACTTTTCAGTATTTAATTACAAAACTGTGTGGAGTCTGAAACCATTTTCTTTAGCAGTAATTGCATGGTATTCAGCTTTTCTACTATTGTAAAAATATACAAGAGGACGTTTAAAGAGAAAAGTAATCTTCAGCTCATAGTTCAGTGGTTTTGGTCAACATCAGTTGACAACCCTTGCTTAGGGCTTGTGGCACCCTAGGAAGGTGGAAGCACGGGGAGTGAATGGATGGCCTCACGAGGGAACAACTGGAGAGAAAGGAGGAGGGGCTGGAATCTGTTATCACCTTCTGGAGGGCACATCCTCAGAGGTCTGAAGACCTGCCATTAGGTCCCATTCTTAAAGGTGCCATCTCCTCTCAGTGACACCTCAGACTGACAGCCAAACCTTTCACACATGGGTACTAGGTGAACATTCTAGATCCAGACTTCTGTTTTCTAGTTATATTTGGAGGTAGACACAATTTATAAAAGAGACCCAGACAAATGGAGATAATTTGAATTGCTCTAACTCTGTCTCTTTTAATAAGTAGCAAAGAAGAGAGACCATCGTAAAGGTACGAGAGGGCTGTGCTACAAGTATCTGCTTTCAGACCATCAAAGTGCAAGGAAGGTTTCCTCGATGTTGCTGCATCCCTGCTGCAGAGGAACCCACTCAGAAAGGCCCACATTCTGAATGTGTGATGAAATTCAGACTCCTCCACCCATAGATACTCAGAAAAATTTACCAGTAAGCCCCTCAAATGCATTTTTTTCACCTGACGACCTAGTGGCAAGCTTTAGAAAATGCAACATTTGGACCCCCTTCTTATTAAATCCTATTTATGTTTGTCTTACAACATAAGAAGATATTGACCTGTATTAAGAAAGAACAAGTCAGGTGTGGCAGCTTAAGTTTAGGAGTCTAAATCAGAATTACTGCTGTCAGTTTGAAGCTAACATGGACTACAGAGATCTATACACACACACACACACACACACACACACAAGAACAAAGAATAGCAAACCAAGAATTGAAGCCAGTAAGAGTGAAAATCTTATGACTTTTCAAAAGGCTGTGAAAGTGATAAGGCTTTATCTCTGGAGGAGGTGGGGTAGGTCAGAAAAGTAACACAATTAGATAACATTAGTCACAAAGGTGCCTGTGACCAGTCTAAACCCCCAGCCTGGTCTCTGGTACATTTACTGAAAAAAAAGTAAAAAGAAAAGTTTGTCTTTGTGATGAGAGAGCACCAGAAATGTAACCTCCTGTATTTGGTATTAAATTTCATAGTTTCTCCTATTTTTTACAGTTTTGCCTGCTTTCATGAATCAGTGAAAATCAGAGAGATACTGACTGGTCTAAAAAGTTTAAATTCACACCTTCTTTTCTAGGGAAAAAAACCTTTAAAAGTAAATTTCATCAGCGACTTTGTAACTATATTAAGTCCTCCTTTTTCCTGATTTAGAGTAAATGTCTCCCAATATTTTATGATTAGAAAATTACAACAAATACATTAAAATATTTTAGTTATTTATGTGTGTGCGTATGTGTGTGAGTGAGTGAGAGAGAGAGAGAGAGACCATATAAGTGCCATAGTACATGAATGGAGGTTAGAGGACAATTTTAAAAGTCAGTTGTCTCCATCCACTATGTTGCTATGTGGGCTCCCAGCGATCACTCAGCTTGACAGATTTGAGAGCAGGTGTTACTTGCTGAGCTATCTTGCTGGCTGAACAAATATACTTTTATAGCAAAGTAAGAAATACAAATGGTAAGCCTTCAAATCGTTCTCTAAATTTTCATTTCTGGCCCAAAAAAAAGTGCAGAGAAAAAAAAAAAAACCAAACAAACCTCTTCTAAGCATTAGCTATTTATTTTAGGAGCAATGGATAAGTATCGGGGTCATTAATAAAGCTACCAAGACTTCAGTAAAATACCTGGAAGAGAACGGCAAGCCATTCCACTGTGCTTACACTTTCTTGTTCAAATCTTTGCAAAATCCAGCATCACTCAGCGAGTTTTAAAACAATGATCCCAATTAGTGCAAAGAATGCCAACTCAAACAGTAACATTTAGACGGTCTTAGAGAGCACTCAGAATACTTCAGATGAGATTTTGGGATTACCCACTGAAGGCTCCCTGGAGCAGGATGAATCCTTGGCTGAGCAGCGGCTTCCTAGCATTTCTTTGTCTTGCAACTGGCTTGTACAAGTCTGGGCAAGGCTTTGCCGCGTGTAAGTGAAGCATGCTTTGTTCACACGTGTGATTAAGCTTTTATATTTTTATCTTTTCAAATATCATTATTAGCACCATCTTTGTCTTTGTGTCTCATGCTTATCCCTTTTCTCTAAGACATTAAGCTGCAATGAATTACTTCTGCAGACTGGGTCATGAAAGCGGCCGCCTGTTCCACAAAGTGTTGTAAATGCCTCCTTCACCAGGTGAGGGCGCTGTGATCAGTTCTTCTGGAATGAGAGAAGTGGGGAGCTTCAGCAAAAGATGACTCAGGAGACTGAGGAGGGTTTGCGCCAACGCTTGGCTCATGGTAAGGACAAAAGAGGATGAGCATTTGCTGCGTGTTATGTGGCAGAGCCCTTGAGGGGCATTCCATCTCAACTTCTCAACGTGCCTCTTCAGCACGATGGGTAAGTTGAGGCTTGCAGATGAAGTGGCTCACTCAAGTTCATAAGGTCTAAATGACCTTAGAAATAGAAAGCCAAGACTCTCTTGTTCAATCATAGCCAGCGCTGTCTTCCTCTTTCAGGAAGCAGCAGTGGCCCCTATAGTTGTTAGTGGTGCTGGGGGTGAGGGAGGCTAGGGGGAAGTACAGAACACACCCCAGCAGCTAGGCTCAGACAGTCTGGCTGGACTTACCAGGAAGGGTTTACTCAAAACTCACACTAGAAAGGTAATGTCAATTCCACTCCCCATTTTGCTTTGTCTCTTCCAGAGAATTCTCCTTTCTTCCCTTAGTTTAAACTAACTGAAAAAAAGACCTTAGTGAGGTTTTCTTTTAACCCCTTTCAGAAGCCCATGATTAAAAGAACAGTGGGTTACGAAACAGGCAAAAGGGCTCTCCTTCTCGGGGAATTTAAGATAAATAGGCAGACAGCATACTTTCAACAGTTGTTGAATTTCTGTCCACAGGGATTTTCCTCATCTAAAAGACTACACTGTTTTACTTCAGGGTCAGAGCAAGTTCTTAGTACTCAGAAAGGTTTTCTGTGAGGGGATTTTTAAAAAAGGGATATGCAAATGTGGCGGGAGATTAATAGGAAGACACAACCAGGAGGACACAGAACGAACCATGGTGACAGATAATGTATTTCAGTTAGAATTCTCAGCAACATTATATAAATGTTCTTAATTAATATTAAAACAACAACTAATGAGAAATAGCCTCATTGGTTTGATAAATGAACTGAATCTTTTTCAAGGACTTTTTTCTCCGTTCCTTTCTGATTTCATATATAATACAGTCCATTGTGGAAGATGCTGCGTGAACTCCATCAGCAAGCAAGGAAATGACCTGATTTGAAGCTCCTGTGAACTTTGTGCAGGTACGCCCTCCTGCCCTGGCAACGGTAAGCTCACACTTTTACTTCCTTCAATAAATGCTTGATATTGTCTGAATCTTTTTATATAACCTTGTGTGTTTACTATTTTACGGCCACAGAGGCTAGCCACTGGAGTTGATCACTCTTGACAGCAGTAAAAGAGAATAAACATGGAAGTTGTAGTGATTTATCTTTGCATTACAAGATCCAGAAACCCAACTCAGACCAACCTGGTTGCAGAAGATTTGCTGACTGAGGCTATGATTTGAAGTCCAGAACAAGGGTTTCTCTTTTATCTACCTAACACAACAGCTCCAAGGAGATCAGCACATCGTCTTCCTCCTTTACTCTTCTTGTCTCTGTGTCTTTTGAATGCATGCTGCATTGCTTCCCAAAATCTTTCTCTACTTGGCTGAACAGTCTTGGGTTGACATCTATATCCACCAGAATTAAAAAGAGAGAAATCAACTTTCTTTCAAATTCTAGTTTGGGTGAATGACATGGAGGTCTCTAGTTGGCCAGTTTGAATCACTTGTTCACCCCTTGTTTTGCTGGATGTCACTTTGCCATTAGCCTGAAGATGTTCCCTTCCTGGATGATGACTATGAGAGAACTTCTGGTGGTTTTGGAATGAACCTTGATTTCACAATGGCAGAGGAGCTCCCTAAAAGAACCTGAAAGTGATTGGCAAATATGCTGACTAAATATAACACTATAGCCACCAGAATTTTCTCTCAGTATCTTTCTTTTTTAATGAAAATATTTGATTTCATATTTTTAGGGGTTACATATGCATGCACCATGGCACAGAAGTGGAAGTCAGAGGACAACTTTCAGATGTCTGTTCTCTCCTTCTACCATGTGGACGTCCAGAGATTGAACTCAGGTCACTAAGTTTGCAAGCAGAGGCTTTAACCCCTGAGCTATCCACTGGTCTCCAGTAGTGTTCTTAAAATCAGTTCAGTTGAGAATTGTTTCAGGTTCACCAGTATTAGTATAAAAGATATCTACAAAGTGAGGGAAGACATGTAGGGATCTTTAACTGTAGAATACCTGCTTTCTTCTAAATTATTGTCCACATTCTTGCTAATAAACTTTGAACTACATTGATTAAATCATCGAGGCATATCACATCTGAACATTAATATACATTTCTTCATACATTCCAATTGGATATTTATTTTAAGAGTGTGCCCTTGCAACTTTCAAACAGCTACACTTTCCTCTCACTATTTTTCTTAAGGTCACTGCCTGTTCTGTAACCCCTGTTAGTGGGATGGTAAGGCTGAGGTGCCTTGTTTATAGAACACTATCTTCATGATTCTTTACCACAGAAATCTACTGTCACTACTTGAGAACCATTCCAGTTAGGAGACAAGTTGATGGACTTGTTTTTCAGGCTGCCAACCCCACGTTCAAAACCTGTGTTTAAATACACATGGGAGAATCTAGAAATCTGTGACAAGGGAGAAAAATAGGATTTCAAAGCAGCAACCAACTGCAACAGAGTGATTAGTTGATTTTACTATTTTTTAAGCCAAGACTTTTGGTGTTAACATGATCGATTATCTGATTTTTTTTTGAGTTCTTACTGTGTAATTATATAAATCTAGTATTCTGAAAGCTATTCCTTGGTGGTGACATCAGAATTTATGTGCAAACACATCTGGTGTGGAAGTTATAGTGACCTCATTTGTTTCTAGAAAGTCACTTGGGCACTGAGGGGTGAGGCTTAACCAGCTCCTTGGCCCCAAAGGATCAGATTTCACTTGTCCTGATCTTTTGTTCCTGGGCACTTCTGATGGGGTCACATCCCAATAAACCACTGCATGCTACAACTACGCTAACTTCAAAAGAAAGTCATCTAGCACATTCAACCCACCACCTAGCTAGTTTAACCTAGCTTGCCTTAACCACTCTCAGAGCACTTACGCTCAGCCTCCAGCTTGGCAGAAGCAGTCAACAGAGTCTGCTCCACGATAAAGCAACTGATCAAATGTTGTACTGAAAACTGAGAAGCGGAATGGCCGAAGAGGTCTACTTTGCATCCTCTGAAAGCAGAAATCCATAAACATGAAAGGCGGACCCTCTTCATCAGTTGACTTTTGCGTCTGCTCAGTTCATCTTTATTAGCTCTGCTTTTTGTGAAAAATTACCCATAAGTGAAGATAGTTCTCTCTGTATCCTTTTAGTACTCACTGTTGTGAGCGAGATCTTGTAAGATCCTGCCCATGAGAGGCTCATGATGCATATGAAATCCAGGGGTGCCTGTGTCAGGACGGCTGCTGGAGTGACCATGTCCACTTTGCACTCTTTCAACTCTATCTCCGTTGGAATACTTAGGTTATGGAATCGCTGTTCTGATTCAAGTTCAGAGGCTTCACTCACACAGGAAAATGATCTTTCTTTTTCCCCCAGCATGGATACTACTTCCCCCTCTCTAGTCCCACCCCTGAAAATTGCATTGAGGAACCATCACCGCTTGTGCTAAACCACTCCAGATGGTTTATTCTCTTAGCCTCACAAGTTGGTCTGGTCTTAGCATGTTGTGGGATCAGAAGATAAGCTTTCAGTTTGGACTTTCTTGCCTTACTCTCTGAAGAGGACACTTCTACTTCTCTCCTTGTAAGCTTTCTCTGTTGCCACTGGTGTTTTTGAAGACTTTGGGATGGATTCTTTTTTATTGCTTTGGATACTGATGTGGTCTTTTTCTGGACAATGTTTGGCCAGTTGCATTTCTGCACCAAGAAGATCCTATTGCTGGAACATGTCGTTGGCTTTCCTAAGAATGGTGACTGTCAGCTGATTCATCTGTTTTGAGGTAGGCCACGGGCAAGTCACATAGAGAGATGAAATTGTCTGTAGCTAAATGGAACTGTATTGATAGTAACTCACGATTGCTGTTGTGCAGACACTTTTAACAGCAATTTATCACGTCATTCTGTCTCAGGAAAGGAGAGGCAGGGCGGAAGTGTTTTCTGTGGATGAATGAAGGTTGGCCATTTAGGTTGTGTAGTGATTACAGAGCATTGATTTGGGCGCCTGACGTGCAGCTGTTAAGTGGAGGACAAAGTGATCTGGCTTCTCTGTCCTGCTGCCATAGAGGTTGTGATGTTTATACACTGGTGAAAATTCTGGTCACCGCTGCCTTTTTTAAATCTGTCTCTTCTTAAAATGTTTAGGGGCTGGAGATATGACTCAGGGGTTAAGCCTGTGTGTTGCACATAGAAGAACCTGAGTTCACATCCTGCATCCCACATAAAAACGCCAGGCGGAAATGGTTGGCAGCTTGAATTTCTGGAGCTGGAAGGTGGATTTTGAGAAACCTGAGTAAAGCAAAAAGGAGGTAAAGCAATCCAGGATGATTCCTGAAGTCACCCCTGGGCTTCCACAGGGACACACAGTTCTCTCTCTCTCTCTCTCTCTCTGTCTTTGTTATACACACACACACACACACACACACAGAGAGAGAGAGAGAGAGAGAGAGAGAGAGAGAGAGAAACATACTGTTTACTGTGTGCCAAGCACCTCACATGATCTTCCACCAAAAAACAAGAAGAAAAACAAAAGTAAGCGACTGAGAACTTGCCTGAGCCCATTTGGGCTACTAAAGCAAAGAACCATAGACTGAGAATTTTGGGTGGCTTATAAAGAAGCAGAAAATTTTTATGCACAGTTCCAGAGGCCAAAAAACCAAAACCAGGGCACCAGCAGGGTCTGTGTCCGGTAAGGGCCCATCCATGGGGTGCGGTTTTCACCTACATCTTCACATAGCACAGCACATAGCAAGAGCATTAATCCCACAAGTAAGGATTCGACCCTCGTGATATTATCACCTTCTGAAGGCCCTCCCTTCACAGCACCTCCTGGGGGTCAGGTTTCAACATTTGAATCTGTGAGAGAAACCCAAGCATTCAAGCTTCAGGCTTGAACAGAAGTCTCACATTACTTACACTGCACTCAGAGGAGGAATCGGCCATGTGGTAGAAGACAGAGGGGTTTGGTTTCTTCTGGTTCATTCCTAATGACAGCAGAAGAGATTTATATAAAACAAACAAACAAACAAAAACAAACAAACAAACAGAAATGCTCCCTTTCCTGTTCTTTGGACAAGACTGCTGCTTAGCAACCTACTTCCAAACTTGATGACTTCTAACAACCATAATCATCTTGTAGTCAGTCATGGTTTGGGAGCATCAAGGTTCAGGAAAGATCAGGTAGGTGAATCAGACTCAGGACTTGCTGTGTGCAGAAACTGCAGCTACAAGAGTGGGTCGCTGTCTGTCTGTCTATCTATCCTGTCTCTTTTTTATCAGGCAGTCTCAGGGATTCCAGGAATTTCAGGGACTCCTATATGCGTCAGTTTGGCACAAGAAGTTGGAACTGCATGAAGAATTACTGCCCATCATGAAGATTCTGGGGATTTAGCTGGAGACCACTTTGCCTTCCCAAAGTGCCATTCTGTCACACTATGAGGGATAGGATAGCCATTTAGGGGAGCTTCCACCTCTCAATCACCAGTGTCCAGAGAAACTGCTAATCTATTTCAAAAGCACCTCACCTCTGTAAGACAATGTCAATTCATTCTTTATATTTTGATCTCAAAGTCCTGGTGAATCCATTGGTTTAAAGAGCCTGAAAAGTATGTGTTTATGATACAGTTTCCCTGCAGGTCAGTGTGTCTGGAGCATGGATAGTATGAGCAGTATGCAGCCTTTGTGCCAATCACATAGGCTTGCTCATGGACAGTTAGCAAAGAGTAACAGAATGAACGAATGAATATATAATGAACTGGTTCGCATATCTGTCATCAATCAAAAGAGCTTTTAAGCCAAATAGAATGGAAGCCAAGAGAATGAATTATAACTTGGCATCTTGGACTAGGAAATATGTTCCTGAAATATAATTAATGTAGTATTTGTTTTACTTTGTTTTGCTTTATTTGTATATATAATTTAGTTAAAAGGCAGTTATATATATATATATGTATCCAAGTAACTGTTTGATTTGATGACAGAGGCAAGGGAAGAGAATACTTTTTCTGAAGAGCATTTGGAGGCTCACAGGCAAGTGCCTGGCTCGGGTGCGTTGCAGCCCCTCCTCCCTTCACTGTAGAGGAGGGCACACAGGAGTCATAAGCTCCATGGTTTGCCGTAGGCCTCTTCCCTTCCCTGCAAAACTAAAGCCGGCTCAGAGGCCTAAGAAGTTCCTAAGATTCCAGATGCTTTACATCATCGTGTATTTGATGACCTGAAGGTTAAGAGCAGAGCTTGTGTCAGACCCCTACTTTAGAAATGAATATCCTGTCTTTATTGTTAATATTATTTCTCTGCTGGACTTATTCCTGGTGTTCCCGAGATGCACCCCAGGGGCTGCTCTGTGCAAGGATCGTCACCTAATTCCACAGTGGCGAGTCTGTGCCATTATGCCCCCTCCAACCACACAATACTAGGGAGACCAAGTAGAGGACCTTTCCCATCTGTGATTTTGAGCTAGGAGAGAACGATGATCATGTTGTATATACAATGGTTTTGACACCAAAGATGTTTGCCCTGAGTATGTTGATATTTCAGGAAGTTTCCCTTGGAAGGAATGGGGGACATGCTTTAAGATGGGTGGAATGATAGCAACTTATGCATGTGGAAAGATATACATGTACATATATGAGAAGTTGGTAGAACCAATTTAAAAACATATAAACTTCTTAGGGCCAAGGGACATTTGTGAGAGAGGAATAAATTGCATTCAAATACTTCTGTATGGGTGGGTGAAGGTGGGACTAATTTAAAGGAATGCCAGATAAGGAAGTGTGACTGGGAGAATGGGACCAGGGATTATTGCATCAAGATAAACATAGGAGGACTGAAAAAATGGCTCAGGGGTTAAGACTCTGCCTCGAAAGCAGAAGGTTCTGAGTTTGGATCCCTGGTCCCACATAAAAATGCCCCACATGGAAATGGTCAGGGGCCTGCACTACTGGCCCTTGTGAGCTGAGCATGGGAAATCCTAGAGTGAAACAAAAAGGAGGTAGAAGCAATCCAGAATGATTCCCAAAGTCACCCTTGGTCCTCCATAGGGGCACAAAGTTCCTTAATACACACACACACACACACACACACACACACACACACACACACACAGAGTCATAGTTAGGCACAGGTGTCAACTTGATGGTTGAGGGTTTGAGCTCTGGACACCTTTGTGGAGAATTAGTGGTTGAGCTGGGCCCAGGGCAAACCTGCGGGAGATTGTCTAGGTGATGGGGAAGGCCCAGCCCATGGTGTGTGGGACTAGGCTCTGGAATAAAATACAGAGAGCTGGTTGAGGGAGTTGGCATACTTATGTACACTTGGCCAGACATCCTGGTCTGGCAGTAAGGATTGTCCCTCTCTCAACCATTATGTGATGATGGTGTGGCCAGTTTCTTCAGCCCTGGTGTTGGTGCATGATCTCCCATCAAGCTGGACTGTAGACTGTAATAGACTATCAGTAAGAAAATAAACCCCCTTTGTTCCCTTAAGCCATTTGATGGTCATTTACCAGCAACCATGCAGGTGAACTGCAACACATAATACACACACACACACAGAAACACACACATACCCACACAAATAAATTATATATATATGCATATGAAAGAAGCCAGTTGTCAGGAAGACTGGAAGCTTTCCCCACTTGGGTTTATACAATGAACAGAGCATGCTCAGGCCACTCAGCAGTAGGCAACTGGACAACCTTTCTTATCTGGTCTTCATCTAATGGACAGAGCATGCACAAGAAAAGCTTCTGAGCTACAGACATACTCCAGTCAGGTTTTATGTGAATGCCTTAGGAAGGGTTATGGTCCTCATAGCTCAGGATCTTTGGGCTTTTCCCCATTCCTGTTCTTGGGAGTGTTTTCTCTTTTTTTTTTTTATTTTTTATTTTTTTTTATTTTTATTTTTTATTAAAAATTTAATTATACATTTTAAAATTTTTTACCAGTTCCCCCCCCTCCCTCCTCCTCCCCCTCCCTTTCCCCCAGTGCCTCCCCCCCAATTCCCAGAGAGTCCTTTATTGTGTACGCCTAACTCTCCACTGGGTCCTCCTCTCCGATGACATATAAGGACCCAGTGGCATTTCCATAAGCCCTTTCTCTTGTTCCCCTTAAGCATAAGATCACTACTATGGCTGTCAATCCCTTGCCTCCAGGGGTCTCGGTGCCCTTAACAGATGCTAGACTTTATGAGGGCAACAGTGCGCTGGACATTGCGCAGGGCATGCAAAGTCCCATTATGATTGCTTTGGCCCCAACTATTGTTGAGAATCTTGCAAATCGTTGCTCCTCCCATCCTTTTGCTCTTACAATCTTACCGCCCCCTCTTTCGCAAATGTCCCTGAGCTCCAGGATGGGGAGAGATTAGGCTGTCCTAGTTCTATGTGATTGATATAGAGTCTCTGAAGTTCTGGATTGTGGTTTGTTGATTTTCTTTTGCAGTTTTGCTGCTTCTGCAATTCCCTTCACTCCATTCTGCTGGGCACTGTATGTCACCCCCTGGCCAGAGACAAAAAGCTGTTAAACTGGAGTCTTGTTGTAATAGCACATTCAAGGGTAGATGTAATAAGAGTAGGAAACCTCACTGAGGGAGGGGTCCATCACCCATTTGCAAAATGATTACTTTTTATCTGCTAGACTATATGCCCTCCCCTTCTGGTGAGATCAGGAAAGAACGTCTGTGGACTTAACCAGGTTTCTCATTACTTACTTGCAGACCTTCATGGAGGCCTATTTTCTCTGCTGTAACATGGTCTCCTCTCTCCTTGTTTCTGGTGTGGCCCTCCTAACCCATCTCTCTTGTTCATAATCCTTGCAATTACTGTGTTACATAGGTTTACTTTTGAGTGTCTCAATGTGGGCTGGGTGAGTTTGGTACTAGGAGCCACCTATTAGGGAGTATATACGGCGCTTAATTTTCTGGGTTTGGGATACTTCACTTAATATAATTCTTTCTAATGACATCCATTTCCCAGCAAATTCCAGTAATTCATCATTTTTGATGGCTGAGTAGTACTCCATTGTATAGATGTACCACCTTTTCCTTATCCACTCGTCAACTGTTGGACATTTAGGTTGATTCCATGACTTTGCTATTGTAAACAGTGCTGCTATGAACATGGTCAAGCTTGTGCTATCGAGGCGAACCTCTGCTGTATGGGGGGTTATTCCCAAAAGTGGGATAGCAGGGTCATACGGCATTTCTATCTTTAATTTCTTTAAGAATCTCCAGACGGCTCGCCAGAGTGGCTGTATGAGCCTGCATTCCCACCAACAATGTAGGAGAGTTCCCCTCTCTCCACATCCTCTCCAGCATTTGTCGTTGTTTGTATTGTGGATTTTTGCCATCCTGACCGGGGTGAGATGATATCTCAGGGAAGTTTTGATTTGCATTTCCCTGATGGCGAAGGAAGTGGAGCATTTTTAAAGATAATTGCTAGACATTTTAATTTCATCCCTGGTAAAGTTTCTTTGAAGTTCCAGGGCCCATTTTTTAATTGGGCCAGTGTTTTCCTTGGAGTTTAATTTTCTAAGTTCTTTGTGCACTCTGGACAGTAGAGCTCTGTCAGATATGTGGTTAGTGAAGATTTTCTCCCATTCTGTGGGTTGCCTTTGAGCTCGTGTGACAATCTCTTTATCTGAACAGAAGCTCTTTAATTTCACAAGATCCCAACTGTTGAGAGTTGGTAGCAGTGATTGTGCCGTTGGATGTCTGTTTAGGAAGTGTTGGCCTAGCCCAATCAGCTCGAGGGAGTTCCCTATCCTTTCAACTATGGTTTTTAAAGTCTCTGGCCTGATATCAAGGTCCTTGATCCATTTGGAATTAAGTCTTGTACATGGTGACAAGTACGGGTCCAGCTTTAATCTTCTGCATGTGGAGATCCAGTTTTGCCAGCACCATTTGTTGAAGATGCTGTTCTTTTTCCATTGGATTCTTTGGGCCCCTTTGTCAAAGACCAAATGGCTGTAACTTTGTGGGCTTATATCTGGGTCTTCAATCCTTATCCATTGATCTGTGTGTCTATTTTGGAGCCAGTACCAGGCTGTCTTTATAACTATGGATTTGTAGTATAGACTTAGGTTTGGTATGGTAATACCTCCAGCTGTGTTTTTGTTACTCAGGATTGTTTTTGCTATCTTGGGTCTTTTGTGCCTCCATATGAACTTTGAGATTGTTTGGTCAACTTCTTTGAAGAATTGCTTTGGGATTTTGATTGGTATAGCATTGAATCTGTATATTGCCTTTGGTAGGATGGTCATTTTACAATGTTGATTCTGCCAATCCAGGAACAAGGGAGGTCTTTCCACCTTCTGGTGTCTTCTGCAATTTCTTTCTTTAGGGTTTTAAAGTTTTCATTGTAAAGGTCTTTTACCTCCTTAGTTAGGTTTATACCAAGGTATTTCATTTTTTAGGGGTTATAGTAAATGGCATGGTTTTTCTCAAGGCTTTTTCACTTCTTTCATTCTGGGCATATAGGAAGGCCTCTGATTTTTGCACATTTATTTTGTATCCTGCCACCCTGCTGAACTCCTCAATTAGTTCCAGGAGCTTCCTGGTGGAGTTTTTGGGATCCCTCAGGTATAAGATCATGTCATCTGCAAATAGGGATAGCTTGATTTCTTCCTTGCCGATTTGAATCCCTCTTATGTCCCTTTCTTGTCTTATGGCTTCAGCTAAGACTTCAAATACAATATTGAATAGAAGTGGTGAGAGTGGACAGCCTTGTCTAGTTCCTGATCGAAGTGGGAATGCTTCCAATTATTTCCCATTGAGCATAATCCTTGCTGTGGGCTTGTTGTATACAGCTTTTATTATATTGATAAAGGTTCCTTCCATTCCTACTGTCTCTAGCGTTTTGATCATAAAAGGCTGTTGGATCTTGTCAAAAGCTTTTTCTGCATCTATCGAGAGTATCATGTGGTCTTGGACTTTGGACTGGTTTACATGATGAATTACATTTATTGATTTGCGTATGTTGAACCAACCTTGTGTGCCGGGGATGAAGCCTACTTGGTCCCCATGAATGATCTTTTTAATATGTTTTTGAATCCGATTTGCTAAGACTTTGTTGAGAATCTTTGCGTCTGTGTTCATCAGGGAGATCGGCCTATAGTTTTCTTTTTTAAGTGAATCTTTATTAGGTTTTGGGATTAAAACGATATTAGCTTCATAGAAGGAATTTGGTAGTGTTCCTTCCTTTGCTATTTGATGGAACAGTTTAAGGAGTATTGGTGTTATTAACTCCTTAAATGTCTGGTAGAACTCTGTGCTGAATCCATCTGGTCCAGGACATTTTTTGGTGGGAAGATTCGAGATTACTTCCTCAATTTCCTTATATGTTATAGGACTATTTAAATAATTCACAACTTCCTGATTCAATTTAGGTAAGTTGTGTTTACTTAGAAATTCATCCATCTCTTTTGTGTTGTCAAACTTCACAGAGTATAAGTTTTTGAAATATGATGTTATAATTCTCTGGATTTCTTGGGTATCAGTAGTGATAACTCCATGTTCATTTCTAATTCTGTTAATTTGGGTTTTCTCTCTCTTGCTTTTGGTTAGTTTAGCTAGGGGTGTATCAATCTTGTTGATTTTTTCAAAGAACCAGCTTTTTGATTGGTTGATTTTTCTATCGTTTTCTTAGTCTCGATTTCAGATATTTCTCCCCTTATTTTGGTAATCTCTTCTCTTCTACTGCTTTTGGGATCAGATTGCTCTAGTTTCTCTAAAGCTTTAAGCTGCATTGTTAAGTTGTTTATTTCTGATGTTTCCATTTTTTTGACGTGGGCATTAAGAGCTATGAACTTACCTCTTAGAACAGCTTTCATTGTGTCCCAGAGATTTTGGTAAGTTGTATTTTCGTTATCATTCACTTTCAGGAAATCTTGAATTTCCTTTTTAATTTCTTCCTGAATCCAGTTCTCATTCAGCATCATAGTGTTAAGTTTCCAGGAGTTAGTGTATTTTCTCTTGTTTGATGTGTTGTGGATGTCCAGCTTAGGCCGTGGTGGTCTGATAGGGCACAGGTTAGAATTTCAACTTTCTTGTATATGTGTAGATTCATTTTGTGGCCCAATATGTGATCTATTTTGGAGAAAGTTCCGTGTGCTGCTGAGAAAAATGTGTATTCTTTGGTGTGTGGGTGAAAAGTTCGATAGAGATCTGTGAGGTCCATTTCTTTCAGGGTTTGATTAAGTTCCAAAGTGTCTCTGTTAAGCTTTTGACCTGTTGATCTATCCCATGTAGAGAGGGCGGTGTTGAAGTCCCCAAGAATTATCCTTTGGGGGTTGATTTCTTGCTTTAGACGCTGTAGGGTTTTCTTAATGAATGTGGAGGGGCCCGTATTGGGTGCATATATGTTCAGTATTGTGAAATCTTCCTGGTGAATTGTACCTGTGACTAAAATGTAGTGTCCATCCGTGTCTCTTATAATTTTTTTTGGTTTGAAATCCACTTTGTCTGATAGCATAATGGCTACCCCTGCCTGTTTTCTGCTTCCATTTGCTTGTAGAATTGTTGACCAGCCTTTTATTTTTAGAGCGTGCCTATCTTTTGTGGTGAGATGGGTTTCCTGCAGGCAACAGATTGATGGATTGTGATTTTTAATCCAAGTTTGTAATCTGTGTCTCTTGATCGGTGAATTAATTCCATTTAGTGTTATAATGGAGAAACTATTAATTCCAGACATTTATTATGTTTAGTAGCTTTTATAAGTATATTGCTTCGCTTTTAATGGTGTTATATTTGCCTTCTCTTCTCCTGGATATGCCTGTTTTTTTCTTCACGCTTGAGTATCATTTCTAGCATTTTTTGAAGGCCTGGTTTGGTGGCCATGTATCCCTTAAAGTTGTGTTTGTGCTGGAAAATTTTTCTTTCTCCCTCGATCATGACTGATAGTTTTGCAGGGTAAATCAGCCTGGGTTGACATTTTTGCTCATTCAATACTTGAAGTATGTCTCTCCAAGCTCTTCTTGCTTTTACTGTTTCGACTGAGAAGTCATTTGTTATTTTAATAGGTTTGCCTTTAAAAGTGACTTGTTTTTTCTCCCTTGAAGCTCTCAGCACCAGTTCTTTATCTTGAATGTGGAGTGTTTTAACTATTATTTGCCGTGGTGTGCTTCTATTTTGGTCGTATCTGTTTGGGGTGCGGAATGCCTCTTGTATATGAATGGGCCTCTCTTTTTTTAGATGAGGAAAGTTTTCCTTGATGATCGTTTGGAAAATTTCCTCAGGGGTGGTATTTTGAGATTCCTGCTCCGGTATTCCATGAATACACATGTTAGGCTTCTTCAGGGTGTCCCATATCTCTTGGATATTTCTCTCAAGTATCTTTTTGGCTTTAACAACCTCTTCCATTGAGCTGGTTAGTACTCCCACTTTATCTTCAAGGTCTGAAATTCTGTTTTCTGCTTCATTAGTTCTGTTGATAAGACTCTCTGTGGCGTTTTGGGTTGAAGATAACTTGTCTTTTAGCTCAGTTTTAAACTCTGCTTGAGTTTGTTTTAACTGCTCTATGCCACTTTTTGTTTCTTGCACTGTTTTTCTCAACTCCTCCAGATGTCTGTTGTGTTCCTCTTCAAAGCGATTGATTCGATTATGTAATTCCTCCCGGATTTCCTCTTTCATAGTATTGAACATGGTAATGATCATATTTTGAAAGTCGTTATCCTGGGTCAGGCTTTCTTGGCCTTTTTCCGCGGGTTTGTTCTTGTTAGAGTCTAACATTATGGGATTAATTTCTTCAGTGGGAAATTTGTTTACTTGAGTGTTGCTTCTCATAGATTTGCACTTTGACTTTGGCATTGTCATTTTAACTCTTAAGATCTCTCAATTTCACTAAACTGAATTATGTGGCCTGGGGTACTGGTGGGCGGGGCCCAAACGGGGACTTACCTAGGGCGTGGGGTGAGGCCCGGGTGGACTGCGCGCGTGTCCGGACCGGTGGAGCGGGGTGGGGTGAAAAGGGAGGATGGGCGCATCGGCGTGGAGCTATTTAACCCGAGGGCAGCTGGGGCGGGACCCGGTTGCAGGGGGAGGTCCTCCTCGTCCCTCGGCCCCCGCGCGGCTCCGGCTGGATGGTGGGAGTCGGAGCTGGGTCCCTGTGGGCTGACCTGGGGTCCTAGAGCGCGCGGTGAGGCCCGGCTGGATCTCGCGTACGCGTCCCGACCGGCGGAGCGGGGTGGGGTGAAAAGGGACCTTTCTCTTTTTTAAAAAAAAATTTTTTTTTTAAAAAATTTATTCAATTGTGCGTATGTGCGTGTGTATGTGTGTGTGTGTGTGTAGAACCACAGACGAATTCGGGAACCACCATGGATCGCCTCCACCTCCTCCTTGTTTACTCTGCCCCAGGATTCACAGGCTCCGCCCTACCAGGACCAGAAACGCAGGCCGCCCCTGCTTCCGCCCGGCGTCTATTTGTGGGGTCTGGGATCCGAACTCAGGACCTTCCGCCTGCAAGGCAGAGGCTTAACCCCTGAGCCACCTCTCCAGCTCCTGTTTTCCCTTTTTTTTAAATACACACTTTCTATTTCTAATCATGTGTCCCTGAGATACAAAGACCTGGAATCCAGTACCCTCTGAACTAAGGTCCACTGCCCAGGACTTACTGTGTTTTCCCTCTCTCTTTGTCTCTTTGCTTTGGATACTAGTCCAAAGGCTAAACACACCTTCCGTGATACCCTACACTTTCTCTATTTCTCCCTGGAATCCTCCCTTTCTACAGCTGCTTGTCAACCTGAGTATACTTGCTTCTTGGACTCATGCACCCTGAAGCTGCTGGGGTTTACAGTTTGCTCTGCTGTGTTTTTCTCACAAACACTAATAAAATGGTCAGCAAACTTCCTTCTGTGCGAGTTTTTAAATTTAACTTTAAATTAACAAGACCAAGAAACCGTGAAAGGGTACCAGGCTTTGACTTGGAGGAAACGAAGAGTAACAATCAAACCGTTGTTATTGGCATTGAAGAAATTAGGCTTAGAAGATTCCATGAACCTGAGAATATTTTGTCTTTAACCACTGTTACCCAGATAATAACAATTAGGGAAGTGTTACTTTTTAAAATGTTTGTTTCCTTTTTAATGAGAACAAAATCAGATGGATGGATTTTGTGTGTGTGTGAGTGTGTGTGTGTGTATGTATGTGTGTGGGGGGGATAAGGGTAGGGGATTGACTTTTTAATCCATCAGGAGAAATGCTGATGAACATGCCTCAGAGGTTTTGAAACCGCATAAGCTTCATTGCTGTGGGATGTTTTGGAGGCAATTGTTGAAAAGGGAACCTTCTCTTCAGACTTCAATAGGCATCTTGGGATGTGAAGGGGGTCGTCTGGGTATAGGAAGAGGACCATCAGATTACCACAGTGGCTGGGCGGGGTGCCTCTGGCATACCATGGATGCCAAGTGTCCTGGACTCATGGGGAGAAGCATCGTGTCTTTCACGAAGTACCAGCAACTCCTGGGGGGGGGGAGGAGCATGAGCCAGACTGAGGATGTGAACTCACCCTTAGGATACTATGAATCTTCAACTTATGACCAGAGTTACTGGGTCTTTTTGTTTTTTTTTTCTGAATGGATAAGACCAAGATATAAAAACCCTAAAGTGGTCCATTCTTCTTGCCTGATGTTCCTTTGGGAGGGAGCTGGATCTTTATCAGGAAGGAGATGTTGAAGGTGGGGAACATGACCATCAGGGGGCTAGGGTGGCAGGCCACCTGGTGACCAAAGGAGGTCTGCTGGCAGCAGATTGAGCAGAAGCATTTGATCTAGAGAAGCTTAGCCCAGGACACTTGAAGGCGGAGCCTGCCGGACAGAGGGGGCCTCTGGGTCTGTTGGATACTTGCCCCCTAGGAGCAGTCCCCAAATTATTATCAAATTACAAAGAGAACTCAGTCATATGTCCTTCCTTCAGTCACAAAGAATACCTTCTTATGGTGTTTGCATTGTGTATGGCAAAGTTCAGGCCTGTTTGTCAGTTTGCATCCAGGGATGACTCAGTAACCAGCCTTCTATGACTGACTCACTGCTGTCCTGCAGCTCCGGGCTGCTCAGCCAGCAAGCACCCCAGCTGTGCCAAGAGCAAGGGCGTGGGCGGGGTTAGCTGCTGAGTGACAGGGGCTCCGGTGTCCCCTGTGATGTTTGCTTCCTTAAGTGAACAGTACCAGCAGGCCTGCTTAGAAGACTCGCAGTGTGCCATCGATGTAAGGTGACACCGGGCGTTGGGTTTCTTTTGATGGGGCTGAGCCATCCGCCTGCTGCTTCAGTGTAGCCGGGCACAGGATGGAGCCCTTTGTGAGGTGGGCCCCACAGGATTGGCCTGCCATTATCTGAAAGTCTGGCTGGCACGGGTCTCTGCGTGATGAAAAGCAAAGGGATTCTGAATGGGAGCAATATGATCTGCCAACCTCTGAGGCCTACCAGAGCCAGTGTTCTGCTGTGGGACTCTTCTGCCAACCCAGAGCTTGCAGTATCTACGCAGGTCACAGAAGCACCTGTGGAGACAGATGGTTTGCCTGGCCCTCAGATTGCCATCACACATCTCCCTCAGGAATCTTCTAGCCTACAGGGTCAGGAAAGAATATTTTGATGGAGCTAAGCATGTAGCTGCAATAGATAAAGGTAAAACAGACACAGAAGTATACATAAGAGGGCTCCATGAATTCTCCTAGCGAAGTGGAGGAGCCAGGACTTATGCCTGGAAAGATTTGATTTAACCAGAGCCTTATACATGCTCAGTAAGTGATCTACCAATGAGTTATACCCCCAGCTCTCTCCAGGGGATATAAATTAGCCAGGTAGACCAGGGAGTGAAAATATCCAGAAAGAAGACATGGTGCAGAAGACAAAGAGATGGAGTGATGCAAGGATGGAGTTGTCATTGCCACTGTCCTTTGATTTCTGCAGGTTTCACATACTTGAATTCAGCCAACAGAATCAGAATACTTGAAAATGATTGCTTCATATGGAGAATGTGCAGACTTTTTATTTCTCCTTAAACAATACAGTGCGACAACTATGAGCATAGCATTTCCATTAAATATTGCAAATGGGGCTGGAGAGGTGGCTCAGGGATTAAGCCTCCGCCTTGCAGGCGAAAGGTCCCGAGTTCGGATCCCAGATCCCACGTATAGACGCCAGGCGGAAGCGGGGGCGGCCTGCGCTTCTGGTCCTGGTAGGGCGGAGCCTGTGAATCTCGGAGCAGAAGGAGGTGGAGGCGCGTCCATGGTGGTTCGCGAATTCGCCCTTGGTTCTACACACACACACACACACACACACACACACACAGAGATGCACGCGCACATATACACAGTTGAATAAATAATAATAATAAAAAAATTAAATATTGCAAATGATTTAGAGATGACTGAAATTGAGTGGGAAGGTGTGCATGGGTTATTCGTAAATACAATATATTCCACGAAAGGACTTGAGCATCTGCAGACTTGATATGTGATAGTTAAGTACAGGTGTCAAGTTGATAACTGAAGGCTGGAGCTCGGAGCGCAGTTATGAAGAATTAGTCGTTGAATTAAGTTCTGAGCAGGCCTGAAAGAAGTTGTGTAATTGATGGAGGAGGCCCAGCCCATGGTGGATAAGACCTTTCCCTGGGCACGTGGATAAGATGGATGGAACTGACTTAGGGAGTCGGCATTCTTTGATATACACGTAGAGACGTGATCTGAAGTTCACTCCTTTCTCGGCAGTTCTGTGGCTGTGGTGTAGCCAGTGACCCTGGTATGGGAATGTTGGTATGAGCTTTCCTGCCAAGCTGGACTAAGAAATGTAACCAGACAATCAATGTAAGTCAGAAGAAAAGTCCTTATTCCTTAAGTTGGTTGACCATGAATTTATTGACGACAGGCAGGGAGCGTGTGACAGTATCTGTTTGGGGGTTCTGGCTCCAACCCTCTATGGAGACGGAGGGACAAGTGATGAAACTAAGTTCCCAAGTTCATATGTTGATATTGTTTGGAGGTGGAGCCTTGGGGAAGTAATGAGTCTAACAGGGACATGCCAGTGGGACCCAGTGACAGAATTAGAGCTGTGATCGTGTAGGAAGAGGCAGCTGAGCTCGCAAGCTGTGCATCCTTTCACCTCCCCACGCCCTCTACCACTTATGACAGAAGAGCTTGGGATAGAAAATACACTCAACTGATTTTCTTCTTCTTTTAAAAAACATTTTATTTATTTGAGAGAGGGAGAGAGAGAGCAAGGGATGAAGAGAGGGGAGGGAGAAAGAGAGGACGTAAGAGAAGGACATAGAGAAGAGAGAGAGAGAGAAAGAGAGAGAGGGGGGGGATTGCCTACAGGCACACACCATGGTGCACATACGGGGGTCTGAGGACAACTTTGAGAAGTCAGTTCTCTTCTTCACCATGTGGACTCTGGGGATTGAACTCAGATGGCCAGGTTTGTGTAAAGATGCTTTTCAAACTTTCCCTATTGAACTTCTGTTATCTCCTTTCTCTATGTGCCCAGTATACTAATCTCCTGGGTCTTGAGTATTGTACTTCCGTCAGACTCCTTCTCTGCTGCATTCCCAAAGCTTTGGGATTGCTCTCTGCTCTTTCTTTCCAATAATTCCCTCCCTTTTCACGGCTAGGCTTGATGCTACCTTGCCATCTAATTAAAGAGGTTGATGCTCCAGGTGAACTTGACAGGCCAGAGCCTTCCAAGTGGTAATTGCTTTGCTCTTTCTGGATCCCTAAGGAGCAGACTGAGCAACAGGAAGCTCCAGTTGACAGCTGTAAGGAGATTGCTAGGGCTGATGGGTACTTCTGGGGCCTCCTCTCATTTAGATCGTTCTTCCTGCCTTCATTCACTCACTCGTGTGAACGCAGAGTGAGGGTCACATATGTGACCCGGAATCTATGCTAGTTATAGGAGACATAAAGGTGAATCACATGGTCCTGGCACTGAAGAAGCTCAGACATGGGGAACAGATGGCCACGCAAGCAGACTACTAACAACTTTGAGAAAGTTGTAACAAAGAACAACTTTTCTGTGGGGAGCTCAGAAGAGGATGCAGAAATCAATAGGATCAACAGAGCGGATTCCTTGGGGAAAGTTGAGTCCTGAAAGGTAAATAAATAGATGATGAAGGCAGAGGAAGGCCAGTTAGATAAAGAGCCAGCATGACTAGCAATGGAGGTAAGACCCAGGGCGCATTCTGTAAAACCCAGAAAATTCCAACGTAGAATAGTTTCAATAGTTTGAGAGGATGTTTGAAGATGAAATTGAGAATTGGACAGGTATCTGGTAATTTTATTCCATGAATTTCCATTCCTTCAAAGAGTTGTTACCAGATTTAATTAAACTGATAAGGCTAAGCAGTCTCAACTAGTGTTTTAAAAGTATCGCATTCATTCATTCACTTGCTGCAGAGCTCTGTGGAAGAGAATGGAGGACGGACTTTGGACAGGGAAGATGGAGGCAGGGACACTGTCAGAAGTGAGTATGATTGGATGTGGGGAAGGAGGGGAAGAGGAGCCATGATTTTCCCAGAGCCAGCTCTAGCTGAACATGGAGAATGAGTAGCCCCCCCAACTGTGTCTGGGTGCCTGAAAGTATGAGTATACTATGCCCTCTGATATACTCCATTTTTCTCTACATACATAGTTATGAAAAGGTTCAAACGATAAATTAAGCACAGTAAAAGATTCAGAATAATAAATAACTAGAATAATATACTGATAGAAATGAATGTGACTTCTCTTTTCTCTCAAAATACTTTAAGTGTAGACCTAAAAACTCAACTCTCTACTCTCTGTTCTCTTAAGTTAAGAACTTTCACCTTTACACTTGCTCTTTGTCATGGCTGATTGGCGGCATCGCCACCCAAGCTGAGGGGGGTCATGTTGGAGAAAAGCAAAGGCCACTGGATCACAGGCGCTGTGTGTCCCTGCATCAACCTGATGAGTGGTGGGAAGGAGTGTACACAGTGGATACTCTGAACAAAGGAATGGTTCACATTCCAGACAGGATGGAGCTGTTGGATGGTGTGAAATTTCATCATGCTGCTCAGATTAACCTGCAACCGGAAGCTTACCAATTGCTTATATGTGGGATTTTTTTTTCCATGTTTGTTTATTGTGTTTGAGGGTGGGTATGTAAAGACTTGCAGAGTGAAGCCAGCAGCAAGGAAGGATGACCAGGATGCTTTAGGTTGAGGTAGCAGGTGTGTTAATTTCATCTTCCTGTTGCTGAAAGAGTGAGTGCCCTAAACAACTCAAGAGAGCAAGCAGCACACTTATTCTTGGCTTACAATTTCTGGTATCTGCACAGGGGAATGGCCCTACCTATGGGCTGGATCTTCCCACATCTATTAGATAATTTCCCCGCAGGCTCCTTCAGGGCTTATCTTGACTAAATAAGTCTTTATCAATGTGCCTAAAAACTCAGTTCTCAATTGTCCAGTTGGCATTTGTATGTAGTTGAGGTAGAGGGTGTCAACTTCGTTGGGAACGTTTTAAACAACTGCAAGTTACAATTGAGACGATATGTTGTTTGACTTCTTGGACCCTGAATCTGTATATTTTGTATCGCCCTCAAGTCTGGCAATCGCTCTTTCTTACTTGACCACGTCTATACATCAGACATGTATACATTGGTATCTCTTTAAGGGAGCAAACCCTTTAGCTACAATGGCTTTTCCCCACTCCTTGGTGTTCAGACACCTTCGCGGGGCTTTTCTGGTCCTGCTTCCTGGCGGAATGAAAGGGTCCCGCTCCAAGTGGTGTCAATGCACCGTCTGCCAGCAGAGAGCAGCATTGAGACATCAAGGAAGGCGTACCTGGGCGAGCTTCAGCAAAGCCCCTGAAAGGATGCTTTAACCTTTTAAGCAATTCCTGGGAGAGTCCTTCCTGCCGTGTGTGGGCTGCCTGAAAGTGAGCAGGTGATAGGAATGAAATATCAAACAATTCTGTTCCGCAAAATGAAAATGAGTTGTCGTTTAGCATTTTTATCAGCGCACGACACCTTCCAGCGTTAGAAAGGTTTCGTGTAAGCGAGGGAGTCTGGAAAATTGTATGGGGGGGGGGTGGCACCCACAGTGGCAGCAAGGGATCGTGGGAGAGGAATCCTGAAGCTTTCAGGGTCGAAGGACTGGGGACCCAGACCTGTGAAAGAGGGCAGGGATGCAGGGAAGTAGGGACACCCTGGGTGAGGCTGTGGTCTGGTCAGAACGTACATTATGAATGAGTATCATGATGAAGGAGATAAAGCAGGAGAGGTCGTGGGCTCTCTTTGTGCACGGATGACTGACAAGAGTCTCCCTCCATAGCAGTGGCGCACCAGGGCAAATGCTCCGCACTTTCTTTGTCCTTCCCCACCCGAGTGCCCCTGCTACTCTCTCTCCTGCTTGGATATTTTCATTGAAAGTATCTTGGAAACATTTCTGCTCACACTCTGTCTCCAGGGACTCCACACAACATGGGTGATGCAGAGACGCCCTGTCCTTGCTGCTATGGGCAGAGGTTAGTGAGAAGAGCCAGGATTTGTGAAGCCCACAATGTAACTCGCTGATTCAACGGTTTTAGGTCATTGGGATCATTTGAGCACATTCAGATGGGAATAATAATAGCATTTATTCTGAATAAGTTCAGATGTTTATAAAATAACATTCATATAAAATGCCTACAACCTAATAGGTCCTCCACAGTATTATACTCGCTTTCCACCTTGCTCCTCCTTTCTCTCCTTCTTCCTCTCTGGTTGCTTAGTCAAATGACCTTATCCGAAAGACCAGAAACATGGACACAAATGGAGTTCTACTCTGTTTGTTTACTTAAGTCAGAGCATTCCACAAAGACATACATTTTTATTTTCTGTATTTTATTTATGTATCTATTAGTGTGTGGAGAGCCATTTTTTGATAGTTTGGAACATGCTTACACATACACACACACACACATTAATAGGCAATAACTCATATTTATTCTCTTTATAGCCTATATCCTCAGAAATAAATACACAGTAGTAAGTGTCTAAGAGTTGGATAATTCCCACTGTGAACCCCAAGTCATGATGAACACTCGGTTGTTTCAGCTTGTTCCTTTGTACAGAATATCAGGATCAGATAGATGCAATCTTGCTAACTTCATTCACATTGGATTTGATAATTTCTGATCAGTTCGATTCTTGTCTCCCTTCCACAGTATAGGACAAGTGTTTCTCATCCTGTTGATGATATAACTGCATAGTCAACTCAGCAAATGGTGTGATTTTTTTTTTCAAATATGACAACTTTGAACATACCCTACAAGCACTCAGATGTATTTAATTTTTTTATTTTCATGGCTTATTTACATCAATTTTGTTGGATATAATTGACATAAAAAGAATTGTATGCATTTGGTAAATACATGATTTGACATACATATACATCTATATATACATATTCTGAAATAATAACAGGCATCAGCTCACATAGTCACCTTTCTTAGAATTGTATATGGTAAAAAGACACTTGGGATCAGCTGTGCTAGCAAAATGGTGTGATTTTTAAAACACTTTATTTTGATCTTGCTTTCTAGACTACTTCAGATTTGTAGGCAACCATCTTTCCACAGTCTTTTTTTGTTAAATAAATCTTCATATTTTAAAACTTTATTTACCATTTTATTTTGTGTGTGTGCACCAGAAGTCACTGTGTCTCTGTGGGGAAACCAAGGGTGACTTTGAGAAACATCCAGAATTGCTTCTATCTCCTTCTTGCTTTACTCTGGGATTTCCCAGATTCTGCCCAACAGGGCTGGAAGTATAGACTGCAGCCATTTCCACCTGGTGTTTTTACATGGGACCAAGGATCTGAACTCAGGACCATTTGTTTGCGAGGCAGAATCTTAACCCCTGAGCTATCTCTCCAGCGTTTCCTGTAGTCTTGTAAGAGAAGCCTTGAGGTTTTTCACTTGAGTTTCTTGTGAAGTGCAACTTGTCCTGTGGTCTCACAGTCATGCGCCCTCTCTTTGCATCTCTCACAATAGCCAAGACACAGTCTGGCTATGAGTAAGTAGGCCTCACTGGAGACACGCTAACTGACCGAGAGTCATCTGGAGAAAGCAGGGAAGGAGAAAGTAAAGGCTGTGTTCTGCCCTTGGGCCATTCGATAAAGGTGCTGCATCTCCTTTCTCCGGCCTGTGGCCTGTGCGTGGAGTTCTAGCCTTGGGGCGCTGGGGCTAGAGAGAAACAGCCCCCCATACCTTCTCACTTTGAAATGATGAGCATAATGCTCTGATTAGAGATAAGGAGGTAGAACCAGATACTGGCCTTCTTTCATGCCTGGAAGGACCCCTTCTTTTCGAGTGCTCGCTAGCCGTAGAGGCTCAAACACACAAGCAAATATGGAGACCTACAGGACCACACTAGTTGCCTTTCTTTATTTAAATTATCTACACGAGTTAACTTTTTTCTCTTCAGCTACTCAGTCTCAGTTTCACTTTGTGTGTGATTATCATCTCTAGAGATAAGCAAGGAGAAAGTCTTACTGTATTCACCAGAGCAAATCAGAAGCCATCATCTCAATTTAAAAAGCATTCGATTATGATGTCAGTTTTTTTCTTAAATAATGGGAAGTGATTGGTCAGATCTGGTGACCCATCAGTTTTGTACATTTCCAGCATACTTCTTAATCTAAAGTCATCATTTTGAACATCTAGGGAGAAGACAGACACAAGCCTTTGGCTTGTTACTCCAACAAAGCCAGGCCAGGTCCTTGGGCCTAGCATCCTGTTTTCCTTCCATCCTTTCCTGCCCCTGCCATCTAGAAGAGTCACATAAGTGCTACCCCTTCTGAAACATGATGTCCGTTCCCTGTGGGACACGTGGCAGTGTCCCCTGTAGCCTACTAGTGTACCTCTTCTTCATTCAGTTTGTTATCCAGTAGCCCTGTCTAGTATTAATGCAAATCATTCTCATTGGGAGGGAACAGAGGCTCAGAGAAGGGGATCATTCCTGAAATTCCTATCTTGGGCTAGTGGAGAGTCTTTGATATCAATGAGTCCAGTTGCTGCGATCTCAACATGTTTCCTCGGGCCTAGTGTTATTTTTCTGCAGCTCAGAAGTGCATATTGTTTTGTTTCTCTTGGTGTGTTTCCATGATGCTTCAACTTAGTTATTTATGATGGCCGCCCCGCTGTCAATCTCAGCCCTAAAGCCTGAGTTCCTTTGCCATGGGCTGCTTTGTTGAGGAAAAAGTCACACGCACAAGTACTTTAGATTTTTATTTGAAAACTTTTGAAAACCTGCTTGACCCTGTGGATGCCTTCTTGTCAGCAAAGATCATGTCCCCAGAAGTCTGCCAGTGGCATTTAAGCAACTATGTGCAGCAGCCAAACCCGTCATCCCAGCGACTCAGGAGGCCAAGACAAGAAGATCAAGGCCTGCCTGGTCTCCAGAGTCTTCGAAGCCAACTCAGGCAACTTGGTGACATTCCTGTTTCAAAATAAAAAAATACAAAGAACTGGGAATGTAACTTAACTGCAGAGTGCTCACCACATATGTGTGAGGCTGGAGACTTCAACCCACCAAAAGCAGAAAAGACAAAAAGAAACTCCACAGAGCACAGTGAAATAGGTGCTATATTAAAGTTAGAAAAATTGTCCTTGCAGAATCACCAGCTCAGCAGATAGAATGAGTGGTGGTCCCAAGAGACGATATGACAAACAGAAATGAGAGCTGAGAGCTCGGAGAAATATGACTACACCAAAGGTGCCCGGAGGGCTGCCGTGACTCAGTCTCCCAGTGTCATTCAGTTCCTTTGCTCATTCTTTGAGTCTGCCCTCACAAACGCCATGTGTAATAATCACTTGCACCAGTGGACTGTAGACTATAGGAACGCACCGACACAATGTCAAGTGAGTCCTAACCATCCACATAATCATGGATCTTTATGAAGCACTACGTCAAGAGTACACTTTGGGTTTTGAAACCAAATCTGAAGTAGGTAGGCTCAACCCACATTTGGGATTACTCCTGGGGTGATGGAATTGATCAGATCATGTCTTCAGTAATTCTTGCCAACCTGTAACTGAACCTGTAATATAACTGTAAATAACCTGTAAATAACTAAGTGAACTGAATATGCCAGTATGTAACTAGACTCCTATCTAGGGATACTTGCTAATTTTCTCTGTGAAATAAAGAAGTGGGAAAAAAGTTGGAGAGTATTTGTGTTTATTTCAAAACAGAAACTAAACTGATTGGGACTCTGGGAATCCAAAAGCTGAGAATCCTGGAAGCCATAGGCAAGAGGCATTGTAATTGTAATCCTGGTAATGTATGGAAGAGATTGGCAGGTGACCATCTGGCAAAGACATTAGGGTCCTTGAGAAATAGTAAGAAGTCTTGAATATTAAGGAAGACATGTTTAAAAGAAAGGAAGTGTCACCTTGTGACCTTGAGGCTCAAGAGTGAATGACTTACAAATTATATCTTGATACTTTCTTGCTTCTGTTTGTGTTTTACCAAAGAGAAAGGGAAAGAATTGAGATCCTTTCTGGGGTAGAGAACACGACCTCTCCTGTCTCTTCGGAACACTTCCAAGTAGATCGTCAAATTCCCTGGGAGGTGAGAATACGTCCCAGGTGGTTGACCCAGCTGATTTAACTTAAGGATAGAGACTGACATTCCAGCGTTACCAGGGAATCAGGTGGTGAGGTTCAGCTGAATCCTTAGCAGAACTAGGACCTCTATTGGTGTATACCTTCTATTCCATGGAGACTCAAAAGATGAAAGAGGAAAGGAGAAAAGAAAATGCGCGTGGCAAGTATATGAAGGTGCTCCCTGCAAAAGTGAGGTGGAGAATTGTATTCTCACCACATCTCAAAGTTGGGGTGGGGCAAGCTCTAATTATGACCAAAGCCTTTAGATATCCACATCTCGTCTTAAAGTTTCATCCCATGAAACTGAGCAGCCAGTAGGCTTTCTTGTTGGAGCAGCAGTGCATGTCTCGGAAGTTGTAGATGTTATGACTTCTGCTACCTTGGAACTAGTGCTGGTCAATAAGGGAAATTCTCGATGATCAGAAAAACCTTGAAATGTAATGTCAATTGAGTCAAAGCCGCTACTTTTGATCATAGTAGCTAGATTTGTTAGCTTACAAATTCACAGTTAAAATATCTCAAGAAGAAGAAAGGTAGTAAGGAAAGGAAGGAGGAAGGGATGGGGGAGGGGACAGAATGGAAGAAGGAAGAGAAGATACACAGGCAGAAATGAGTAAATTCCAAAGGTTTTGACACCAGTTTTTTTCTGGAGACTGTTCTCTCCCTTTCTGGCTTTTTGTTCTGTGTTGTTTTGTTTTACTTTGTCTGTTTGAGACACGATCTCATTTTGGAGCCCAGACTGCCATCAAACTTTTCATCCTCTTTCCTCCATCTCCCAAGAACAGGACTGCAGCTTGTGCCACACCATGCCTGGCTAGGGGACATGTCCTTCCAGGTGAATATACTCAGGGAGATCTCTGCAGGCCAAGACTAGAATCAGAAGTGGGCTCTACAGTGCATTATGACCTTGAGACAAAACTGTGTTTTATGCTTAAATGTCTCCTCCTTAGGAAGTCAGTACGCTGTAGCACTGGAACCTTATCAGTGGAAGCCATGTGGATTCAGCCCTGGCTATTAAATCAGGAGTGCCATTCAGGGTCTGGGAGAGGAGGACTGTGTTCTGATTGCTGGCTGTCATGCTGCTGAAATCCCACTTCCCAGGACCTTGGGAAAGTCACTTTCACCTGTTGGTTTCAGTGCTCGTTTTAGCAAGGTGAATAACAATGCCTTTCTTACAGGCTTGTTTTGAGATCCAATTAAATATGGTGAAAGTAGTCCTGTGATTCCAGATAAAAGTCGCTGATAAAAGCCAACCAATCAACCAACAAACCACAAAAAACAAACCCAGAAGCCGGGTGGTAATGGGCACATGAGGCTGGAGGAAGGAGTGTTGCCAGTGAGTCGAAGGCCAGCCTGGGCTACACAGTGAACATCTGACCTGTCAGGGCTGCAGCCGAGACTGTTTCAGAACAGAACCAATAAGAAAACAGAAAGTCAAATGCCCTCAAATGCCCTCTCATCTTCTTCCATGGCCCTGGTTGTCTCCATTATAGCAACTGCCTGCCTCTGTGTGTGTGTGTGTGTGTGTGTGTGTGTGTGTGTGTGTGTGGTGTGTGCATCTGAGTGTATGGGTATATTTCTGTGTGTATCTGTATGAGTACATGAGCATGCATTTGTGTATGTGTATATGTATGTGAGTGTGTACATATGTATGTGGCATAGTGTGTGTATAGATGCATGTCTGTGTGTATGTGTATCTGTGCATGTGTGCATTTACGTGATGGTGTGTGTGTGTGTGTGTTTGTGGAGGAAGAGAAAAAGAGAGAGAAAAAGAAAAAAGAGAAAGAGAGACTCTCTGCAAGGGCAAGTCAGGGAGGTCTTTGAGACATGGAGTCTTGGAGAGATGTGGCTCTGCTTGCTGTACACGCTGCCCCTCCGTTGAAATCCCCAGAAAGCTATGCTTCACTTCGGTCTCATCCAGAGAAAACACTGAACTTGGCTCTGGGAAGCAGCGATGATGACCAGGCTCGGGGCGCTAAGTCTTCATGTGGTTGACGGGAAAGTCACAAGGCTTCTGGTGGCTTAGCTGTTCCTTTCCACACTTCCCGAAGCTTAATCCCCTGGGGATAGATCTGCCCTCATTTTATACAGAGGCCCACACTGTCTGCCTGGGAGGTCTGGATCTGTTTGGTGCTAATCCCATCTCCAATCTCTCTGCATCCAGTCCAGGCAGAGTTGGGGGCTGGCTCTGTGTTTTCATGGTAGCTCTCCAGTGCAGCACACATCCTTGATTCTCCAATAGTGAGCCTGCGCATTGAGCTCCAGTGTCCCTGGCTGAAGTGACATCTGCCCTTTGGGCCATCATGACTTCCCCTCACAGTGCCACAAGGGTCTAGTGCTCCACTGCTTTTCTCACCACCCCACAACTTGATCGTCTGTACTCTGCACTAAGTTACTCCACATTGTGTAGAATGGTGAATTTTCAGGCTGTGGTTTGCCCCGAGAGACTCCAGCTTTTGACTCCGCCATGAAGGCGGAGGCTGAACGTGCACCTGTGTGAACACCTGCATAGTACCATCGTCTGGTAGCACCCACACAGCGCAGACTGACCAATGACTTGGACCTGAGAGTTGAAAGAGTGCCAACCTGACAATTATCACTGGGCACATTAAAATCATTTCAGTAAAACCAAGCCTGAGGACTTACCGGATACACCAGACTGGGGAAAGGATGCAAATCTCTCATCTGGGCTATATAAAGAGGATACCACATAAACTATGAGGGCAATCTCCTACCCCATCAGCTGGTGGCCCTGTGCACACTTCTTCACTGTCAGCCCGTTGTTGATAAGGAATCCCCGTCCATTCCTCTTCCTGTTTGCCTGTCTGGATCTCTATCTGTCCTTTGGTTCATTCCTCTGGACCCAGTCCTGACCTTGGCGTCACCTGCCTCCCGAAGTCGGTTCTGACCTCACGGCCTGACTCACGGGTCAGCAGCTACAGCAGCTCCTCCAGTTCTGTGGGTCTTGTTATTTCAACCCCATCAGCACTCTGTTTGTCTGTCAATGTCCTGTCTTAGGCCTCTTAGAACTCTGTGAAACGCTAGGCCTCTTTAACCCTTCGTAGTCATTCTGTAACCTACAAATATGTGCCTGTACACTATTTACTGTGTAATGTGTAATGTGCGATCTGAGTTAATATTAGACTGAAGAACCCAGGGCAATCAAGAAAAGCTGGAGTATCTGGCAAATTGTTACAGTGAAATGGCTGTACTCTGAATTTGTTGTTATTAATACATTCTGACATTTTGGAAAGAAATGAACATGTTCACCTATGTTTCCGACAATGTACTCACAAGCAGAAGACGTGGTGACCTTGAGAGTAACCAGTCCTCTTTGTGTGGAGGTTGGGAGAATCTGGGGCTTCTAGAAGTCTTCTTTCCTGACCAGAAGCTCAGACCCATCTCTAGTTGGAGAGAAAGAGAACATCCTACAAATAAAATCAGGAATGAGAAATGGAGCCCTAGTCAGTGGGTAACGTGAGGGGCTTCCTGGAAGGTCAAGAGGTCTCAGCTGTAGGAGTTGAGACATGTCCAGACTGTTAGAGCAAATTAGATTTCTGCCCCTTCTAAGGAAGGAAGCCTGTGCAATGAATGTGCTGTCTGCTGGCAGTGGGCAGAGACACATTTTGATGCTCTCATAGGTAACAGGAGGGCTGACAACGCAGAGAAGTGAGAGGTGGGCTTCTGAAAGAACACTTAGTAGCACAGGTGATTGGAAAGGTGAGTGCTATGGCAGGGGACTGTTCAAAGGACACTGTGAATCCTTAGAAAGTGAACACCACGATTTGGACTCTCAACTCTCCTCTGAAAGCCTGTGTGTTAAAAGTATGCTCAGCAGTCAGGGGTGTTAGTGGGGTGAGGTGGAGCCTTTAAGAAGTGGAGCCTCTTTGGAGGATGTCAGCTCTCTGGGGGTGCGCTCCTGGACAGGCCAATGAGATACTGATTCCTTCCACTCCTTGCTTCCTGTGTGTCACATGGTGAGAATCTTTCTCCGCCATGTGCTCCTGCCAAGAGCGCTGTGCTCTCATGGGCCCAAGGCAGCATGGTCAAGCAACTGGTCACTGGCCAAGACAGGTAATGCCCAAACATTTTCTTCCTTTTAAGTTGATTTTCTCCAGCATATTGTTACAGTAATGAAAAGTTGATTAACAGAATGGATGATGATACCAATATTTGTCATTCTTGGTCTGTGACCTGAGCTCTATAGTCCTCACTATACTGTCCTATAATTCATTGCAAACCTATAAAGCCAACACTCTTCCCTCTTTGGTGGGAAAACTGGTGAAAAAACTAAGGCTTTTGGGATTGCGTACTCTTTCATGATTTCATAGAGTCAGATTTTCTCTATATTTGTTTGTTATGTGATCTCACATACCCCAGCATGGCCTTGATTTTACTATGGAGTTGAAGATGACCTTGAACCTCTGGTCCTCCTGATCCTCTCCCCTGGGACAGGACTACAGGGATGCACCCCACAGTCGGCTGAGAGAATTAACTGGAGTCCGGATCATCTCTTTCAGTCCTTCTAGCTCTCTGCAAAAAACTTCGAGTTCCCAATCAAAATGGGATATAAATATGTTAGTGTTTTGGGGATCATGAGGCAAAGGGTAGCCCCCAGGACCTGAGTGTGACTTTCACAGGACAGAGGGGAAGTGAAGAGCTCAGTTGTGGATACAGTGGGTTGGAGGCTCCCACAGTGCCTGACAAATATCAGGGGGTTTGTAATTTTCCCTCGAAAACAGAAGCTTCCAGCTCAGGTGTTTTTTTCCCTCATGATGGGATCCAGTTAAGCAAAAAGCTCTTCACTGCCAAATATCAGCTCTGAAGTTATTAGCATTGTAGTTCGTGAAGGGCAAGGAAGGAGCTGTGTGTCAGGATGACAGCCATTTCAGAGGGAAACCCCAGTCTCTGTATCTCCCTGTGGCTGTGGCTGTTAGGAGACAGTTCACTTCCCCTCCACGTTCCTTTCTATTTCCTCTTTTTCTGTTGGCTGCTGTGGGTCTCTCAGTCTGTGCTGTCAGCTGCCGCAAGATGGTATAGACCATTGCAGCAAAAACATTTATCAAAGTTCAGGAGGCTAAGACTAGGATCAAGGTATGAACACACTGGTTAAGCAGTAATAGTATATTTACTAGTTTGTAGATGGCAAGCGTGAGAGAGTGAGAGAGAGAGAGAAAGAGAGAGAGAGGTTAATTTGTCTTCTGAGAGCATTAATTCCATCGACAAGACTTCACTTTTAAAACTTCATCTAAATCTAACTACCTCCTGTGTTTCGATAACAATACCACACATGAATAACTTATAATAGAAAGGAATTTCTCACAGTTCTCAGGGCTTGAGGTCACATCAGGGCACCAGCGGGTCCAGGATGCAGTGACGGCTGCTCTCTGCTTCTGTTTGTTGAGGCTTCGTGTGGTAGGTAGAAGGGGCAATGCCACGTCCTCGCACGGTGGACGACTGGTGGGCTAAGGGTTGGCTAGATGTTTCCAGCCCTCTCTAGGGTGCTGACCATATGCTAAGAAGGGCCCCTAGTGGTGACTGGCATCAGTGGCAGCAGCTGGGGCTCAGCCATCTACATGCCCACAGCTTTAATGCACCCTTGGATGCCCAAGCATCATTTTTTTTTTAAAATCGTGGCGACAGAGGAATTGCAGTCACATGCTGGGGAACTTTATTAGTGGGTATTTTGTTTTCCCTTCCTGGGTTCCAGGAGGCTAAGTCTATTCTCTCTTGGGCTTAGTTTTTGCCTCTTCCATTTCACTTGCGTAGCCAAGCAGGAATTGCCTGTGTCTGTATGAGTCCTTGAGTACAGCTTGCTCACCAACCTGGCTTCTTTATTAGGAGATTTGTTCCTGCTTTTTGGAGGAAGACCCTCCAAATCTGCTCTTCTGAGGAAGCTGACTTCTACTCATTCCTACTTGGAGGCAAAACCACCCTTCCACATCCATGGTTCCTGTCACTTTCCCTCTCCACCAGAGACTTTTATCTACAGACACTGTTTGTTTCTTACTGCCACTGGTAAACTCAGAGCTGTAACACCTAATAGTAAGCCTGAGGCCACCAAGAGGTTTAGAGCATCATACTTGCTGGCAATTGGGATCCACTGAGAGCTCATAGCTTCCACTTTAGCATTGGGACATGGCTCTCTGGTTCACCCTTCACTGTCGTCCACTTCACATTGGAACGGGGCGAGGCCTGTGTAAAGAAAACAGGAACATCAAGGCTCAGCATAGAGCTAACCACCCACTTGTTTCTCTACACAGAGAGTAAGCAAATTTTCAAATAGGCAATAACCAGTTCAGTATTTGATCAACCCCTAAATTTGAATAAGCCTTTGGACACATTTGCACTTCAGGAAGGCCAGTTCAAAGGCTCGCAGGTGGGCTGCTGTTAAATTGTGAACTCTCCCTGTTTGCAGGAAAGCCCACCAGCGCTGTGCCAAATGGCTGCCTGCAGAGGCTCCTCCACGAATTTACAAGGGTAGGGGGCGGGGAGGGAAGGAAAGGGTTCCCAGATGGTGCCGCCTGAGGGATTTCTCCAAGGTCAGAAGGTGTGCGGAAAACCAGAAGCCTGTTGGGTTTGGTTTGGGGCAGCTGGCAAGGTAGTCAGGAAAATAAAAGCCTCCCGTAGGAAGCAAAGTCAGGTTCCACCACAGTGAAAGAGTGAGTGAAGCTGTCCCTGCCCACGCTGGCCCAGGGGACGGCACCCAGTGGCCTGGGAGCCCAGGGATGCTGGGGAACTCAGAGCTGCTTTCTGAGGCCTTGGCCAGTCCCTCTGTCCCAGAGTGCATCATGGGTAAGTCAAGGGAGGGTGCATTCAGACTACCTGACAAGGCGAGGAGAGTGATCCTGGGTGTTTCCATCTAAATTGCGCCAATACATCAGGGGAGATGAGGTTTAGATGCAGAAGCATAGCTAGATCTTTCCAGATTCTTCAGAAGCACGGTATTTGTGTGTGTGTGTGTGTGTGTGTGTGTGTGTGTGTGTGTGTGTATACACACGCTACATCCTTATGTTTCTAAGAGTAAATATCCTGAGAGATGGAAAACAGATCTATAAATCAGACATGACTTTCTTCTTTTCCACAAAAAAAAAAAAAATGAAAGAAAGCAAAAGGGAAAATCAAAGCAGCAATTACAAGAGGCTCAATATTTTCAGTGTTATGCTGTTCCTTTCTTACAATTGGGCTTTTCTTCCCCTCTGATGGTCTCCACTGCTGGTGATACTAACATGAAATCGGAGTCGCTGTCTTTTTTTGTTGTTCTGTTTGTTTTCCTGGAGGAGCCTGCCATTTTTTTTTTTTCAGAAATTGATTTTTGTCTGCTCTGAATGAAGGTAAAATGAAAGTGGCATATTCAGCAACACAAATTCAATGGAGGTAATGCCTCTTTTTTCTTTTTTGCAAAGCATTGGTATTCAAACATCAGAAACAACCACAGCATCATTCCCGTTTTAAAAACTGTAGTTGCAGTAGCTAAGGAGTGTAGCTATCATTTTTGTTTCCTTTTATTTTGCTTTTTTTTTTTTTTAGGGAGAGGAAAAAAGAATGCTTTGTTTTCACCTGTGGTAGATTGGGCAAAAAAGGTACAAAGTAAACAAAACCCCCAAGTAATAGCAAGGAATTTGCTCTGGAGTCTAGATGGCAAGACTGTTGAGAGCAAACAGGACAGTCCTTTGTAGAAGCTGAGAATTAACCAGTTCTGTTGCTGAACTTCCTTTCTCCTCTTCTCTCTTACACTAGCAAGGTCATCCTCATGGGATGGTTGTGAGAATTCAAAAGAAAAACCTCCTTTTGAACATTTAAGAACTGCGAAATCTTAGCACAGAATAAGTGCTCGGCAAATTTCAGGTACCTTCACTTACCACCTCTTGCAAATTCAGTTGTGGAAGATGAAGAAAGAATACAGAAACCAGAGAAAGTATGTGCTGTCCAGTACTGTGCCTGTGAATTATTTTCATAGTCATGCGACCGCGCGTGTGTGTGTGTGTGTGTGTGTGTGTGTGTGTGTGTCTTGGTTTTGAGGTCTTTTTTGACCTCAATACACATTTATTAATATAAAGCCACTATACTATGACTTCTAATTAACAATAATAATTGCAAAGAAGACTTTCTAAAAATACTTCAGAAAGATGTATTAACCATAAGGTAAAGAAATCCTTAAAATGTTGGTTTACTATGATACAAAATCATGTTAGAACTAGGAAGATGGTTCCACAGATAAAAACATTTGTGATGCAAGCCTAGTGACGTTTGTTTAATACCTGAAACCGATGTTAACAGCTGGATGCAGTGGTATTCATTTGCAATTCCAATGCTCCTACAGAGAAGTGGTCCATAGATCAGGAAATGGGTTGGAGATACACTGTCCAAGTATCCTGGAGTGCACAGCACCAGAAACAACAAGAGAGAACCTACTTTTAACATGGTGGAAGATGAGAACAGACTCCTTAAGTTGTCCTCTGATCTACACACACACACACACACACACACACACACACACAGAGTTTAAAAAAAGAGAGAAATAAATCTCTTTGGAAGTTGGAGAGTTAGTTCACTAGATATAGTGCTTCCCGTGTAAGTGTGAATACTAAGTTCAGAGCCCCAGAACACACATAAAAGTGGGGCAAGTATGGCTATTGGCTGTAATGCCAGTGTTTGGGAGTCAGGGACAGGTATCCCTGAGGCAAGCTGGCTAGCAAGACTAGTAAAAAAGCAAGGTGTTGGTTCAGTTGAGAGACCTTGCCTCAATAAATAAAATGGAGACCAACCAAGGAAGATACCTGATGTCAACTTCAGACCTTTGCATGCACATGCATGTGTGTGCTCACATACATATATACAAGCATGTGCACCCTTTGCACCCCCATACACATGCCAGAAAGAAAGAAAAAAAGAAATAAGGAAAGAAAGGAAACATCTCAGAATTTATGAAGAGGAAACAGGAAAATAAAACTTATCCAGGATATTTACATTTCAATTCTGATTTAAGATAGCTATACAACTCTTAAATGTATCTGTTCAGTGTCTTGATGTGGATGTAGTTTCCAAAGAGCTTTGTAAAAGTGTAAAAGTGACACAGTCAACAGCCTGGTAGTTTTCATTAAAGGGCCCCATGCTGCAGATCTTCAAGAAGCACCTCTGACAATTCTCTGATTGGGGAAGAGACAGTGAATTAGGATATCACGCTGTGTAAATGCCAATAGTTTTTTTTTTTTTTTTTAAAGGTGGTGTTCCTTTGTCTTTCCTCCTTTAATGAGGTGAGAGCCTGGAAAGGTGGACATCTGGCATCTACAGACCAAGCTTTGTCTTGCACAGCCCCTGCCCAGCTGAGCATGCCAGCTTTTTGCTCTGTTGGCACCTTCTCTTGGGAACAGGTGCGCCTGTTATCTGTGCCACAGCACACATGACACAGTTCTGGAACAGCTTCTCTGTGCCCTTGCTTCCTTTCTGTCCCACACTGACCCCTGCTGGAAAGTGACTCTTTCTTGCATAAAACACATCCAAGTAATGTTAACTCCACACACACACACACACACACACACACACACACACACACACACACACACACACTAACCGCTAACCAGTTTTTTTTTTTTTTAATGAAGACACAAAAACAATTTTTTTAGAGAATGGGAAAATCTCAACAAATTGTTCCGAGATAATGAAGTGTCCATGTGGAACAATAAAGAACCTCAATCTGTCTTGTAACCATTCACAAAAATCCTTGAAGGTAGATGACAGATCTATGTTAAAAGTAAGCCCATAAAACTGCTGGTTTAAAACAGAGGACTCTCTTTACAAGACGTGAATTTCCTGTAGAAGATATAAACCCCTTCAACCACTAGAGAACAATCATGAATCATATTAGGCTATCAAAATAAAACAAAAACCTGTGCATTAAAAATCAATGTCTGATGGAGAGAGGGCTCAGGGGTTAAGACACTTCTTACAAGCAGAAGACCCTGAATTCAGATCCAGGTTCCAGGTTAAAAACAAACAAACAAACAAACAAACAAGCAAACAAACACAGAACTTCTAGCCCTGATGGGCAGAGGATGGGAAATGCCAGAGGGAAGTGAAAAGGAGGTAGATCAACCCAGGATGACTCTTGAAGTCACCCTTGGTCCTCCACAGGGACACACAGTGCTCTTTGATATATAAACACACACACATAAATAAAAAAATAAAAAAAATTAATATCAAGAATTGTAAGGAGGCCTTTCTTCCCCAGACTGGACCCAGACCTTGGCGGACTCCCTGCTCTCAGGAAGTGACATTCAATACCAATCAGAATGCAGCCAAGGCAGTGCAGGAAAAACAAAACAGAAAACAACAACAAACCATAATTCAGAACACCAAAGAACCTACATTAATCACCTAGAACCAGACCAGCCAAATCTCTCCCCATCCTGAAGCTCAGGGAACCTTGGGGGAGTGGGAGGGGGGATTTAAGAGCCTAAAGATGGGGAGGACCAATGATATGCAAGATATTCCACACAAGTTAGGGCTGCAGCAGCCAGAATTGGACTTTGCCTGACCTGCACAATGGCTGACATGTCAACAACCTCCTCCAAAGTCTAGCATGTATCACAGGAGAGAAAGCTTCAGGCAGCAGGATTGTTAGAAGCAAGGGGTTAAACAGTCATGATAAAGTTCCCATACTAACCTCCAGGCTATGCTACTGAGTCCTGAACCCTCACTAGGGTGGGGGACTCAGAGGGTGGTTTGGTGTTCACACAAAAGGATGCTCCAGGGATGGGAGGGAGGAAGAGGGAGGCATTGAGAGAGGGGGAGGAGGGAGGGTGGCGAAAGAAGGGGGGAAGGGGGAGGTACTGAGAGAGGGGGAGGACGGAGGGTGGTGAAAGAAGGGGGGAAGAGGGAGGTACTGAGAGAGGGGGAGGAGGTAGGGTGGCGAAAGGAAGGGGGAAGGGGGGAGAGTGCAAGGGGTGATGACTGGGGAGGGGAGGAAGGAGGGAGAAGACAGGAGTACATATAGAGCTTGTATGATTAGGAAAAAAAATAAAAGGTGAGAGAAAAAAATAACTATAGGAAATTCAGGTACTAGAAAAATAACTCACAACTCACATACAGGATAAAGGTTTCTACTTAGACGTCTCAATGCAGAAGAGTGACCCAAGGGAAAACAACCAAATGTCTCTAATGTGCCTCTGAATTCAATATATAAATAGTAGCAGGCATATGAAGGACCAAGTGATATATACTGCATTCAGGAAGTGCAAACGTAACCCACGGTGCTGACATAGTACTACGCGCCCTCAGGGTTGGTACCAGAACACTATCCATTCCCAAGCCTTCTCCAACTTGTAGGAGCTTCCTTCTGCTTCCTTTCCACATGGACTTAGGGATGGATGACGTGTAAATGCTACAACTTGTTCATCAATATGATTTTTCCTCTTCTTCTTCTTCTTTTTTTCTTTCTTTTAATTGCTTGCTTTTTGAGGCAGTGTCTCTCTGTGGAACTCAGCCTGGGCTGGAACTTACAGTCTTCCTTCCCCTGCTTCCCAAGTGCCAGGATTACAGGTGTGAATCAATACACTTAGTATGCTAACTGTATTCTTCAAAACTGAACAGAGGTCTAACCTGTGACCCACGTATTCATGTAAAAGGAAAAATATGTGTGAAGAATGTTTCTAGCCTGAAAACCCAGCTACGTGGGAGACTGAAAGAAGATTCCAAATTCAAGAACAGCATGTGCTACATGTGAGCTCAGTGCTAGCCTGGGCACCTCAGGGAGATTTGGGCTCAAAATAAGAGGTAAAGAGGGCTGAGTTGGAACACAGTGATACAGCACCTGCCTGGCAGGTGCAAGGCCCAGGATCAGCTCCTCTCTGACCCACACTTAAAAATATCATGAAAAAATTCCTAAATATTTCATTGCTCTCCAACAACGTACTGTAGGATTCCACTTACATCAAATCCCAAATATGAAAAAACAGTGTTATGGTGATGGAAGTGCTCTGGGCTTTGATGTGCATTTGTTAAGACTGATGAGACAGTGCACTTAAGAGCTGAGGATTCTGCTGTGAACAAATTGAACTTCAATAAAAAGGAAATAAAAACCCCAGCCAAAAGAATGCTTTTGCAGTGCTCCTGTAGAAGGTAGAACTTGCAGAGTGAAGGGTGCAAGAAAGCAAGCTTAATCGAAAGCAGTGCCAGCAAAGGTTCTGTGAGGTAAAGGAAGAAAGAAGGCCACCTGAAACAAATTTGGGAGGAATAATTGATGATAATGTTTTCATCTGTTTTGCATTGCTATACCAAAATACTAGGAGTTGTGTCACTTATAAAGAGGTTTATGTGGCATCTGATTCTGGTGGCCAGAGGGTTCAAGTAGCCAGCATTGGTGTTCTGGCTCATTAGAGTACCCTGGATGGTAGAAGAGCAAAAACAGAATCAGTTGAATTCAGAGGGGACCAAAAAGTAGGATGGTCTCAATTTATAACAGTCAGCTCTAATGGGTACTAATCCAGTCTGACAGGACTCCTATCTGTCCATTCACAAGGAAGAAGCTCCTGTGACCACCTATCAAACTCTCCTATTCATTTATCTTTCAGGATTACTATTATTTTAATATTTTATTTGAGAGAGAAAGAAAAAAAGAAAAACAGGAAGGAAGGAAGGAAGGAAGGCATAGAAAAGAGGTGGCGGTCAGGGGACAACTTTCAGAAGTTAGTTTTCTCCTTCCACGTTGTGGGCTTCTGAGGATTGAACTCAAGTCTCCAGATTTTTTAGCAGCAGTTTCCTGCTAAATTATCTCGCTGACACTGAGCTCTGTCTTTTGACATCCTTTCACACTGCTGCATGGAGGACCAAACTTCTAGATGCATCTTTTGTGAATATTAAACCACATCTGAACAACAGCAAACAACGGGCCTAATAAAAATAATTTGCAACTTCATGTGGACATGATATATTAATACTGAGATCCCTTTCTTTGCATTCCTAGGTCTTTATGTGCAACAACTGAAATTGCTGGGCAGAACCACTAGGAAATTGCATCCTTTGGAGGGTCTTCTCTGTGCTACCTTAACAGACCTTACCTACGTCAAGCTTCTTCTCTACTTTAGATGGTTCTGGGATTGGCATGCTACTGTTCAGGCACAGAGACATGCTGAAGGAAGCGATGCTGGCGAGAAATGCTGAAATGAACCCTGTTGGAGGAAAACCTTTGCAAGAACGGCTAGAAATGGGGGATATTCACTCCTCCCTCCCTCCTGGTGAGCAGATTCTGGACAACAGCCTATTGTCTCCATGAACCAAATTACATTCGAACCAGAGAAAACAGTTTTCTTTCCTCAGCCTCCTGAGCTGTGTAGTCCTTCCCAGGGGGTCAGCTCCTTGCCAGGCCCCCTTGTCATTTGTCATGAATGAAATAGCTTGCTGAGAATAGCAGATGCCCTAAGTCTAGTCAGGGACCTGAATCACTTAGAGAAAATCAGAGCTTCATGCTTTTGATGTGTTGCCACAGGAGAGACAATGGTTTGTGTGACATTTCTCTGAGGCTTTGTCAGTGCCCAACAGAAAGTGAACTGTGTCCTACACAAAACCCAGAGGGCACAGAGACAAGGATACAATGATCCTTGTCTACAGACAGGAATCTGGAGTAGCTAGGGACCGACTTGTCTTCCCAAGCCTTCTCCAACTTGTAGGAGCTTCCTTCTGCTTCCTTTCCACATGGACTTAGGAATGGATGAAAACCCACCAGACCATAAACGTGAGAAACTAAATTACTCCACCATGGCATGTTAACAGAATCTGACAAAGAAAAAAGACAAACCAGAAAACTGTGTCATCCTGAGGAAACTGGTGAGAGCTAGGAAACGGATGGAACAAACCATACTGAAGCCTCTGCCCACACTCTGGCTATTATAAGCCTCTTACCCTTCACCCCCAAACAGTAGTAATTCACGTCCTGTGAGGAAATTGCTACTCCCACAATGGAGGTCTGAATAAACTTCAGTCTTCGTGGATGAAGCCTAGGTTGGTGCTCTTTCTCATTCCTCCTTTTTAACAGTTAGTTCAGGTATATGCCAGATACTTCTCATCTGTGATAGGGGGTAAGGTCAGATATGTGTCCATTTCTTCTCTGGCCTGAGCAGCTGTGTAGAAGGAGCAGAAGATGGGCTGGGTTAAATGAAACCCAGAGTTCTGTTCTGTTTGAATGACCTTTTGGACTTAGCTGGATTTTAACCTTGACTTTTAAAAATGCATGCTGATGATAGAAATGACTGACAGCGTGTCCAGAATCAGTATCAATATTAAGTTAATAAAAATGACTCACATCAGAATCCCATTCATGAGGATGCTTGTTCTTTTAGCTTTTGCTTTCCCAGTGTGACCCTTTACAGATAAATGAATCTATATTTAATAAACAAGGCAAAAATAGCAGCACTCCAAAAAACAGATAATTCTATTAGGGCCTTTCTATGGGTTTGCAAAGAACAGGTCAGAAGAATCTTGTGGTCATGATCCCAAGAGCATAAGTAAAATGGAAAAAAAATGAAAAAAAAAACTTAATTGTATTTCTCAGGATCTCTGTGCATCACTATCTATCCATTGTCCCTGAACTGTGTGCTTCTACATGATCTTCAGCCACATCTACTAGTTTCATTTCTCATCTGATGAATTAGGAACCAGGTATAAGTGACAGAAATAAATAACTCTTTTAGTAGACATTTGCTTTTCCAAAGGAGGCTGCCAAGCACGGATGAGTGTTTGAGGATGGAAGGGATGATAATGCTTTCCTCTGGCCTCTGCTCTCAAAGAGCTCAGCCCTCACCTTGTCAGATCCAAGTAGTGCAAGCTCAGCAAGAATCCCACTGTCAGTTTAGCAAGAATGTTCCTCTGCCCTTGATATTTGGGCACCTTCATCTGTTCTTGGCCAGAAGTGTTAAGTCAGCATAGCATAGCTATTTATAATGTACCCGGTAAGTAACATAAACAAAATTGTCTTAAATAAACTCAGTGTGTTAGAGGAAGAATCTGAATGGTCAAGTAACTGCGATCAGGAAAGTAACACATGAACAAATTGAAAACTTCAACTAAGCCATAGAAAGTCACTACCCGCTTCCAAATGAAACTCAGAAATTCTACACCAGGAAAACATGATTCTGTACTAAAAATTTTGATGAATGATCAAACAAAAGAGAAAATAAGTGCAATGACAAGTTTAATAAAAGAAAAAATGTGAATAGAGACTATGAAACTATGGGACACCATCAAATAAGGCAACATGTGCTCTATGAGAGCAGGGCAGGAGAATATGTTAGGAAGTTTATTTAGGAAATGATTATAGAAAATGTCATGAATCTGGGAAGGAAAGTAAACTCTTCACATACAAGGGAATGTCTACCTCTAGGAGACTGTTGGGATATTGTAGTAGAAGCTTTGCAAGTCAAGAGATTATGTGAGACACAGTCAAAGTGTCAAGAGAAACCACACTTTAATGACAATGTTGTACTCAACAAAATTGTCCTTCTCAAATGAGGTCAAGATAAAGGGTTTCCATGACAAATAAAAGCCAAGGAAGCTCATCACTTCCAGGTCTACCTTATAATAAATGCTAAAGGAAATTCTTTGAGTTGAAATTAAAGGAGACTGGCAGTATTGAAAGCATATAAAAAGCATAAATTCATTGAGAAGTTGATAATATAGTAAGAGTGGCATGTAAATTACTCTTTATTTTAGTTTAAAAGTTGAAAGGCAGAGTTATAATCATGACAATTTGAAGCAATAATTTAGAAATGTGTGTTTGTAGTGAGAAATTAATGTATCAAGCTTTTGGGTGTGGTTACAGTTGTTACCAGATTAAAATGGACAGCTCTAACCATATGTTGCTAAATTTAACCCTCAAAGTAACCATAAATAGAAACCTTGCAGTAAGTTCACAAAAGATGAAGAGATGTGAATCATAGTATCCATCCAAAATATCATCAAAAAGAAAGATTACAAGAAAGGAGAAAAGAATGAAAAAAGTATAAAAAGTCAAACACAAAAGAAAAGGTCATTGTAGGTCCTTAATTATTCATAATCATTTTAAATGTGTCTCAAAACTTCCAATAAAAAATATAGATGGTTGAATGAGTCAAAACCAAGCAAGTTCCAACTATGTGTGCCTTTAAGAGATGTACTTCAGATATCAGGATGTACTGATGGAAAGTGAGAGAAAACACAACCAAAAAAAAGGAAGTGATTATTTTCTTACAACCATTTAAGTTAGTTATGTAAAGAGACCCCCACATTATTGTTAAGTGGCTAACTCAGCAAAAGAATGTAAGAAATTTAAATATAAGCACCCAATTTTTAGCACTGGAGTATATAAAATAAATATTAATGAACTGAAGAACCAGAATATAGTGATATAATAATAGCAGAGACTAGTATTCTAATTTCAAAAATGGACAGATTAGACAGACAGGAAATTAATATGGAACTACCATGTCTAAACAAGAGAGGGTAATGGATGTATATGCAGAATGTATGCCAACAGGAGCAGAACACACATTTTTCTCACGTGTATATCAGTCATTCCCAAGACAGATCATGTTATTAATAAATTTAAGGAGATTGAAATCCTATCAAGTATTTTTTTCTGATTACAATGATGTAAGACTGGAAATGAAACATAGGCAGAAAATTGGGAAACTTGTAAATATGTGAAAATTAAATAATAAACTCTTAACTTCTCAGGGTAAAATTCATGACGTGTGCCTACAATGAGATAGAAGAAAGATTTCAAATGAACTAAGTTTGTACTTCGAGGACAAACTCCAGAAAGAACGGACAAAAATCAAAGTCAACAGCATGGAGGGAGGAGGGAAATAATGCCTATTAGAATGAAAATAAATGACACAAAACTACAAAAGTAATAGAAAAGATCATTGAAGTCAAGAGTTTTTTTTTAAGATAAAATTGTCAAAATTTTGGATAAACTAGCAAAGACAAAAAAAGATCTAAATTTGTAAATGTAAAAAGGGATTTCGCAATAAGTACTATGGAAATACCAAGAATCATAAAAATGACTATTTAAAAAAAAAACAGAAAATTGGATGGCCTCAAAGAAATGGATAATGTTACAGAAACACACGACCTACTGAGACCGAGTTATGAAGAGAAAGAAATGATGTGTTGATATGTGTGTGTGTGTGTGTGTGTGTGTGTGTGTGTGTGTGTGTGTGCGTGCCAGAGGGCACTGTGCGTGCCTGTGGAGGCCCAAGGGTGATATTGGGAATCACTATGTATTGTACTACCTCCTTATTTCTTTACCCACTGACATATGATTCATGCTCCAGAAAGCACTCAGGCGCATGCCACCAAAGGCAAACCAGGTGAAACTCAGTGGGCCACATATTCAAAAAACTTGAAAATAGTGGGGGAGAAGAAAGATTATAATGAGAAAAAGAAAGGGGATGGGACTGCAGATTAAGGTGAAAATATGATAAATTTACTATTTACTAATTCATATACGAAACACTAAAAGAAGAAACAGAAAAATTAAGTTACAAGTATGTTCATTACCCTTATTATTTCTCTTCGACATAGTGCTACATGTCTTAGCTAGAACAATTATGCATACACACATGTGTGTGCATGTGAATACAAAATAAAAGATTTTCAAATTGAGACAAAAGAACTAAAATTATCTCTACTTACAAGTGGCATGATTTTGTAAGTTGAACATTTTGAAGAGCCCAAGAAACTGTTAGAACAAATAAATTAATCAGTGAAATTGCAGCATACAAAATTACCATAGAAAATTCAGTTATGTTTTTTATAAATCAGTAATGAACTATTAGAAAAGGAATTATGCAAAGATCCCATTCATAGTAACATAAAAATAGAAATAAAACTTAGCCAAGCATGTGAACGCTCTGTGGTCTGAGAAGCAGAACAGGATGAAGCAGGCGAGGATATGTAGGAGATGAGCCAGTGTATTGATGGCGAAGTGGAAAACCATATGGAAGTACCATATGACCACCATCACAAATGCTATGAAGTCAACTGAAGAAATACTGACCCTTCAAAATTTTTTTGTAGCATTAGTCAGAAATGACAAGATAGGGAGCCCATGTTCTGCCAACAAGTGAGTAAAGAGAACATGGAATGTTACACAATGAAACAGCATTTTGCCTTACAAAGTAGGAAATTCTGTCATTTCAATGGCACAGGTGAATGTCAAGGACATTATGTCAAATGAAATAAGCCAAGCACCAAAAGATAAATTTTGTATGATTGTATTCTTACCCACATGCTAAAAAATTAGCAACTTATAGAATGTAGAACAGTGGTTGCTAGGTATGGGGCTGGATGGTGGGTAGGTGTTGGAAGGGGGAAATATTGGTGAAAGAGCATGAAGCTCAGTTAGTCAGGATGAATCAGTGCTGGGTCTAATATACAGTATGGTGAGTGTGGCTAATGGTGTTGAATTGGATACTTGAAATTCACTGGAATAGAAGGTACAAGTTTTCACTACTCTTATGCATACAGAGGAAATTATGCGAGGTGTTGATATGGTAATTAGTTTGATTGTGGTAAGCATTTCACATTGTATACACATACCAAAATGTGCCATCATGTATCTAAATTCATTTTAAGTTTTATTTCTCAATTATGCCTCAAAAAGAAAAAAAACTGAAAGAAAATATGTTATCCTAACAAGCACTTTTTAAAGAAAAGAAGGAAAGAAACATGAAGCAGGAAAGAAAAAAATAAAGGAAAGGAGAAAAAAAAAGAAAGAATGTGGATGGAGATAAACAATCAAGAAATCTTCCAGTAACAGCAAGAACTGTGCTTACCGTGGGCTCTCTTCCTGTGGACATGTAAGTATATATTAATTCTCTCTTGTTTCCTAAAGATGAAGGGGCTTATTGTTATTGTTACTGTTTTGATGGCTTCACTGAAGTATAATTAACACACAAGAAACTGTAGACACAAAGAGACAATTGTACATTTTGACATGTGTATACACCTGTGCAATAATCCACACACTCAACATAGTGAGCACCCTTTTATTCCCCAGGAGGAGCTACTATTACTCACATTGTTTATGCATATAAGACTACGGACTTCATTGACATTAACAACTGGTATGGGGCGGGACTTGAATCCATGTCTTCAAGATTTTACAACAAACTTTCTTCCACAATATCAGTCAGTTTCTGTCAGGCTCCTTCACTGTACCTTTCCTCCATTCTTGTCAGTTTCTCAATATTAATGGTCACTCATTATGTTTTAAAGGGTCTATTTCTGTAAGTGTCTCAATACTTTCTCCTATGCCAATAGCAATACAAATTACAAATGGATATAGGACATTATCACTTTCAGAAGTCATGTGACCCTTAAGAACTTGGCCTTGCAGGTTTGAACTCTAACCCTTGTATCTACTGGCTGACCCTGTGTGATCTAAGCTTCCTCTTTTGACTTTCGGCATCCTCATTGGCCAAAGAAGAATAAAAATGCTATCTCAGAGCTGGTGTGTAAACCTCATGTGATCTATTAGCATAGTATCTGACAAGTACAAGTGTCTCCAAAGTAACTGTGATTATTTTAAAAATCCTAGCACTTTTGTAATATGGCACTACTCCCAACAAGAGTAGAATTGCCTTTTCCTTGTGTGTGTGTGTGTGAGTGTGTGTGTGTGTGTGTGTGTGTGTGTGCAAAGTAAAAGTTCATATCAGCTGTCTTCTTCAATAACTCTCTACCTTAAGTTTTGAGTCAAGGTCTCTTGCTTGAACTGAAGCTCATTGATTTGGTGCCACAGATTAGGTGGTGCATATAGGGATCTGTCTCTGCCTCCCCAGTGGGGGTTTTAACAGTGCTATGAGAGAACACCCAAAATCAAGCAACTTAAGGGAGAAAGAGGAGATTTATTCAGCTTTATGGTTCCACGGGGGAGAAACAGTTCTTTCATGGCAGAAAAGGCGTGGCTGGAGGCAGAATCTGGAGGAGGCTAACTGCAAACATCTTAGAGATTGAGAGATGCAAGACTGCTTGTCCCAAAGCTAGACTTCTTCAGCAGGTAGGATGGGACTAATCCACCTCAAGCACATTTTTACAGACATACATATACATATAAGAGTGCCTCCTAATTTCCTACTCAGGATAGTATAGTGTATCAATGGAAATATAACATTTTTGAAAAGTAGTAAAGATAATTTGAAATGGTCAACATGTTTCCTAATTTTTCTCTTTAAAAATGTATTTCTTGAACCAAAAATGGGACTCTTTAGAAGTTAGTTATTTAAGGGGCTGGAGAGGTGGCTCAGGGGTTAAGCCTTTGCCTTGCAGGCAGAAGGTCCTGAGTTTGGATCCTAGACCCCACGTATAGACGCAGGCGGAAGCAGAGGAGGCCTGTGTTTCTGGTCCTGGTAGGGCGGAGCCTGTGACTCCCAGGGCAGAGTAAATAAGGAGGAGGTGGAGGCGGTCCATGGTGGTTCTACACATACACACACGTGCACACATGCATACATGCACAATTGAATAAATAATAATACCAAATAAAATTAAAAAAAGAAGTTAGTTGTTTAAGCAAAGCAAAAATGATGTCACTGTTCCCCCCCTCATTTAACTGCACAGAGTGACTTTTTCTCTTATGACCTTTTCATTGGTTTTCAGGGTCATGGCAGCATTTTAGAGCAGAACATGGCCACTTTTGAACAGATCAGCAGGGAAAATAGGCAATCATTTCCCATGTCCTGTGGTCAATACAAAACTCAAGTTAATAAATTATTACTGAAATAATCAGTGAATTTGAATGTTGATGGGATAAGCAGGTTAATACTGGAGAGAAGGTAATTGATATAAAAAGTACATTGGAGAAGAAGTAATTTAAATGAATTCCACTCTTTATGGTCCACCCTCCCTCCCTTCCTATCAGGAGAGAAATAATTCCAGCTAGGGCTGCTCACCCTTTTTGGATGAGGCTGAAATGTCATCTTGGAAATGTTGGTTTTGTAGACCTGTTGCAGGCAGTGAGCAGAATGCAGATAGGCTATTTTGGGAACCTGGCCAGCCGCTTTCTGTTCCACTAGGAGAGGAGAGGATTCAGGCCATCTCTTCTGTGAGCCTCCTTGACACTTCAGCACAGGACCTAGAAAACTTAAGTAAACCAGTGTGTGACTGATCTTTCTTCTGCTTTTAAATAAGCATGTCAGAGAGCAGGCAGTATGCAGGACCTCAATGCATACAGTGAGAAAAGCCATATCCATGCAATAAAGATAAGTAGGAATGTGTGCCCAAAAACAAGCCCTCAAGATGTACTTTTATAAAGGAGATAGTGTTGTGAGAAGGTTGCTGTGTGTTTCAGTTTGCTTGCATAGTTGCTGATAAATGACCATCAAGTGGCTTAAGGGAACAAGGGGTTTATGCTCTCTTACGATTCCTGGTTACAGTTTTCAGTCCAGTTTGACAGGAGAGCTCATGCCAACACCAAGGTTGAGGGAACTGGCCATACCATCTCTATATAATGGCTGAGAGAGGGATGATCCTTACTTGCCAGACCAGCATGTCTGGCCAAGTGAACAGAAGGATGCCGACTTTCTCAACCAGCCCTCCGTGATTTATTCCAGGGCCTAGTCCCACCCACCATAGGCTGGGCCTTCCCCATCAGCTAGACAATCTCCTTCAGGTTTGCTCTGGGCTTAAGTAATTCTTTACAAATGTGCCCAGAGCTCAAACTCTCAACAGTCAAGTTGACACTTGTGCCTAACTGTGACACTGTGGTTTGGAAGTCAAGCAATACTTGATACAAGAGTTAGATTTCTGAGTTGGGCCTGGGGTTGAATTCAACTGGGGGTCATGTGGAGTATGACAAGGTTGAACATGCAGAGGGGAGAAACCGCCTTTCCACATCTAGTTGTTGCCATTTATATGCCTGCTGCTGATCAATTCAAAACCAAACAATTTAGGCAATTAAGAAGTTTTATCCTTGCTTACGATTCTGGTTAGAGCTAATAGTCCAGCTTGGCATGAGGTCATACCAACCTCAAGAGGTGAGGCCACACCATATCTATGGGAATGGCAGAGGGAGACAAACTTCTTCACTCTCCAGACAGACTCTGCCAAAGTATATGCCAAAGTTTCCCAAAGCGCAACACTAGCTCTCCCCACCTTATCCATATGCTCAGAGAATGATCCCACTCTTTGAGGCTGAGTCTTCCTACATTAATTAGATAATCTTCAGCAGGCTTGCTTAGGAAATTTCCTTAACTACTAATTCTTCACATAATCACTTGAAGGTTCAGCCTTCAGTTGTGCAGTTGGCATCTGTAGCTAACTGCCACATTGGTCTTGCTGATTACATTCGTCTCTGTTCATTTAAACTGTCTCACAATTCTTCTCAATCCATAGTTATTCTGGAATGGGATTATTAGATTTGTCCTTCACTCTGCGCTTCGATGAGTGAGTAGACTTCAGCAAACACTGTAGCTCTGTCTATGTCTTGAAGGTTACAGAAAGGGCATTTGAAAAGGGAACACTGAGATGCTTATTCTTGTCGCTGTAGGGATGGTGACGTTATTCAAGCAAGATGGATTGGAGGAGACCCTTTCGTGGGAAAGATTCTAAACTCAATGTTGAATCAATCAAAATTGAAGTGGCTTTGAGACAACAGGCAGAGTTAAGTATCATATCTTGGGATATTTTTGTGGCAAAAGATTGTTCATGTTTTCAATTTTCTTTCTTTGTAAAAAGAGACACATTTTACAAAATATAAAACTCAAGCACAAGTTTCTTTCACCCTGGCTGGAGTGTGAAATTCCCAGAACAGACCACATACGTGAAATCCCTGACCCTCTCATCCTGATGGCCTGGAGACTCTCTTTTTGCATAGTATTCTTTCACTCCCACCTTCATTGCCCTCCTTACCTAGCAACTCCTTAGCAACATCGACCTTCATAAAGTAGTCTCCTGGTCCCTGGACTCCCTCAGACTTCCTCCCGCCTTGCTTCCTCCCACCATAGCGGCTATCCTCCTATTCTCTCTGACTTTAAGCTCTCTCTTCTGTTTCAGTGCTGCCCTACCTTAAGGATAAATTATGGTTCCCTTAGTCACCAGGCTCTTAGCTCTAATAAAAAATTTTAAGACTCTCCCTTATGTTAGTTTCTTTTTATTAACAGACCTTCACATTGACCTTGCACAGTCCATTCTTTGCCTCCTACTAACAGTCCTAATCTGGTAGGATTGGTAACTTCAGAAGAGAAGGAGGACAAAAAGAAGGAGGATGAAAAGGTAGATGAGGAGAAAGGAGAGGAGGAGGAATCTCTTTATGAATTCACTGTGGTTAGGTTAAGTGAGGACACAGCAAGAAAGCAGTTATCTGATAATGTGGAGGTGGAGTCTCTCCAGAACCTGACTACTTTGGACTTTCAGCTTCCAGAACTGCAAGAAATTCAATATGATTTGCTTAAAACACTATAGTGTTTGTTATGACAGTTTGGGTAGACTAAGACATTGGATGGGAAGTAAGAAAGGGGAACCCAGGGAAGGCCACAGCTTATTATTTTGAGAGTTTCCAGGCCATTAAGGAATCAGAAGCTATGCCAAGTAAGAATAAGGCCTTAGAGATCAGAGAACTGAAGACAGGGGAATTGTGTAGAGAGGAAACTCTGGGTACAACAGAGAGTTCCCAAACTACCCAGCAGAATGGTTGCAATGTGTGCATGTTAGGAAATTACCTGAGTCTAGGCACAGAGTCACCTGAAAGGGTTAGTGGCACAGTGCCAATGCACACTCTTGAAAAGAGTACCCATTTTTGGCAGCTAAACGGAAAAGCCAGAAGATCACATTGGTAAAAGTGCACATCAGGTTCTCACTTCTGTGATGGGAATAATTAGCTGGAAAAGTACATCTCTCCCATTCTGTGTGATAAAAACTAAAAGAAGAATCTGAAACAACTAAAAAGGTTTTCATGAACTCAACTCCATTCTAGAACAAATCTCAAGGATATTTGGATATTTGGGAGAAAACAGAAATATATATCACTCAACAGAGAAATAGTTACAATGTCTAGCATCCAATAAAAGTATTGTGCAAAGAAGCAGGAAGATGTAACCTAGAAAGAGGTTAAATCTGCTGAAACTGACCCTAACCTGACAAATATGTTGCTGTGAGCAGACGAAGATGTAACAATAGCTATTATGATTAGTCTACATGTTCAAAAGCTAAAAGCATGGATAACATTTTTAAAGGCTCAAATTTGACTTCTAAGGATGACAATAATGTGCGTGTGATCAGTGGGGAGTGCTTTCTAGCTGAGTGATTAGTTCCAATTCAGTCTTCTCATGGGGCTTCAAAATGACTTGCTGGTTGTTCCAAATATTGCAAAGGATTGTGCAATGTGACTTTCAGAGGTTCTTGAGAGTAGCTGAAGCCTCTAACGTTAATTCCCCTCAGTAGTTCTACTCATGGTTCTATTCATGTTTTATACATGGGTAAAATTGGAACTGGATTCAAGAACTTGTCAAGAATGCACATCGTGGGGGTGAGACAGGTGGGTAAGTGAACTGAGATGTTCATTGCCTCATCAGCTTCCTTCTGCATGGTCCAGGTTCACCAGAGGTGAATTTTGAGGATCAAAGAGTCTTCTTTTCTCTGTCTATAAGAGATGTTCCCTGTTTACTTAAGGATAATGAGGATTCATTGCATCCAACTTTGCTATCTTATTCTTAATGTTCCAGGTCTTTACTGGTTTTGAGTTGTAAGTCTTACTGGATTGTTGATGCCCGATATAGTTTCTGCTTTTCAGAATTTGTATGCTTAAATCTAATCACCAATAAGATGGTTGGATAGTGATTAAATCATGAGGCTGGAAATGAGTGTTGTACAAGAGGCTGCAGAAGCAATGAGAAGGCACTGTTTACATACCAGTAAATGGACCCTCACTACTCACAATCTGTTGATGCCCCAATTGTGGATTTTCTACCTATGAGCACCACAAAAAAGGAACATATTTACAAGTGAGCTGGCTTACAAACAATTTGTTGTAGTATCCTTGACAGACAAGGACCATGTGGCTATGTATGACCCTATTTGGAAATATGGTTTTGTGGTTGTCAAATTAAGATAGGATCACACTAGATTAGAGTGAGATCAAATTGCAATGATTCATGGTCTTGCATGATTTAAAGAGAGAGTTCAAGACCCAGGAAACATAGTGAAGAAAGCCAAGTGAAGACAGAGGCAGGCATTGCTGCTGTTTTGTGGCAATCTGGGAATTTCCAAGGATTACCAGCATGCATCAAAAGGGAAGAGAAGCTGCAAGGAATATCTCCTTAGGACATTTAGAGTAAACACCGTCCCATTGACATTTTGACCTTGAATTTGGGACCTTCAGAATTGTGAGACAATACATTTCTATTGTAAGCCACCCAGTAATTTATCACACAACCTCTCTTGAAATGAATACAGCAAAAAACAGTGGCATCATAGCCCAGCGCCTGCCTGTTAGTAATCCTTCTGTCAACTTGAAAGCAAACAAAAAATGGCTGCTCTGCTTGTCCAATGCACATCTGCACTTGTCAACTTTCTCCAGGTACCCTGTAGTTCCTTTTTGAAGGTTGGAGGTGTTTGCAGTGACAATCCCACTTTTTGAGGTCTGATTCCATAATCTTTGAAAGTGCTCTTCATTCTGAATCTGGAATTTGTAGTATTTCTCTGTCACTTCTCCCAATGAGATGCAGTGTTAACATATATGTGAGCAGCAAGTTTTACCTTTCTGTTGTATGTGGAATGTGCTGCTGTGTGGAAACCCCACTGCCTGTCAGGAGATACTCTTGGAGGATGGAAGGATACAGAAAAGGAGGGCACTGATCTGCCAACCATTGCAGCTGAAGTTTTCATAAGCAAATCAACCGTAAAATGACCTTAATCTCATAAGTAAAACCAGCCAAGGTGGATGAGACCCCGTCTCAGAAGAACTGCTTAACTAAAGTTGGTCTAAGATAATAAGTAGATACTGACAATACGGTCACTATCAATTATGATTTTGAACCTTTTAGTTTTTATAAGAATCCTTGTGTTTAAAAATATCATCTGTCAATTATATTTTTACCAGTTGTTCTTTTTTATAACTTGGTTTTCTTGAGACAAGATGGCCTACAACTTGAACTCATGGGTCTACCTTTCCAGTGTCTATGACAGGCATGTACTGCCACATCTGGTAACCCTGTTGCAGCGGCAGGTGCTACAGCAGCGACCAGCAGAGCTGCTGGCAGTTGCAGCAGCCCAGCTAGGGTTATTTGCGGGATATGACAGGGATGAGGCAGAGAGACAGGCACTGGAGACACCATGTGGGGGAAAGATGGTGTCTACTTTATTATGCAGGAACAAAGACTCATATAGGGGGAGCTGGCCAATCTGGCCACTGGCTCGTTCACAGGGGACCTTTTTGGGGGCCGACCAGACCACAAGTTCTGACTGCCATTCTAGGCACAAAGAGGCAGGGGATTTCTTAGGTGTATGGGTCGGGGCGTGGGCGAGTCACCAGCTGGCTTCTAACAGGGTGGCTGTGGCTCGTTCTGAGGTGCTTTAGCCACTGCAGCCATCCAGGCCCGGACCCCATGCTCGCTTACTGTACACCACTGGCTAGTTCGTACTGGTGGTTAATGACAGTTAAGAGATCCTGAGGTTTTTATTTTTCTTCAACTGAATTATTGTGTGTCAGAATGTTAACTTTATTTACTGTGGAAATATTACAAGGAGGAGATGTGGGTATGAGAAAACCTAGGTGGAGTTCACATCTTTCCTGTCCCACTTGAGTTAGTAAGGGCCACTGGCGAGAGAGTTCTCAACACATATAGAACACTCGTGTCAAAAGCAGATATGACCTTTAATCCAGCACTATGAGGGTACAACTAAAGACATGCTAAAGGAAAATATGTTTTCCTCATTTGAGAATGTGATGTACTATTTTGGAAAAGCACAGTTCTCTCTAGGAAGGTGTGCGCTTTCCTAAGTAACTTACAAAGAAATAAGTTTTACTTCCAGATGAGGGACAGAAGTAGGACAAGGCCAACTACACTGTTCTTCAAATAATGTCTGAATCAACTTTGTGCATGTTGCAGACAATGCATGAAGCCCAAATGTGAGGAACTCGAGTTTGCAGGGCATGGGAGGGGCCAAGGGTGCAGCTCTTCTTCCTGTGGAGAGATAGAATTCCAACGAGACATTCACAGACAGGTCAGAGTGGGGGCTTAGCATAGAAGGATGGTGGTCTGAGAGAGAAGGACAGAGTGCAGACAGTTCATCCTATTTAGAGTCCTTCTCCCCTGTATTGATGTTGAATATGTGCATGAAAGCAAGTCCTGACATGTGTCGCTCCTTCTATAGGGTGCCTGGTCCTCTGAAAAAGCTCAGAAAGAACTTTCTGCTTATTTTGTGTGGTGCATGATGGGGTGGAGAGCCGGCTGTGCAGCTACTGTGGAACACACTGCGTTTGTGTGTCTGATTTGTATACCTGCCTACTTTAATAAGAAATCAGATTGATGGTGAAAATCAAGAAAAGTAAATTCATCCAGTTAGAAAGAAATTTATTTTAATTCACTTGTTTCCTCTTTAAAAGTTGGAGCAGGAACACTAGAATTTAACCAGCAGGGGCAGTCAGGAGAGACACATAATTCAACCGTTCTACTCTAGGTGTGGCTGTGTCCACTAGCCTGCAGAGTGGTCTACTAGTTGGTAGAGATGTGTGAAATCTTTTTTGGGAGACAGATTTCTCCTTTAGCTGGCCCCAAGTCTCTCTGCATCCAGTGGGAGGTTACTGGGGGAGTTTCAACTCTCAAGGTCCATGGCCAGATGGGGATAGTCAGGTGTCATTTCCTTACTTTCTGTTTGACCGTGAGGTCATGGGAGGAGAGAGGAATTTTACACAGCCAGGTAAATACTAGCGAACACCAGTCATTTTGGACTTTCAGAACAAATAACACTCTGCAAGGTAAGAAAATCCAGTCAGCAAAATACAGGTTTCTAATAAACATTTGGCAAATACTTTCATTTACTTTGATAAAATTAATGGACAGTCATAATATATAATTTAAAAATTCACAGCATAACAGAAGATAAATATGATTTGCAGTATTTTCATGGATATACATATATATACCCTTAAATTATGTATGTGTCCATGTATAATGATACTTTGTCTTTTTGAGCTGTATTTTCCAGATAAAGTTGTAATCATACAGAATTAAAAATCTTACATGGATCTCTAATCTGTTTTCATTTTTATTTAATGTACAACAGTCATGTTTGATGCTTCCTGGAGCTGGAATTACAGCTATACCTGCCCAGCATTTTATATTTTATGTGGGATCTAGGAACCCAGTCTCTGGTATTTTCCTTGTACGGTGACCACTTTGACAGCTGATATATCTCCCCAGCCTTTAACCTTCATTTTTTGAGAGTATACTATTAAAGGCTATGTGGCGTCACATCTTAGGAATATAGCCTGACATAATGTAATAGTATCCTCTATTGGGAAGCATGATAACTATCATATTTTCACACTGTATTTTTAAAAAAATCTTGTAAATAAAATTTGAGTCCTGTGATAGTGCTGTAATAAACTACTAGAAGGTCTACATTCCTGAATAAAACACATGCATATACTTTAGACTTATATACTTAATGTATAATTGCTCTTCATGTAGGCTGTATGGGGCTTGAGATAGAGCAGACACAAATGGGGTATATTGAGTGAGGTGGAAGAATGTGGGTTCTAGTCAGAGACCTTGGGTTTGGAGACCAAGTTTGGTCATGTATCTGTAATGAAATCTTAAACTAGTTATAATTTATATATAGTTATATAGTTTTGGAGATCAATTTCTCTATTTTCAAAATGGGATGAACAATACAAACACTTCTAGCTTCTAGAAGAGCCACAATAATTCAGTGCACAAATACCACACCTCTTCGCAATGATCAGAGGCTATCTAAATGTTAGCACTGGTATACTGCCATGTGTCCAGATTGTGGCTCCTCCCTAGTTGCTGCTTGAAATATAACAGCTATAACCTGGGCCTGTGCTTTGACGCTGGGATAAGGACGGAGTAAAGAAAGCTCGGGCTAACAAAGATGTGGGAGAGGCTTCTGAGCCTTTCTCCAGAAATCCCATAATGAAAATTTATGTCTCTCTGACATCTTGCACTAATGCTGCCTGGCCTGAGGGGAAAAGGGTCACAAAGAAGCCCACAGCTAGGCTGACTCATTAGCATAAGTGTGTTTGGAATTGGAGAAGGGAATCTAGGAAGGGTAAATGGGATAAAGCCACTGAGTGCTGCTGGCATTTGCCCTCTGTTGAGATTAAAAAGCTCAGCTGAAGGGACTGATGGTCTGCCGGACCGTAATGAGATGAAATGTAATTAAATGCAGACTCCTCTCAAGAGAAGATGCAGTTTCCCTTTCTGAGTTTCTTTTCCAAAGGACTGTAAACACGGAAGGAAAGACAGGTGAACAGGAGCTTCTGAAGACAACTGGGATGCTGGGTGTGCAGGGAAATTTTCAGCTCAGAATCAGCCCCATGCAGCGCCAACGTGAGGGGAGGTGGAGGGCTGGTAGCAGGAGACTACAGCACAAGAGGAAAGATAAAGAGAGAGAGGGAGGGAGGGAAATTAACGATCATTATGAGAGGCCTTTAAAGAGACTTAAGAATCAGGCAGTTGTGGTTTAAAGATGCAAAACTTTAACATGTTTCAGTTAGTTTTGTAGTTTCAGGAAGGATTCGACAGAGGTGTGATGAAGGTTTTTGGGCAGAAAGGGCAGTTGTCCTGAGATTTTCAGGTGGTCAAATGCTCTAAAATGCTGCATGTGCATGTCTGGAGAGCAGGAAGGAAGTTCGAGACCATTTTTTGGCTTACCAAAATCCTGCTATGTTCTACCATTCAGCCTGCCTTGCTTTCTTCTCTAACCAGCAACATTAAATAGAAGCCTGGTGAAGAAAACAGGATAAATACTCAATGATGAGTGTTTCCGGGTGTTTGTACAATAAAAGATATCCCCTCTCCCCAGAGTTTTGTTCATTTATTCATTTAATGAGCATTTTGAATGAGGTGACATTTCAACTAGATCATAAAAGAGGAATTAATTTTACAAACAGACAAAAAGAAGCAAAATTGACCACCCATGAACGTGACAGACAATGCTACACTTGCAGTACTGGAACCAGTGTACTTAGGGTAAATGTCAGGGCTCTGGCAGCACTGACAGGCTACAGCCAGCTTCCCATCCCCAGCATGCCAATGAAAGAGACAAGCAATCCGAAAAGCAGAGAGAGATTTATTTAATGTTACCATATTGTGAAAAGAAATTGATAAAATGTCTCATGATCCTTCAAGTCAGATCCTCCAGTTGGAGGACTGACATGAGTTTTAGATACTGGTAGAATAAGTTTTATGTCAGTAAGTACAATCATTAAGCAGCCCTGATCAAGGTGTGGTTGCATACATCATTGTCTTAGTTCTGGTTCTACAAGGTAGTCCAAAGGATCCTTATCTTTGTCATCACTTAAGGAGATTGATCCGGTTCCTACAAAATACTCACGTCTGGTACAGTCTTCAGTCTTGCCTTCATGAATAATGATTATATTTCTAAGGGGGGAGTTAATCTGACGTTTTGTCTTCCTGGAATTCATGATGATTGAGGACTTAGGACAATGACTTTTTGCTGAGCCTTGAGCTTTGAAAGGGGACTTGGATGGACAATTCATGAGAGATTAACACGCCAGTGTGCAGAGGTAAGCAGATGGCCTACAGTAAAGGAGGCAGACACAAGGTGAAGGAAGGAAGGAATGCCAGGCTTTTATGCGACATTTAGTCAACTTGTGTGCCCTAGTGTGGGATTGATGCTTTAAAGAGCAGCTTCTGATCCCTCCTCTTCATCAAAGTAATTAATGAAAGACTAGCTTTCAGCAGCCTCATTTCCTGGTGTCTTTGCTTTTTAGGCATCTCCACAAACCCAAAGATCTTTCTTCCCTTCAGCATTGATTTTCCCCCAACACAGGCTAACTGTCCCACATCAACAGCTTTCAAATAAATCGTTTTATCTAGCATCTAATAAGAAGCATTGCAGATACAGCAGCATATAGGGAGCATAACTTCGCTCATGCTTTCTTTACAACAAGCTTACTTAGCAAATGAAGCTCAGGTAAGTTAGATAGCTAGCCAAAAACAAAACAAACAAAGCAGGATTTTGAACTCTCCTCCTGGTTCTTCCTTTAGGCTTTTTTTATGTTTTAGTAATGCAGTTTAAGTTGCTTAGAATATCTCCCTGAAAACAGTTTAAAACCTGCACTAGATTATAGTAACAGAGATTTATTATTGCAGATTATTTTTCTATGGGGCATTCATATATTATGTATTTAAAGTTTATCTTTATCATATATTAAAAAGCTAGCAGAGAAGCAATGACACATGCTCTTCGGAAAGCATATTGGCATTCTAGATCATCTTTCCTGCATGGCTGTAGGGAAAAATAGCCTCAAAGATGATCAGACATAGCAGAAAACTGAACCCTAGGAGCAGCAGAAACATAAATGGTCGACAACAAAAAACATATTTGAAAAAATCTATTATTGAAATGTCAGAAACTATATAGTACTCAAAAGAAGCTAGAAAACCTGAGGAATTTGCAGGCAAGTAGCTTACAAAAGAGAACCAGTAGATTAGATAAGCAGAACTGACAGCAGTTAAAGCATTTGAAAAAAATTAGTAAGATGAACCAAAAGACATTTCCTGCATGTAGCATGAGAAATAACAAAAACACATACATGAAGAAAGTAGGCAGTGTAGAGATGGGAGGGAGGGTTACTCACAAGTGGCTTTATTTGAAAATTACAGTCAATTTTTAGAACCAATGAACCAAAGTATGTTTGCAGAAGTAGGCAATTCCAAGTTGGAGAAACAAAAGTGAATCCACATTTAGACTTATCATAGCAAATTTTGCAGAAAACTAGCAGTAAGTACAAAATCTGAAAGCCAGTTTCAAAACAATATCAGCACTCTCACCAGGGATGACAAAGACAGAAAAATAGCTGCTGTGTGCTAGGAGACAATGGAAATTTCCAAATAAGATTCCTCACAGAGTAAGAGAATAAGTGAAAAACAATTTCAGACACAGAATACTACTAAAAGAAGTTCCACAGTCTGCACTTTAATCAGAAGAATGGATACAATAGAACCTTTAAGATGCAAAATGAAAGACTTAGTCAATATTAAATATTTGGATAAATATTAAATATAAATCAATAATTTATTAACCAATAGAACATATTTCTTTTTAATTACTTTTTTCTACTTTTACAAGCATATTGAATATTCATCCCAGCTTCCCTCCTTCCTTTTTACTCCCATCCCTTTCCTTCTCTTCACCATTCTCTCTCTCACCCATCCTTCCACCTGTATGCTTCTATGGACCTCAAAGTTCACTATGGCTTGTCTACTTCTGTGGGGGTTTAGGCCTTCACAGTGTAACAAGTTACCTCTCTACAGGTCACCCTACTGATATGTGCATTTCCCTTCATTCATCCAACTTTAGACCCAAAGGTTCCCACTATGAGTTCCCATTCTGTGGGTATAACAGCGGCCTACAAAGCATTTTGATATATTGTCTATCTATAGGTTTGTTGGCTCTCTTCCCTAATGATCTATTTCCTTCCCATTTTTAAGGTTCTTGTTCTAGTTTGCAATAACAGGGATGGGTATTCTTCTGACAAGCGGGTCTTGAGTCTGGAAAGCTGATAGTTGTTTCCTTGGTACTCATGCCACTATTACACTGATGGTCACCAGCTACCATGGTGATTTGTATTGCAACTTACAGATCTTATGTCATTGATGGGATTTGTGATTATTTCTCTCTCCCAGCAGCTTCTACAGAATTCCTTGGTACCGTGTAAGCTATCCAGTAAGGGGAAAGTTAGAACATATTTCTTGAGAAGCTAAAAAGAAAATAGAAACAGGTCATTATACAGGAAGAAAGAATTATAAATGCAATGAGTGGAAAGCACAGAATGAGAAAGAACATTTCTCCCAACGGGCTGAGAGTCCTGCTAAAAAAGAAGTGATTTTCATAGCACAATACAGGAAGGAGGCAAGAGGATGGTTTGAAGCCAGCCTGAGCACATAGTGAGCTCTAGGTCAGTCTGGGCTGCAGAGTGAGATCTCAAAACAAGCAAGCAAGCAAACAAACAAACACTCCAGTTCAAAGTACAAGGATTTTCTTATTGAATAAAAAGGAAGAAGTTATCTCTATGACTGTTTAAAAGATCTCTTTTGCAAATAAAAATTCAAGAAATGATCTAATGTTAAAGAGAAAAGTAAATATCAGGTAAATATTGACCAAAAGAATTATTTTTCATTTCTTTAGGATAATTCTTTATCCACTAATATCAGATAAATTTTAGACATTAATAAAAGAGACATTATTAGAAGCAACTTAGAATACTTTACAATAGTAAAAATCTGACTCAATATTTAAAATTAGCACTTCTAACTTTTGCATGTACCTACAACCTACAGTCATCCCCTGTTTGCAATTCATCACTATAAATAGATGAATAGGTATTTTAGTGCAAGATTTCTGCACACATCTCTAAGAGGTTAATGTAGACTGCAAAAATAATAGCTATATAGTTTAGAAGGTTTAAATACCCTAGCCATTGATTCTTTTTAATATTATTTTGATATCCTTTTTAAGAATATGTAGAATTTACACTCTTTTTCAAGTTCATAGGAAACTTCTTTTGAAAAACAAAGCAAAACCAGGAATATTATATATTATATAATATATATACATATATATATATTCTTATATATATTAGCAAGTTTCAAATAGAGAGCTGTACCATATAAGGACAATTTGGTCAACAACGGATCATGTGTGTAACTTATGGCCTACAGATTGTAATCTGATGATACTGCAGCACTGTCCTTTGGGTTAGTACACTCGTCCAAGGATTTGCTTCTCCAAGCATGTTTTGTCCTTAAGGAGTGTATTGCAGTACTGAAATCATAGCAAGTGTATCCTTTGGCTACAACACTATTTATCAAGAAAACAAAAATTGAGAGGGAAATTAGAGAAGTCTCATCTATGAAATTTCAAAATAAGCTTCAAGGAAAATGTGACACAGTTTAAGTTTGTAATTTATAAATCATTCCACATTTATACCTTGTAGTAGTTACAGATGTCAAAATGACAATTGAGAACTGAGCCTTCAGGCACATCTATGAAGAGTTATTTAGTGAAGGCAAGCCTTTAAGAAAGTCCTGTAGGAGGCTGTCTAATGGATGTGGGAAGAGTCAGCCTATAGTGGATGGGACCATTCCTTGGGGGAGGAGCATAAGATAAAGAGAGAACTGGCTTTTGGCCAACTGACAAGTTAGAAAGTTGCTCTCACTGGGTTCTTTATGTGGACATACTGGCCAGTTCATAGAATCCTGAGCATGAAAAAATGACTTTGCTTCCTTAAATAACTTGGATCATGTGTTCAACTGAAGAATAACTTTACACTGCCACTTCAGAGGTTATGTAATACTGAGATTTAGGGGGAATTTGAAGCTGAGCCACAGTGAAAATTTCTGTAGGATGCATGGGACACAGCTAAGGTAGAACTCAGGTGTAAGTGCATACCTTAGATGGATACATTGGGAAAAAGACTGTCTGAAATTTGATGAGGTATTAGGAAAAAAGCAGGTCAAATAAGTAGAGGGAATAAAACAAGAGCAAACAGTGCAATCTAAAACAAGCATAGAAGGAATAAACAAAGGGAAAAGTGGTGCTGTGAAAAAGTGCAATGAAACTGACAAACCTCTAGTCAAGCTACGTATGTGGAGAAGAGTTAGATAGGAGGGAGGGAGGAAGAGATGATAATCAATATCAAAAGTGAAAAAGGTGAGATCATACGGATGGTAGGAATCACACTTTGTCTTCCACCACTGTACAGATTATTCTTTGCAGTTGGTGCAATTCAGTGAGTGCTTATTATGCAGCACACGCAGCTGGTGCTTATGCAATTCACGGTCCTGGCTGCTTTTTCTATATTGTCTTATTCAAAGACAAACCAAAAAGCAAAACACTCTTTTCCCCTCAATTATATTTTACTTAAAGCTGGGGATAATCTTAAATAATAAAAATAACTTCTATATAATAAAAGTAATTAGTTTATCATTGTATTCTCAAGTTCTTGAAGGCTTAGAAGCATTAAGCAAAATATATTAAAGTATATGTAAATTCAATAGATTAATAGAACTGAGTAACATATGAATTTTTAAAACCAGTGAGTGAAGGTGCTAACCATGAAGAAGGAAAGGAGAGAAGCAAAGAGATGAAGAAATATAAAACTTACAGACTTGAGTGGTTACTGTCACGCAATCTGAAAGAAAGCCACTCTATTTACAAGTCTGTAATTAAAACATTCATCGATGATAATTTCCACAGATACCATCTTATGGAATGTTGCACGGCTTTGGAAAAATGAAATGACTGGGTTTTAGCTTCCTTTTCTACTGGATGAGTAGATTAGACAAGATAATTTATAATCATCCAAATAAAATGGTTATTACTTTAGAAAGGGAACATTCCAGAATAATTAAGAGCTTAGACTTGAAAGTCATGAAATTATTCAGCAAATATTTATTGAACAACTCTTTTTAAATGTAATTTATTCTTATTCCTTGACACTTTCACACAGGAAGGCAATGAATTTATGTTATTTTCATTCCTTCCTGCCGGATCTTCCTCCTCTATACTTTCTCCTTCTCAGCCTTTCTCCCCTATTTTCACATCTTTCTGCATATGTGACCCACTGGATTCATTGGAATGCCTGTAGTGGTGATAGCTTGAGAATACGGAAGAGGGTGGATGACTTGTCAGTAGGTAAATCATTGAATAAAGATGTTCCCCTTCTCCTGCCAGACATTAACCTTCAGGAGTCTCTTGAGAGTTATTGAACAACTCTTATAGTCCAGCACAGTGTTAAGCCCTGGGGAGATGAACAAGGCCTTCTAATAGAAGATTGTCTCTTCCATTAATAAGTGGACATTGTAACACATGTTGTATAAGAAGCAGGGTGCTGTGGACAGTCAACAACCCAACTAAAAATGGGCTCTGAAACTAAAAAGAGACTTTTCATAAAAAATTCAAATGTCAGAGAAATGTCTCAAAAAGTGTTAAATTTCCCTGGTCATCAGGGAAATGCAAATTAAACTACCCTGCGATACCATCTTGCTCCAGTCAGAATGGTTAAGATCAAGAACACAAACAACAGTGAATGCTGGTAAGGATGTGGAAAAAAAGGGAACACTTGGTCATTGTTGGTGGGAGTATAAACTGGTACAGCTATTTTGGAAATCAATATGGAAGTTCCTTAGCTAAAAATGGAATTACTATAGGAAAGTTCTGGGGATATTTCCAAAGGACTCTTTATCTTACCACAAGGAAATGGAATCAATCTACATGCCCATAGACAGAGGAATGGGTAATGAAAAATGAAATTATGATGAGCTGGAAACTGGAAAATATATAGTATCAAGTGAGGTATCTCAGACACAGAAAGACAAATGCCATGTTTCTGTTTTATATGTGCATACCAGCATTGAATTTTTAATTGATGCACTTAATTTGGAACTCTTGTAATAGCCAGGAAACTTGAAATGGACCAATGAGCAACAGGAGGAAATATAGGATACCATAGACAACAGAGTGAGGGGGAATAATAGGAAGAAATGCTTAGAGAGGAGAGGAAGGGATGGGATGTAGAAGGGGCTTAGAGAGTAACAGAAAACAGTAAGAATGTTATACAACCAGAGAGAAATCTCCTATATTATTACTCTGTCAGAAAACATTTTAGTTTAAAAAAGAACAAGAACAGATATTTCCTGTAGAGTGGAGACGGAGAAAGGAAGATGGGATGAAACAATAGCAAAAACGATCCTCCACCTAGAACCAGAGGCAATTAAACAATACTAGAAGTAACAAGCATGCAATTCTTCCTGATAAATTGTTGGTCAGAGAGGTCTCAAAGACTGTCCAGATAGTATCAAATTTTGCCATTGCTCCTGGTTGCCTCCAGAAACTGAAAGTAAGACCTTAATATTGAAGATGCAATGCATGGGGATCACAGGACACACACACACACACACACACACACACACACACACACACACACACACACACACATCAGTTTGAACTGATTTGGAAGCTTCCTCCCTGCTGGATAACTTATATAGTACCAGGAAGCACTACGACTATGGGAGAAAAACAATCAACAGTGTCATCAGTCTGTGAAAACTGCAGGCTGCACTAACAATCATCCTTGCAAGAGGTACCCTTTGTACAATAGTGGCATGAATGTTAAGGGGGCCCCCATACTTTCTGATTGCATTTAAGGTCCATTTTTTTTTTTAAAGCAGGGACCACATTTCTGGTATTGTAAACTAGAACAAAATCTATGAAAGGGAAAAACATAGGTCCCAAGGGGAGTGTGGGTTGTGAAGGTTTAGAAATAAAGACATCGTATCAAAATATCTGTTCAACAACCGTCATTACACCCTTAAATTGGAAGAGTACTCAGTATTCAGCCCAAAAGCTTCCTTCTGTAATGTGTTTATTAGAGAAAAATCACAACTGGCTAAAGTGCAGTAAATAAGTGCCTATAGCCTGTTCAGCCTTAAACAGGACATCTAAGCCACCCCTACTCCCTACCGCAAAGCTCAGGAAACATTGTGGAAAAGGAAGCACTCAGATTGTAAGAGTGTGAAATGGTGCAGGGATGCAGCCAACACTCTGTTCTGTATGTAGTAGGGCTTTTGTATTAATGATTTCACCATGTATATTTCCACAAGACCTGCACAGGAATTGTCCTATCAGCATTTCGTCATGGAAGGGGAAATGTCTGAAGAAATTTAATGCCTCCCTGAGAGACTGGTAAGAGCTAATACTAATGTGGGGAGGCGGAAGTGGAAGAGCCTGTCATCAATTGTATACCCGCTGATAGGTGATTAATGCTCCAGCAAGTACTCAGGCACATACCATCAAGGGAAAAACACTGGACCACATGTGGGAAAAGGCCTGAAAATAGTAGGGAGTCTGACAGGGTAGGCAAAGGATTATGAAGGGAAGAGGAGTGGGATGGAATTGGGAATTTAAGTGTGAAAATATCATAAATTCATTATATTCATGTATGAAACACCAAAAGAATTTTTAAAATTTAGGAAAAAAAAAGATTTGGTTTTTTTTAGCCAGTCCTACTGGTGTGTTCCTCTGGGTGTGTTCAGTGTACACTGATCATGATGGAAGAATTCTTCAGGGAGAACCATCATGATAGATGAGCTCAGAAGGCTCCAGAGAAAAGTTAATTAGAGATCATTTGGGTTTTAAAAAGGAAATTGAATATATAGGGGTTGCTTTTCTACTCAAGCCAGAATTGGTAGATTTTCCGGAAGGGCGATTATAAGATCATCTACAAAGGAAATATTCAACTGGAATCTTGGAGTCTATAAATGCTAATTGTATCCACTATGTAATGCTTAATGCATGGGGGGGCTTTTCAGCAGACTTATACTACTTAACTCTTTCTGCAATAAAATTTTAAGTATGGGAAGAACAAAGTGGGGCTTCCTAAATATTCCTCTGAGGACACAGGATATATTATTGCTCCATCAAAAAGGAAATATTCAGGCTGGCAAACTGGCTTAGTGGGTAAATGGGACTGTGAGCATACCTAGCAACCTGAGTTCAATCCTTGGATACCACATGGCGGAATGAGGACTAACATCAGAAAGCTGTCATCTCACCTCCACCCATGTGTTATAGTGTATGCCATTTTGAATGCACAAATAGTAAGATATTACAAAAGAGAAAACATCACTTTCATACAACAAAAAATTCATGGGAGTGCTCTGCACAGCTCTGCATGACTGCTGTCCTGTAAGGTAGTCTTCACTGAGGAGGGGACCCAACTTCAGTAAGCTTTCATGGGGTCAAGTCATTCCACCATGACATCACGCATGGTGCTTACTGTATTTCCTTTGCTTTCCTCTTTGCTTCTTCCCACTAAAAATATTCAAAGACCCAGACAAATAAATTGTTCATAGGTGTCAAATTTGGAAAACCTTAGTTGGAAGATGTATCTGTATCAGGATATGTTCTGAAAGCGAGTGGAAGCAGGTTAAATCATCAGACAAACTAATGGCTTACAAAAGAAAGTTTTGGGATTTGGATAGAATCGATCAGGTGATGGATAAAGCTGGAAAAGCAACCAGATTTCCAGAATTCATATATTACAAATGGAGTGCATAAGCCATGACTTCTTTATCTGTGGTCATAGCCACATAAAGGGATGAGGTTGCGAAAACTTTGGCAACAGTAAAAGACTTCTTCTGAATACAATTACCAAAAAGTAATTCAAAGGCAAATGAATAATGAATCCAAGGTGTTTCTGGAAACATTCACTGGAGTTTATTAGATGACTTTCCTGAAGACTTGTTTCTGAATGCATAACATGTGTAGTAGGAATATACAACGTGTACGCTCTGAACACACAGCGTATGTGCACTCTGAACATAAAGAGTTCATTGTGAACACACAGCATGTATGCACTATGAACATAAAGAGTTCAACACAGCATGTATGCACTATGAACATAAAGAGTTCATTGTGAACACACACTGTGTGCACTCAGAAGATACATGTGTATACTAAGAACACACTACCTGAACACTCTGAGTATACAATATGTACACTATGAATACATAATGTGTGTTCTTTCAACACTCACTTTTTGTGCTGTCATGTCATGTATCATCAAGTTATGTTGCTTGAAACATCTCAGCTCATAGTCTAGACTGTTTTATGCTATGAACTGCAGTCTTTTTATTGTACATCTTTTTATTGTACAGGCTAAAGTTTGATGCTTTTATATAAACATAATAGTTTAATTGTGAAAAACAAAGACTTAATATTTTCCTATTATCATTTCCCAGAATGTATAGTGTTAGATTCTTTTTCAAAATTGTTTTTTGAGTTGCTGATTTGAGTTTAATAAAAAATTGTTTAACAACCTTGATTTTTAATTAGGACACATTTTCCACAATTTTTAAATTACTTTCCTCATTTCATGGTGCATATTTATGCAATTCAGCATTCTCAGAATTAATGGTTATAAAATCAAAGTATCGATTAACTCTAAACAATGCTGAAGATATGATAGGTCCTGTAGCATCAAAATAGCCAAGACTGAATTCTTTATGTAAAAGTAAATAAACACATTCATCTCATTAATATACGAATTTACCTTCATCTTCAATAGTTAAAGCATACATATACCAAAAATTGTTTTAAAGAAAAATTCTTTTTGACTTATGATAAATAAATATTTGACTTGCACACTTATTTTATATTTTCATATTTATGTGTGGGTTGTCTATGCATGTTTGCATGCGTGTGGGCACATAAGTGTGTGTGCATGTGGATATCAGCAATAATCTTTGATTGCTTATCTACTTTGTTCTTTTGAGACTGGATCTCTAGTTAATCCAGAGCTCAACTATACAAGTAGTCTTGTGGAAGAAAAGAAATTTTTACAGAAATTGTGACAAATAATGAGGTTATGACTAACAGCCTGGTGGTCAGCAGTTTTCAGAGTTCTAAAAACAAAAGTCTAATATGGGTGGCTAGATATTGAAAACATCTCCACTCTCAAGGTCCCTGTGAGAATCTTCCCCCTTCAAGGTCTCGGAGAAATGTTTTCAGTATGTCCAGATGCCGTCTAAGCCCGCTTGCCCCCTCCCCACACAGAACTCCGGGAAATGCTCCCCCTCTCAAGGTCTAATATGCCAAATACCACCAAAGCCTTTGTATTATTATTGTAACTATGACCGAAGCTTCACCCCAAGCCCACTGCTATCCTGCACAAACAAGTCAGCCCTGCTGCGGATGTGTTGACCGGGACCTCGCCCACCAAGAACTGCCCACGACTTCGACCAGAACATCTGATGGTCACCCTTGGCTGACTCAACGTCCTTGTGTGCTGTAAAAACTGTGCCAAAGAGTGCTATAGAAAAATATGTTTTGCTACCCTATACCCTATAAAAACCCTACCCCGACCTCAGTCGGGGCCGCTCTTCTCTTGCTTGCAAGAGGGAGGCGGTCCTGGCATGCCAGAATAAACTCGCCTATTGCCTTTGCAGCAGCCTCTCGGTCCTCGTGTCTCCTTTTGGGGTCGGGGCGGGTGACTTGGAGGGACTTCGGTTCCAACAGTCTGACTAGCCAGTATTCTCTCGGGATTCCAGGGCTCCTGCCTGCTGGGGTCAGAATTACAGGCAAGTTGCCATGTCCACCTGATATTTGACATGGAATCTGCATATCCAAACTCTGGTCTTTTTGTTTGCATGGCAGGCACTTTAACTGCTGAGCCGTCTCCTAGTTCCTCACACATATACTTTATAGACCTATATACCAAGTGTGATGTACACATTTTTTGGGTGGAAATGAGTGGACACAAGTAGAAAACGTTTTAAAGTCTGACAGAAGCGTAATGAGGAAAACTCTTATTTTAAAAAAGTAAGGAAAGATCTCAAATTGTGGTTGTATATAGCAAAAATTTATTTTTAAAAGTATGGTCTATGGCACTACAGCTATTCACTTTGTCTAGTATTACCATTATCCACCCTGCAGTTTTCCTCACACAAACTGTACTCATTCAGCAAATACTTTGAAGTTTTGTTCTTACTCTCCATCTCTAGCAGCTACCACTATTTTTTTGCCTCATGGAGGTGGCACCAAACAACAACAACAACAACAAATATTCTTTTGTGTCTGGTTTACTTCACCATGCACGATGTCTTCCAGCTTATCTCGGATGCAACATGTGGCAGTGTTGCTATCCTATTAGAAGCTGTATGACGTTCCACTGTGTGTATGTGCCACAGCCTCACACACACAGCACAGATGTAGTGCTGCTTTGAAGATGCCAAGCAACATTCTGTAAAAATATATACTTCCTAAAGACCCTGGCTTCGGATAGATGGCCAGAAATGCAGATAACGTGATGATTCTGGGTTTAACTTTCTTACTACCTGTACTGGTTTCTGCAGAGACCACACCATTTTACATTCCCACTAGGAAAGAAGACATTCCAGTTCCTCTCCATTCTTTTCAACACTCATTTCCTTTCTGTTTTGTTGTAATGATATCCAACTTTGGAGATATGATAGGAGAGTGCCTTATCTTTCTTATTTTTAGTCAAAATTCTTCATGAAGAGCTCCACTTATCCTAATTCTGTTTGTTTTGCGTATGTAATTATATATTTTTGGTGTCACCACTAACCCATAAATTTGTCTAGTTGGCAATGTTTTTGAGTGTATAATAAGTGTACAGTAAGGTATTTACTAAAATAAATACCTGCTGAATGTGTAAATAGTTGAATTAAAAGCTCCTATGCAGGGGTTTTCATAATTAATCCCAATTCTATTTAGCAATCTGCATTATCCTCTACTCTCTGCCAGATTTTGGATTTAGTCATGTTGCTCAAAGACTCTTCTTAAGGCTGGATGTGAGCAGAGATTGCGGGAAGTTTTGAGCAGGAGGTAGTGTATGTAATAACAGGTGGAGTGATTGAAATGTGGGGTAGATAGGTTTTTTCCTGCCCCAAGAGCTAGGAAATCCCTATTCTCTATTCATTATTATATAGTTTAACATTTATAGCAAAAAATAAATGTCACGTGCACAGGCAAGCCTACCTTAGATTCCCAAACCAGATTTGGCTTTCACGTATTGTTCCTTAGAGTCCTGGACTAGTTCTGGTTCTAAATGTCCTCTGCTATTGCATACTCTGAGCCCTGTGAGGATCTCTGATGGAGCCAGGCTGCATTTGCTTTATTCACCAGTTCTCTGTTGTATGTAGAATGCCTCCTGTGTCTTTCAGCGGGGAGCCATTTGATGAATGAATAAAAGAGCTCACAAGGCATCCTGGTCCCGTGGGAGCCTGCTGTCTAATAGCAGGGACACAAATGACTTGGCATCACAAATATTGTCATTAACAATTGCTGTGCAAGCAAAGAGAAGGGAAATGCAGTTTTCACTGCAGAGGAAAGAAGTCTGAAGACTTGGCAGTGAAAGCTGCTCTCTACCTACCTAGCCTGTTGTGAGTCAAAATGCCGTGTGGAAGTCCAGTGGGCAGTGGAAGGTACTGAATGGGGAAAGGGGCTTTGAATGAAGAGCACGAAGTGTTCTGAGCATGTGCTTGGAGTGTCGACCAGGTAGTCTGCTCATAGGGTCAGGCTACACTGGCAGAATTCCTTCACTGGGCAAACCATATTTGAGGTGCATTCACAGTTTACTGGAGTACATTTGGTGTTGGGGCTTCTGTTAGTGTTGCAATATAAATATTGACAGGGATAAGTGAAAATTGCTTTCTGAATCCAACAATCTCCACCTTCCTAAGCGGGAGCCTATATTAGAGGAGCTGCATGTTCTCTATGATGAATCCACGGGCTCATCTCAGCTTGGCATTGCTACAGATCTGTGCTCCTAGTACAGCAACAGAGCTGTAAGCATAGACATGACAGGTTTCTATTTAATTTCCAAAAATGAAATTTTACTGAGAAAGATAAAAAAAGAAAAAAAAGCTGGAAAGATGGCTCAGTGGGTTAAAGCTTTTTACTTTGCAAGCAAAAGGATCTGAGTTCAAATCCCCAGATCCCACTTAAAAATGCAGGACCGATATAGTGGTGGCCTATAATTCCAGCTCTGGAATCCCAAGAGCAATCAATAAGGATGATTCCTGGTCACTTTTGGGACTCCACAGTTGTACACACTCAAGTGTACTCAAGTACACACACCTGTACACATATGTATGCTAACCCACATGTAAAACACACACATACACATATGCCTGTATGCTTTCCACACACGTCTGTCTGTCTGTCTGTCTATCATCTATCTATCTATCTATCTATCTATCTATCTATCTATCTATCTATCTACCTACTTACCTATCTATCTATCTAAAGAGAAATAATGAAAGGAGGGTGATACACATATCCATGTCTCCAGCACCTTGTCATGTGGTTTCTTCCCATCTTTCTACATCTGGCCTCAGCTCTGATGTGCATGTGACCAATGTTTATCCTACCATGATAGCACAGAAAAGTCTTCTAACTTCTGTAATCTATTCCATGAATTGACGTGTAACCTTCAGCTTAGCCATTGGACACCTTTGAGGAGGACGCCAGCTCCATCCCTAGATAGCTGTGAATCCTGTCAGCCTGAAAAAGGAGAAAACAAGACTAGAGACAGCAGCACCTGAGGAAACCCTTGGTCAGTCACTCCTTCTTAGACTATTTATGAAGCAACTTCTAAGAATTCAAAGACCTGTCTTGTCTCTATTCCATTCTAAGGGAAGCTTACAGACACATCCGTGGGTGGAGACCAGCTCTGCTTTCCTGGGAGGAAGGTAGGCTATTCAGTACTGCCATCCTCAGTGTGGATGTACATCACATTTCCAGAGGACCTAGTTAAAAAATACAGGTTACAGCGCCTAAGGGTGCTGGTGCCAAGTCAGCCACCTGAGTTCCTAAAATCCTCTGAATGATAACAGTGCTCTGAAAAACCACTGACAAAGTTAGACTCGCCTGCACCCCAAGCCCATACATAATTGTATGCTTCAGGAAATTCACTGATGGACCCAACCTGTTTCCCATCTGCACGCTGTCTTTTGCAGAGAAGCGTGACTGTGAAGCACTTGGTTCATAACTTGAAACCATTTTCAGCCACATACAACACAGGAAGCCAAAGGGTTCTTGTGAATTTCTGAGCCTAATTCTTAGCTTTCGTCCTGAGAAGCAGGTGCAGATTGAAGATCTGCAGTTTGGAAAGATTCGGGCCTGATGGCTTAAGGAATTTGCTGGCAACTGGAGCCAAAGTATCCTGCATGCTGCATAGAGAGGAAAGCAGACCAAGAGAACCGGATAGGGTGAGGCAGCCCTCAAAGCAGTTCCTGTCATCTATGGGTCTCAGTCTCCACAGTGGAGCTAAAACTGCAAAGTCAGAAAGTCGAAATGCCTCAAATATCTTATTGCACAGTGATAGATGAAGCAATTTTTCCCTGTGCTCCATCCCCAGTACATTTGCTAAGAAGGGATATTTATTGGTTACATAAAATGATAGATTTCTTCCAGGCACACATGCTGATTTAGTCTCAAGCATATGGCAGGATTCCTTAAAGACTCTATTTTTCATATACTTGAGAAGTGAGATATCGAGATCATTAATTTCAAAGAAAAGGCTCCGACAAACTAGGAGATAAATCAGAACAGTATTATATCCTTACTCTTTCCTCGCAAGGGTTGTGATAGCTAAAGGAAATTGCAAAGCTGAGGTGAATTTTACGTCTTAGTTACTACGGTATTTTTTTAGGATTTCAATGTGAACATCGACAACCTCTAAAAGCTATCAGAACATATATATCATGTTTGGTGAGGCAAAGCTTGGAAACTCCTGCTTACAATAGATAAGGACCTGGTTAAAAGTAATGACTTCTGCCAGCTCTGGGAAAACTAGTCCTTTAGGTCCTTCCCACATTCCCTCTTTCCCTAGGGGGTGTTAAGCTGCTTTCAGTGGGAAGTTCCCTGTTCTCATCTTCTTGGTTTAGTGTCCACATTCTGGGGACATTGATGGCTCAATTAACTTTCTCTGCTTTTAAAAGCTGTGCATCTGAACTGCTCCCAGCTGCTAGCCCCGTCCCTCCCATCTAAGCATTTCTTTATGGGACAGTCCAATCATTGCACTGCTACTGATCCTTGGAAAGAATTGGTTTGTGTATGCAGGAGGAAGAGAAGACATGGAGACCACTTCACATACACAGGGCAGACCACCTTGGGAGGCCCTGAGGGGAGGCGTTCACTCTGCAGGATTGTCAATCTCCCATGGAAAAGTATGAGTCAGTGTGTGTATGTGCTCCTCTTGGCCTCCTGATTCCCAGTGTGACAATGTGTGAGTAATTTACTGTCTTGGTCTGGGAGGTTTGCTGTAAGGAAGCACCACAAACTGGCTGACTTGGCAGAAATCCAAGCTCTCCTGTGCCTGGGGCTGGACATTTCAGGTCATGAAACCAGCAGGTTGGGTTTCTACCTGGCTTCTTTCTTTTCAGGTAGATGGCATTCTCTGTGTCCACATGTGGTCCTCCTTGATATTTGTGTCCTGATTTCATATTTAATACCACTCAGATCAGGTAGTGCCCACATAATAAGCTCATTTTAACTTAATCAGCCCCTTGCCTAATACAGTCAGTCCCATTAGGTGCTGGGGGTTAGGAATTCAACATGGAAATTGTTTTAAGTTGTACAAAGTAATGAGCTTCATCTGGCTTCTTTGTATATGTGCTGTTTATTCAATTGTGCATGTGTGCATGTATGTATGTGTCTGTAGAACCACGGATGAATTGGGGAACCACCATGGACGCCTCCACTTCCTTGTTTACTCTGCCCAGGGATTCACAGGCTCCGCCCTACCAGGGCCAGAAACGCAGGCCGCCCCCGCTTCCGCCCGGCGTCTATACGTGGGGTCTAGGATCTGAAGTCAGGACCTTCTGCCTGCAAGGCAGAGGCTAAACCCCTGAGCCACCTCTCCAGCCCCATGTGCTGTTATTTATATTCATTCCTCTCCTGCACTGTCCTCTCTCTTGCTCATCATTGGTTCCCTGTACTTTCCTATTTCATATAGTCTATTACCTCGATTGCCCAGCTCCTTAAAGAGTTCTTCCTCCTCTCTTATGTCCCCTTCTAGTTATCTCTCTCTCTCTCTCTCTTTCTCTCACAACATATAAACAAATCAACATGGATGTGCATGTATCTTGGTGCTAGGTTGACTCAGTCTTCAGAATGGTATAGCTGGGTCACACAGTGGTTCTATTTTCATATTTTTATAAGTATCTACCCTGACCTTCATAGGGACTATCCAGTTTACATTTCCAGTAGTGAATAAGAGTTCCTTTTTCTTTTCAGACTCCCTAGCATTTGTTTTGTTGACGATAGCCATTCTGACTGGGATGAAATGGAATCAAGGAGTGTTTAATTTGTATTTCCCCAATGGCTAAGAATGTTACACATTTTTTCAATATTGATTGTACATCTGTATTTCTTTGTTTGAAAACTATTTGGTTTGCTAGCCAGTTATTGATTGGATTATTTAGAGGTTTTTGGTGTTTGATTTTTGCCATTTTTATATATCCTTGATAGTAATGCCTTGTCCAACATGTAATGGTAAAGTATTTTTTCCCAATTCTGTAGGCTGTTTCTTTGTTCTGGTTTGCTCAGACTCCCACAGTTGTTTGCCCAGAAGTCTTTAATTCCATGTAATCTCATGCATTAATTCCCGAGTCTATTTCCTATGCCATTGAAATCCTGTTCAGAAAGTCTTGTCCACATCTATCTACATCGTGAAGTGCTTTGCCCATTTTTCCCTTGCAGTTTCAAAGTTGCAATTCTTACGTTAAGATCTTTGACACACTTTGAATTGATTTTTTTTCCTTTGTCAGTATAACACATATTGATTTAGTTTCGTTCTTCTACCTGAGAAAATGCAGTTTTCCTAGTACCAAATGTTCAGGAGGCTGTCTTTTTTTTTTTTAAAACAACTTGCAAAATGATAACTGATAACTGTAGATTTACTTCTGGTGCTTTATTCTGTTCATATCCAGCCAATTAGCATCATGATGTTTTGCTGATATGCTCTCTCATTCAATTTGAGGTTAAATTTGTGATACCCCACATTGCTCTTTTTGTTAAAAATTGGTTTGGTCATTCAAGATGTTTTCTGCTTCCATATATTTAGGATTTTCTCCCTCAGTTCTATGAAAAATGTAGGATTTAAAAGGGGATTGAATCAAATCTATAAATTGCTTTATTTGATTAATACAGCCATATTAATCCTGCCCATGAGCATTGGAGGTCTTTCTATCTTTCAATGTTTTCTTTAATTTCTTTCTTCAGTGTCAGCACTTTCAGTGTAGATGTCTTTTATCTCCTTGTTTAGGTTTATTTTCTAGATATTTTTTGAAGCTATTGTGAATGGAACTTCCCCCTCTTTCTCTTTTGGTGAGTTCATTATTGGTACGTAGAAAATCTACTGGTTTTTCAGTTAAAAGTTTTTTGGTTGAGTCTTTTAACTATCGGATCACATTATCTACAAATAGGGACAATTTCACTTCTTTCTTTTCTACTAGTATTGATTTCATTTCTTTCTCTTGTTTTATGCTTTAGCTTCAATATGATATTGAATAGAATTGGAGCACATGGACATTCTTTCTTGTTCTAGACTCTCAATTTTTCCCCATTTAGTATGATGTTAGAAGTTTATTTCCCTTAGCTTATTTAGGGCTTTTATCATGAAGGAGTTTAGCACATAAATCTGTGCATGTGTATTTTCATCTGTGTGCTAGTGCACATGTCTGTGAATATGCAAATATATGTGTATTTGTGTTTGTGTGTGTGTGGCAGTGTGTGTGTGTGTGTGTGTGTGTGTGTGGGTTCTCCTGCAAATGTGTGCTCATGTGTGTAAAAGCCTGAACAGCCCTAACCTCAGTCTTCATTCCCCAGATGCCATTCACTTTTTCCTTTTCCCTCCCTCCCTCCCTCCCTCCCTCCCTTCCTCCCTCCCTCCTTCCCTCCCTCTCTTCCTTCCTTCCTTCCTTCCTCATACAGTATCTCACAGGCCACCGAGACACAGGGGTGCATCTGTTTCTGCTTCTCCAGTGCTGAGATTACAAGTGTCCAATGCCTTTATTTGTGTGGGTTCTGAGGACAGAACACATGTCCTCATGCTTGCAAGCATGTCTTTCATGTCTTTACTGAATAAAGTCATCTCCCCAGTGCTCAATACATAACAACAGATACATTTTGAAGGGATAGAATTTGGCTACAACATTCTGGTAAAGCTCAACTCTCAGATAGGAATACTAATTGCTCTTTTTATGTGTGCTTCCTTCACAAATAAAATGAAATATGCATGGAAGTTGTTAACTCTGCATCTCATGCTTGGCAGAGGTAGGCTGGTGTCTGTTACCGTAACACTGAATCTGAGGGCTCTGCTCAGTGTGACAAGAGCAGGGCTGTGACCCTGAGAGCAAGTGAAAATCTCCATGCCCTTCCTTTTATATTCTGAGGATTTCAGCTGTATGTCCAGAGAAGCACAATGGAAGCGACAAGCTGAAGTATATGTTGTAGTGTTGTTGATTCTTTTGTGGTCAAGAAAATTGAAAAATCTTTGATTTGTGCTTTGTTTTATTCACTTCCCTATCCATTGTCTTAATCATTTTATTTCTAAAAAATATTAAATTTTATCAAAAATGTAAAAACACTTCTTTCCTTGATTTTACTGAATTATAATTAACAAATAAAATTTAGTATAATGAAAATACCTTATATATGCATGCATTATGAAATGATGCCACAACTGATCTAATCAATATATCTTTCATTTCAAATAGTTACCTCTATGGTGTGTATGGGTGCAATTACTTAAGGTAGACTCAGTAAATCTAGAGTTTACAACACAGAAGCACTATCAATTATTGTCGTCTTGTGTGTCAGGCCTCCCAAATTTACTCACCTTATAGCTAAAGCTTTATAACCTTTGATATCCTTCAACTTTCTTCACTTTTCAAACAATGGTAGTTGCTCCAATTCCCCTTTCTTTTTGAGACAAGATCTTTCCATGCAGCCTGCAGTCCAGCTTCTAACTAGGCATGCTTCTATCTCAGCCCTTAAGTGCTGAATGTCTTAGAAACATTCTTGCTATGATCTTCTCTTTCTTGTCTCCTGCTGTCTATTCTAAGTTTGTCCATATAAGTGAAGTCATGCTATATTATTTTTCTTTGTCTGGCACATTCCACTTAGCATAATTATCTGTAGGATAATCCACATCGTCACATATGGCAGAATATCCTCCTTTGAATAATACTCTATGACATACTTTATAAAATTTTCTTTGCAACAATAAATACACAAACTTTTAAATTTATAGTAAAGGAAATTTCTCCTATTCCAAAGTCATGAAAACATCCTTCAACATTTTAATATACTGTTCTTAGTATTTTCTGTGGCTGCTTAAGGTGATAAGAATGTCAGTTGAATGTTCAATCATAAACAAGACATCTACATCATTCCCTCCAAGGTTCAGAGAAACATTGTGGAAGAAGGGACAAAAGAATGTAAGAGTTTGAAGATAAAGTGAAGGGCTATGAAATGCTACATTCTGGGGAAGACTCAGCCATTGCAATCAGGAAATCTCAGTAGCTGTAGATGCCAGCATTGAGTTTGCACAAGAATGAGCCTGTCACTGGTTGGCATGGATGGAGGAAGGCTCAGGGGCCTACCCCTCACTGATGAATTGTTTGCTACTGAGAGTTTCAGGAGATGGGAAGTTATTTCTTTCAGTTGTGTATCTAATGGTGACCCCACCTTTAGCTGGTAGTTTCAATCCGATGACCACACAGATGTCCCTGGTTCAGCTAAATGGGTCACAAGATCAAACTAAATGCGTGAGTCTGGGAAAGTGACTCATGGAGTGGGGGATCCACATATGGACCACTGGGGAGGAGGAAATTAAGAGAGTGAAGTAGAAAGTAATTAGAGTGCATTGCACACGTATATGAAACTGTCAAAAATTAGCATAATTAATAAAAAATTTACATTTTTTTCTTTTCATATTTAGGTCTTTAAACCCAACTTGAACTAATTTTTGCATGTGTTATCAATAAGGATTTAATATTTTCCATTTTTCCCATATTTTCCATATGCAGAGTCAGAGCTCTCAATGTTATATGCAGAGTATCTTGCTTTTTCTGCATGTCTCCTTTATAGCCAAGCTAAGAAAATGAATATGCTGACTTCTCATTGAGTTTGTTGTGTGTGTGTGTGTGTGTGTGTGTGTGTGTGTGTGAGAGAGAGAGAGAGAGAGAGAGAGAGAGAGAGAGAGAGAGAGAGAGAGACAGATAGAGAGAGAGAGTGCTTCCTTTTGTTTCTAGTTTCAAATCATGGGCTTATTATCTGTTAGGGGAAATCCCCTCTCCTGGGTCTTTTCAGAGTGTTCTCATGTAATGAATGTTGGAGTCAGTTTTTTTTTTTTTCCGAGTGAATTCTGAACCCATTTATTGAAACTTTTGTGACAACTTTTATACAGAAAATTTTGGGGTAAAGAATTTTGCACCTACAACAGACATATAATTTTCTAGTGAGCAAAAATCACCTTCAGAGTGGACATTTTTTCAAGAACCTAACCCATTGCTTGAGGGTAAAGGCACTTAACAGAAACATTCTCCCAGTATCACCAAACCTAGCTAATCTATAATGCTTCACCAGATAGCCATGGGGCTGAGCCCACATAGTTGACAGAGACTGACAGTTTTTAATTTTATCGTATTTCAGTAAGGGAAAATGTTTCAGTGCTCCCTTCCTGCCCCCAGAAATCATTTAATGGACATAAAGACCTGTGGTCCAATCCTGAGACTGATTTCACTGAGAAAGGAACCTCAGCTTTTTTTTTTTTTTGATTTATTGGACTTTGATCTTTTTATATTTATTTATTTTTCCCCAATCATATAAGCTTAATAGGTACCCTATTCCCCTCCCTCCCTTCACCCCTCCCCAGTCCCCCTTGCTTCCTCCCCCCTTTTCTCCTTCCTTTCACCCTCTACCCTCCCCTTTTCCCAGTGTCTCCCCCTTCTCCCCTCTTTTTGTGTGAATGCCAAACTTCCTTCTATTCTAGTGAAGTGTAAAGACTCATTGGCATTACCCAGAGCCCTTTCTTGGGTTCCCCTTATGACTGTTAATCCCTTGCCTTTAAAGATCCTAGTGCCAGTGATCCATGCTAGACTTTGGGAGGTCAGTCATTTCTCAGGTCAGGCAAAGTCTGATTATGGCTACTGCGACCCAAACTTGTGTGTAGTATCTTGCATATCGTTGCTCCTCCCCATCTTTAGGCTCTTACAATCTTGCTGCCTCCTCTTCCACAAGTTTCCCTGAGCTTTAGAATGAGGAGAGATTTGGCTGGTCTGGTTCCAAAGTGGTTAATGTAACGTCTCTGGTGTTCTGGATTATGGGAAACCTCAGCTTTTAGGAGCTGCCTCAGGCCAGTCTGATTCTAGACAAAGTTCCCATGTAGAAATTCTTTTCCAGCACATGTTTTGGAGTCCTTTAGCCCATCTGACTTGGCAAAAATGGACACATTGCAGTTGTAGTCAAAGAATCAGCAAGTGCTTTGTCTCAGAGTATTTTGGTATTAGTGTTTTCTATTTTATCCTTGTACAGATTTAGTTTCATTTAGAACTACTGTTGTAATGGTTCATCACATTCTACATGCTTGTTTCTTTTGTTTTTCAGTGTGACAAGGCTATTTAAACTCATGTGTGTATGTGTATGTATATGTGTATGTGTGTGTGTTCACTGAAGTATTTAAAACAAAAAAATTTCCATCTTAATACCATTTTATGAGAAGTTTCTATGCATATTTTAACATAATAAGAAATATCTAATTGATCTTCAGTCCAGAATTTCTGGCATGGAACTCTTAAAATTCTTATAGCTTCCCAAGTGACAGGCTAAATAAAAGCATCTTTTGTTAACATTTGGTCTTAGTCACACGTTCCTAGCACAATGGCCCTTTCAGAATGTCCAGAAGTGATGAATGAATGTTTTGTATGCTGATGAGGTGATCTGTGACCTCATGATAGCATCTTATCCCAGAAAAACCTAAGCATAATCAGACAATTAGAACTTCAAGACCTACCCCCACCCATCTTTGGAAATAGGAGGGTTAGATATTGAATTAATCACTAGAAACCAATTATTTAATCAACCACAGCTATGCACTGAAATCTATAAAAGTCCCAAATGGGGATTTGGAGAGCTTCCAGGTTTCTTGATGCATCCCTGGGTCTTGAGGATGGGGTGGTGAAGTCAAATCCCCAGGGAAGTTTCTATACTCAGGGCACCTTTGGTCTATACATTTTCTCTTTGTTTGTATCTATATAATAAATCAGTAGATATTTCTTCTATGGTTTGTGTACTAACAGGCGATGTGTTAGTTTAATCTTTCTGTTGCAGAACAAATACAAGATTCAAACAACTGAAGTGAACAGGGGGGCTTATTCTTCTTACAATTCTTGGTTACATTTTGTCGGCATGGCAGGGAGAGTTCATCAAAAGCTGAGAGAACTGGTCACACCCCACCCACATAAAAAGCTGAGAGAGGGACATACTTCCTCGCTTGCCAGCTTGCCCATGTGTCTAAATATGCCAAACTATACTGAGTTATGTAAGGCAGTAGACTAAATAATTGAACCTGAGGTTGGGGAGCTCCCAGCTGGGAGCCAGATGATAGAAGTGTGAGTAAGCCGGAGCCCCATGGCTCGTTACTGGCAGCTGCAGTGAGTTCTGCTTCCTGGGATTGATCCTTTAGTCTGTGGCATTGATACTCATTCTGGATAGTGTGAGAGTTGAGTTAAGTTGCAGGACACCAGGTTAACAGCTGCAGAGAACTGGGGAACTGCTTAGTGTGGTACACCAGATATTAGGTACTAGACATGTAATGAGCAGAGAAACAACTTCCTCTAAATATGCCATTACTTTACTTAGTGGCTTATGGACAGCCAAAATCTTTTTAAACTCACATTTGACCTCTTGTGAGTCAAACTGATGAAACTTACTGTGTATCTGTGCTTAGTCATCCAAGGAAGAAGCCTAAAGGAAAGCAAGGATGTGGCCAAAGAGTAGGGGAGCATTCCAGGTCAGAACTGACAGAAGCAAGATTCAATGCTATACCAATCAAAATCCCAAAGCAATTCTTCAAAGAAGTTGATCAAACAATCTCAAAGTTCATATGGAGGCACAAAAGACCCAGGATAGCAAAAACAATCCTGAGTAACAAAAACACAGCTGGAGGTATTACCATACCAAACCTAAGTCTATACTACAAACCCATAGTTATAAAGACAGCCTGGTACTGGCTCCAAAATAGACACACAGATCAATGGATAAGGATTGAAGACCCAGATATAAGCCTACAAAGTTACAGCCATTTGGTCTTTGACAAAGGGGCCCAAAGAATCCAATGGAAAAAGAACAGCATCTTCAACAAATGGTGCTGGCAAAACTGGATCTCCACATGCAGAAGATTAAAGCTGGAACCATACTTGTCACCATGTACAAGACTTAATTCCAAATGGATCAAGGACCTTGATATCAGGCCAGAGACTTTAAAAACCATAGTTGAAAGGATAGGGAACTCCCTCGAGCTGATTGGGCTAGGCCAACACTTCCTAAACAGACATCCAATGGCACAGTCACTGCTACCAACTCTCAACAGTTGGGATCTTGTGAAATTAAAGAGCTTCTGTTCAGATAAAGAAATTGTCACACGAGCTCAAAGGCAACCCACAGAATGGGAGAAAATCTTCACTAACCACATATCTGATAGAGCTCTACTGTCCAGAGTGCACAAAGAACTTAGAAAACTAAACTCCAAGGAAAACACTGGCCCAATTAAAAAATGGGCCCTGGAACTTCAAAGAAACTTTACCAGGGATGAAATTAAAATGTCTAACAATTATCTTAAAAAATGCTCCACTTCCTTCGCCATCAGGGAAATGCAAATCAAAACTTCCCTGAGATATCATCTCACCCCGGTCAGGATGGCAAAAATCCACAACACAAACAACAAATGCTGGAGAGGATGTGGAGAGAGGGGAACTCTCCTACATTGTTGGTGGGAATGCAGGCTCATACAGCCACTCTGGCGAGCCGTCTGGAGATTCTTAAAGAAATTAAAGATTGAAATGCCATATGACCCTGCTATCCCACTTTTGGGAATAACCCCCCATGCAGCAGAGGTTCGCCTCGATAGCACAAGCTCGACCATGTTCATAGCAGCACTGTTTACAATAGCAAAGTCATGGAACCAACCTAAATGTCCAACAGTTGACGAGTGGATAAGGAAACAGTGGTACATCTATACAATGGAGTACTACTCAGCCATCAAAAATGATGAATTACTGGAATTTGCTGGGAAATGGATGTCATTAGAAAGAATTATATTAAGTGAAGTATCCCAAACCCAGAAAATTAAGCGCCGTATGTACTCCCTAATAGGTGGCTCCTAGTACCAAACTCACCCAGCCCACATTGAGACACTCAAAAGTAAACCTATGTAACACAGTAATTGCAAGGATTATGAACAAGAGAGATGGGTTAGGAGGGCCACACCAGAAACAAGGAGAGAGGGGACCATGTTACAGCAGAGAAAATAGGCCTCCATCAAGGTCTGCAAGTAAGTAATGAGAAACCTGGTTAAGTTCACAGACGTTCTTTCCTGATCTCACCAGAAGGGGAGGGCATATAGTCTAGCAGATAAAAAGTAATCATTTTGCAAATGGGTGATGGACCCCTCCCTCAGTGAGGTTTCCTACTCTTATTACATCTACCCTTGAATGTGCTATTACAACAAGACTCCAGTTTAACAGCTTTTTGTCTCTGGCCAGGGGGTGACATACAGTGCCCAGCAGAATGGAGTGAAGGGAATTGCAGGAGCAGCAAAACTGCAAAAGAAAATCAACAAACCACAATCCAGAACTTCAGAGACTCTATATCAATCACATAGAACTAGGACAGCCTAATCTCTCCCCATCCTGGAGCTCAGGGACATTTGCGGAAGAGGGGGCGGTAAGATTGTAAGAGCAAAAGGATGGGAGGAGCAACGATTTGCAAGATTCTCAACAATAGTTGGGGCCAAAGCAATCATAATGGGACTTTGCATGCCCTGCGCAATGTCCAGCGCACTGTTGCCCTCATAAAGTCTAGCATCTGTTAAGGGCACCGAGACCCCTGGAGGCAAGGGATTGACAGCCATAGTAGTGATCTTATGCTTAAGGGGAACAAGAGAAAGGGCTTATGGAAATGCCACTGGGTCCTTATATGTCATCGGAGAGGAGGACCCAGTGGAGAGTTAGGCGTACACAATAAAGGACTCTCTGGGAATTGGGGGGGAGGCACTGGGGGAAGGGGAGGGGGAGGAGGGGGTTCGGGGGGAGGAGGGGGGAGGGAGGGAACCGGTAAAAAATTTTAAAATGTATAATTAAATTTTTAATAAAAAAAAGGAAAAAAAATGATAGTATTAATTTCTATCTTTCCAGCTGTTAATGTGGAACATCTTCATCCTTTCTTTTAGTGATTGGTTACTGCAATTTAAGCATTGTATAAAAAAAAAAAAGAACTGACAGAAGCAATATGGAAATAAGATTGCAGCTCACACATAATCTCTGGATTAATACCCTGAATCAATTTTGCAACACCAGTGGGATTGCCATTGCTGAATCAGAACAAGGTCCCACGGATTGGTTCTTCCCGCTTTGCAGAGATAATGTCCTCGAGGCCACACAGCCATATGTCTTCCAGACAGACTCACCTCAAAGGGAAATTGGGTTGCATGGAGCTGCGAAATCAAAGACATTCCTTATACTAGGCGAAGTGTCTAAAAGTTTTCTGTTGAAGTCCTATTCCTCATGTCTTAGAATGTGACTGTATTTGTAGATGAGTTCTTTAAAGGGTCTTGAAGGTAAATTGATGTCAGTAGTGTGCATCCTTCTCTAAGATGGTTTGTGTCACACAAGAAGAGACCAGGCACAGAGGGCAAGTCATGTGTGTACACCAGGAGGGAGGATGACCATTGATAAGTGAAGAAGAAAAACCTTAGAGGAACCAAAATCTTGAACTTGGAGTTTCAGACTCTAACACCACGAGAAAAGGTTTAGTCCACCAGCTATAGTTCTTTGTGGTGAGAGCTGTGTCGATTGCCTTTACTGCCAATGTGATGATTGCATTCATTGCCAATGTAACTGGTTTGGGTGTATCTGTGAAAGTATTGCCAGACACGCTAATTCACCCACCTGAAACATTGCTAGATGCGTCCCATCAGCTGGAGTCCAGGACTAAATAGAAAGGGGAGAGGAGAACAGTGGCTGAGTCCCTGCACTTGCCCCTGTGCTACGCTCTCTGATCCTCCAGGTTATGAACAAGCAGCCTTATACTCATGCATCAAAGCATCTTCACTTTTATGTCTCTCCCACCCCAACCCCCCACTTCTGTCCATACATATGAAACTCAAAAGAAATGTCTTCTTGCATGAATTGCTTCTTGTTAAATATTTAGCCACAGGAATAAGAAGAGTAACAAACACACAGATCTAGCAATCTAACATAGCCTTCCAATTCTTCATACTCTGCTTTCTGACTCTGCAGATGGCTTCCCAGTTAGAGTTTGACTTTCTATACCATCATCATCATGGGAAAAAAACACACTGACCAGACATCCTGAAAACCTTCATCCCCTGTCACCTCTCTTTCCTCTTGTGAATTAGTTAGCTGGTGGGTTCTGGTTAATGCATCTAGCTTATGAATATATTTATGATGGTCCAGTTTTTAAATCTGTCCTGGAGAGCTGGCAAAATTGGGTTCGTGAACTTACAGAAATGCACAACAGATAGTTCCTTCCTATCCTTAGCCACTTACCTCTTAAAGTTTTGTGGATAAAGATTCGATAGAGAGATGAGGTAAAATTGCTATGTATCATGAAGATGTTAAGTGTTCATAGAAGTTTGTTATAAACACTTAAAATTTAGTGCACTTTTTTTTTTTTAGGAAGGATGCTTTAAGTATCATAGCAGTTAAACTGACTATATAAGAATAGTGGTATCAAAATTTACTACTTTGACAAGACTGTATGGCACATAGTCATTGGGGATGAGTATAAACCGTAGGAACAATGAATAATGATACCAGAGTTATGTTGTCCACCTGTGCCTGGCAGCTCATGATATGCCTCTTCATTATGTTGACCTCATGAGAGAGCTTGTTTTTCAGTGATCAAAGTGAGGTTTAGTCACTGCCGTTTCTATTTTTTTCAAGTGAGATTGTGGAGGAAAAATCATTTACACTTGAACTTTCATTTATCTATAAACAGGATTCTCACAGCTAGAAGAATTTGGAAATATCATATTTCTCCCTTTATGCTCAATGATGCTGAACTCATTGTTATAGTGCTTAAATTGAAAGTGTATGCTTCTTCCACTCTATTCACACACTTCAAGTTTTGAGTCAGCTGGGAGAGGTGGAATTCAATCAGAGTCGCATAGCTCTGCTGTTTAAATTTGTACAGGTCTTTAACATGACAGTTATGGCTTTGTCAAGACAGGGGGGGTTGACTCTGAAAAGGAGCTTGTCGGTCTTGAGGTTGTGCCCATGGGTGGAAGGATATGGATGCCGTTTTCTCTTAGGAAACTGATCTTGGCTGAGGATCTCACTGCCCTCCTGTCCTTGTAATATCACACAGTGGGATTTTAAGGTGTAGGAACAGTAAAAATGAAGCCCAGCCACACATTGCAAACAAGACAGAACTTCAGTATGAGCCAACAAACATTAACGAAGTGTCATAGTTAGGCACAGGTATCAACTTGACTGTTGAGGGTTTAAGCTCTGGGCACATTTGTGGAGAATTAGTGGTTGAGTTAGGTCCAGAGCAAACCTGCAGGAGATTGTGTAGCTGATGGGAAGGTCCAGCCCATGGTGGGTGGGATTAGGCCCTGGAATAAATCGTGGAGAGCTGGTTGAGAGAATTGGCATCCTTCTGCTCACTTGGCCAGACATATTGGTCTGGCAAGTAAGGATTGTCCATCTCTCAGCTGTTATATAGACATGTTGTGGTCAGTTTTCTCGGCCCTGGTGTTGGTGCATGCTCTCCCGTCAAGCTGGGCTGAGAACTGTAACCAGGAATCGTAAGACAGAATAAACCCCTTGTTCCTTTAAGCTGTTTAATGGTCGTTTATCAGCAACCATGCAGACAAACCTCAACGCGAAGGAAGCCAATACTGACCAGAGGAGTCCAAACACCTTATTAGAACAAAGGAAGCAGACAATTTTTCCTGCTTTCTGGGGGTGCACTGACATTTGGCGATTATTTTCAGTCAGGGGACTGGTCACAAAGGTATTGTCCTTCTTGTGCACAAGCCCTCTTGCTTTCTGGTTTGTAAGCCAATGGGCGGTGTGTTAGTGTCATCTTCCTGTTACGGAACAGATACAGGAGAGAAATACTTCAGGGAATAAGGGATTTATTCTTGCTACAATTCTTAGTTACACGTTGTCAGCATGGCTGGGAGAGTTTGTATCAACATGAAGATCTGAGGGAACTGGCCACACCATAAGCACAGAAATTGCTATGGAAGGGACGTACTTTCTTACTTGCTAATATGCCTGTGTCAAAAGTGTGCCGAAGTATTTTGGCACATGCTGAACTAGTTTTCTCCAACTCATATACTTGCATAGGGAATGCAAGTATGGTTTATACTATGGGCTAAGTCTTCCCAGATCAATTAGTTAATCTCCCACAGGCTTGATTACAGCTTGTCTTAACTACTAATTCTTTTAGGTGTGAATAAAGGCTTAGCCCTCAATTGTCAAATAACAATGTCAAATGACTGTCATAGATCATATACACTTAACCTAGGAACCACCAATTGCTCCTGTTGCTGGTATCATTGTCTTACAAGAAAGTCCTGGCCCTTGCTTTGGTTTTGGTTTTATGACCAGGTGGAGCTGTAAGTGCACTGTAAGTGCTTGAGTTGCTGAGAAAACACAGGCAGTGTAGAACAAATGCATGTCTGGTCTGAAGAGTGGCAGGCCTTAGACAAGCCATAGTCCAAGCTATGGCTTTGGATAGAGCGTTTCTGAAATGATCAACATGCCAAAGGAAGAGCTGAGTAGAGTCGGTCCCCTGGGTTCGGGCAGCAAAGGGGATAGAAGACACGGAAATATGCTAAGCATCTCACCTCACATCAGTACATCTAAGGGGAATAGTGGTGATTTTAGCCAAAGTGGCCTTCCAGTTTCTGTAACATAACCTAGGCAGCTGTTATGGCAGCTCATACATCAGAGGTGTCACCAAAGCTATTGGGAAGCTAGCACTGTATTGCTCAGCTATGTGATCTCTAAAATGAGCGATGCTTAAGTTAACCAAGCCAGCAAAGCTAAATGTCTCAATAACAATCTCCTCTCATCCTTGGCTGCCTTTCCTGACTATCTGGAGCCACATTAGTTTTAACTGTAATTGTAAGGAGTTCCTAGTCAGGGAACATTCTGGTCTTATGGCCTAATCAAGTGTTTTATGAAAAAAACGTGTTGGAAGCAAAATAGGCCAGAGTTTATTTGCTGTTTGTCCCCTTGTGGTGACATTTTGCCCAAGTTACTTCTCCCTTGTTCGGGTGCCACTTCTGCGACCTTTGGGAGGCTGAGCAGTGGAAGCCCAATCCCTGCTGGTGTGAAGCTGTTAGAAGGGACAGAGAGCAGAGCAATGCGGAAGATGTGAGGGAGGCAGACATCATCCTATTTCAGTTAGAAATTTCTTCACTTCATGCAGGATCTAGAATGCTTGTGCTGAGAAGCATCTATGCCTGAATTGCACATGGAGAAGTAAATTGAGACATTAGAATCCCTAAGAGCAGGATGGAAGAGACCCTAGGCCTTGATGACCTTGCTCTGGAAGCCGCTGCCTGCTTTCTGGGTGAGGTGTTTCTGTCCTGCAGCCTCTAGTCTGTCTGCAGGGAGCAGTGTAGTGGGTCACCTCACAAATCCCAGAACAGCAAAGACAGCATCAGGAGACTCCGCTGTGGGTCACAGACACTTCAACAACGTGCATATTAATGGAGAAGAGGGGCTGATTTTAGGGGATGAAAATGTAGACATCAGAATGATCTTATTGCCTTTGAAATAAAATTATGGAAACAGTTAAGAGGTAATTTTTTACCCAAGACAGTGAAAGGAATGGAGACAAACCAGAGATTTAAACTCACAGTTTCCTGTCTCTACCATGGTCTGGCCTCCGATCTCTGCTCAGGAAGGAGACTGAGGGTCAGAGTTCAGCTCCTACCTCTGCTCTTCACTGTAGTTCAGGTCCATCAGCATAGTCACTGGTTATCATGTTTGGTTTCTTGCTGGTGATCTTCTATTTCCTCAAGATGCAATTTAAAACAATATATACATTCTAGCACGGGCTCTGATAAGGGTCAGTTGTGTGAACAGTTTTCCCGGGGAGATGCCACATAACCATCTATCCACCCCAGATAGGAACCAACAAGTAAGTTTATTGGGTTTACTTACAGGAGTAGGGGTGAGGGTTACTTATAGGAGCAGGGATGACTCGAAAGCAGCTACATCCCCAGAAAGTCCACCCCAGTATGGGTGGGACTCCCAGAAGCCGAAAACCTTAGAGATGTCTGCTTGCTGCATGCCTTGCAGGAGCGTCTCCCCTCTGCTTCTTGGCTAGCAGGCGCTGCGCCCTGAGCAGTTGTTCACTGCTTTTCCTCCCCCTGGAAGGAGACCCCCAACTGAAGCTTATTAGTTTCATGAGCCTCCTGAAACTAAAGAGCTTTTTGCATTCTGAGATTTCCATCATTGGGATATTCAAATTATTTCATATTATCCTCCTTGGGTTAGACTGAGGGCAAAGTCTAAGAGGGCATTAAGCTGTATCCAGGGGAAAAATGCCACACAGCAGGTCTAAAGCAAAAAGCACAGATTTAAATGATTTCAGTTTTCCTGAATTATCTATCAAGCAAAAAGTCTGCTCCGCCTAACTTTTTCCTAAAGTACAAGCTTCTTAAAAATCTTAAAATCTTTTTCTGAGCGGTTTTTAATTCCCTTCCCTTTTCCTTTTTACTCCTTTTCAAGTTTTGTAACAAACAACATGTCATAATTTTGGGTGCATCTGAGTTATAGTTGGTCTCTTATAGTTGCAGATTAGATAATTGGGATTCTAGATATCTCTAGCTCATTGAAGTAGATGGGCTCTTTGAACCACAGAAAACCTTAGGAGGCCCAGCGGAGGGTTGCCACAGGGCCCGTGCCTTTGCCTTGGTGTCATGACTGCCATAGCTCAAATGTGTACTGTCATCCACAGGCTCACATATTTGAATACTTGGTTTCAAGTTGGTGTGCCGTTTGAGAAAGTTATGGGGCATGTAGGAGGTAGAGTCTTGTAGGAGGAGGCATGGCACTGGGGGTGGGTCTTGAGCTTTGCTAGCTCAGCCTCACTTCCTATTTCCCTTTTCTCTGATTGGGAGGTATCAGCAGGCCTCCTGTTATAGTAGCCTGGTCTTCTCTACTAGTTACTGTGGGTTTCCTGCCATGATGGACTGAATTTTTTGTTACTGAATCATAAGCCAAATAGTAAATCCTTTCTCTCTTAAATTGCTTGGATCAGAGTATTTTATTAACATGTCAGAAGGGTCCCTTTGTCATTACTGTTGTTGAAGAGCATTAAAAAGAAAAGGCATCAGCAAATGTAAGAAGGGAGAAGCCTGCAAGAATGTACCAATACCTTAGCTTCTAAAATAAGAGTGCTATGAATGCTGCATTGAACTCTTAACATGGGCTTCAGAATACAGTTAACTATATATACTAACCCATAAGTCACTTCAACATATTTCAAGCATTCATATGCTCTAAGCCTTGGGTACCAAGGGATATAGTGACTGAAGCCACATTACTAAGAATATTTGAGGTAAGAGATAGGAATGCATAATCAAAATCCCAACTGGAAGGAAATTAAGGCTCAGAAGAATGCATAGTAACCAGAGAGCAGTGGACAGGGAGGGGTAATTTAATTGTGACTGCTGGGTGGTTCTTTCCAACATACTGTGAATATGCTATGGATTCTCAACTCTATCACTTTTGATGGGAATCTAGTGTAAAGGAACTGGTTCTTGCACATGGAGGAAATGTGAGACTAGATCCAGGATTACATCGAGCGCCATTTCTTGGTTCTTAAGGACAGAAGTGTGATCAAGAGTTGGGAGGTAGTTAGTGTGACTGGAGTAACACTATGGAAATTATTATAGAAAATATAATTTCTAAAAAAGAAAATCAGTATCTCAAAAGTTGGCACCATCTCTTCCATTTCACAAAATTTTCTTTCAGATTTTAAGGTGTCTCAAAATGTCAATGCTTTTAACACAACATAAGAAAGTTAAAATTTCATCAGCAGAATTACCATTCTGACATAATAATAATTTCTGTTGGATAATTAATTGTTAAATGTAACTACAGTAATTTATGTATTACAGACCCATTTAGGTTACTGTACTGTGAAAAATAGTTAAAATGTTTTTATATTATATTGTTACAACCAAGATGATAGACAGCTTAAATACAATTAAGTACATTTTAAAGAAATATTTGCTTAAAGAGGCCAACTTTAAGGTATTTAAGATATGAATATCTTCTCTTTGTTAGTAGAACTGTGAATCACCATAGGGCTTATTTTCAAGATTTTTCATTAACTCACTTGAATGTCTTTATTTATCTATGAAATATGAGCCATTCTGGCATGTGTTGCTTATAAACAGGTTGAATGAAATGAGATATTTTCCAGCCTGAAAAGATGGTGATGCCATTTCATATGAGATGATAACCCTGTGGGAAAAAATGAAAATTCTCACATCTGTTGTGAGTTCATGACTAACAGCAATGTTTTGCATAGAAAATGACATTTCACTGTCATTTTTCCTATCTCCTAAAAAAAAAAAAAAGAGTGGTAGTGAGACCAGGGGCTCTGGTGGTTCAGGTTAGAGGACAGAGCTTATCTAGGGGTCAGGTCAAAAGCGATTCCTCCTAAGTTGAAATGTGCCTGGTTCATCTCAAAGGAATGGCAAAGATGTCAGGTATGACATCTGAAGACTTCAGATCTGGCTGTAAAGCTCCACATACCACTCTAATGGTTTGTTGATCTACAGCTCACTGAGACTCCATGTGAGGAAAACAAGCTGCGGTTAAACAGGTGCAATAATGGGGCTGTGACTCAAGACAATTGAAATCAGACCAAGCTGAAACCCTAAAATAACTTCGGGAGACACAGAAGTGACACATTTTTGTTTTATCAAAACAAAATGAATATGGAGATAAAATACAACTATAAATATTTCATTGGCCCCAGTGAATACTTAACTATAACCCATGTTTATACTTAGAAAACAGACTTCAAAAATAGCACATACTTTTTTTTTTTGACACAGGATCTCACTAATGTATTCCAGGCTGGCCTCAAACTTGCAGTAATTCTACCTCAGTCTCTCAAGTTTGGGGATTACAAGTGTGCACTGCCATGCTCAGAAACACACACACACACACACACACACACATACACACACACACACACGCACAAATGCCCGCATGCACACACAAATTTTTATTGTTTCTTTTTTTTTTATTTTATTTTATTTATTTTTTATTTTTCTGCTCATACAAATATAATAGGAACCCCTGCCCCCTCCCTCCCTCCATGCCTCCCTGGACCTCCCTGTTCCCTAGCCACTTTGTCCCTTCCTTTCCCCCCCTCCCTCCCTTTCTCCCCGTGTCCCCTCCCCCTATCTCTGAAGCATCCTTTAATGAATATATCAAACTTTCCTCCTCTCTGATGAGGTGCAAGGACTCAGTGGCAATTCCTAGAACTCTTTCTTGTGTTCCCCTTAAGTATAGGAACACTATTGTGACTGTTAATCTCTTGCTTCTAAGGATCCTAGTGCCTTTAGTCCATGCTAGAATTTGAGGGGTCAATGATATGTAAGTCATTGCTCAGATCATGCAGAGTCCTGTTACAATTGCTTCGGCCCTAACTTGTGTGGAGTATTTTGCATATCATGACTCCTCCAATCCTTGTGTTCTTACAATCTTTTTTTTAATACATTTTTTATTATTTCCGCTCATACAAACTTAATAGGTAGACCAGTTCCCTCCCTCCCTCCTCCTCCCCCCGAACCCCCTACTCCTCCTCCTTCCCTCCCCATCCTCCTGGCCAGAGATAAAAACCTGTTAAATTAGAGTCTTGTTATAACAGTATATTCAAAGGTAGATGGAATAGAAGTAGGAGACCTCAGTGAGAGAGGGGTCGATCACTCATTTGCGAAATGGGTACCTTCTGTCTGGCAGCCTTTATGCCCTCCCCTTCTGGTGAGATCATACCCCCTCAGTTGGAAATGATCAGGAAGGAAAGTCTGTGAACTTAATCAGATGTCTCATTACTTACTTGCAGTCCTTGATGGTGGCCTATTTGCTTTGCTGTAACGTGGTCCCCTCTGTTTCTGGTGGGGCCCTCCTTTCTCATCCCTCCTGTTTATAATCTTTACAATTACTGTAGGTATTACAGAGATTTGTCTTTGAGTGTCTCTAAGTGGGTTTGGTACTAGGAGTCACCTATTAGGGAGTACCTACGGTGCTTAATTTTCCGTGTCTGGGATACTTCACTCAATATAATTGTTTCTAATTCCATCCATTTCCTGGCAAATTCCAGTAATTCATCATTTTTGATGGCTGAGTAGTATAAATGTACCACATTTTCCTTATCCACTCGTCAACTGTTGGATATTTGGGCTGATTCCATGACTTTGCTATTGTAAACAGTGCTGCTATGAACATGGTCGTGCTTGTGCTATCAAGGTGAATTTTTGCTGTATAGGGGGTTATTCCCAAAAGTGGTATAGCAGAGTCATATGGCATTTCAATCTTTAACTTCTTTAAGAATCACCAGATGGCTCGCCAGAGTGGTTGTATGAGCCTGCATTCCCACCAGCAATGTAGGAGAGAGTTCCCCTCTCTCCACATCCTCTCCAGCATTTGGTGTTGTTTGTATTGTGGATTTTTGCCATCCTAACAGGGGTGAGATGATATCTCAGGAAAGTTTTGATTTGCATTGCCCTGATGGCTAAGGATGTGGAGCATTTTTAAAGATATTTGTTAGACATTTTAATTTTGTCCTTGGTAAAGTTTCTTTTAAGTTCCAAGGCCCATTTTTTAATTGGCCCATTTGTTTCCTTGGTGTTTAATTTTCTAAGTTCTTTATGCACTCTGGATAACAGAGCTCTATCAGATATGTGGTTAATGAAGATTTTCTCCCATTCTGTGGGTTGCCTGTGTGCTTGAGTTACAATCTCTTTATCTGAAGAGAAGCTCTTTAATTTCGCAAGATCCCATTTGTTGAGTGTTGGTTGTAGTGACTGTGCTATTGGCTGTCCATTCAGGAACTGTTGGCCTAGCCCAATCAGCTTGAGGGAGTTCCCTACCCTTTCAAGTATGGTTTTAATAGTCTCTGGCCTTATATCGAGGTCCTTGATCCATCTGGAGTTAATTCGTGTATGTGGTGACAAGTACGGGTCCAGTTTTAATCTTCTGCATGTGGAGATCCAGTTTTGCCAGCACCATTTGTTGAAGATGCTGTTCTTTTTCCATTGTGTGTTTTGGGCCCCTTTGTCAAAGATCAAACGGCTGTAGTTGTATGGGCTTATATCTGAGTCCTCAACCCTTATCCATTGATCTGTGTGTCTATTTTGGAGCCAACACCAGATTGTTTTTACAATTATGGATTTGTAGTATAGTCTAAGGTTTGGTATGGTAATACCTCCAGCCCTGTTTTTGTTACTCAGGATTGTCTTTGCTATCCTGGGTCTTTTGTGCCTCCATGTGAATTTTGAGATTGTTTGGTCAACTGCTTTAAACAATTTTTTGGGATTTTAATTGGTATAGCATTGAATCTGTGTATTGCCTTTGGTAGGATGGTCATTTTTACAATGTTGATTCTGCCAATCCAGGAACATGGGAGGTCTTTCCACCTTCTGGTGTCTTCTGCAATTTCTTTCTTTAGGGTTTTAAAGATTTCATTATAGAGGTCTCTTACTTCCTTGGTTAGGTTTATACCAAGGTATTTCATTTTTTTAGGGGCTATAGTAAATGGGATTGTTTCTCTCAGGGCTTTTTCACTTCTTTCATTCTGGGCATATAGGAAGGCCACTGATTTTTGTACATTTATTTTGTATCCTGCCACCCTGCTGAACTTCTGTATTAGTTTCTGGAGCTTCCTGGTGGAGTTTTTGGGATCACTCAGGTATAGGATCATGTCATCTGCAAATAGAGATAACTTGACTTCTTCCTTGCTGATTTGAATTCCTCTTATGTTCCTTTCTTGTCTTACGGCTTCAGCTAAGACTTCAAGTACAATATTGAATAGAAGTGGTGAGAGTGGACAGCTTTGTTTAGTTTCTGATCGAAGTGGGAATGCTTCTAGTTTTTCCCCATTGAGTATAATCTTTGCTGTTGGCTTGTTGTATACAGCTTTTATTATATTGATAAAGATTCTTTCCATTCCAACCTTCTCTACGGTTTTGATCATAAAGGGCTGTTGGATCTTGTCAAAAGCTTTTTCTGCATCTATCGAGAGTATCATATGGTCTTGAACTTTGGACTGGTTTATACGGTGAATTACATTTATTGATTTGCATATGTTGAACCAACCTTGTGTGCCTAGGATAAAGCCTACTTGATCATAGCTAATTATCTTTTTGATATGTTTTTGAATCCGATTTGCTAAGACTTTATTGAGAATCTTTGCATCGTGCTCATCAGAGAGATTGGCCTATAGTTTTCTTTTTTAAGTGTATCTTTATTAAGTTTTGGGATTAAGACAATATTAGCTTCATAGAAGAATTTGGTAGTGTTCCTTCCTTTGCTATTTGATGAAACAGTTTAAGGAGTATTGGTGTTATTAGCTCCTTAAATGTCTGGTAGAACTCTGTGCTGAATCCATCTGGTCCAGGACATTTTTTGGTGAGAAAATTTGAGATTACTTCCTCGATTTCCTCATATGTTATAGGACTGTTTAAATAATTCACAACTTCTTGATTCAATTTAGGTAAGTTGTGTTTACTTAGGAATTCATCCATCTCTTTTGTGTTGTCAAATTTCACAGAGTGTAAGTTTTTGAAATATGACATTGTAATTCTCTGGATTTCTTGGGTATCAGAAGAGATAACTCCATTTTCATTTCTAATTTTGTTAATTTGGGCTTTGTCTCTCTTGCTTTTGGTTCATTTAGCTAGGAGCGTATCAATCTTATTGATTTTTTTCAAAAAACCAGCTTTTTGACTGGTTACTTTTCTGTATCATTTTCCTAATCTCGATTTCAGGTATTTCTCCCCTTATTTTGCTAATCTCCTCTCTTCTACTGCTTTTGGGATCAGATTGCTCTTCTGTCTCTAAAGCTTTTAGCTGCATTGTTAACTTATTTATTTCTGATGTTTCCTTTTTTTGATGTAGGGATTAAGAGCTAGAACTTACCTCTTAGGATAGCTTTCATTGTGTCCCAGAGATTTTGGTAAGTTGTATTTTCATTATCGTCCACCTTCAGGAAATCTTGAATTTCCTTTGTAATTTCTTCCTGAATCCAACTCTCATTCAGCATCATAGTGTTAAGTTTCCAGGAGTTAGTGTATTTTCTGTTGCTTGTTGTGTTGTGGATGTCAAGCTTTAGGCCGTGGTGGTCTGATAAGGTACAGGCTAGAATTTTAATTTTCCTGTATATGTGGAGTTTCATTTTGTGGCCCAATATGTCATCTATTTTGGAGAAACTTCCGTGTGCTGCTGAGAAAAATGTGTATTCCTTGGTGTGTGGATGAAAAGTTCGATAGAGATCTGTAAGGTCCATTTCAGTAAGGGTTTGATTAAGCTCCAAAGTGTCTCTGTTAAGTTTTTTACCTGTTGATCTATCCCATGTTGAGAGGGCAGTATTGAAATCCCCAAGAATTATCATTTTGGGATTGATTTCTCACTTTAGATGTTGTAGGGTTTGCTTAATGAATGTGTGTGTGGGGGGGGGGCGTATTGGGTTCATATATGTTCAGTATTGTGAAGCCTTCCTGGTGAATTGTACCTGTGACTAAAATGTAGTATCCATCTGTGTCTCTTAAGAATTTTTTTGGTTTGAAGTCCACTTCGTCCGATAGCATAATGGCTATCCCTGCCTGTTTTCTGCTTCCATTAGCTTGTAGAATTTTTGACCAGCCTTTTATTTTTAGGATATGCCTATCTTTTGTGGTGAGATGAGTTTCCTGCAGGCAGCAGATTGATGGATTGTGATTTTTAATCCAAATTTTAATCTGTGTCTCTTGATCGGTGAGTTAATTCCATTAATATTTAGTGTTATAATGGAGAAACTATTTTTAATTCCAGACATTTAGTATGTTAGTGGCTTTTGTAAGTGTATTGTTTTGCTTTTAGTGGTGTTATACTTCCCTTCTGTTCTCCTGGATATGCCTGTTTTTTTTTATTCAAGCTTGTGTATCATTTCTAGCATTTTTTTGAAGGCCTGGTTTGGTGGACATGTATCTCTTCAAGTTGTCTTTGTGCTGGAAGATTTTTCTTTCTCCCTCGATCATGACGGATAGCTTTGCCGGGTATATCAGCCTGGGTTGACATTTTTGCTCATTCAATGCTTGAAGTATGTCTCTCCAAGCTCTTCTTGCTTTTACTGTTTCAACTGAGAAGTCATTTGTTATTTTAATAGGTTTACCTTTAAAAGTGACTTGTTTTTTCTCCCTTGAAGCTCTCAGCACCATTTCTTTATCTTGAATGTGGAGTGTTTTAACTATTATTTGCCGTGGTAAGTTTCTATTTTGGTCATATCTGTTTGGGGTGTGGAATGCCTCTTGTATATGGATGGGCCTCTCTTTTTTTAGATGAGGAAAGTTTTCTTTGATGATCGTTTCTTTTATGATGTGGTATTTTGAGATTCTTGCTCTGGTATTCCATGAATACACATGTTAGGTTTCTTCAGGGTGTCCCATAACTCTTGAATATTTCTCTCGAGTATCTTTTTGGCTTTAACAACTTCTTTCACTGAGCTGGTTAATACTCCCACTTTGTCTTCAAGGTCTGAAATTCTGTTTTCTGCTTCATTAGTTCTGCGATAAGACTCTGTTGAGTTCTGGGTTGAAGATAACTTGTCTTTTAGCTCAGTTTTAAACTCTGCTTGAGTCTGTTTTAACTGCTCTATGCCTGTTTTTGTTTCTTGAACTGTTTTTCTCAACTCCTCTAAGTGACTGTTGTGTTCCTCTTCAAAGTGCTTGATGTGGTTATTTAATTCCTCCCGGATTTCTGCTTTCATAATATTGAACATGGCAATGATCACATTTTGAAAGTTGTTATCCTGGGTCAGGCTTTCTTGGCTATTTTCTGTGGGTTTTTTCTGGTTGGAGTCTTATCATTATGGGATTAATTCCTTCAGTGGGAGATTTGTTTACTTGGGTGTTGTTTCTCATGGATTTACACTTTGGCTTGGCCATTGTCGTTTAACTCTTAAGACCTTCTTTTAATTTCTGTGGGTTTTTCACTGAACTGAATTATTTGGCCTGGGGTTTATGGGGTTAGGCCGGGGCAGAGCTTACCTAGGTCGTGGTGAGGGAGGATGTAGTGGCGGCCGGGCGCTATTTAATCTGGGGAGCTGGGGCGTGGCCCAGGGGGGGTCTTCCCTAACCTGGCTCAGCTCCGGCTCCGGCTGGCTGGTGGGAGGAGCTGGGTCCCACAAATTTTTATTGTTAAGTAAAATGTTTTTTAAACATATGCATTATGCCAGTTTATTCATTTCTTGTTGCTTTTGCGATGAAAAAACAAACTGCATGGCTAAAAACAGTATGTATACATTGTCTTAGAGTTCTGGAGGCCAGAGAGCAGCAGATGAAGGTCTCTCTGGACTAAAAGCAAGGGTTGTCTTTCTTCGAGGTTCTTGGGAAAGTTCTTGTCTTCTCCAGCTTCTAGAGACCTCCTGAATTCCTTTTTTAATTATTAAATTTTATTTTGTCTTAGTTTTATAAGCACAATCCCTGCCCTTCTCTTCCCTCCTCTTTTACCCCTCTCCTCCTGTCCCTACCCTTTTCCCTACCTTTCCTCAATCCATCCCACTCCCTCCCAACCTTTCTGTGATTCCTGGGGTTTTCTCTGGACCATCTGCTTTAGTGGGGGTTCAAGCCTTTGCGACAGACCACATGGCCCTTACTTGGACAGATCCAATGACGGGGGTGCTCCCCTTCAACTGCCCTATTTCTCCTGAGATCCTTGCTAGTCTATGGGGGCTTCCTGATGTGTTAGCTATGGTGCAGGTCTGGTAAGGACAAGTCTCATTTCAGTGAATTCCTGTCTTGAGTGGAATGTCTTGTCCAGCAGTGGACCTTCCCATCTTTAGGCTCTTACAATCTTAGATTACAGAGAGATTTGGCTGACTTGATTCTAGGTGAAACAGGGTCCCTGGTACTCTGCATTCTGCTTGATTGCTGTTGTCTGGATCATCAAGTTAAATCTTTGGTAGTATTTTTTCATTGCTCTGAATGGATTTAGGTTTGAAGGTGAGATTCCCCCCCCCACCCCAGAGTTCTAAAATCTTTATGAGAAAGTTTCAGCTCCAAAGGGATTTTTCTAAATTCCTACCACAATTGCTTTTGTCATGAGATTGTACTAGAAGCATTTTTTTTTCTAAACATAATGTAAAATCCAAATAGTGGAAAAGGAGTGCATTCTGCAAGGCATTATGTGTATTTTAGGATCTTTACGAGACAGATAATCTGAGCCACTTATCTAGACAAAGCAATTATTTAGAATTATTAAAGTAAGGGTTTCAACTCAACCTATAGGCAACTCTCATGCTGTTAGTTATTCCCTCCTCTATTTGCTCCTATGATAGAGTTTCCCTCTGGGCAGCAATTGCTTAGTGCAGCACATAGGAAAAAAGCAATGTCCACCAGTTGTAATTATACCATGAAGAGACTCTGGTTGCTCTTCAGATTACATAAATCGTCATCCTTTTGCTAACTATACCACGATGGATAGTGTAGCCATTGAGCACTCGTATTATTCTTACAAAATCATCTTTGCCTATTTCTGAAGACATTTCATGTAAGCTTTTCAAGGAGAAAGTAAAGTAAAGCACAGTCTGAGTTTTCAATTAGAGATACATGGGTGATAGCAGCTAATTCAGCTGTAGCGAACATCACCACTAGGTTTCTTTCAACTTTGGAAGCATTCTGATAGAGTAGAAATGCTCATTCAGGTAAAATTAATAAGCTCCAGAATTGAAAACCCAGAAGTCAATTCTGGCCATATAATCACTTTAAGAAACATATTGGCTCTTTTCAATGTAGCAGAATCCATTGGTCAGTAATAAGTTACTTTTAAAATGAAGGTCTGATGTTTTAAAAGTATTATCAGCAATTGAGGAGTGAATGCATTCTTACCTTGAAACATAAGATGTTCAACTTCAACAAATGTATAGTGGTGTGGGTCTGCATCTGTAGTTGTCATGGAAGTAGAGGGTGGGGGGTAATTTGAACTCAGGATTCAGTGACCCATTTGGGCAATCTAGTGAGATCTACCTTTTATCACAGACGTTCATTCCTGATCATTTACAACTAAGGGGGTATGATCTCACCAGAAAGGGAGGGCATATAGTCTGGCAGATAAAAGGTAACCATTTTGCAAATGGGTGATTGACCCCTCCCTCACTGAGGTTTCCTACTTTTATTACATCTACCCTTGAATGTGCTCTTATAATAAGACTCCAGTTTAACAGCTTTTTGTCAGGGGGTGACATACAGGGGCCAGCAGGATGGAGTGAAGGGCATTGCAGGAGCAGCAAAACTGCAAAAGAAAATCAACAAACCACAATCTTGAACTTCAGAGACTCTATATCAACCACCTAGAACTAGGCCAGACTAATCTCTCCCCATCCTGAAGCTCAGGGAAATTTGGGGAAGAGGGGGGCGGTAAGATTGTAAGAGCAAAAGGATGGGAAGAGCAATGATAAGCAAGATACTCCACACAAGTTAGGGCCGAAGCAATCATAATAGGACTTTGCATGCCCTGTGCAATGTCCAACACACTGTTGACCTCACAAAGTCTAGCATCTGCTAAAGACACCAAGATCCTTGGAGGCAAGGGATTGGCAGCCACAGTAGTGTTCCTATGCTTAAGGGGAACACGGGAAAGGGTTCAGGGAAATGCCACTGGGTCCTTGTACGTCATCGGAGAGGAGGGCCCAGAGGAGAGTCAGGCATGCACAAGAAAGGACTGTCTGGGAATTGGGGGGGAGGCACTGGGGGATGGGGAGAGAGGAGTGAGGGGAGGAGGAGCAGGGGGTTCGGGGGGAGGAGGAGGGAGGGAGGGAACTGGTGTACCTATTAAGTTTGTATGAGCTGAAATAAAAATAAATGTATAAAAAATAAAACAAATTTCCCCAACTTTTAAAAAATATTTATTTATTTATTTACGTATTTATTTATTTATTTATTTAAAGAAAGGATAGCACTCATGCTCCATGTGGGCTTCTGGGGTCAAACTCAATATTCCAGGTTTGTGAACAGGTGCTTTACACACTAAGCAATCTCACTTGCTCACTTGTCCAACTTTTGAGATGCATGAAGTCCTAAAACTTGAACCTTGCTCCTGCAAACTGGAAATTTGAAAAATATAAGCACTTTAATTATGCATATACCTAAGCTCTAATCTCATGCTGGGATGGAATTCACTTTTTCTATTAAGTCAGTAACTTGAAGAATGAACAGAGATCTCAGAATCTTCTTCATGTTGATTTTCAAAAACCACAATCAGGGGCTGGAGAGGTGGCTCAGGGGTTAAGCCTCTGCCTTGCAGGCGGAAGGTCCTGAGTTCAAATCCTAGACCCCACTTACAGACGTCAGGGGGAAGCGGGGGCTGCCTGTGTTTCTGGTCCTGGTAGGGCGGAGCCTGCGAATCCCGGGGCAGAGTAAACTAGGAGGAGGTGGAGGCGTCCATGGTGGTTCCCGAATTCGGCCGTGGTTCTACACACACACACACACACACACACACACACACACACACACACACACGCACACACGCACAATTGAATAAATAATAATAATAATAATAATAATTTAAAAAAATCAAAATCAGTTTCTTTGCAGGGCAACCATGAAAATCATCCTTTAGAATCACCTCTCACTTGAACTCTAGGACAGGGGCACAGAAAGTCAAATTGACAGGTTGATGTGGAAGAAAGGTCAATAGCTTCTGTGAAGCAGTTGGTTTGGTGTTGGTGAGCACTGATGCACTTCTGCTCAGCAAAGAGGCCAGCAAACAAGGTCTAAGGCTGCTATGCATGAGCCAATATGAATTTCCTTTGGAAAGCAAGTAGAATGAATGGGAAGTGCTTTCTGATGATCCGAACCTAGGGTTTCAAATCACAAGGACTGCACTTGTCATATTGTACAAGCAGGGCTTTCCTCTGTCAGCATTTGGCTTGGCTTTTCAATAGCTGTTCAATATGCTGTGAGGGCGGGCTTTAAATAAGGATAATCTCTGACAGTCATTGGAGGACACAGTGCACAAGAAAGCTGTGTTGTCAACAGGTAAAAGATGTGGGTGTATGTCTAAGGACTGTATCAACATGTCCTAATGATTCAGGAATGCAGAGACAGGATGCGTCATAAAGCAAAGTCCTAGTTTTTATCCAAGACAAGCAGCATTAAGATGAACTCACTCTCAACAAGAATGAAGTTCACTTGGACACTAGGAACTAGCCTTTCAAGGACTGGTTGGGAAACTTGATTCCTTTTTTATTTCAGATGAGAACACATAGATCTGTATAAGGTAATTCTGGGCAGCTGCAGATTCTCATTCCAGCAAGCCTTTGGCACCCATACTGTGCACTTTCAGGAAGATTTGGCACATCAAAAACAAAAATTCACATTTTCTTGCTTGATTAATCAACTGAAGAAGTGATATCTTGGTGGGATATGAGCCATTTTATTATATTAAGCCCTTCTCTGACATCTACAAAATGGTATTTATTTGCTACAAATGTGCCAATCATGCTCACATTTATCTTTTGCTCTCATCAAAAAGTTAGTGAGAGAAGGGACCTCTTGCTGTGGGGCACTGGTCAGTTTCACAGAGATGAGCCCTGTGGGGGGCATTCTGTATAAAATGATGGCACCCAAATGTGAAGTTTTTACTGTTCAACCCTGTCCTGGTTTCAGACCGTGAAGGATTTCTGCACTAAAACTGAAATCTGGGCAAAGCAAGACAATGGGCCAGTATAGTGTTGAATGATAGAATTGAAGGACCAAAAGAGAGAATTTCAGTGGGAGGGGATGGTGCCATGTGTTTGGAAAGAACACAGAGAAATACAATGTGAGGAGGGCATGAAGAAGCAGAAGTCCTCATTCGCTTAGCTCCTGAGGCCCGTGAGATTCTGCATTAAGTTATAAAGTGCCTTTTCTGAACAACACATTTCCAGATGCCCTGGAATTTTTGGGTATATCATTTTGATTGAATTTCCTAATACTTGCTTTGACTCATCTTAAACATTTTTCATATAAATCTTGTAGTTTACAAATAAAGTTGTTATATATTATGTGTGGCATAATGCTTTTTCATAAATGTCCATATTTTGGAATGTAGATCAAGGCACTCAACATTTCTGTTACTTCATATACCATTTTGTGGTTGAGAACATTTAAATCTGTTCAATAGGTAAATTTCAAGACTAACTGGACTCCCCACATTGGACAATGCATCGATTGAGTTCATTTTTCCTGTGAAGTTGGAAGACTTTTCTGCCCTTTGACCAGTGGTTTTCTTCTCTCCAATTTCATTCTAATTATACAAGTTCAGGCATTTTTTAAAGCTCTGCATTTAAGTGAGATCATGCAGTATTTAACTTCCAGTAGCTTGATGGTTTTACTTGATGTCTCCTGGGTTTGTCTGTATTGTTACAAATAACAGATTTTCTGTGTGTGTGTGTGTGTGTGTGTGTGTGTGTGTGTGTGTGTGTGTATGTGTGTGTGTATGAGTGTACAAGAGGGCACTGGAGTGTTTCTGTTAAGATCAAAGATAACATTGGGAATCATCCTGGATTGCTCTTCCACCTTCTTGCTTTGCTCTGGGGTTTCCCAGGTTCTGCCTTCCAGGGCCAGAATCACAAGCCAACATTGCAAGCACTTTGTATTTTTTTTTTTTGTGGGATCTGGGGATCTGAACTCAGTTCCTTTTTCTAAGCCTAAGGCAAAGGCTTTTAATCTTTGAGTCATCTCCCCAACCCCACATTTTCTTCATTTTAAAGGCTGACTTATAATGTACTGTGGAGACTGACTGTCCTTTCACTGGAGGATGGGATACATGCTTGATTCCACGTCTCAACTATTGTGAGGAATCATGGGAGTACACATGTTTCCCATGCACTGATGAATGTCCAGAAGTAAGATCCCTGGATTACATATCAGTTTTATCATGTTTTTATGAGATATCTCTGTACCATTTTCCATAATGCTATTCTTTAATTCTTTGGGGATATTAGGGATGTAACCCAGAGTATCACACATACTAGGCAAGTGCTCTTACCATTGACCTATTTAATACACTCAGCTCCTCACCAGTAGTTTTTATCAGTTATCTTTTTTTTGCAAACAGGTATTCTAACAGGTGTGAAGTGATATCTCATTGTATTTTTAATTTGCATTTCCCTGATAATTAACAGTGCAGAGTATTTTATCACATACCCCTGGGCTTTTTTTTAATGTCTGTTTTTGAGAAATGTCTATTCAGAGCTCAGTTTTCTGAATTTCAATGAGCAAGTTAAAGCTTGTGGCTAAGTGATTTGTCTCATCCACTCACACATTAATTCATTCAAAAATATTGAGTACATGTTCTATGCCAAACACTGTCAGTAGAAATACTCTCAAGAACAAAGCAGAGCTTTCTCCTCTTGTGAGATTCATATTCAACATGACATCAGCCCTTATTGAGCCCTTGCCGCACGCAGACACAGGTCACCTGGCTCTCATTTACTGTCACATCTCTATCGAACTCTGCTGTTTGTTCCACCTCCTACCTAGGGAATTGGAAGTTCTGAAATAAAGTATCTTGCCTAAGGCAGAAGCGAGGGTGCTAGCCCTCCCGAATCTGGATGGGAAGTCCCCGCGAGCGACGGCGGCACACCATGCTGGTTGGGAGGACAGTTCTGATTCCTGAAGCCACGAAGCCCTGAGCTCAGGGAAGGCCTGAGATGTGGAGCACCTGCTTTGCGCCGGGCACATTCATAGTCTTCGCTCATGCTCCCTTCAACTGGGAAACATCGAGCAAGCTAGAGACAATGCATCTCCATAAGACCTGGTAATCTGTATTGACCAGGATCATCATGCAGAGTGAGAGACTTCAGGAGTGAGAGGTGAAGAAAGGAGAGGCTAGCAGGGACAGAAGCAAAGTGAACACAGACAAGGACATGTGAACCCTTCAAGACCATCTGCTGACCTCCCAACCACTATCTCGTTGCACACTTCTATTTTCTCATTTGTTGGGCAAATCTGTTAAATATTGCCAATATTAACAGAAGAGCAACACCCACCACAGTGATCCTTCCACCTCTGGAGCCTTGTATCGGTTACTCTTCACTATTGCTGTGAGAGAGCACCCAAAAATCGAACAAGTTATGGAAGAAAGGAGATTTATTCAACTTACAGTTCCAGAGGGGAAATAGACACAGTCTTTCATGGTAGAAATGGCATGGCTGGCTGGCTGAGGCTGGCAGACAGGCTAAGTCACAGCAGACCTCCACATGGCTTGAGCATTCCTAGAATGTCTCTCTCTCCTCCTATATTCTGTGGTCCTTTTATATGGTCCATTACTGGGAGGCTCCTATGAGATCTCTGGAGGTTACCATGGGATCTAGGGTGGGTATAATCCTTTCAGGTGGTCTCAGTTGATCCTTCCAGGCATGGTCTCAGCTGATCTTAGTGAATACCAGGTATGTCAAATTGACACCAAGGATTAACTATCACAAGCCCAGATGTATACCACTTTGCAACTTTTGATTGTACGTTTGTGACTAACCTTTCTGAGTTTCAATAATCTCATTTATAAAATGCTAATAGCCAGGACAGTATCTTTAAGAAGTTATTAAAGGAGGGCCCCACCAGAAACAAGGAGAGAGGGGACTATGTTACAGCAGAGAAAATAGGCTACCATCAAGGACTGCAAGTAAGTAATGAGACATCTGGTTAAGTTCACAGACTTTCCTTCCTGATCATATGCAACTGATGGGGTATGATCTCACCAGAAGGGGTGGGCATGTAGACTACCTGATAGAAAGTAACCATTTTGCAAATGGGTGATTGATCCCTCTCTCATCACGGTCTCCTACTTTTATTCCATCTACTTTTGAATATACTCTTATAACAAGACTCTAATTTAACAGGTTTTTAATCTCTGGCCAGGGGGTGACATCCAATACCCATCAGGATGGAACCAAGGGCATTGCAGGAGCAGCAAAACCGAAAAAAAAATCAACAAACCATAATTCAGAACATCAGAGACTCTATATCAACCACATGGAACTGGGCCAGACTAATCTCTCCCCATCCTGAAGCTCAGGGAAATTTGCGGAAGAGGGGGCGGTAAGATTGTAAGAGCACAAGGATGGGAAGAGTAATGATATGCAAGATACTCCACACAAATTAGGGCCGAAGCAATCATAATAGGACTTTGCATGACCTGCGCTATGTTCAACACATTATTGACCCCACAAAGTCTAGCATGTACTAAAGACACAGGATCCTTGGAGGCTAGGGACTGACAGTCACAGTAGTGTTCCTAAGCTTAAGGGGAACACAGGAAAGTGTTCTGGGAAATGCCCTTGGGTCCTTGCACCTCATCGGAGAGGAGAAACCAGAGGAGAGTTTGGCATGCATAGTAAAGGATGCTCCGGGGATTGGGGAGGAAGCCACTGGGGGGTAGGCACTGGGGGATGGGAAGGGATGAGAGAGGGGAGGGGGGAGCCGGGGGGTTAGGGGGAGGTGGAGGAAGGGAGGGGACCGGTGTACCTGCTAAGTTTGTATGAGCAGAAATAATAATAATAATAATAATAATAATAATAATAATAATAGAAGTTATTAAAAAGAGTTAGGTAGCAGGTACAAACACAGAATGATCTCTGACACACAGAACTCTGTAATTATTCACCATAATTATTCAAGTTCAAAGTGTACTGATTTTGATTGAAAGACAAGTATTGTCTCTATTATTTAAATGAATATGGTATGCTTTATAATTTACTATTCTTCTTTACTTTCCCCTTTGCCTGTTTTTCTCATCAAGATTGACACTTGAGTCCAGCAGGATTTAGCTATTTGGTTTCTTATGTGTCCTAGTAGTTTTTAGCTGATATAACAAAAATACCATTGACTGGCATGTAGATAAGAACTTTAATTGTCACAGTTCTGGAGTCCAGGAGTCCATAATTAAGACATGAGATGTGCTGCCTGGTCTCTTCTCAATGCTTTTCTGTGGTGCAAGGGTGTTGCAGTCAGCCTGCAACATGGCTGATAAGTGACCATCAAACGGCTTTAAGGGAACAAGAGATTTATTTTCTTAATGATTTCTAGTTACAGTTCTCAGTCCATCTTGACAGGAGAGCACGCACCAACACCAGGGTCAAGGGAACTGGCCACCATCACCACGTAACGGCTGAGAGATGGACGATCCTTACTTGCCAGACCAGCATGTCTGGCCAAGTGAACAGAAGGATGCCCACTCTCTCAACCAGCTCTCTGTGATTTATCCAGGGCCTAATCCCACCCAACATGGGCTGGGTCTTCCCCAGCAGCTAGACAATGTCCTTCAGGTTTGCTCTGGGCTTAACTCAACCATCAACTCTTTACAACTGTGCCCAGAGCTCAAACCCTCAACAGTCAAGTTGACACCTGTGCTTAACTATGACAAAGGGATAAGAGGGCTCTCTGGCATCTCTTTTACTAGGTCCTTACTCCTATAGTTGAGGGTTCCATCCTCATGATCTCATCATCTTCCAATTCCATTATCATGGCACTGGGAGTTAAGTTCCAACATGTAAATATCTACTTTATATAACCTTATATAGCACTGGACAGTGTTTATTATTTTGAAATGCATGATTCAGGGAAGCCACTGCCCTTAAAAGTTCTGAATTCCAGGGCCAGGGAAAGAGCTCCCTAGGTAAAGCCTGCTCTCAAACTTGGTGACTTACATTGATTCCAAGAAATTCACAGGGTAGGAGAGAAATGACTTCTGAACGTTGTCCTCTGTCTTCCCTGTGTGCTATGAGTCATGGCACCTCTCTTTCTCTCTCTTCCTTGTCTCTCAAAAAATAAGCAAATATATAAATATATAAATTCTGAATCCCTAAGCAGGTGGTTAATTCCATGACAGAATTTACTGAGTCCCTTGCTTACATTTAAAAGGACAAAAGATTCAGGTCAAGCATTGGTTAGGCTATGTGTGTTTGGCCCAATCCCATATCAACTGCTGGAAAGGAGGGAGGAGGGAAGAGGGAGGATGATGTGTGGAGTCCACGTAGTCTCTTCTCCACAAAGGCCTAGTGGAGTCCTTTTATGTGATTTCTCACTGATTCCTCCTCCAGCCCTGGGGTAGAGGCCATCCTCCCTGTTTTTATATGTGAGAAGGTCTCCAGAATAGGAGACCAGAAGCCCCGTGAGACATCCTGCAGGGAGGGCGTGAGAACCCTCATCTCACTAGGGTTTGGTCCCTGTTCTTGGGCTTGGGATTTTTGCTCACCCAGACCACGCCACAGCTCTGCTGTGGATCCCACTCTGGCCCTTAGATCCTCTCATGAGACCTGGCCGAACTTCCTGTGCACTCCCACACAGGGAGCAGTTCCGAAGGCTTCACTCTTGCGGTGAAGTAGTGTTGCTTCGGTGATGTACCACCAAACACTCTACTTTCCCACCCAGTGCAATAAATATTGATGATTTCTATTAAAGAAAAAGTATAGTTCCAGTCACCTTCAGTTTTGCCCCTCCACACATCCATAAGTCTGACCACGGGCACTCCCTTCTAATTAATGACGAAATGTGTTTGACTCTGGAAGCACATTAGATTCACTATCAAAAGAAATATTATTTATGCTCAAGCTTTTCTCAGAACAGTGAAATGCCCCTGTTCTTCACCACTCTCCACTTTGCTCCTTCACCATTGCCTGCTGCCCTGGCACACAGAGGTTTTGTCTCCTGAACACATCCAGATGAATTTATTCATCTGTGGGGCTATTTCAGGTATCTGTGGAGAGCCTAGAGAAGCCCTTAACAGTATCAAGGGCACCTGGAAACTCATTGGGAATAAAAATTCTTAGACTCTTAGACTCTTAGACAACTGAAGCTGGCACTGTGGGTAGAAAGAGCTCCCTGGCACTCTCTCCAGCCGATGCTTATGTTCCCTGAAGATTGCCTCAGTCCAGGAAGTGGCTGGGTGGCTTCCATTGAAACCTTACAATGCAGTGAGAAGGTGGGATGGGGAACAATGAGGTGCAGTTTAGGTCACATTGGACCTCTGCATGATCTTCTCAACTTCTGCCTTCCTGTCTACTTCAGGCCCCAAAGCAGAAATAGGAATATGAACTGCTTTGGCCACTTTACTGCCCTGGGCCAGGCGAGTGGGAGGGGCATGAACTCCTCCTGCCTTCTTGTCTACCTCAGACTCCAAAGCAGAACTAGGCATTTGGACTGCTTTGTCTGGACTGCACTGGGGGAGAGTGTGGGCTGGTATGGTGGCTTCTAGAGTCTAGATTTCTCCTCTGATCACTAAGGTTCTGGAAGTCTACTGCAGAAGATTCAGTGTCCTTGTAGTGGCACTGAAGGGTCACTAATTTTACTGTGCACAGCACAACCAGAAGCCTGAGAAAAGATGTCTCCTTGGGTACATATATTTTCAGTGTCCTCAAAATCAGTTTGAGTCTCTTTCGATTCATTCCTTTTTACAGATGCATCCTGCCTGGTGACAAACAGGAACTGCAGGTGACTGGCTAAGTATGATATATGGTGATCACAACATTAGAAAGGCAAGATTTTGCTCCCGGGGGACTGCCCTGCAGGGAAGAATGGATTGCAGACATTGTGCCTGTTGTTGGAGTACTGCTCATTTCTCAGGAAGTCTTCCAGGCTAAAACCCTTGTGGTTGATATGGATGGGAATCCGCAGCACCTCCCAGACTGGCCACCACTTGCTGGCAGAGATAGAGGGCTGAACCATCTCTCATTTGTTATTTCTTAACGAAGTCTTAGGAAGTTAGCTCAAACTGTTTGTAGCGTTCAGTTGCTAAAAGTCCAGGTTAGACTGGTCTAGTTTAAATGCTTAACACAATCTCTTTGCATCCTCCCAGAGTTGAACCGCTTCTAGTCCTGCCTTTGCTCAACCCCCGTGGCTGGCACTCCTCAGCTTCCAATTACTGGGGTCTTCTCTTCTGGAACTGGCCTTCTGGCTGCACGCAGGGTTTGCTCCCCGACAGTACTCAGTCTGAGGAAACATATGTGCTCTTGGCATATGTACTATGCTAAGCTCACCAACTGTAGTGCCTTGTCTAAGAAACAAGGCTAATGTCTACACAGGAGATTTGATCCTGGTGCTTTCTTTTGTGCATGCTAAGATTTGAGTTAGTTTTCTGAGGGGGTCTGTTCATCTCCTTTCGTAACATCTTTCCTGTCCTCAATAAAGAGAAAGAAAACGACTGGATTTGTGATTCCTTGATTTTCCAACTTTGCTTCAGAAGGGGAAAAGAGAGGTGGTAGGGCGACATTGGGAGGGGTAGAAGAATTGGAGAGCCACTTCCTAGGAAGTCTTGAATGGGTCACTAAACTTGAAAATTGATGGAGGAGATGATACCTTGTCTTCAATCTGGGGACCCAGCCTTCCCGCTGGGGAAACAGGGAAAGGGTCTCTCAGCATCCTATCACTTGTCCTTATTGCCGCTGAGCAGCCTCAGACAAGGATCTCACCACACATAGCTGACATCAGCGTGGGCTGCTCAGGGGCAGCGGTCTCTAGACCAGGGCCTGAGAAACGAGGCTGTGTGGCATCTGTCCTTGACTTGGCTGGGCGGCTCGCACACATCGTCTTGAGGACAGAGTCTGGCACCACTGGCACTAGATGTGCCTTGCTCTGCCCTTCCTGCTGCAGTGGGTCAGCTTGGCAGAGGAGTCCTGTGTCTGTGCATAAGTCACTCTGGAAAATTAGTCCAAAGTAAGAGGTGACGTTTCTCTGCCAGGCCCATCTGTAGAGACAGAGCTCCAATATGCAGAGTTCAGACAGCCAGGGCCCAAAGCCCATTGGAATTAGGCTCTCATTTGGCTACACCAGCAGGAGGCAAATCACTTCCCTGTCACCCCACACACCATGGAAAGGGGCTAGGAAATGTTTTTTCATAATATGATTTTTTTAATTGACAATTTTTCATAAACAAACAAAATGCAATTCTGTCCTTTTCCCATCCCCCTCCTTCTCACACTTTCCTCCTCTCCTACCTCCCTGCCATATTCTTCCTGCCCAGAAATGTGGATCACAAGGCTCCTTCTGGGGTTCCTTTTCTAGCAAGGAATCAGGTCTCTGTAGTGGCATATGTGGCCTTCACTGGGAAAACTTGCCTGTAGCAATAATGGCAACTGTTCACTGCCTCTGTTCCTGTGGTAGACGCACTATGTCTTCTTCGGAGCAGTCTACCACGTTCGGCGCGTGCAAATGACTTTTTATGTGTGAAATATTGTATTAAGTGTCCAGAGTACACAACATGGAGACATGTGATGTTGTTTGCAAGTGAGGATGATGAGGCATCCAGTCATCACATTCCAGGGCAAATGGGTCAGATAACAAGACTTCTTTTCTAGGTACTGTCCTATTCAATCCTCACAGACACCCTGTGAGGACAGAGACTTTGATTTTGAGATGAGAGAACCGTGGCTTAGGCATGACCATCAGATGCCTGTGACCTCCCCATGTAGGTAGGCAGGAAAGCCACAGGTTAGTGCCTGGTTTCTGACACTGATATTTACTATTAACCTTTATATGATCATCTCTTTGCCTGCTGTGGACATAGGTCCCACAAGGTAAATGGTTATGCCTAGAGTGCACTGGCCTCATACATAGTCCAATCTTGCTACTTTTTCTTTTTGCCAGTGTTGTTGTGGGTGTGTACACATGTGGGGTATGTGCGCGGGTATGTGCAGAAGGAGGTACTGTATGTGCACGGAGTGATTTTGAAGAATCGCCCTGGATTCCTCTACATCCTTCTTGTTTTGCTCTGGGATCTGAATTCAGGTCCTTTTGCTTGCAAGGTAAAGGCTTAACCTCTGAGCCATCTCTCCCAGCCCCAAATCTTGCTACTTTTTACAGTTAATCTTTAAAAAATTAAAGTAAACCAAAGGTTGCTGGAGCTGTCGTCTATCCTAGATTTTTTTTTATTATAACATTTTATTTATTTTTTATTTTATTACATTTTATTTTGCCTAATCATACAAGCTCAATAGGTACTCCCCTTCTTTTCCCTCCTCCCTCCCTTTCCCTATTGTTCCCCATTGCATTTTCCCCCTTCCTGCCCCTTCTCCCTTTCACCCCTTTTCCTTCCCTCCTCTCTTGGTGCTTTCTGCTTCCTCCCTCTCATCCTCCAGAGCATCCGTTTATGTGGGGGCTGAATTTCCTTCCAAGTTGTCTATACTAGTAAGGGTTCAGAACTCAATGGTATAGCTTGGGGCCCCTTCTTGGGCTGCCTATTAGTATGGGAACTCTATTATGACTGTTTAACCCCTTGCCTCTAAGGATCCTACTGCCTGAAACCTTCTCCCCTGGGATCCATACTACATTTTGGGGAGTTGTTGACATGTCAGCCATTGTGCAGGTCAGGCAAGGTCTAGTCACATTGTGGCTATATCCTGGCTGCTGCAGTCCTAACTTGTGTGGAGTATCTTTCACATCATTGGACCTCCCCATCTTTAGGCTCTTACAATTTTGCCACCTTCTCTTTCTCAAGGTTCCCTGAGCTTTAGGATGGGCAGAGATTTGGCTGGTTTGTTCTACCCTAGATTTTAAGGAACAGGCTGTTGTGTTTACATGAAGCATGCAGATCCAGTCCCCCAAAGAAGGACTGTCACCCTAAACAAAGTGAGATGAGGTGTGCCTTGCGTGAGAGTCACTACATTGCAGGAATGGACACAGACAATCCTGGAGTCCAGTACAGGGAGCACTGAAGGAAGTGTCATCTTGATGATTTGGTTGCCCTGTAAATGATTACCATGAAGACTGTGGACAGTAGACAAAAATATTCCAGTTGCCTGAATATCCACGACTTCCCCCACGCCAGACCACGAACCTCCTTACACCAATTCCACAGCAAGCTCTGACCCAAAACCCTATGGACTTGCTTTACTGGGAGACTAGCTGGCTGCCCTGCACTGCCTTTTTAAAAATAGTCTCAGAAGCAAGAATTTCACAACACAGGTACACGGTGTTATGAGCTTCTCAATAACTGCAAGTAATAAAGAAAAAGGAACTTGTAACATTTGTATAGTTTAAAAAATTAGGCAAATTAAGAGCTAGGACTGTAGCTCATTTGATAGAGTGCTTGCCTAAATCTGCATAAAACCCTGGGCTCAGTCCCTAGCACTGCATACACTAGGTTGTAGTGGTACACACCTCTAATCCTAGGAGTTGTGAGACAGAAAAGAATTAGAACTTCAAGGTCATTCTTGGTTATATAACAAATGGTACCTTGTCTCAAAAAAAAAACCATATTTAGCCCAAATCACCATTTTAATTCTTAAAGATGTCCGATCCTTTTCAATTGACAAGAACAGTGGTTCATTCTGGGGACAATGTTGCAGTGTTCACCAGAAAGGAAAAACAAGGGAGGAAAGGAGAGTTCTCTGTTGGTACATAACACCATCTCTAGTGACGTGTGGAGAAAGGGAGCCTTAATTTGTAAAGACATTGAGGCTTACCAATATCAGATGATCTGAATTGAAAGCTAATATATTACTGTCCTCTTCCTCGGCATATGCTGTGTCCAAAAGTTAAAATAGAGTGTACAAGCCACTTCCTGTTGCTGGGAATTGAGAGTGGGAGGGCCAAGGTTTTCTGAGGCTGTACTGCTGTGTCACTTATTCCCGTCTCCACATTGGAAGTCCTATCCACACAAGTAATGTGCCATTTGGCTCCAGCTCAGACAATTCTGGCCTTGCCAAGCAAGCAGGTTTTCAGATCCATGAAATCAGAGGCCGGGGTCCAAATCAAGACTTGTCATTACTCTCAAGATCCTTTGTAATGCTTCTAGACTGTTTTCCATAGTTGGTGAGAAAGCTAAGCCTGCTGCTAATGAGTTGGCTGTGCCATAGGTCCTCAGGCGCCTGTTCCAAGATCCCTTTCCTCCATTTTGGCAAAGTCGATGTGACACTAAGATGAGGCAAGGGGCTGCCAGGACCAAGGAGAAAGAGAGAGTTGGCTAAGGACGCAGGATTTGGGTAGAGCACTTCCCAAGCCAGACAAAAGGTGAAGGAGAGTCACAGAGGGCATTCTAGCAATGTTTCCACGGAGTCCCCAAGGGGCAGCAGAGGGGGTGACAGCTGGCAATTAGCGATGAACACAGTCGGCTTACATACCACTGGCTCTGCCTTGAGATCTACCTGCTCTAGGTTTGTTTCCAGTGGCAGCAGGCCTAAGAGAGCTTCCTTTCAAATTGCAGCTCACAGAGGCCATGTGGTCCTCCCTGCAAAAGTCTGCCGTTTGGGCAGGCCTTCCCCCAGGACCAAGAAATCAACCCTCCAACACAGATCTGGCATTGAGAATGCCTCGTGCAAATGCACTGTTCCGGGTGGGCACCTTGGCTTTCTGCAAATCCCATCTCTGCACCCGGGCTTAACACCTGCTCTGTTCCTTAATAGCTCCCTGGGGCCAAGCTCCAGCTGGGATTCATTTTTGAAAACAAGAAGGACTGCAGATTTCTCAATAGAAATGGCCATAGGGATCATCTAGTTCACTGACCTCATTTTACACATGAGAAATAGTAGTCAAAAAGCATCTACCTCACAGGTTATTGAGCTAGTGCAAATGGATGGCCGCGCGCTTAGTACGCAGGTGGAGATCAGTGCACCTGCATCCCTCTACCCAGCACCAGAGACCAGGGAGTGGAGTAAAATTCAGTGATGAACATGGTATGTTGTATTAATATGACAGTATGGACAATTTGGTCAGAGCATCCAGACTCTTCAGGTGAAGACCTGCAAAGAAAGAGTTCCATGGGAAGGTGATCAGAAAGACAGACGAGGAATATTTTCCAGTCACCTTAGGTTTTGCTCCAAAACTTGAGAGAAATCTCATGAACTGAGGCCAAGGCACAACGTGATCGAGATAACCAGAAGCAGGATGTTCTCCCAGCAACAAACTAAGTTGCAGGGAGGTGCCTGTAAGGGAGGAGGCAGATGGAAAAGGAAGTGGTTTTGCTGCAGGAAGCCTGTCAGAGAAGCAGGACATGGAGGTTTTCTTCCAGGAAGCAGTGCATTTGTACCTGCATTTGCCCCAGCAGATTCGTAGTCAAAGGCTGAACCCTGGATAAAGAGGGGTTTGATCTTGTATAGTTTTTTTTTTTTTTTAGTCCCTTCACAATTTGGTTCATTTGTTTCCCATTGGGTCTGTTATACATTCCAAAAGCTATGATGAGGCAACATACACCCATTAACTATGCCACTTACCCTAGATGCTGACACAGCATTTTTCTTTTCAAAGAAATCCTTCACTTACCTTAGATGCTGACACAGCATTTTCTTTGTTTCAAAGAAGCCTTTGCCACGCAGAACCTATGGAGAAGAGAGATTCTGTATTCTGACACTCTTGGAACTGGCCTCTGTGGAAGAGCTAGAAAGGCCTCTTCAACCTTTTTCAGCTACAAATTGTAACTAAAACAGGCACTGAGGTCTAGGAAGATAAAATAAAATTTCTCTCTTACTTTATGACCCAAGCCCAATAGCTACTTTCCTGGTTGGTAGTTTCATGGGATCCTCCTGGAAGACCTACAGACAAAAAATGTGTGGATCAACTTCAGAAGCTTAACATTCAGAGGCTGAGGTAAATGGAGAAATTATTTGCTCCTTTTAAAATTCAGCTAAGCTCAAACTCTGGAAGCTCAAGGCACATGTGTAGACTTTCTGCTGTTCCTTGCCTCAAAGGGAAATAATGTCAATCTATCATGGAGCCAAGTATGAGTGACCATGGGAGCACAGTTTCAGGTTTTGGATATCTCTAATAAAAGTAAATGGAATTAAAGTTACTGGGTAGCTAGTAGTCTCAGTATACCATAGGTCTTTAATTTTTTTTGTGACGCAACATTTTTAATATCAATAAAATGATGATCCAATTGGTTGTAAACTATGCTTTTCTATTTCTTAGTAAAGAAAAATATTTATTTTTTTGAGACTTTAAGAATTTGAATTTAAAATACAGTTATCTCTGCAAAATGGAGTTTCTTCCAAAAGAAAGAATTTTAATTTAAAAGTTAGTGTCGATGTAATGTTTAAATAGCAATTTGAAAACCAGATTTCTAAGATCCAAATTATGTTGATGACAAGAAGATTTTTTTAAATCATTTTTTAAATTTTTTAATTATTATTTATTCAAATGTGCGCGTGTATGTGTGTGTGTGCGCGTGTATGTGTGTATGTGTGTGTAGAACCACGGACGAATTCTGGAACCACCATGGACGCCTCCACCTCCTTCTGCCCCGGGATTCACAGGCTCCGCTCTACCAGGACCAGAAATGCAGGCCGCCCCTGCTTCCTCCCGGCGTCTATAAGTGGGGTCTAGGATCCGAACTCAGGACCTGCAAGGGGTTAAGCCTGGCACCTCTCCAGCCCCGACAAGAAGATTTTTTTTAAAATTTTTTCCACTCATACGAACTTGATGGGTACCCCATTACCCCTCCTCCCTCCACCCCTCCCTGGATCCCCTTGCTCCCTCCCCCCTTTTCCCCTGCCTTTCTCCCTTCCTTCCCTTTCTCCAAGTGCTGCCCCCCCCCCCCCATTTCTGGAGCATCCTTTAGTGTGCATGTCAAACGAACAAGAAGATTTTTTTTTACAAAGGTGTGGTAGAAAAACTTGAAAGTTTTTAAACATAAAGATTTCATTCAAATACAGTCAGGATCTGGATTAAGTAATCAATAATAACAAAAATGCATCTCCACATGATTCATAAGGACATAACGTCATCCTCATTTGTAGCTTCACTAAACCAAGGATTAGTATTACTTTTATCACTTAGGAATCTATCAAGTAATGTCCTAAATATCTTATATATTAAATAACATTTAAGAATGAGAAGATTTAAGGAATATAAACTATGAGACAAATGTATACTTACTTGGGGAACTCAGTTGGTGTGTGTATGTGTGTTCATGTGTGATGCGTGGGTGTGTGTGGAGTATAGGCACATATTGAGAAGGTTGGTGGTCCTCCCCTCTCCACCTAGTTTGAAGCAGGTTGTCCACCACTGCTGCATGAGTCATGTCTGCTGGCCCTCGTGCTGAAGTCCCTCCAGTTTCTGCCCCCCCCCCATTTCTTGTAGTGACACAGGGTTTGTAGGTACCTATATCATTGCCTCCAGCACTTACATGGGATCTGGAGATCTGATCTGGGAGCTTTTGTTAGATAAAGTGGGTTATCCCCAGGGCTCCATACTGGATTCCATAGTTGTTGATGCAACAAACACAGAGCTGTCACTTCAAATGAAATAAAGTACAGTTTACTGTAGAGCCAAATGTAAGTGACCACGTGCTGGGAATAGGGGATTCAGGTTACCTCAAATGAAACATGGGTAACAGTTTAGTGAAGTTGATATAGTAACAGAATAAAGAAAGTTTTAAGTCATGACAATTTTTATCTTGGTGGGGACAAACAGGTGCATAGGTTACAACAAAGCTGGGAAAGGTCTGTTAAAAATCTCAGATGTTATCTGGTGACAATCTCAGCTTTTGCATTAGTGGAGGCTGCCAGTTTGCTAAGCGTATGTTTTTAAGGTTTTTGATAGCTACAAGACTTTAGATCAGATATCTGGGTGGGCAATGAAGGACTTTTGAAGAGATTAAAAATAGACCAAGATAAATTGGCTCTGGTTTATAACATTTTAACTTTCCACAATCCTAAAGCTCAGTCGCCTGGCACTACAGAATCTTTAACACATGTGAGTCCTTTTCGTCTTCTTTTCTTTATTTTTCCTGCTGGGAGTTTCAGTTCACAGTTCTCACCCTCAGAAAGGACCCATCGATACCATTTTTGTCCCTTCCCTCTGCTTCCATTCTCTTTCCTCCATTCTTCCCTCCCTTCTCACCTCATTATCTCACACTAATCCTCCTTGGCTTCTTCCTTCTTTTCTTTTCTATCCCTCCACTCATTTTTCAGTGTCTTCCTCACTTTCCCCATTCTTCTCCTTCCTCTCCCTTCCTTCTCTTCATTTTTTTCCTTGTCTTCTGTAATAAAGAAATATTTTATTGAAATGTATACACATAGAAGCAAAAGAGGTGACCGCTATTGGTACTCAATAGTGGACTTGAGCCAAGAGTAAACTAGTGGGTTTCTGCTTTGTTTCTCAAGGCAAATGGATTTATTTGAATCCCTGAATATATGACTTTTCCCTGCTTCTCAACGCAAATAATAGGCAAATGGTCCACCTACACTCACAAACTTCCAGTTCTACTTCCTGTCATTTAGTCTGATTTGATACAATGTTGCTCATAGTTATAGCGCGATTTCTTATGATTTAAATGTTCTTTAAGAACATTCTTCATGAATATTCCATCAACTGAAGCTATCATAACTTACCTAATAGATCTACTATTGTGGTCATTTAGACAATTAATAATTTTTCATTCAGGTATATGTTTTATGTAAAATACAGTCCACAGATATGACTATTTCTGTGTTGTGAACTCCCACATGCTAAAAATAAAGATTTTTTGTACTTTAGAATTGCCTACATTTTAGTGTTTTTTGATATATTCTGCAAGATTTCTTTCTGTAAGAAGGAAGTTAACCTGCATACCTGCACGGCCAGTTGAGTAGATGTCTATTTGTCATGATTTGAATGTGAAATGTCCCCTTTAGGGTCCTGTGTTTGAACAATTGATACCCACATACTGAAACTACTTGGGAAAGTTCTGGCACCTTTAGTAGATAGAGCCTTGCCAGAAGAAGCCCATCACTAGGGGTGGGTTTTCAGGTTTGATAACTTACTTTCACTTCTTTCTCTCTCTCTCCTCCTTTTCCTCCCCTTTCCTTCCTAAGCAGGACTGTGAGGTAACATCTGGCTTCCTCCTCCTATCGACTGTTTGACTCCATGTATTTTCTGACATGATGGATTCTCCTTCCCTCTGGGATAATAAACTAAATAATAAGCTCTTTCTTCTTTAGGTTGAATGGATCAAAATATTTTGTCACAGTCACAGAAGAGAGAACTTCTTCAGAATTTTACTTCATTCATTTTAATAGTTCAAAATTGTAATTTAATGTTTGTTTCAGTTTATCCTTTTTAAGAACTCCTTAAAAACTACAATATTAATTTCTAATATTAGTTTCATTTTGAATACAGTTGATGTCCTTTTAATTTAATTTATGATCATTTTTCAAAAATGTACTGTTGCACCTGGAGTGGTACAGTGGGAAATTTCCACAACTGAGCACCTTGGCATAGCAGCTGAACTGTGTTAGGATCACATGTGTAATTTCTGCATTCCTTTGTTATATTCTTCATTTTTGCTTTTGTTATGAAGATGCACTTTGTCTTAAAATTAATCACATTCCAATATATGTATTGTTAGTTTTTTTAAATACAAAAACCTAATTTTTGAAAGTCTTTTCTTATGCAATTATTGGAAGAAGTTTGGTGAAATATTTTATTTATCACTAGTGATGTTATATGCCTGACCTTAGGTCTCCTTGTTTAGAAGAGGAATAAATCCTCCAAGTCATAGGAAATCTGCTCTGCTCATAATCCCAGGACTTGGGCTTCGGTGGTGCTTTCACTAAAAGCCTGAGTTTGGCTCATCTTAGAGTTACTATTTTTCTCTTTTCTAATGATAATGGGTCGCATTGTCCTTTGTTCTCCTATGCACAGGAATTTTAATTTCATCTGGATCTTGTGAATATTATGTAGGGTTCTGTCTTATTGTTTAGAGTTGAATCATATCGCTCACAAATGTTGATTCAATTTTAATCAGGGAATTAATTTGGCTTAATTCATGTGGCAAATTCCCTCCTGAAAGCAGTAGGTGGCTCATGTCTGTTAAGCTACCTTCATAAACATGAACAAAGGACTTTTCAAATGCATAGACAGAGTGGACACAGAGATAGACTCCTTTCTAGATCCTCTGTTCACAGAGCTCCTGGTGCTTGACTTCTTCATGTCTAGTTTCTCTTTTCACTGCCACCTGTAGCTCTTTTTGGAATAAAGATAATATAATTGCCCCGTGTTGATGATATTCTGAAAGTCTGTGCTCTCTTGCAAAGTCTGCCAGTGCTTGTTCTTCTCCAGAGGATTTAGTTAGTTTTTTTTTAATTTCACCTAGAGTTTAGAATGATCCAAGAGAGCAACATTTTGTTAGGATTATCTTATTTTTGTCAGGAGCTCGTATAGGAAGGTTTTACTTTTCTGTTCAGCTTCCTTAAATTGTGATAGTCTTTTAAACTTCAATTTCATTTGATTGACAGTTTTGAATCTGTCTGTTTTTGAAATTGGACATTTATCAATTTTGTCTATGTTTATAAATTTGCTGACATAAATTTGGTCATCACATATTTTGCTGATTTATTTTAAATATTTATGAGCTCAGTAGTGATGCCTCATTTTACATTTTTGATATTTATCATCTGATTTAAAGCTCAACTCAAAAGGCAAGTTTCACTTGCTAGTGTAGTTGTAATGCAGTTTTGTAAGATCTGAAGAAACAACACACTGAGCAGTGGCTAGGATCTCCCTTCTATGATTTCTGCATATTAGTGGATAAGGAGCAAAAAATAATTATTCATCTTAAGTAGAATAAGTGTTATGAATAAGTACTAGGTTCTGAAATAGAACATGAATTCTGCAAATGAAACTTCTGTATCACTGACTTTGAGAGAGCAAGTGTGTGTGTGTGTATGTGTGTGTGTATGTTGTACGCCTAGGTGCTGCAAAATGTACTCTCTTATAATCCCATGCAAGTGAGAGAGGTTTGTATTTGTTATTAATTCTAAAATTTTTTGGGGGGGTACTTGACCAGTTATAAGCTTGCATTGTTTTGCTGTGATCTATCATGCAATTTATGTTCATTTTTCTTTGATCTTAAGGTTTTTCTTTTGGTTTGTACAGTTAAGGCTATAATAATGAATGAACAATCTTACCATTACTGTAAAGCCATCATTACACTGTACCTTATAAAAAGTGTTACCATTTTTAATATTTGTGTTGAAATTATTTTATTGAATAAATATTTTGCTATAATCTTTGTGGTTTCTGCTTTAAGACATTTGTTATAGTGTGATAATTGACTTCAGTGAACTGACATTGCCTTTAAATGCCATAATTCCAAAGCTGTAGGAAAGACAGGAAAAGATCACAGAATATTTCAGTTGGTAGGAACTTGGGTTTCCTTCTATGTGCAAGAATATGAACAGAGAGTTGAAGGAAAGGCTGGAAATTTCTCAATAAAAGTAAGTAGGAGACATCTGCTTTTTTGAGAGAATTCTGGTATCTTTCTGTTACTAGCCTTCTCAAGCTTCCTCATCCATCCACTCATTGAGAAACATTTGTCAATCATGTAGTATGTATCAGGAACCATCCTAGGTATCGAGGACGCAGCAGGAAATGCTGTGAGTACTCCCTCACTGGTCATGGAAGGCCTATATTTCCTTGTGTGAGTGGATGGCACAGGAGGAGAAAGTAAGCAACCATTGCTGATACAGTTTGAGATACTGATAGAAGCCATTCTGTTTTCTTTTTGAGCTTCTCCTTGCAGTCATTTCCCTCTGCTTCCCAGACATGGAATGGTCTGACATTTGACTCCAGGTGCAATTTTTCAGGTCAGAGTAGAACATGAAGAAAGGTTGAATAAATCGATGGGAATGCAGTTTTTTTAAACAACTCTTGTCAAAATAATAGAAACATTTGACATTGCAATGTCTCTGTTTTTTTTTTTTAAAGAAAATTCCTCAGACTAGAACAAGAACCAAAAATGACCCCACTCATGTTCAGTGTCTATGTCACACCAGTCATGTCCAAAATAAATTTGAAAGGGGGTGATGGAAGAGCTAAAACCAAGATGAAAGTTGAATTATGGACATTCACAAGATTATTTGTTAAATATGTTCCTCTAAAGCTAGAGTGCAAGCTTTAAAAGCTCTTTGCAAAGAGAGAAGGCGGCTCAGGAGAAAAGCTCATTGTTGTCCAAACAGCTCTGGCCAGGACGTCAAAGGCACTAAAGATGCCAAATGCAGGGTATATTTTGCTAGCTGCACTTTTGGTGATGGCGCACTTGGAAATATGATGTTGCAATGCTAAGTTATTAGATAACATGCTCTAAGTGAAAAGTCAACCCTCACTCTGAACTTTCCATGTTCAGAGCACAAGAAGCGTTCTGATTTTGGTAGTCCACACAAAAAGGGGACTTGAAAGTTGTATACTGTTAATGATTGTTTGCCTAAGTCTTGCCTGAAATGCCATGCTTGTTTATGATAAGTATCATTAATAAAATTGGATATAATTTGACTGTGGGAAAAAGAAAACAAAATTGATTTTACTCTAATAAATAGTAGCTGAGGAATAAAGTAGAAAATGAATATTTCTGAAATCTAAGAATCATCTTTGACTTAACATATGTGACCCAGCTTTTTTTCATGCTGATTACATACTACTACTTGGAGAATAAGGTAACTAACATATTTCATCTTTAATATAATAAAATCTTTTTAGTAAAAAAATTATGTAATATTTTGAGTATTCAATTTAGTGACATTGAATTCATTCCCTCTCTTGTGTAACCATCTTCAACATCTCTCTATAACTTTCCATCTCCTACAGTCCCTTACATGTTCCTTTCAATTTTCTGTCTTTATGTGGATTGGGCATTTTATATATGCAGAATCACACAACACTTTAAAATATTATTTTAAGCACTGACCTACACTACAGAGTCACCTAGAAACCTGTCATCAGCACAGGTGACTGTTCTGCCTGTCATTATTGATTGTGGTTTTAGTGCATTTCACTTATTAGATTTGTGAGGTGGTTTTAGCGAAGAAGGCAATTTTAGAAAATTTGAAACCAAATAAATCACTGCAGGCTTCTCATGTCACACAGAGCTTCTAAGTGGATTAAAGAAAAGCATGTTGCAGAACCAAGGGCTGCTTAACTACTTACACACTATTGTTATCGATTTCCTATTGAAAATGGAAGTTTCTAAGGCCCACAGGGTCTTATCTTGTATGGTGCTGGGGTGGTTTTCTGATACAAAGGAGACAATTTCCTTGCTCTTCAGCATGCTTGTCTCTCCTGAACTATCAGCAAAATGTGTCTGATTGATCATAGCACATGCATCTTAAGGTGGGCTAAGAGTGATTACAACAGCACAATCTGATTTAAACAGAACCACCTTGTGGGGACAACTCCAACACATGCATTAGCCACATCACTTTCATTTACCATCTCTGTGCTAATTGAGTGGACAGACATTTCCTCTGCAGCAAACAGATACTGATAATAACATCTTCAGTTCTTTGGTCATCTATTAAACTGATGTTGGACAGGTCTTCAGGGCCTATAAATGCTGCTTATATTCAACAAAGCCACACGGTTAAAATCTTGCCTTTTAAGATTTTTGGTGAGCTTTAAATATGTTTTATGCCCAGATCATGAATACTTTCATTATATGTGATTCGTATATACTTGAAAAGAATGGTAAGGCATTTAGAAGCTTTCGATTCTCTATCTTCTAATTGAATCAGCTCTGGAAATGTCCCTGTCTGGTTACAAATTTGGAGGAGAGAGGTTGTCTGTACTACTGAAGGAACCAAGCTACAAAGCTGGGAAGCTTTCTACCCATGTTCTGAGGGACCCTTGATTACTAATCCTCTGGTTAAAAGAATGAGGGTTGGGAGAATTAACCAGAGACTGGAGCACAAGGAGAGTTTAATGCTTCCTCTTAACTACTGCTGTGAGAGGGAATTACAAGACAAGCAACTTAAGGGAGAAAGAGAGAATTTTATTTATTTAGCTTATGGTCTCAGAGGGGAGATACAGTTTCTCATGGTGGAGACGGTATGGCTGGCTGGCCAAAACTGGAGGAGGCTAGATTACTGCAGACATGTTGGAGGCTGAGAGCTGCAAGATTGCTTGCTGCAAAGGCAGACTTGTCTTGGAGGTGGGGGGGACTAATCCACCCCAAAACTTACCTTTTCTGACTGCCTTTCTCCAGCAAGGCTCCACCTCTCAAAGTGTCATGACCTTGCCAAACACATGAGACTGTGGGGGACACATCTCAAAACATGATCGAGAGGAAGGAAAAGTGGAAGTCCAATGAACCAGACAAATAGCTGCTGAAGCTTTGAAGTTGTCCAAAGACAGGATTGTTTGCTCATCTAACTCTAGAGATCAGAAAGTAGTATGTCTACACCAGTCACTGATGCTGGCTGGCTCTCCTGATCATGTATACATTGTTTTCTCCATCAGAGACTTGATTCATGCTGCTGTTGTCCTAAATGTATACTCATGGTTTCCAAGGCTGAGAATGAAGATGATTACAGCCACAGCTTTTCCTGAGAGAAGAAGCAAGGTCAAGACAAAGGGAAGAAGAAAGTACATGGAAGATGTGGTAACAGCCCATGCGCCAATGGTGCTACAGCGTGGTTCAGGTTTAGATAAGAGCATGCCTCTGTGTTGTTGTTTGGAGACACATCTCATTTTAATTTCAGAAACTCTCATTAACTGTGAATTTAGTAGTGAATAAGAAGTGGATTTTCAGATATTTTGATCACTTGAACACATCAGCATTCCTTGATATATAGGGAATCATGGTAATCGCAATTAACAATGCTATATTAGCTTTCCAAACAATTGACTGTTTTATGTTTTACTTTGCATCTTAAATTGTAAAAGGTGCAAAGGAGGACCTTGTGCCTCTCAGAGAAAAGAATATGGAATTTGATGTTATTGACCAATCATGAGTCAGTAAGACCTCTCTGAATTAGGTTTGAGCTGGGTGCTGACAAAGGCAGAATAAGACCTCCCCAAAATTACAGTGTCAGGGATCAGGCCTGGTCTATCCTGGCTCCCAGGTTTTATTTATTGCTCTCTTGCCCAGAACCACAAATCAGCTTTCAGTTAGACCACCAAACATCCTTGGTAAGTGAATTCGAAATCATCACTGAGTGTATGTTGTAAGAGGGAGGGTAAGGATGTTTCTGCATTATTGGGATTGCTTGAGTAGTGCAGTGGTCACAAGACTAGCATTCTTGTTCCTGTAACAGCTTATTCAGCACAGCGGGATATTTGGGGGGAAATAATGCCTGTGATTTCACTTTATATAGTCCAAGGTGCAGCATAAATGAGGAGGAAGGAAAGCATCTTCTTTCGCTCTGGGGCCTAGTAGGTATAAAACATTTAAAATTCCCATGCCTGAAAAACTGCATACTTAAGATCCCTAAAGAAGGCCTAACAAGAATGTGACAGCCCAAATACTACAATATTCTAGCCACTGTATATTTTAAAAAACACTCATAAAGTCACTTTGTATCTTGCTGCTGATTTAAAACAGCAACCTATCATTAGCAAATGGCTTCGGATGGCACGTATTGTTTTTCTGATTCTTTTTATGTGTCTGGGGTACATGCTTACAAATATGCATGTGGGTGGGTACATGGGTGCGTGTAGGTGTGCTTACATGTGTGTATGTATGTGTGTGTGTGTGTAGGACTGAGGTTGATACCAGAATCATCCTGGACTGTTCTTTTGAGGCTGAGTTTCTAGTCAAACCCAGAACTTGCTGTTAGGGTTAGAGTGGGTAAGTCAGAGAGCTATGGATATTTCCCCACTGCCATCTAAGATAAGGATTACAGATGGACTGCTCTGTCCACTTAACATTTTGCATGGGTTCAGGGGATCTGAACCCTGCTCTATTTTTATGCGGCAAACACTTTAGCTCCTAAACCATCTCCCTGGCTCAAGACAGCATATTTTATAAGTATAACAATTCATGCACGTAGGGACATGCCTGTAATTCCAGGACTTGGGAGGCTGACTCAGGAGGATCAATGTGGTTTTAAGGTTAGTGCATATGCAGCCAGTTAGGGCTGCAGTGAGATCTTGTATTAAAAAGAAGGGGAAAAAAAAAGAGAGGCAAGGAGAGAGATATGGATGAAAAGGAAGGAGAGAAGGAAGGAAGAAAGGAAAAAAGGAAAGAAGAAAGAGAGAGGGAAGGCGTATGGAAAGAAAGGAGTGAGGGAGAAAGGGAGGAAGAAAGAAAAAGAAAAGAAGGAAGAAAGAGAAAAAGAAAGAAAGAAAGAAAGAAAGAAAGAAAGAAAGAAAGAAAGAAAGAAAGAAAGAAACAGTATTATTATGCAAATGCCTGGGAAGTCAAGCTGTCTTTCCTGGGTGGGCTGTCCATTTGGAAAAGTCAGGTGGCAAGTGGCAGAGCCCCGTCCTATGGCTCTTCATAGGGGTGGGGGGACTCCACTATTCAGTAATAATAGCACTGTGGCCCACTCTATAAACCACATCAGAAGACTTCCTAATTTTAGTAAACCAATAGAAATTCAGAAAACACAGCAAGTCAGGCAATTCCTAAATGACAGCGTAGTTTTACACAGGTAGGAATCACTGTCATGATAGCCACCTTGCCATTGCAAGGCCTTGTTGGAAGACAGATATTCTACACAGGCCTGTGTGGCTTTTTGTTGAAGGAATAAAATAATGAAAATGAATTAGAGGTTTGGGTTTTGTCATTGCTGTTGCTTTTTCAGTGCTGGGAGTAGAGAACTCAGGGCCTCTGACCTCCTAAGCAAGTGCTCTACCACTGAGCCAAGTCATTGGTCTATGAAAGATCTGTTATTAGAAGAATGAGATAATGGGCTAGAGAGGTGGCTCAGGGGTTACTCTGCCTTGTAGGCTGAAGTTCGGATCCTAGACCCCACGTATAGATGCCGGGAGGAAGTGGGGGCGGCCTGCGTTTCTGGTCCTGGTAGGGCGGAGCCTGTGAATCCTGGGGCAGAGTAAACAAGAAGGAGGTGGAGGTGGTCCATGATGGTTCCCGAATTTGTGGTTCTACACACACACACACACACACACACACACACACACACACACACACACATACATACATACATACACATAGGCGCACACACGCACACACGCACAATTGAATAAATAAAAAATAGAAGAATGAGATAATTCATACAGTCTGCTGCAGTCTGCAGAGATAGATCTCACTACATAGGGCATCATCTATGTCTTCAAAGTCACGCCGAGCCTAGCCTTTGAGAATGGATGCACTAGGTTATCTGGAGTACCAAATATCATGCTTAATTCCACTCATACTCATGGTTACTAGTACATGTTGAGCAGGGTCCGTGTGGCAGGCTGCCCAGCTGTAGCTGCTGGCACGGCACTGCATGCAGGAGGGCACGCTGGCTCACCCTTCCAGTACAGCACCGGTCTGCTGGGCCATCTCGCACCTCCACCTTGTGTATTACCATGACGCACTGCTGCGGGAATTCTGAGCCCATTCCGTCCCCTCCCTTCAATCAGAGCTCCTCTGCCCAGCATGTGGGATTTTCATTTTCACATTTCATCTCCTTCTGCTGAGTGTAAATGTTACCTCTCTCTGCCATATCCCTTCTCCATCCCTGCTTAAAGCTGCCTGTCATTTCCCCTCCTCTATCCTGGTCCTCTCATATTTTTTTCTTATTTCCATGCTCTATGTAATTGGCTTGAGTGCCATTTTCCCAATTTCTTCCTTTTTATAAACAAAACTATGAATGAAGAAAGAAGTTGGGGGGGGACTTAAGGTGGCTTCCCTCTGTTACAGGCAATGAGGCACAGGGAGAAGTGTCCTTGCCTGAAGACAAATTCAACTACTAAATAATAAGGCAAATATTGTCCGGATGGCAAAATAGAAGCTTTTTGCATTCTTTTATTTTATGTTTGAACCTCTAGTGGCTCCTGTCCTTGCTTCCTCTTTTTCCTATGCACTAACAGAAAATGGGTAGTATTTCTGTTTGTGTCTTGTCCTTCATGAAGGTTTCATATTTCTTCCTCTTATCCACCTGGCCAGGCTTTTGGGAATGGAGCTGGACTGGACCTGCTCTTCTTACTCACAGACAATAGACTTGTTTTTCTTAATCCTGCCCAAATATGTTGATCCAGTGTCTAAGTCTTATATTTGATTATTTTATTCTGAGTTTTCATGAATTCTCCTTTCATTTTTCTGTTATCCTCTTGGTATGAACTCACTGTCCACATGAAGCCCCTATCAAGGAAGTGATAAAGGAGGGGAAGATAAAGGCTGAGAAGAGAGACCGGAAAAATGAAACAGGAAGGTTCTCACCTTTTTCATTATTTATTTATTTAAAGACAAGGCCTCAGTATATAATCCAGGCTAGCCTTACCTCAGTCTACTGGGATCACAGGTGCGAACTACCACATGCAGTGGGAACTTTTTAAAATGCAAACTCCCAGGCTTTCTAGAAAGGTCCCTGGTATAATTCAATGTTAGAGCAGGTGCTAGCATATACAGGGCACTGGATTCAAAACCTAACATTCAAACAACAAAGGAAACAAACAAAATCCTAACCCCTTGAAATTTGGGCTCACTCACAAGGTTTAGGCAGTAATAATAATAATAATATTAATAATCTATATCATAAGTGTAATATTTGCTTGATGATACCACAGAAGCTGGTCTATTAATCTTAACATTCATAAAAAAAGCAGGTATCTACAAATTTGATTCTGTTACAGACGTTCAAACAGATATGTGCTCACACATTACTCGCCACAGATGGCCAAGTGACTGACCTATGGGATGTCCTTTCTAGTTCATGTGTCTGTGTCTTACAAGTATTACTCTTGCTTGATGGTTCTCATGTGAAAGAGAGTTGGCCAAGCGCCACTGCCTAAGAATCCCTAACAGTTTAGATATTCCTTGGGTGATAAATGTCAGAAACAAAAGTGAAAAGAAGAAAGAACACATAGTCCTTCCTCATGATCACCATAACCCAAATCCTCAAGATATTCAGGTCCTTGACAGTGCATAGTATAGCACTTGTATAAAATCAGCACACATCCTCCCAACTCTTTTAAATTATTTAAATTACTGACAACAAATAATACAATATAAGGCTGTATAAATAGTTTTCACACAATATTTCTTTTTTTAACATGTTTTATTATTATTTCCGCTCATACGAACTTAATAGGTAGACCAGTTCCCTCCCCCCTCCTCCCCCTGAATCCCCAGCTCCCCTTCCCTCCCTCCCCGTCTCCCAGTGCCTCCCCCCCAATTCCCAGAGAGTCCTTTATTGTGTATGCCTAACTCTCCTCTTGGTCCTCCTCTCCGATGACGTACAAGGACCCAGTGGCATTTCCCTGAAACCTTTCTTGTGTTCCCCTTAAGCATAGGAACACTACTCACACAATATTTCTTAAGGGACAATGACAGGAAAAGTGGCAGGTAATTTTTTCAATGTTTTGACTCTTGATTGGTTGTCTATTTAGATGCGAAGAAGAGAGAGAAAGAGAGAGAGAGTTGATTGTGATTTAGAATCAGTGTAGACTTCAGGAAAGGTTCCTGTTCAATATTTCCCAGCACTGTGAATATAAAGAGATACAAAAGAGAAAGTTAACTATAGCTTAAAGGTTTACATTCCTCTCAGATTTACATGTTGAAATCCTAATCTCTAAGTGATAGTGTTGGTAGGTGGAGACTTTGGGAGGTGACTGGGATACAGGAGTGGGGCTCTTCCAAATGGGATTAGCTTCCTGACACAAGATACTCCAAAAACCTCACTGGTGTCTTCTGCCACTCATGGACACAGTAGAAGGAGTCATCACTAGCAGGTCCTTACTGAACACCGAGTCTGAATACAACTTGATTGGGGAGTTCTCAGCCTCTAGGACTGTGAGAAACACATTTCTACTGTTGAAAAGCTACAGAGTTTGGTATTCTGTGATTTCAGCCTGAACTGAGTAAGACGGTGAGCCCATAGTTCATGTTCCTTAGGCATGGTCCCTCTATGCTTTAGGGGCATGCTCCTTTTGGGCAGCGTTTCTCACTGGCTTCCATTTTGAAAGTATGCTATAGGTCACTGCTTAATTATTACTTTCTAAAACATGAGCAGAGAGTGTCTGCTACTCATACATATTACCTTCCTAGGCATACCTATAAATAGCCCCTTGCTTTAAGATGGAAAATTGACATTACTTCATTGAGTACATGTGATAAACTGACCTTTGATGTCCTGCATGTAAAGATGGTGATTGGGCATTCTTCTACTGTGGACCAATGCCCATATCACGTGAACCCGAGTTTTCCCTTGATACACAACTCCTTGACTTCTGAACTGTCATGATAGGGTATCAGGTGTCCGTTCCTACTCCAGTTGTTCCCTGTCCTTTGGCCCTTTCCTGACCAGGGTCTCCAGAAGGTTCAGAGTTATAGCAGCAAAGGGCACTTGGTGCTCTAGGAGTTGGTCAGTCACATCTGCTGTAAGTCACAGTGGGTGGTGGGGGCATTCTGTAATTTAAGATGGTGTTGCTAGAAATTTTGTTAAATTATCTATATGGCAGAGGAAGAGGAGAAATAGAATGAGGAAGAGAAGGAAGAGGAGGAGGGGAAATAGAGGAGAGAGAGAGAGAGAGAGAGAGAGAGAGAGAGAGAGAGAAATGGCATAGTTGACAGGTGACAAATGTCCCCAAGAAGATCCCCTGGTAAGTAGCCAACTCTGCTCACAACACTGAAGATCTCATACTTCCCTAGTGTGTGTAACAGTTTCTTCCTTATTGAAACATTTCATCCTGGAGGGAGACTCATTACAGATTAGGAAGTTCTAATATGAAACTTTCCATCCTGGAAGGAGGCTCATTAAGTCTCAAGACAGCACTGAAACTAACAAGATTCATGGGCCCCTGCTGAGCTCCCTGCAAGTCACATAAAAAGCTCCACGTTGCAGCTTTTCTGAGTGTCACCCAAGTTGGAGAAGGATTTTTGGTGATGTTGTATTTATGTCATCCCTGTTCCTATAAGTAAACCCTCACTCATACTCGTATAATGACCCCAGTAAAAAAAAAAAGCATTTGATTTGCCAGGTTGAACTTTAGCATAATCGTTACTTGGGTCTTTCATGGTTTCTCATCTGGAATGAATAGACATCTGTGTGGCGCATCCCCAGGAAAAGTGTCATGAGACTCTAGTTTGTCTTTGGCTTCTGCTAAAACTCTTTCCTCAGCATACTGAATGGGGTATGAGCTTTATATATTGCAATGTTTTAAATGTATGTTCAGTTATTTATAATAATTCAGATATTGTGGTTTTTAAAAATTCACAGATTATTTTTGGTTGACTGTTAGATAAAGTCTTGAATTTATATACAAAATGTGTGTGTACTATTCTTTGAGAATTCATGCTTTGGAAATTAATGATAATAGCTCTACTATAGCATGTGTTGAAAAACTTCCAGTATGTATCCACCTCCTCTATGAGTTCTTTTCTGTAATCCATGCTGTTTTTGGATTATACATTATCAACCGTGAGACGTTTCAGCTTAGAAAAGAGATAAATTCAAGTGCCTTCATTTCTTCTCTTCAAACATAAATGTGGGCTTCAAACATGACTCAACACAGCGGTGTGATGAGTACACAGCACTATAAAACATGTAAGATGTGGGCTGGAGCTCACACATTTTTAGAAAAGCATAGCCTTGGGCATGTCATTTAGTTGCACTGAACATTAGCGCTTCAGCGTAAACCTACCTGAGTAACGTGGAAGTTATGAAGGTCAAGTGAAATGGCAGATGTGAAAGCACTTAGCAAACTGCAACGTGGTCCTTTTTATTCCAGCAGCTGTCTGCTGTCAGAGCAATTGAGAGTGAGATTTTCTGTGTATACACCATATAGAGACTGAGTCTGCCTAAAATGACTGCAACTCAACTTCCAGTTTCCTGGGAAACTTCTTTTCAAGCAGCAATGGAATGAGAGGGAAGCGTTATAGTTTGATTCTAAATATCCCATAAAGGCCATGGGCTGGAAGCTTGGTCACCAATTCATGGTGTCCTTGGGAGATGGCAGACTTTTAGGAGATGGAACCTCTTGGAAAGAAGTAGGTCATTGGGGGAATGACCTTGAGCCTCTAGCCCCTTCCTTTGTCTCTTTGCTTCCTCCCAACCATGAGAATAGCAGCATTTTTCAGCATGTATTTTCTGTTAAGATTTTCTCCCCACCACAGGCTGAAAGCAATATGATCACATGACCTTGGACAGGAACCTCTAAAGCCATGAGCCAAAATAGCCTTTCCTCATTCAAGTTAATTTTATTTTCAGTATTTTCTTACAGAAATGCATATGTCGTCAACACAGGAAGTCTCAGAACAGATACCCTTGTTCTAAAATCAAGAAACCTGGACTGGAGACCTAAGGCTGGCAATGTATGCTGGACATTAGAGTGCATAAGGTATTTCTCCCCACCACAGGTATTTTTTTATTTTTTATTGATTCTAAATATCCCATAAAGGCCATGGGTTGGAATATTTTTTATTTTTTCCTTTCTAGGTAATCTCATTAGATCATATGTTAAATGCAATGTAGATACTAAAATACTCCAAGTCACATCTCCAAATTGGAACTTTCCTTAAGCTGCAATGATTCATCAAATGTAATTTTCAGGACCATCATTTCGATATCTTGTAGACCACTATGGAGCTATGACTGTTCCCTCAAACCTACCTTCCACCAAACTCTGATTTTCTTAACAAATAGTGCTGTCATGTGCCCAATAGTTTAGGTTCAGAATGCAAGAACCTCCTACTCTGGACTTTGAACTTCCTTCGTCAAAGTTCGAGCTACAGCTCTGCTGCTGTGTAAGCTTTATGACTTTGGCTTAATTATTTGACCTTTCTGTGCCTCAGTTTCCCTATCTGAAAAAGAAGACAAAAAATATATATATGCTTGGAATTTTGTGAAGAGTACATGTAAGTTATTCAGACCAGCACCTGCTACACTGTAGACTCTGTGAAGGGTTTGTTGTCATCAAATGTATATCCTCAATTTCAACAGCAAGTATTACTAGCTTGTGTTATTTTTCTTATTGTGATGGCCAAATACCTGACAAGAAGCAATTTGTGTATACTGTGTATACTGTAAAGAAAGGTTAGAGGATGCCATGGTAGGGTTCATGGCAGTGGGGGAGTGCAACTGGAATGCCCACACCTCACTGGAAGTAAACAGGAAGTGGGGCTGCCCCCCCTTCCAGTGACTGGCTTCCTCCAGATGGGTTCTACCTCCTAAAAGTTACACAGTTTCCCAAACATTTCACTACCCGAGAACCAAGTGCTGAAACACGTGAGTCTGTGAAGGACACATGACAGTCAAGCCGTGACATGTTTTGATTTCTAAAAGACCCTGAATTCGATTACTTTTCTCCCTCCCAGTATTGCAACCCCAATCCAGATGGGTTTTCAATCTCTGCTGAAATCCTGGACATTTTACAATTTGCCCCCTGACTTTACTTTCCCTCCAACAGTAGAGCAGCCAGAATCTGACCCCTGACAAGGCTGCACCTGCTCAGTCCCACCTTCCTCTGCGTCCTCATTGCTACTCTCCATGTCATTCAGGATGGCCTACCTTACCATGCTGTTCTTTGGCATCAGTTATTTTTCAGCCCATATGTCACCTCCTCCAAATGAACTTCCTTTGTCTCCTGGTTGGAGAAGCCCTTAGATCAGTCACATTTTCTCTCTATGTTGAAACAGATCCATTTTATTCTTAGCTCTAAAATTGCCATATCAGTGGAAAGACCTGAGGATTCACATTCATCTCGATCCATGGACTGGCAAGAGAATACATGTACTTTGCTGCCTTGTCTGACAGTCTTGAACTTCACCTGTTGCTTGTGATCCTTAAAACAGAAAAAGTTAAAGTATTCTTGCGGAAAAAAAGATAGCAAGCAACAGTTCCTTTCCAGAGGAGTTGCTAAGACCTTTCCCCCATTCCAATTATTTATTTACCTTACGAATTATTAGATGAACTGTCTGTCTCTATTGAGCCCTAATCTCCACTGGTCAATCAGAACCAAGTGCTGGTTAACTGAATTTATAAAAATTCTGTCTTTTGCTTAGGTTGCTGAACTCATCTGAGTTGCAGAGTTGTTATGTGAGAATTCACTGGTCTTGGAATAAAAGCATTTTCTGGAATCATGCCTCTTACTCTTTTCTCTATCTTGGGCCCTTTCTATCTTTTTTTACTTTTTCCTATGAATAAAAGGCCCTTTTTTGCATAGTCCTTTCAACGAATATGAATATTTTGGTCACAACCTTCTCTGATTGCATTTGACAAATACAGTTTTGATTTTATTTGACAGCTTCAGTGCCTAAAAGGTGCCTGCCATATGATTGGTACCTAATGGATATTTGTTTTGGAGCAGCGACGAATTGTTATTTGGGATTAGCCAAAGCGGTAGTATGTTGTGTGTCAACATACTCGGTGAAACACAATGTGGATGGTTTAAATCCCACCACTGTGATACATTCTAAAGAAATTTCACTTAGAGCTGATTCTAGGGAACCAGAGGCAGAAATCCTATTAGAAAAAAAAAAAAAAAAAAAAAAAAGCAAAGCATTCTACTCAGAATACAGGACCCAAGAGGCATGCTGCTGGGTGGGTCTGTGAGGGTATTTCCTGGAAAGATTAACTGAGGGAAGGAGACTCTCCCCCAGAGTGGGCAAGACATTCCGGCAGCAGGCCAGCTATAAGGTGGTTGAAGGGAAAAGCTGATGCTTTTTGGCTGCTTAGTCTCCCCCTTACTCGTGATTGCATCTCTTCGGTTGCTGCCGCTGCTACTGCCTGCTACCCTTCACTGACATCAGTAATTCTCTAGGAATCCTCCAGTTTTCAACACCAGATTGGAACTACCGTGGCACCTAGCCTTTGGATTGAGTAGCTACTGAGCTACTCAATCCATACTAGTGAGTAGCCTCACTAGTATGAAGACAGCCATTGTTAAGCTACCCAGCCTGTATGGCAAAAGCCAATCTAAAAAGTCTATTTCATATGCATTCTTTCTACCAGTTCTTTCTATTACACAGCGTCTCCTGCCTCAGACTCTCTATGAGGATGACCTTGAACTTCTTATCCTCTTGCCTCTATCTCTCAAATGCTGGCATTACGAAAAAACACCACCATTCCTGGTTTATGTTGTGTTGTGGTCCATTCCTGGGTTTTGTACATCCTAGCAAGCACTCTTGCAAATGATTTTTCTAGGAGAATTTATCTTCAGCCTTGAAAGATGAAACAGCTCATATTATTCATATACTACTTAAACAACTGTGATTAAAGTAAACAAACAACTTTCCATCCAAGTTTGGCTTTCCCTCTTCTTGTGACTAATCTTATCATCCTTGTCAACTGTAAATAAACTAAGCGATAATTGTGACTTTATTGCCTTTTTATAAATATAATGAATGCAAGCTTTCACAGTTGGTATTGTGATGTTTTGAGATTCATAAAATAAATTCCCATTTATTGTAACTATATTGTCAGTTTGGGCTAATTTAAGTAAGAAAATTCTGCTCACTGCAATTAAAGAATTTGTCTCAGGGCTGAACATGGAAAGGCCATAAATTAAGTCTTTATTGATGGATTGATCAAGAGAGGAGACTGATATTCAAAAGCCCAGGTGGTCACTTAATGTGATATGAATGTCTTGATGGCAGCTGTTGGCTGATTGGAAGGGTCATTGGTTAATTATTCTGGCCACACTTCTTAAAAATGCCATGGAAAAATGTCTTAAATGCATAATCACAAGGAAACCACCATAATTTATTGAACAACTTTATTGTACCCAGCACTGTTCCCAGTAATGAGTCATTAAAGGATGGTGGAAGAGCCTTGTTTTCAATAGTTTGGACAGTCTAGTTTATCTTGTCACTATCTGCTTAGATGAGATTAAATATGCTTTGACTTTATTTTCTGCATTATTGCTAGTGCTTATTTATCTCAGCTAAAATTAGCTCTATTTCCCTGAGTCTAAATCTCCTTGATAGCTATTGATAATGCCATTCCCTTACTCTGATGAATCACTTAACCAAAGTAATATTTAATTCCTTTAGACTTTTCCCTTGTTGCTTTTTTCTCTTCCCTGGTAACCAAATTCTGATTAGTGAGCTTACATCTATGTGTACCTGGATGTCGTTAACCATGTAACAAATTTTAGATGTTTTCATCAAATCATGGAAATTACTACTTCTATTTCTCATCACATTGCAATTGATTTTCAGGTCCCAAGAATTTATCTCCATTTTGGAGATATATCGTGCTACAGGGTACATGCAATCATTCATTTTTTTTTTGTTCAGATGAAATTGCTTGAAATCTGTTGCTACTTTCTTAGATCAATTAACCTCTGTAGTCTATATATTCTCATAATTCATGTTGCTGACTACCTATTTCTCCAAGTATAAATAGAGCTGTCAGACAACTTCAACCTGTGATCATTGAGTAATACAGAGAGCACAACAGAATAAGTGATTTATGGAAGGGTTCTGTGGTGATGGAAGAATTAATGAAGTTTTCAAAGTGCCTAATTTGCAGTCAGATGTCAGCTTACATGCTGGGAGACTTGACTTTAAGCCAAAGAAATAAAAACTATACATTATTAGAGCTAAAATGGAAGGCAAACATTAACCCAGAGATCACAAGCAGGTGACCTCCAAGATTGGTCTGGTCTATAGACTGTTTTTGTTCTTTTACTTTTGAAAGTCTTTAGGAAATGCAAAACGATCTCCAGTTTACCACATACCCCTGTCTCCTAATTACCACTGCTTACTCCTGACCCCATGTTCACATTTGCCTCACCTTCATAGAGTCTCTAGTTTTGCAGATAAGGAAATGAGACACCAATGAGTTGGAGGTTAAGATTAGCAACATGTTCTATACCAGCGTAATAATGACAAAAGACTTGCTATTTTGTACTCACAGAAGTCAACTTGTTCTGTAAGAAGGAAAGCAATCTTGCCCAGTCACCTGAAGGAGGCCAGGAGTAGAGAAAAAAAGCCCAGTCTGCCTCTGGGCTCAGGGGGTATTGGAGGAGTTTATGAGAAGAATCTGATTACTGTCAGATGAAGGACAGGAAGCGCTAGAGAGGCACTGAGCCATCAGCACAGCTCTCCATGGTGACAGGCTTCTTTACACAGAGAGTTAGTTCTCACCATCTTCCCTAAAATTTTGAGCTTGCTTGCTGAAAGTCTTTTGACTTGAGAAAAATGACTTCTGCATATGTATATTTTGAAAAGTTGCTTTCATATAGTCCCTCAGTCCATTCTTGAGGCTTTCTCCAAAAGACAGTGTTAGCACAGTGTTATTGAACAAGTCTATATCCAGGTATATATTAAGGTATTACGTGATTGATTTCAGAACTACTTCACAAACCTCCTTCATACCTCACCTGCAGCCCAGTTTGTCCCAGAGATTAAAGTCAGAAGGAGCTAAATAAAATCTCAGTGAAACCACAAAAATATTTTAGGAAAAGTGACTAAAAAAGGGAAGAATTCAAGGGGTGCAGTAATTTGGCTGAGCTGAGAAAGAGCTGCTTTAAGTCTTGGTTTCGTGTTAGAGATAGTAGGCAGTACTATTTCTTAACCTGTTACCATTAATGTGGTCAGTTAAAGGTCAAGCTGCATCCTATAAGTCTCCAGGGAATATCAGAGAGGTTCCTACTGAGAAATTCCAGACTCCTTGAGCTTCTAACTCAGAACTAAATATCCATTAAGAAAATGATGCTTTTATTGTCTAGGGTTTGGAATATGTCATTAATGATCAGCAGGGAAAGTGACCACTGAATGAAGAATAAAATTGAGACTCTTAATTAGAAATAATCTCCTATTAGTCCTCACCCAAACAGTAATCATTAATGCACTTCTCATTGGTTTACACTGTTTCCAATCTCTTCCCTAATTATTTAGTCATTGTGTGATCAATGGACTTGGAATATTTGTCTCTTATCATTATTTTGTTTTCTCTTTTTCAAGGTAATTTTAAATGGCCCCAGCAGGAATATGCATGAGCTGAAAAGATTGCTCAAGAAACCCTTGCCTTTCTGCCCCACAAGGTTGTATTTCTGGTGTTATTGTGCATTTGCTTTGCCCTCTTAATTAAACTAGACTCTTAGTTCTTCAATCTCTACTGTGCATCATGGTCTATTCACACCTGCATCCAACACTTTTGGATTGCTTTATAATGATTTTTCTCACACATGCAGCTCTTTCATTTGACTCCATGTACCTCAAGGACAAAGGATAATGTCTTAATCAGTTTTATATCTTTAACACTTAGCAAAGCATGTACTGAGTTACTAAAAGAAAAAAATGAATACAACCACACAAGGTGTGTGAAAAATCTTCCTTTTAAAAAAGCCAGGTGTTAGTTAAGATATTGAACAAAGAGACAAAATTGGTTGAGCTGGAGGAATCAGGGAGAACCTATTTTCTTTTCAGGGATCAAGGGAAGGGAAGGGAAACTGGTTCCAGTCCAATGACTCAAGTGGAAGGACAGCAGAGAAGGCATGACTTATTTCTGTTAAGTCATTTCCTTCTCCTACTGTCTTGCTCCTTACCTCTTTTCAAGCTGAACTACAGCCACTGTTGATTTCTCCTCCAGATTTGCCTCTTTCTGTCTTATTACAGTAAGCCTCAAGAGATAAAAGTCCTCTTCATCTACCATCACTCCTTATCTTTGTGGTTCTAGCTTTTCAAAAATCTTATTGTTCAGGAACAATTTTCTTTTGTACTTGCTCTCTCAGTATAGACCTGTAATGGACTAGTCATGTCCAAATTCCTAAACATTATACAGGAAATGTGTAGTCGTGTCACAAAAGCCTTTGCTTATTCCTTTGTGCATCATTTCTTCTGATATAAGAGTTCACCATAACCAGGGACATCCTCACACAAGGTCTGTATCATGTGTCCATGCGCCAAGGATCTAGTATGTTAGATTCCCATTTCCAAATAATCCCCAAATCTCTGTCTAGAGTTTGTACAGACTTCTCCCAAGGATTCTGCTTCCTTAAGACGCCTGTGGTTAACGATGGAGAGGGATAAGCTTCACTGTGTAGACAGTCCACACGCAGGTCCAAGTGTCTTTTACGATGTAGTATTATTGGTGGATGCCAAATCCAGCGGGTATTCCAGGTTCTGGTGTCCAAGAACAAAAGAATTGGATACAGGCATGTGGATTTTTAACAAGACAGGGACAGTTTATTATGAAGGAACACACTTCTTACCTGGGCAGGGAGGAAATCATAGCTTGGTGGTACTGTGTCTGGAGCTGCCATCTTTCTTGTGTCTTTGCATACTGGAGGCTTTTTCTGCCCATGCTCTGTTAGTGTGGCATTAGTTGGGGGGGTGTTCCAGTCTTATTTACCAGTTGGTTCTTATTTATATGTTAATGTCACAGTCCTTGTGTACCTCACTGTCTTCCAGAGTCTTGTGCCTCCATTGGACAAAGCCAGGATGCTCTGTAGGGGATATATACAGTATAGGGGAGCTTTTTATTTTTACTCTATCTCTGATGTTATAAAAATTAGAGTCAGGTCTATTAGGTGTTTCATATTACATTATATTACTTCATTTGTTTCTTATAGCAAACAGCTCCGTGTGAGGGAAATCAAAGTCAGGGGAAAGCAAGATTTGAGGAGATTTATTACAGTTTCAAGCAAGTCATTCATCAAACAAATATTCACTGATCATAAGCAGCATAGTTTCTCATTTGGAATAATTCATGTTGCAACAGACAGCTTTACAAAAGAAATACAAGCTCGAGTATATTAACATGCATATTTCATGTGTGCATAGGAAACACCCAGAGAATGAACACTTCTCAGGGAAGTAGCTTAGAGTTCCACGCACACAGCAATTTTAGCAAAGAACAGGTACATTTTGGGGGAGGTGACAAAGTAAAGAAGGATTTGGCATGCTCTTGGGTGGGAAGAGGTGAGTTACCTACGAATGAAAGTTGGATAGCAAAGATAGTGGATACAGGTTCCCCAGACTCTGTTCCAGGGCCAAGGGCACCTGAGGCTTCCTCAGTGGCTACCCATTGTTTTCTCTGGTGAAATCCACAGGGTTCAGCATAAGCTACAGGGTATGGATACCAATTCCTTTTGTAAATCCTTGTCCTACTTTTAAGCAACTTAGCAAGATCCTCTTTCAAGATACAATGATTATAAAAGGAGCTGACACAGCTCAGTGATAGAATGCTTGCTTTGTATACATAAGGTCCTGGGTAAATCCCAAGTATAAGAACCAGAGGAAAGAGGAGGAGCAGAAGGAAGAAAAGGAGGGAGAGAAAGAGGAGGGGGAAAAGGAGGAAGAGGAAGAAGGGAAAAAAGGGAGGAGGACCACATTAAAAATAATTAAGGTTCTTTCTTCAATCCTGGAATTAAATATGCTGAATATCGATTAATTGGTGAATGGAATAAGAATGAGAATGAACTCAGGATCTACTGTTTATAACCTAAAGGGTGAAGGAAGGCATTGGGGAGAAGTGTCATGGATATATGTTGAAACACTGTCCCCAATGTGACTGTGTATGAAGGAGGAGAGATGTCTAGCTAGAGCCTATGCTTAGATCACAGGAACAAGGATTGGGATGTACATAGCTCAGTGGTAGAGAACTTGCCTAGCAAGTGCTTAGTGAAATTCCTCACTAAATAATCTCAGAAGTTGACATTGTAATGTGGCATTTCTTATTTTTCTGGAACACTTAATTGCTCAATTCTTCTGGGATTCATATAGTGCTGATATTAGGGTTTAATATGGACTCAGGATTTCCAGGTTCTTGTGTTCCAAAGCAAGGAAAAGGGCAGAAATACATACATAACAGCAAAAACAATTTATTAGGAAAAGATATATTTCCAAGGAAAGTAAAGTGAAAGAGTTAGAAGCTCAGTAGAAATGCAATAAAAAGACCTTTTTTAGTGTTACACAGCACGGCCTTGGGGGTCATTTGCATAACCTGGGCTTTCTTGAGCATGTCTGTCTACTGCATCCCATATCTCATCTGCATCTTAAATGTCCACCAAGAAATGTATGTTTTAGTATATCAATGAGCCACTGACTACCTTCAGACACTCTGAAATGCTTCTGTCCCTATACCAGTGGCCTTAGTCAAGGCTACCTGATTTTTGTTCAGGAACAGGAATATTGGATAACAGAGGAAGAGGGATTCAAACAAGCATTGGCTATGCAACATACACATGTGTGTCATGTAATCCGCCTGAGACAAAAGCTGGAAAGATTGGACCAAGGCCCTCAACCTCCAATGTTCACGCTCTTTCCTCAATATATTATGACTGATGACTGAGTATTTGTTTTCAAGTTACTTGCAGACATTCAATAGATATTGAACTATACTCTGGTCTTTTAAGTCCAGAAGTTCCAACCTACTACTGCTGAACAATAACCCTCTGGGTGAGCAGTCGTACATAATGAAAGGTTGTTAAACATTTACTTTCAGTTTATCCTAAATGAACTTAATTTTATACTTCTTTTGAAATTTTCTTGCACACTAAATGTCCCCACTTCTAACTCTGTGGAGGTAATATTATTCGTTATGGTCAATGGACTATGGACAAAGAGGATACTTTTATTGTTAATAATGAACATGAGTTCTAAGTACCTGTTTCTCCTGCCACAGTGGCTTTCAACATGATGGAGCTCTTCAACTTCTGACTTGTGAAGTGCAGGCACTACACACTACCGCCTTGCAAACTAGCTCTGAACTCTCATCGTGAAATAAAACCTTGTCGAATTTAGGCTTTTATATCTTTGAGATTGTTACTAAGATATCTAGATAATTTCTTGGAAATGATCTGTTGAAAAGTGAGTAGTGCAGTGTTTACTTAGTGATTGGAAATATGTGGTTAGGGAGCTGATATAGATGGTGAGAAAAGCAGCAATGGTAAACAATAAAAACTGTCACCCTCAATAGCTTAGGAATAACTTCTGCATTTAAGTGGTTTGCACAGTGTGCTAGTTTGTATATCTTAGTCATTTGCTGCACTTTGCAAGATAATAAACAATGTGCTGTCTTTGTGAGTGCAAATAAAAGGAGATAGAGATATCTAGAAATTTAAGATATATTCATATAGCCAAAAGCAATTTTTCCCTCAAAGAAAGGTGTAAAATTTTAAAAAATTGAAAAAATATATCCACAAATCATTTATTTATTTTGGCAAGAATCATATTAAAATGTGACTGTCATGCAACTGAAAACGTCCTACAAGTTAGAATATTTCAAGGAAAACATTAGATAAAGGATCTAGAGTTTTGTCTCGTGTAAACTGAGAAAGGCCCGTGGTATAAAGGCAAATAAATACAGCAGATCTTAGCGCTATGTCTCCAAAAAAATGGTGATTGGAATACAGAACTGATTGAATCACAACCTAGATGAGTCTCTAAGGTCTTCAGAGAGTTACACTTCCAAAAAAGCTTTGAACTCGGAGTAGAAATGATTGTAGAGCCTTGGAGTTAAAACAACACTCAGAGCTCCCGTGTTCCGTGGGATGAGGGATCAGAGAGTCAGTGCTTCCTGTAAGGACTTTGAGGTATATTTGTTTCAAAATATGGTGAAGAATGTTTCATCCTGTTTATAACTATTTGTTTGTAACTGTTTTGCTAGGTGTGAAATTTTTTTTTAAGTAATTTTTTATTTCTTTTTTTATTCAATTGTGCGTGTGTATGTGCACGCGCACGTGTGTGTGTGTGTGTGTGTGTATGTAGAACCACGGATGAATTCGGGAACCACCACGGACGCCTCCACCTCCTTCTGCCCCGGGATTCACTGGCTCCGCCCTACCAGGATCAGAAACGCCGCCCCTGCTTCCGCCTGGCGTCTATACGTGGGATCTGTGATCCGAACTCAGGACCTTCCGCCTGCAAGGCAGAGGATTAACACCCGAGCCACCTCTCCAGCCCGCTAGGTGTGAAATTAATTTGAACTTAAACTTTATTTTTGCTGTCATGTCAAAAAAAAAAAAAGTTACTTTGATAAACACGTAGCTTCCTTTCCTGAAACAGGTTAGAATCTGACAATCCAGGAGAGCAATGAACCGATTGATGTAAGTCTGAAGGTTGTTAACTTTGAATTAATAGGAATACGAGGTTTATCCCTGTCATCTCCATCCATCGTGATGGAAACACCTCGCCTTACACAATACTATACCTCTTAGGGAACAGACTGTGACGTCATCTCACCAAATGTCGCCAAGAAATAGCAAAGTGTGGTCCATGAAAAGGAGACCTCTGCTAGTGATAGAGAAAGACTCTTGAATTTAGGCATTCAGTGTGGATACCATGTTTCCACCTTTGAGAGTTGCTTCCTGTTTAGTCTTTTGATGCAATAAATATTACAGCATATAAACGATTCACTATGATTTCTTGAATTGCATCCTGATTTTCAAAGAATGAATGTTTTCTGTCATCCCAGTAAAACTGAGATAGATGAAATTCAGCTGGGAAATAGAAATTTTAATTCTATATGTCTTTGAGGAGTATGATGGAAGGAAGAAGACATTCCCAGATTGTGGTGTCATGCACAAGACAGGATACTTCTCACAGAAAGTGGAGCAAGGTCCCTAAAATGGAAATCCCCTAATGCATGCCACAGGAAGTCTTCTCTAACCTGCCAACATGATTTTAGAGTTGTGGGGCTCAGTGACATCCAGGTGTCATCCATCTATCCATTCCTAAGTAAGAGTGTTTCTTACAGTTATTCTAACACTTGGCTACTATAATGTATTGGATTCATTGAGAGAGGAGGTTGGAGACAATCTATATTTTGAAACTGCACATCTCTAAAACAAAAGGATGCACATCTGGATGTGGTAGAGATATGACAACCACCTAAAATTGGAGATATGGATGGAGAATGGGTGTAGCTGTTGAAGGAATCCTTGGAGTTGGTTGAATTGCATGATAAGAAAGCCTAGGCAGCTAGAAAAGCAGATGGATGTGGAAAGCAGCCAATCATCAAATGTCTTGATGCTTGCCCACACTTCGCAGCCTCCTAGTATACAGGAAGGGGCACACATTTTTTCCGGCTCTGTGCCATGTATAGAAATGATGTGTGTTACTTACCAGCTGAAGCATGAAAGTAGGTACTAATTCCCATTTGTCATTGTCATTGATGCAGTAATCTGGCACTTGGACTCTGAGTGACTGTGCAACATAGCCCACTCAGCCTTCCCCTCTAGTGTGGGTAAGAAAGAAACAATTGGTATGGAAGCACTGGGACCTTCAATATCACCTAGGCTCTCCTGACTAATACAAGCCTTGGGACTTCAAAGTTGGCTGTATGTTATGGAACAGAAACAATCTCTTATGAGAATATATTGAGATATATGTTGCAAAACCACAGGTGGGGTGAAATGTGATCTAGTGATGTAGAATATTCTTACTTTTTCATTTTTCAACCTTAACCTTCATAAATTTTTTCAGCCCTGAAATATTTCAGCTAGACAAGATTCCAGAAATATGTTTAAATCATGCTCATATCTCTTCCATAGCTATCAGAATTTCTCTAGACTTTAACTAGTTCTTTTTTTTTTTTTGTATATGTAGGTGCTGGTGTGTGTGTGTGTGTGTGTGTGTGTGTGTGTGTGTGTGTGTGTGTGTGTTTGTCTGTGTGTATGTATACAAGAGGGCTCCACTGTCCCTGTAGAGCCCCAAAAGAATGACTTAAAGAATCATACTGGACTTCTTTATCTTCTTATTGCTTCTTTTTTGTTTGGGGACCTTGTTAGATCCCCAACACTTAACTCCCGAGTTGTCTCTCCAGTCCTTTAACCCATTCTTCAACTTCAGTGAACTTCCCTGGGAATAGAACATCACCTATCACTGCCCCTATCACTGCCGCCCTTCCACACTTAGATCATAGGTCACTCAACATAAGGAGGCCCTCAAAGGTGTGTGGGGGGAGAGAGTGACTGACAAGGGTGTATCAGGGATAAGATCAGGCAGCCATGAGCAATGTTTGTGAATAGGCTCAACTTTCCTCCTTATCACTGGCTGCTGGTGCACCTGGAGGGAATCCTAAAACAAATCCACAGGCAACTGTAGAGTGAGTAGAGTTTGTAAAATAACAGACAGTGTCAGTCAGGGTGTATGAAAAATAGAACCTGTCAGATGAGACTCTGGTTTATAGTCATCATGCAAATGCTGTGAAAGAAGATATTCTAGACCCTGGGAAGCAGTAAGGCAAGCCCAACAAAATGAGTACACAGAGACATCAGGGGGCAGAGCTGTTCATACACAATTTGAAGTGGAATAGAAAGATTTGCATCACCAGAAACAATACTAGGATGAAGTGTAAAAGAAGGCACACTTCCTTGACATTTTTGAAGAAAGCAAATCTTTTAATATATAAAATATATTGATCCTAATTGCCAATAAAAAGTATGTCTTAATATATATAGGTGAGTATGGTGGCATATATCTGTAATCTCAGGTCCTGAGTGGTAGAAATAGGAAGATCAGGAGTTCAAGGTCATCCTTTGTGGCCTAGTGAATACAGTGACGTCTGCGACTATGCAAGATCCTGTTTCCAAAAAAAAAAAAAAAAAAAAGTAACAGATTTGCATTATTATCAGTGAAAGTGAGTTTAAGCCTAGATTTTGAAGTTTTGAGATATAAGGCTGTGTTCTGTGGGGGCTCTTGGAAAAGCCCCCCACCTTGGACTGATGGGGACAGAGAGACACCCACCCAAGAATCAGCAAGTATACACACAGGAGATTTATTAGCAAGCAGGCAGGATGCCCATCTCTGGATCAGAGAGAGGGAGCAGTTAAGTTAGGCTTTGGGAATGTGTTTGTAGAGCAGGGGCTTGTAGCTGGAAAAGTACTGGGATGGGAAAGAGGGCTTGCCCCAGGGTGGATGAAAGTCCTTGGGGGAAATGTACCAGTTTATCTTAGTTGCAGATGGATTGGGGGTGTTGCAGACAGGATAGGGGCTCTGGAGTTGTCCTTAGGAGGACAGAACTATTTTATCTAAGTAAACTGGGAACTATGAAGGGTTCTTTATTTGAACTTGTACATTTTGTGTTTAACATGCCCAATATCTAGCATGTTCTTCTAAACAGTAGCTAATATAGCCACCATCATTTCTGTTGGTTCAGTCTGGGGTTATGCTTCAGATCCTCATGAGGATAACTTTTTCTGTAAAATATCTCAGAATTTGGGAGTCAGTGAAGTGCCAGCTGTAGAAGCAAGAAGAGCTATGTTCAGATTCCCAGTTCCCCAAAATACCCTGGATGCTTTCCTGTAACTCCAGTGCTGGCGATGTGAAGCCAGGCATATGTCAGGAACTCACTGGCCAGCTAGCTTAACCAAATCAGACAATTTTGGATTCAGTGAAGAGACCTTATTTTAAAAAATAAGGTGGATAGTGATTGAGGAAGACACCTAATGTCAACCTCTAGTCTCCATATGCATGCTCACACATGTGTAGGGGACACCTGTACAAACATAAAACATATATATGCACCTACCACACACGTGTGATCGTAGGTGTACACACAGATTTTCCCAAGAAGTAGAATGTCTGCATTTATATGGCCATCATATGTATGTATATATGATATATGATGAAATATTATATATTTATGATGATAATATATATTTTTTCTACTTTACAGCTTAGACCACTCAGATAAAACTGACTGGATTAGCACCAATGTCATTCAGACATTAGGATCAACCATACAGGCTAATCAAAAGGTAGCACTAGTTGAGCAAAGACATCCAAGTACATTTTAGACTTCAAGTAAGGATTTTGAAATCACACTTCAGAAACACCTATGCTTTGGTTTAAATTTCTGTTAGTAAAGGAAAGTTGGTAGAGGGAAAAAAATAAAAACAATACTGCATTTGAGAAGAAAAAATAATCTGTACTAATTTTATTCTCTTTCTGTACGTGTGTGCATGAATGTGTGTGTGCGTGTGTGTGTGTGTGTGTGTGTGTGTGTGTGTGTGTGTGTGTGTGTGTGTGTGTGTGTGTGTAGATATGAATGTGCCACAGAATATATGTGGAAGTCAGAAGACAGTTTTCAGGAATCAGTTCTTGCCTTCTGCCATGCGCATTTTCAGGGACTGAACTCAGGTAGCTGTACTTGCACAACAAGTGGTTTTGATTCAACATTTTCTTTGTTGTTTTGTTAAGACAGGTTTTTGCTATGTAGCCCAGGCTGGCTTTGAACCTAAGACTCTCCTCCCTCAGATTCTTGAGGAGTGGGATTACAGGTCTGTGCCACCACATTTGGCCTGTGAAACTTTTAAAAAGCCCCAAATCAGGGAGAACTAGATGAATAGGATGTTTTTCATCAAAAATACAAAGATATAATGAATGCTGGCAAATATTCAGAGAAAAATAAATCTTTATCTGCTGTATTAGTAGAAATGTGAATTGGTGCAAGTGATATGGCAATCAACATGGAGATTCCTTAGAAATCTTATCATAGAACCACCATGTAATTAGCTGTGTCAGCCCCAGATATATAGCTGAAGGATGTGAGCACACTACAGAGACACTTCTACATCCATGTTAAAATTGCTGCTCCATCCACAGTGACCAAGATATTTGACCACTTAGATGCCTATCAACCGATACATGGATTAAGAAAATAAGATCGATGTACACATACTCACACAAACACATAATCATACACATACATACACACACAGTGCAATAGTATTCAGCCATAAAGAAGAATGAACTCATGTCATTTGTAAGAAAATGGATAGAGCTGGAGAGCATCATTGTTAACAAAACAGATTCAGAAAGACAAATAATATATCTTTCTCATAAGTGGAACCAAGGAAAAGAGTGTGTGAGATGATATGTGTAAGGGAGACTACTAGAGAAGAGAAAGGGAAAGGCAGAGGAGAGGATGGATATGATTAAGGTATGCTAGATGCATAAAAAAATCACAAAGAAATCCATTTTTAATCTACCAATATAAAGAGGGTAGTAAAGTGGAAATTAATTTGTGAAAGTGTTTTTTTGACAAATTCATATTCGGTGTAACTTTATGTGCTATGTCCATGATGAGTTGTAACTGAGCTAATGTAAAGAAAGTCCAGCATCAACTACCTATCACTTTGATGTGCTAAATCTTTTAAGATCAGTTTCTAAATAAATTCATAGCTCTGTAAAATACTTCAAATCCATCTTTATGTATATTGTAAACTGTATGTGTATATCATGCATCCGTTTATTCTTCCATTCAGTTAATATTGGCTGAAGCTCCGCAATGTTCTTAGCACACTCCCATGGCTTGCAAGCAGCAGTGAGCAAAACATTTTCTGTGGCATGGATATCACATTATGTTGGAGAAAGATAAGTAATGCGTAGTACTATGTCAGGTTCAGAAGGATTTGGATGACTTTAAAATCTCTGTAAAGCACCAATGGAAAGGATGACTTCCAAGATATTTCATAGGTTTTCATTTTTAAAATAAATGGGGATTTAGACAAATCCATGGAAGAAAATAAAGTTACCCTGAAAAAAGAAAATGTATGTGTTATCCCATTATAATATCTACCATGACCTTACCAACTTAATAAAGATGGGGGGGTGAGTAAAGGGTACAAGATGCTGTATTTTGCATCTTGCTTTTCTTCCCTTACTATTTTGCATTCCCTTTGCCATTACTCTTCAACAGTGTGATTTTGACAGCTGATAATAGTGCAGACCACATAAAAATATTTTTTATTGTTTTTGCATAGATTTAGGAATATTTTAACTATTATCTCAGTGAGATGTTAAATGGATGTAAAATTAGATCTCAAACTACACTTCATTGCTGTTTTAACTTTTTCATCTTCCAATAATTCTTCAATGGTATTTTAAATTACACATTGCTCTTCAATGGTGAAGTTGACTTTTAAAACTGTTTATTGTGTCATCCCCATTTTTTGTAATTTCTTTCTCATTTGTACTTCCTCCTTTTTTCTGTGACCTTGTTAGTGTTTTTCTTTGGATTTATGAGATATCTACGCATGAAACAAATGCATTGCAATTTCTCCAAGTGGAAATTTTTATTTACATTTTTGATGTTTTGACGTTGAGACATTTTATAAACTGAAACTTGGTTTTTCTTTGTGATTTCTTTTACTCAGTTTATGCTTAGAAAGTGTTTCTTCTGATATCAATCACATAATATTCTTTCAGATATTTTGTAAATGTTTTACTCTGAATGATTTTTGATGTTTTAATATGATCCTCCTCTAATAGTTCATGTTCTTAACACTGTTATTAAAACAATCATTTTTCCTTAACTCTGTGGTACTTTTTCATGTGTCAAATATATCTACATAGACATCAGTCTGTTTTGGAGGTCGCATTAATCCATTTAAAGGATTCTGTTTTGAACGTTATGTGGGGAGCGATCATTTCTGGTGCTTTTTGCCCCAGATGTTAACACATTACAGTAATTCTTGCTCTCGTGTTGCAGGAATCCGGAAAGCCACTTACGGAGGCATTTAGGACCCAGGGGAAAGCCAAGCTCAGTATAGAAGGATTGGGCGCACACGCCTCCTACCAAAATCACAGCCCCGTGCAGCCCCGGCTCTCATTCACAGCTTTCTAGAGAAATCTGAGCTCCAACTGCCAGCATAGGGGAGCACCCCCACCCAGTTCAGCCGCGAGGACACCTGCAGAACACATCCCCACAGCGAGCCTGGGCGGCGGTGTGAAGGTATTTGTGGCCTTTTTTCTCCCTTCTGTGTGCGCTGCGCCTCCCCGCCGGTCCCCCTCGGCGGTGCTATGGCTGCGGCGTTTCAGCACTTGGGTGCGCGGACAGCTCCCATCTGCAATCCCTCTGCACTAGGTTCCTTCCACCCCACTCGCCACCACCCCCGCGGTCCACCCTGGGCCCCGCCGCCCCGCCTGGTTCCCCGACCCTCACCCTCACCCCTTCTCCACCATCGCCGTCATCACCTCCTCCATCCCCGGCGCGGTAACTACAGTCCGCACAACTGTCTGGTCACTTAAACAAAGCCCCGGCTCCGCAGGGCAGAGAAAAGAGCTCAAGTTCGCGGGCACGGGAGGGAAAGTTCAGGTGCAGGAACCCTGGAAAACAAAGAGAGACGCTAGAGAAGAAGCGAAAGTGGAGGCAGCAGGGAGAGACCCCAGCTCGGGGACAGATGGGGACTTGCCAGACACCAGCAGTTAGCCAGCTGCCTTCCGGCAGAGCAGGGACCGTTTAGTTCAGGAAATTAACATGGCCTGAAGCGTAGTGTGATTCCAGAACTCGAAATGTTAGCTCAGCCGGTGATTCTGATTTTCCAATGGAGAATCACCAGGAAGCAGGGTGGGGGCGATGGATGACTCATGCGCCCACATGGCTGTTTTCCTTCCTAAGCGTTTACTGGAGAAAGTCTGGAATTAAGTTTTTTTTTTCTTTCCTGAAACATTGTGTAAAAGGAGGACCTCATAGGTGAAGCTAAAACGAAAATGAAAATGATGGTAGTGGTGACCTAAGGATCGGGGCTCTCATCTGGAACTCCTGTGTGCTCAAATATCTCTTCTTGCCCATTTACTTGAATCCACCAATCGTAAACCTCTCTTGGAAGCAGAACATATAAATCCCATGCCCAAATGGCCAAAGTGGTAATAATATTCTGAACAGATGGCCTGGCTTTGTTCATTACTAGTCAAGGACTGGCTTAGATTTGCAAGGCGAGATATGTGTGTGTGTGTGTGTGTGTGTGTGTGTGTGTGTGTGTGTGTGTGTGTTTGCTTTTTCAGTAATCGGAATAACAGTTTTCCTATAACAGTAAAGGGTTATACAGAGAGAGGGCAAAAATTGAGAAGGCATTTTATGTAACCGTGGTTTGCCAGACTCTACTTTTAGAGTGCTATCATTTTCTGTCTTAACTTGGGAAGTTGGAGTATCTTTCAAATCCCTGACTAATTCAGACCTGATGGTCTGATCCTACTGGATTTAACAAGGATCATCTATTTTATAAGAGCTAGCAAACACCAGAAAATTAGTACCTACACCAGTTATAAATAAAAATATACTGATGGGTGCTTGTTTCATTGATTTTTTTGCCTTACTGAACTGAAAAGTATTATGGTTTGTTTTGATTTTTTTTGGCGAGTTGTTTTTCATAAAATCAAGATCTCAATTAAAATGTGTTGCATATAAACAGTTTTTTTCAGGTCATATGCAATAAGGAAGTTTAAACCACAGAAGCATTTCCTTTTTAAATCCCTTCATATATTTATTCTGCCTTTCAAAAATGAGGCCGTGAAGCAAGTTTTGGTTTTGTTTATCTTTAGAGACATCTTAGAGTAGAGGCTTGCAAGCAGGTATTTTGTGGGAGAAGTTCTGTGGGAGAATTTAAGCTTAATAATTTTTAGAAATGAGTAATAATAATAATAATTGTGTCAAACAAAAACTCACTGCTGCTAAACATCTGAACATAAGCATAATTCCATTTACCTGGAAAGGTCACTCCTTTAACTCATGACAAAAGAGAAAACGATCTGGTTGTTTTTATATGGGCTTTAGCTCATGATAGGCACAACAAACAAGACCTGTTCTCACAAAGCCAGGAGGAAATTCTTGAAGTCCTATTATTTATGTGCAATGGTCCAGTCCAGACAGCTTACAAAAGCATATATGTGGCCAATTTGAACTGTTTCATCAGAAACACAGGCCAGGAACCCTGAGCCTACAAAGAGGCTGTCTTCCCGTGCTTAATGAGATTCCTGAGACTGGGAGGAATTTCCCAGCAATGTTGCTTTGGTGAAATTGAGAGGCATCTGTCTTACAAGTGAGATTTTTCCCTTGCTGAACTATTGTGTTGAGTGTCTTAATTCTTATACAGTGTCACTATTGTGGCTTCTCACTTATTTTTTTCTTTACTAAGGGCTGTTTTATTTTTTTCATATTTCAAATAAATGGCCTTCCTCATTTTAAAAATGGATTTAAAGATGAACAGAAAACATTTTTCAGAATGGTTTCATCATGTACTTGTCTAAGAAAAGTGAAACATTTTAGTATCAAGGTACAAGGCTGAAAGATCCTTCACTTCCCAAGAAGGTGAAATCTTGGATATGTATGAGCTGTTGTGTCTGTGTGTATGTCTGCAAGCTTGACCAGCTAGACAGCCATTATCTCTGAGAAGTCGCTCTCTGATTTTACAAGCTCCTTTGCAGTGGAGATATCCTTCACAAATGGAATCTATGCTTGATCACCTCTGTTGTTGTAACGAAGTGATTTGGACAGGAGAGGTGTGAGAAGTGTGGGCTACATAGTGTGGAACATGCATCAACCCAAAAAGAGCCCTTGATATTGTCAAGAGAGAGGGAGCCTCTCCCAAAGAGTCATTGTTTTGATCTTTATTTATCATGTGTGAATATTACTGAATGAAATTTCAGAGGAAGGCCCACAGTGTGATTAAATCTCAAATGCTGAATGTTAGCTCGTAAGTGCTGTATTTCTTGGGAAAACCAAGCTTCATTTCCAGTACAAGGTTTTCTTAACTTAAGGGGAGTTTATATTCTGCTTGATTCATCATGGATGTAGAAATTGACTAGTCACATGCTCCCTGCATCCCCAAGTCTTCATGTATCCAGACTCTAGGTTCATTATTTTCCCTGGCCTATGGCCTTCTCCACCTCTTGAAATCCATCGTTCTACCTTTATCAAGCTTTTCCTTTGTGGACCAATTCAATGACAGAAAATGCTCTGTGTGCTAGGCTGATTTTCTGTGAGTTTTGTTTCTTCGTGATTTCTCAGCTAGCAAACTTGCTGGAGAGAAGGTGCTCTGTGTCCTGGACCTTTTTCAGCTAAATTTCCCGTTCTTGAGTATTGTCTAGTTGTCTGATCACCCACTTTCCAACTCTGTCCTACAAATAGCATCACCTCAATTCAGCTTCTATTATATTAAGTTCTGTACCTTTATATGTGTCACATGCACAGGTTATTCAGTGCTCTTTACTTTGTAGTTTTGTGTGAAGTAGGAGCAAGGTTGTGATTCATAAGGGTAGGTGAGAGGCCAAAATTATAACCTTTATACACAATAGATTTCTTGAAGCAGGGTCAAAATAAAATAAGCCGTGATGCTTAATATCATGAATTTAACACTTAGGAGTCAGGTCTCTGGACCCACTTGCGAGGTATTCCCTGGATGAAGGTTGGCTTTTGTGTATTCCCAAGGGGGCTTATTTTGACGGAATAATTGGTAGGCGAAGAACCATCTCATTGTGGGCACAGCCACTACCTAGTCAGGTGGTCTGGGACTGTCTGTATACGAGACAAAGGCAGCTAAACATAGGCAACCAAGCAACCATATATATATTGGTCTGTGTCCCCTGTTCTTAGTGTGGCTATAATGTGACCAGATGCTTCACGTTCCTGCTGTTGTAACATCCCCATGCTGATGGATCATAACCTGAAATTGTGAGCCAGTTCGACCATGGACAACATAATTGCTTGGGTTCAGAGTTTCGTTGCAATGTCCAAAGAAATCTTAAACATAGGCAAAACTTGAATTTTTTTCACTTTCTACTTGCTTTCTCTTCCTCTTTCCCCTTTTTCTTTTCTTCTCTCCCTTCTCTCTTCCTTCCTCCCTCTCTTCCTTCCTCCCTCTCTTCCTTCCTCCCTCCCTCCTCCCCTCCCTCCCTCCTTTTTTTCCCTCCCTCCCTCCTTCCTTCCTTTTTCTTTCTTTCTTTCTTTCTTTCTTTCTTTCTTTCTTTCTTTCTTTCTTTCTTTCTTTCTTTCTTTCTTTCTTTCTTTCTTTCTTTCTCTTTCTTTTCTTGTTTCTGGGGGCAATTCATCCACTTTCTCAACACTTTTAAGTCATTGCTAGTCCTCTTGATCAACACTTCTCAAAAATTAATGTACATGTAACTTGCCTGGGGATTCTATTACAGTGGATCAGAGTTCAATTTGTAGTCTATGTTCTTAATAACCTGCTAGATTCTGAGGATGCTGCTGATCCTTGGACCAGTTTTGACTAAAAAAACACCAATTGGCACATAATAATTATGCATATTTACAGGTCACAGTATAGATATTCAATACACATATATAACATGTAATGACACGATCAGCCTCTCCTCACAAATTTGATGTTCTTCTAATAAATGAACCTTTTTTTTTAGCTCTCACATATCAGGGAGAACATGATATTTGTCTTTCTATGCCTGGTGTATTTCTCCTGACTTAATGCAAAATACTCCCAAACCCCCTTTGAAGAAGCAAAGAAAAATGACAGTTTACTTCTTAACTTAAATTTCCTACCCTTAGGTCTGATTAGTAAATAATGATACTCATTCTAAAACCAAACAGAAACCACTGTAGCTTCGGAGGCAGTAAGAGCTCAGAAATCATGTGGCCAGTTGAGCAGGAAAGCTACATCAATCGTCCCTTTGCTACCATCTTATGCATAAGCAACCTGCTCCATTTCACTACCACTGGGTAGGTTTTCAAAGCCTTGATTCCTGCTGCTGTCATCATTGGCTTAACCATACCCAGAGTGAGTTACAGAGATGTTCCAGAAAAGCAGACTGCAAAGGGGAATTTACTATTTGCTCCCTGTTGTAAAAAAATTAAAGCTATGCTTTTCCTCTGAGGAGAAAAGAGTTCAGCATCTCCCTTTTCCTCTCTTTCTTTCTCATGGACATGCCTACCAAGCACAACTGATCTATACCCCGGTTGTTTATGATTTCTTAGAGTAATAGAACAATAACCTAAGAAAACATTTATGTTTAATTTTCAATCTCTTTAATTTTTCCCTACACAGTATCTTTCTTTAAAATACATTTATTCAATTGCCTTGATTAAAAAAAATTAAAGCATGATGCAGAAAAGGAGGTAGAAAATCGCATGATTTTCTCCAACTTGGCTTGTCCTTCAATTCCTTGCATTGCTGGTCTCACAGCAAAATAAAACAAGACACATAGATGGTTCTAGAACTAGGGCACACTCCTTTGCCAAATAGCCTCACTATATTTGTGGCCCAGACTATTTTAGTTCTGATCTGGTATCTATTTTGGGTAAGACATTCTCAGCATCTCTACTCTGATGAAACTCATTTCAATTTACTTTTAACCTTTCTCAATAGCAAGAACAAATGGAGCAGATGACAGTGTGCTTGGTTTCTATTTTAAAAAGAGTCAAGGGAGTCTACACAATGAATATTTATGGGTCAAGAATAAGCCCTGGGCTATGGCTGAGCCAAAGGTGATGGAATGTTGACCATGAGCCAGAGTTAAATTCTGATCTTGTTACACTTTCCATTGATTAAAGGTCCCCCTTTATCCTTCTAGACTTCTCTCTCAGCCTCTGGTACCAAGAGTTCCAATCTTATTGGTTAGCATTTGATGGAAAGTCATTGCATTGAGAATACCTTGTAACCCACAGGCTTGGGTTCCCTCACTAGCACCCATAAAGTCTGGAAAGCCACAGAGTTCATTTGAAAATTCACCAATTGGAGACTCATTTCTGGTCGTCACCAAAGAGATTTCAGTGTACGTTCCACTTGCTATAAGAGTACATATTGTTCAGGAAGCTTTACAAAAAAGTTGCCCTTAAGAAAAGATTAGTTTACTATGACATTCAACTTTGATCTAGAGCTATAAGCAAAATCTACTTTTGCTTCATTTGTAATACAAATTCCCTAATAGCTGTGTGATACATGCCTATAACCTTGGCATTTGGGAGAGGGGGATGCAGGAGGATTGTAAATGCAAGGCCAGACTGGACTACCTAACAAGACCCAATTTAAAAACAATATCAAGAAATACCTAAGAAACAAAACAGACAGACAAATTCCTTTTGGCATTCTCAAGTGAACATATATGTTCAGTTCATATATTTGATGTAGGTGTTAGGCGATATGTATTTAAATTTTTAAATTCCACAAATTTCGCATGTACTGATGGATTGGGTAGTAATTCTACTTTTGAATGCATGTTTTTGTCAAAGACTAACTTTTCATTCTTTTCTTGCAAGAGAAACCCACATAACAAGTATAAGTATAGTTACTAATTTTATATTTGTATTCATTTGTATTTATGTTTTTTGAAAGTAAGTGCCTTTCGTGTGACCAAGGATTCATGTATGATGTCCATATATTTCAAATAATGTTTAGGCTTCACAGCTCTTTCTATGTTTTTGAGATAGGGTCTCACAATATGTCTCAGGCTAGCCTCAATTCATGATCCTTCTACCCCAGACTCTTGAAAGCTGTAAGGGATTACAGCTGAGACCACCAAGCCTGGTGAGTCTTTAGACTTTATTTTTTCTGAAGATGATAATAATATTCTCTTTCTTCTCCAAATTTTGTTTTTGCTGTGTGAGTGAGCGGTTGGGTGTTGCTACCTGGAGTGTGTTAGAAAACTCACCGTTTCAGAGAGGTGAGATGGTCATTAGCAAAGCATGGCGAGGGAGTCTGAGTGCAGATCTTTTTCCTCCTTCTCAATCTCTTCTTTTATTTAGCAAGTAATAACTTAGCTTAAAATATTTGCGTGAAACTTAGATTATATTTCATTAAAGTCACTGACATGTAACAAGTATCCAGCAAATATTGTTTCTTTTCCAATTGTAATAAAAGCTCATTACTGACTTTCTGCCACAGCAGTTATACATCTCAGTATTTCTTATTTATCTGCAGACAATGCAATTATAATATTAAGATTATTGCAGTTAATGTAAGATGGGTCTTTTCATTTTGCAAGGGCTTTATCCTGTCTTGCTTCATATGATTTTACCTCAGCATTTTCCAGGAAAATAGCTTTCTTCTATTGCAAAAGTTCATTTCAACAAAGGAAAAAGATAATTGATACGCAAATGCTTTGAATTGATAGATACATGTATGTATCACAATTAATATTGTTCTGATTTTCCCCCATGTCAAATGTAGGTTTCTGAAGACAATAGAAAAATAAATGAAAGGAATAAGTAATAAAAGGACTGAAATAGGCTACACTTGAAATACCATTTTTTTGTGCTTAGACTCTTTGATTCACAAAGATAGAAACCAGTTATGGATTTGTATGTGCACTTCCTGAAGATAGAATTCTGTATGAGGAAATAGACATAAATTGATTTTCCCCCATGGTGTAGATGAAATCCATATCTAGAATCTATGTAACATGTTCCATGCTACAGACATTCTCTTTTCTTTTACTTCATGCAAAAATGTCATAGCCTAAATTTTGTGTTCATTGGAAAATGCTTGGGTAAGAAATGCAAGAATCTTTTATCTTGACCCCGAGTTCCTCTAATTGTCTCTAAATACAGAGGAAAATCACACTCGTGATGGAAGAGATGGTTTCTGCACCTGCCTAAAATGTCCTTTCTGGTCAGCAAGCACATTTCACTGCTGATGCTTCTCCTAGCATGTCCTGGCACTCTGTGAGGTATGACACAGGGTCCTCTAGAGAGGGTGTCAGGATCTTAGATCTGATATTTCTACCAAAGAAAAATACGTGAATGAGAAGCAACCTATTAGTGATAGCTGAGAGAATATAGTCAGATACATTTTGAACGGCTTCACCCATCTTTCAGTCATAAAGAGGGTGAGATGGAAAGTGATATGTGTAAGCAGACTGGGCTTCATCCAGTGGTGTAGTTAACTTTTACAAGTGTTGGTGTGAAAGGGCTTCAAAGGAAGGAGATTAAGGTTTGAGAGGAGGATGACTCTCTGAGGGTCATGTGTATCTTAAGTAACAAATGCCAGAGCCTCTCCTAGACATAAGAGACATAGTTTAGAGAAAGATTACTGGGACTTTCAGCCTGTTTCTCCTTCTTGAATAGTGAGATAACATCTTTATACACCAGTTTCCACTTACTTCATATAGTTGTTCTGAAGACTAAATATTGTGTCATACAAGTATCTGAGACAGTATAAACACAGCCAAAGTAAATAAGTCATAGCTGCTATTATTATCATTAAATATTATCACGACAGGAAATCACTGCCACTTATTACTGTGATGACAACCCCAGTATCATCTATTCACAGTTTAGAAAGTCCTTTGAAAACAGAAGGACTTTTTACAGTTGATTGCATATTCCACTTTATGACAAACATCTTCATGCAGATCTTCTTGTGCCTTAAGTACCATTGATTGAGGTAGTTCTCCAACAGTCTATTCAGATTTCTTGTATGAAGATTCACCTTTAATAGAAAATATACACCTCATCTTAAGCATTAAAATCAGTGACCCTGGCTGGGTTCTTCTCCCTTGAAGCTTCTACGTAGGCTGAGCCTGGAATAAAGATGTAGATTGGAGCAAATTTATTTCAGATATTATAGATTGGAGAAGTAGCTATGTGTGCAAACAGGACATGAAAAATGCTACCTGACTCTCCCCCTTGAACTCAGAGTAATTTATCTGGGTAACATGTTGAATTCCCTGAACTGCGACGTAACTAACTTGCTCCAAGAAGCTTTAAATCTTCTGTAGGGAACAAGCTGTTGCTGTGCCTTGTACTCTTAGCACTGTGCTCCTTGACTTGGAACTGTGAACATTACCCAGAACGGTTCAAGGAAGATGTGGATCTGAAGTGTGATGTGCCCAGGGGAAATTCTCTGGGGACAGAAGATACTCTGCAGATGAGGGGGGAAATGAAAAGTTAGGCGCTAGACTTTATTTAAGAACAGCAGTCTGAGAGGCGTCCACACATAGCAGAAAACACTTATACAAACAGCATTTTGATTGTTTGCTTCTATCACCAGGCATTTTGAAGAATTAGATAGCACCTGCTTGTGGTGTGCACTGTCCTAAGTATTGAGAAAATGTCACTTGTGCTCTTGGAACAGACAGTATTTATACCACACGAACTGGGTATTCACAGAGGAATGAGAAACCTCCTCCACAGGGTGTTTTGTATAAAAGAGACAAAAGAAATAGTTGATGTGCTTGATATGTGAGGATTCTGTGATATCTGAAGATCAGAGAGGGTTCCCTGGGGAGAGTGATTTCCAAATTATGTCCTGAAAAATAAAGGGAGGTTAATCAAGGGATCACTCTATGTTAAAAAATAAAAAAACAGGCCTCTGGGTAAAAGAGAGAGGTGACTGACTACTCATAGCTCAATATGGCTGCCTAGCCAAATGAAGGGTCTTGGCAACCACGTTATAGCTTTAGACATTCTTTTGGGACAGCTGGAAGCCAATGAGGGATGCTAATAAAGACATAAGTATATTTCAGTTGTGATGCAGAGAATAAATAAGGCTGGCAGACAGCTCATTGCAGTACTAAACAAAAGGATGGTGATGTTCTCAGCAAGACAGCGATCATGGAGCTGAGAACTGGACAGATTTGAGAGCTGTTAAGGAAGTGATTGCCTGGCAGTGGGTGGTGAGGGATAGAGTGGAATAATTGCTGACTCTTGGGTTTCTAGAGTGGGAAACTTCATGGAAGATGATGTCATTCACTAAGGGATGCAGATGAAAGAGCAAATTCAGGATGAGGAGCTATGCTTAGTTCAGTTTTGGATGGATTCAGTTTGCAGTGTCTATGACACATGTCATAGACATGTGCTCAGTGGACAAGTGAATGTGGAGCCTGGAGGTCAGGAACTACAGACAGAACTAACTAGCTTGCAAATGGTCAATCAAGGGGTTCACATTCTGGAAAACTTTGTCATTCCTCAGCACAGAGAAGTCTGGGGAAATATCAGGGCATGTAGAATCAGAGAAAAGAATGAGGGAAGAAGAAACTGGTCTAAAAAGGAGGGAACCATCAATGTCAAATGGTGATAGAAGTCAGAGACTGGGTACCAGGATTTGTCTATTGGATATAGCAACAGAAGTACCATCTGCCAGCAGGATGACCATCTGTCCAGATGTGCTTGAAACTGTCCCAGTTCATGCTTGTTGCCCTAGTATCCTTATTATTAGTGCTTGTTGGTGTCTATGTTTGGATAATAAATTATACCACTGTCTTCGGTTGGTGAGAGTACTTTCAGCAGCGTATTAAAGATAGATTGTGGTGGGTGTAGCAATGAGCTGGAGGAGGAAGCCTCAGATGATGTGGTTTTCCTGAAGGATGTGTGAGGTGATTGGAGAGGAATTTTAAACTCTGGGTGAATTTTAATGCTGGGTGAACAGGTAGATTTTGGAATTTCTTTTGATTCTGGAATATCTCATACTAATATTTTCTTCAGAGCCAGTGAAAAGCAGTTCTCTGTTTCTTGCTTAATACATTGTAGAACTGTGTTTTTATTGTACAAAGTAAATATTTTAGAAATAAATTTTTCTTCCACTGTATTAAAAATAAACATCAGTGGCTTAAAGTGTCCTTCATCTTGTCCATCATGAAACTGAAACACATAGTTGTCTAAGGGGGACTCATCTTCTTTTTAAATCATTTTGAAGCACTACCAATACTGATTAGAGGGGGAGTAAATATTTTACTTCTTAACGTAGATAATAAGGAAGCCTAGAAAGAAAGACATCCAAGTTTATTTACACCTATCTCTTGATTTTGAGAACAGCATGGTAGACCAAGCAGATATCTGCAAGATTTTAAATATTTATATATAAAGCAGAAAGATGCCAATAATATGGATGTTTCTCCAATATGCCTTTAGGACTGGAAATGAGAAAGTGGTGATATAACACTGTGATTTTCATATGCACAGCAGTACTTTAAGACGATAGAAAAGTTATACAAAATGAAATGATTTTTGAGTCACTATGTACTAACTAGAAGTTTCAGGATCAAGAGATTCAGGTGCTGGTGGTCTTTTTGTACAAGGGGGCAAGTCCAGTGGCAAAGCCCACATGTGCACGCAAGTCTTCTTTCTTATTTGCTCACTGAATTTGGTTACTAAAGGAAAGCGGTCCCATGCAACCAGTTCCGCTGTTGGAGGACTCCTCTGAGTAATCAGGTAGCTTGGGGTTAGCTACAGTGACCTCAACATTAAGATAGCTTAAAAAGGTATGTGCGTGCGTGCGTGCGTGCGTGCGTGCGTGCGTGTGTGTGCGTGCGTGTGTGTGTGTGTGTGTGTGTGTGTGTGTGTATGTGTGTGGATTGTATAGATGGCTAATGGGAAACAATAAATTTAACAGTATCTATCATTTCTCTGCCATATCTAGGCCTGGGAATGGTCCCATAAAGCAAAAAGGTCCTTTCTTTTACCTTTTTTTAGAGTCATTAATGAAAGAACATTTTATTGCTGCTCTGCTCCATATAATATTATGTTAACAAGTCTGTAACTAAAATGTTTGTAAATGTATTCTAAATATTTTCATACTATGAACAGAAGTTGTCAATAATCAGGTCACATACTCTACTTAAAGGATTATCTATCATTTACCCCCTTGCATGCTTTCTTCTCAAACTCACAGTTTAATGCACTGTTTTGTGTCTAGACTTGTATTAATCAGTGCAGATCTTCTTTGCCTCATGAATGTTCTGTTTTTCTTGTGTGTATTTGTTTTTCAGTTAAACCATGGCTTTGGTTTTGCTTCTCTTGTGGATGGCCACCACCAGATAGGGCCTGAATGTACTGCCTCCTTCCAGGGACAGAAGGAAGATCCTGTGTCTGTCTGTTTCAGTGGAAGCCTTGTAGTAAGAAAACCATTGCATGGGTGACAGTTTCAACGCACTATCACGTGAATGGGACCAGTCTCTATTCTTCCAAAACATCGAAAACTGATCATCTGGGAAGGAGATTTGGCCAAGATGACACATTTGCAGGCGGGGCTTAGTCCAGACACGATAGAAAAAGCACGCCTGGAACTGAATGAAAACCCAGATGTTTTACACCAGGACATTCAGCAGGTCAGAGACATGATCATCACCAGACCGGACATTGGGTTTCTACGTACAGACGATGCCTTCATCCTGCGATTTCTCCGAGCCAGGAAGTTCCACCAAGCCGATGCCTTCAGACTTCTGGCCCAGTACTTTCAGTACCGCCAGTTAAACCTGGACATGTTCAAAAACTTCAAGGCAGATGATCCTGGCATCAAGAGGGCTCTGATTGATGGATTCCCCGGTGTGCTGGAGAACCGAGACCACTACGGCAGGAAGATTCTGCTGCTGTTTGCTGCCAATTGGGATCAGAGTAGGTAAATGTAGATAGTGTCTTTATTGGTCTTGCCTTTTCATAGCATGTTTGGTGTTGTATGGCATTGCAGATAATTGACTTTCATTTTCAAAATTTATTCCACAAACCCACAAAGGAGACTTCAAGGACACAGGTGTAATGTAATAAAAATGTCACAGGTAGTGATTTGTGACAAGAGAATCATTGTCTTTGGGTTGTCATAGGCCTTAGAAGTCAATATTTCATCAAAATGGGTCACTTATTTTAATAAATACAAAGTCGATCTTCTAGAAGATCCATATGTTCTGTTTTTAATGTTCTTACCTTTAACAACAATAACAGAAATGGATTTAGTAGATGGCCTTAAATCAAGTGTTTCCACACATAGTATAATTTCTTGGGTGTTCTCCATGACTTTAACATCTTATTTTGAGTGTCAGATCTTTTGTCCAAATACTTACAAGACTTTCTCCCTGGACAATGTGTAAAGAATTCCAGGTTCCTTATGCCTCAGATGGAAAACTATGTCCTCCCCTTTATTCCTACTCAACCCAGTTCCTCAAGCCTGCACCTAGCTTTAGTCCTCATACTTGGTGACTTGCCCAATCCATCCACGTCACCTGTTTTCCTCAAATCGCCCTCCAGCATCTTTATTTGTCACTTCTCCCATTGCTGTTTCCTAAGTGTAAGTTTGTATCATCCCCCAGAACCAGTCTTCTAGGTGGCTTCCTGTTTCTAGTCTCCTCTGATCCATTGGTTTCCAATGTGGCTAGGATGGGAGTTTCATAATTCTGTTATGTCGTCTGCCTGGTTCTCAAGTTCTCAAGACCTACAAAATAAAGTGAGACCTTATGACCCTCCTGCCACATTTGCTCTGCTTCATCCTGCGCCTTTTGCTTTCTGGTCTGGATGGTTGGAGTGTAGGCCTTGCAGGGCACAGTTGAGATCTTTTTTTACTATCTCTGACTTTCAGACTCATTCTCTCAACATCTGAAAGAGATAGAGACCATTCTGTAACACCTCTCCAAGTATTCTGTACCTTACATGCCTACTGATTCATATCCATTTTTATGGCACTTCAAGAAAGTAGGCTTCATCTCTTATTCCAATGCTGTCTTAGTTAGATATCCTTGATAAGTACACATATCTATGAGAATATAAAATCCTTGTTTTGGCAGATAATATGTTTGGATGCTTATTATATTCTCTCCTATATATAGTCTTAGGCAAGCCACCCACAAACTTTGAATGATAAGTGTTGTTACCATTTCTTCTATTTTGCATGTCATGATAGCATCCACTACTTTTTTTTCTTGTTGTGACAAAATATCTAACAAAACGACTTAAAGAAGGAAAGATTTGTTTTGTCTCACAGTGTGAGTCCATAATGGAAGACAGGGATGAAGGCAGGGGCTTAAGCAAGATGATCATATCCACAGTCAAGAAGCAGAGAGTGATGGAAGCTGATGCTCAGCTTGCTTTCTCTCTTTGACACAGTCCTGGATCCTAGTCCAGTGTCATTCATAGTTAGGGTAGGGCTACATCAAGTAGCCCAATATAAAAACTCTTCTAAGAATACATCAAGGTGATTGTGGGTCCTATCAAGTTGGCAATCACTATGAACTGTCACAATAAGACAAGAAATTGAGAAATTGAGAACCTCATTCAGTGTCATATAGCTTGTGAAATGTGGTTGGGAGTTAAATCTTGGTAGTATGACTTGAGAGCCAGTGACCTACACCCCGATTTCTGTAATTGTGTTTATGATGTCAGGGACTGTACCTTTCATGTGATTATCATTTTGTCATATGGCACAGGAGTCAAATGTTCAATGGAAAAAAAGAAAGAACTCATCTACAGACATCAGTTATGCCCTGAGCTTGTCAGCAGTATCATCATTGAAATTGTTACGCCTCATGAAGAGATACAGTTTAAACTTAAAAATATCTCAAACATCTTCCCAATTATACTCATAGAAACTTCATAAATGTCTTTTCATTGCCTTACATCACTGTCTCTCCCAAGAATAGCAGTGCAAGGAGCCTTTACAGTTATTATTTTCTGGTTAACGAAATTGGGACAGGACTACCTAATCTAGGAAGGTACTTGAATGTTTTGGCACAGTTATTCTATTGTTTGGTCATGCCTTCAACATACTAATCATAATGATATGGAATTTTATCATATTTAGAATGTGTCACACTACAGTTAATGGCCAACCTCTCAAGATATTGCTCGTCAGTGAGAAAGGTAGTAAGTAAGTCTTTGCATCTGCCCATCTCCATCATTCAATCCTTGAGTGTAGAATTTGGATTACTTAGGACAATGATCAGGACACATGGTCTCTATCAAACCCCATTATAGTTCATTGTCCAGACATGGTACAGATATTTACATGGCTAACCCCCACCTATCACTAAGCAATTCCCCCTGAGGAACATGAAGCAAGGACACAGGACATTAGTGCTGAAACACAGGAAGCAGTTTTCCTCTTGAGAATGACACATTTACATTTGAATTTGGAAAACTGGAAGGTGCTGATGATTTTTGAGAATAATCATGGTGACATCATTTATACTAAGTTGCTAGTGTTCTAGAACCTCCATCTGCCACAGCAGACGATTCACAGAACATCAGTGAGTGGTGGTGATGTACACATAAAGAAATGAACCTCAGTGAAATCTTTTATACCATCCTAAAATTTGTTATGTGTGTATCCCAATGTGTGTCATGAAGAAGTAAAAGGTAATAATACATCTCCAAGGAAAGAATTCAAGTGCTTATAATTATAATAACCTTAAGCAAGTCACTTCCCAGTCCCTCAGTTCCTCTTGTACAAAATAAACCTCCATTTCCAATGGTTCATGAATGAGCCTCCATTCAGTCTCTTCAGATGGATGGGAAGGGGTTTCAAAGTTCACTTTATAGGCTCCTTGTTCACTTAACTTTTTAAAATAATCTCCTTCTTTTCCTTTCTCTTCTTGTCCTCATCCCCTACCCTAATTTTCTTCCAATCATCCAATATTAATCCAAGCCATTTGCTTTTAATTAGGTAATAACGATAAGCCTATCCCACTGACAGTGAAAGATCATTAGATGCAAATAAACTTCAGTTTAAATGTGGATACAACCATCATTTATTAGTTATATGGCTGTGGACAGGCAATCTCAGTGGCAAAGGCAATCTCAGTGGTGTTGCCTCTTCTTCTACAGGTGGGGATGATGATGATATCTTTATGTGGAATGGGGGAGAGAGAAATGTTGCATAGAAGCTCACTGTTTGGCACACAGTAAGCATCCAGTAGATCCTGCCTTCTGGTGTTAGTACTAATATTGAAAAATGTCCCATTGCAAAAGTTATGGAGCACAGATGGTAAATAACTGAGAACCAGAGATGGGAGGGCAATATTTAGCAATTTCACTGGGACCATGAGTGTCTCTTGCCTATCCACTCATTCTAAGCATTTGTTTGCTTGTACCAGACACTCTGTTACCCAGACCCAGCCCAAGTAAAAGGAAAGGACTCAAACATTAGCAGAGCTTTGCAAAGTGACCATCTCCCTCTTGTTGGGGGCTTCAGATGATGGCAGCAGTGATCCCACTGACTCATATGGAAAGTTTACTGAATTTAAAAGGTTATTAGTATTTACTAAAAGATGTAAATCTCATCATGTCTCCCAGACATATGTACAAAAGTGCAACAAAAAGCATGATCCACCAAAGTGGTGTATGGGTGGCTTTCTGTTGGAGTAAGGTGTCACAGTGAAGACACAGACAACAATGGAGGGAGGACTACCAGAGACTAAACTGATTTTATCCAGAAGTTGGGGCTCAGTAGAAAGCTGTGCAGTGTCTGTGTTTTCTGAGATTTCCACGAGGAACATAATGAGTGGATGCGGAAGGTGTCATGTGTCCACTTGTTAGGTGAATGTGGCCAGCTGGCCCAGACTCAGCACAGATTTCATTCCAGGACCCCTTGGTACGTAATGTGAGCATTGAAGGAGGCACTATTGCTCTGCATTCCCTTTGGTCTTGTCTCAGCAGAGACAACAATCCATGATTTGCTTCTTTAAGATCTGATCAAAACCAAATTCAATTCTGGCACCTTTCCGAGCTGCAGACTTGTATCTGAGCACATGGCTTGCTTGGCTGGGAGTGCTCTGGCAATGTGGAGAAAAAGATGAGCAGAGAACATCTAGTTACCATTGGATTTCACTAAGTCAAAATAGAAAATGAGCTTTTCCTTTTTGAAGCCTCAATTTCTCAAGTGGAAATAGGTAAAATACCAGGCTTTCCAGGCTGCTGCAAGGATAGACCCCAATTTCTCTTACTTGGGGGGTGTCCAAGAGTCAGAAGAGGCAATACTTCAACTCCGAAGCCAGATGGTCAACTTAAATTCCACCAATTTTCTACAGGCTCTGCCCAGGTAGCTGAAACCCATCACTCTTCTCATGCCTGTAAGGGGATGGGGTATGATCAGAGTTGAGCACTGACTGGTGCTCAATAATAGTTATCCTTGAGAATAAGTTAGTAGGGCAGGAGAGGTTGATGGCTCAGGGGTTAAAGCCCTTTATATACAAACTAAAGGGCCTGAGTTCAGATCCCTAGATCCCACACAAAATTGCTGGGCAGATGGTCCAGTCTTGGAAAGCAGGACCTGGAAAACCCCAAAGCAAAGCAATAAGATAGAAGAGCAATCCAAGAAGATTCTTGATGTCATCCTTGGGCCTCACACTCAAATGCTCTTTTGTACAGGCACGCACGCGCGCGCGCACACACACACACAATTGTACGTGTATACATGTAAAAGTAAATAAGCTAAAGTAGTCAGATTGTTAGGCCAAAAGATGCCTTTTTTGAGGACAAGTTTTTAATGCAATTATTAACTTTTTCCCACCTGGAAAATTATAACTGAGACTACAATCTGCTTTGCTCCAATGTCCTCTGCCATCATTCAGTTAGGTCTGGGAGACTCTGAGCACACACCTAGTTTATATATTCTGCCTACCATATACTCAGGATTTAAGAACAACATGTGGAAAATTTGGGTAATAAAACAGAACACACCATAGTAGTATCTATTATACTGACTGTAAACCTGCTGTCCCCAGCTAAGGTACCAAGATGGAGGAATGACAATGAAAGATACATTCCAAGTCATAATCTGTGGAGTTATAGTGAACATGCTTCTGTTAACCTATTGCTGACAACTCAGAAATCTGTAAGCAAATGGAAAACTTGTTCAAAGCATTGGTTCTTTCAGGCAGACAAAGCACTTGCTGAAGATTGATGAGCAGTTTAACTAACAATGTCAAGTTAAAGGTAAAGAATCCAGTTGTTTGGTTCTCCCTAGAGGATAGGACAAGGGCCAGAACGGTTTGACTGAAGATTAGTAAGCCCCAGCCAAGACCTAGAACCCAGGCCCAGGGTAAAGCAGTGGGAATGGGGTAAAGTTTAAAGAGACACCAATAGCCTCCTCCTGCAATCTACTCAAGTAAATAATATTAAAAATATGAAGAAGGTGGTATGATTATTTATGATTTTTCCTGGTTTGGTTTAGCCAGCGTGGCTCAGCTTGGTCCAGTCAGATCTCTCATGTGAAAAACTTGTGGATGGGTGCTGGTGGGTGAGGCACAGTCCATACCACTGCCCACGCAGAGAGAACACAGCTGTGTGTTCCTTGCATTTCCCCTGCATTTCTCATTTACTGTTCAGAACCATTTGGGAGCCTCGGTATCACTAGGTTACTGATGACAGAAAAGGAGGTTTGGGAGGAGATAATGCTATCTTCATCAGGGAGCAATATGACTCATCAATGGAAAAACAAACTGGAGCTTCTAATTCCAAGTTCATTCCAAAGACATCTGGAGCTGACTGCTCAGCCTCTGTGTGCTGAAATGTTTCAAAATACCCATTTTGCTTCCGCATGCCTTGCAAATGTGTGCCTGAGTGTGACAAGGCACACAGGAGAAAACCTGAGGTCAGAGTGAGCTGAATCTCTAATGGACCAGTGGTATGTGTTAGAATTGATTATTAATGTGTTGGAGTGTGTTTATCACTGCAGAGTGAAAGAGAGAAAATTGGAATTAAATATACTAAAGCCACATCTTCACGATCTTCTTTCTTCAACTAGACCCCACTTCTTAAAGTTTCCATTACCTTTTCTGACCCAGTTAAGGTGGGAGTCTCTAGATGGATCAGCCTCCTCATGAAGTCAGAGTCCTCATGTTCCACTGCATTGTATGGTAACCTTTCAACATAGGAGCTCCAAAAAGACATTAGAAGCCTAAATCATAATGAGAATCAGGAATTGCCTTTTTAGGTATTTTTTCCTAAGCACTTTTACACAATTGTCCCTTGGCATCTATGGTGGACTGTTCTAAAGACTCCCTGTGTATATTAAAATATGCAGATACTCAAGTCTCTTATAGAAAGGTGACATAGTATTTGCATACAATGTATGTGCACCTTCTAAAAGCCTTTAAATCTTCTCTAAAGTATTTATGATGATATACTATAAGTATTACATAGTTATTTCACTGCATTATGGAATAATGGCTAGAGAAAAAAATTTGTATGTGTTCAGTACAGATGCAATTCTTTTTCTCTGAATTTTTTCTTTTCATGGTTGCTTGGACCTGTGAAACTTTCCACAGTCCCACAAGGATCCGTGGTATATGTGTCGGCATCCCAACACAGATGGGAGTCTTCCCCTCTCAGAACGTGAAGACCGTGCTCTCTTCCGAAATCTTGTCTGGAATCTCACTCCCAACCAATGTCTCTGGCAATTGATTCTGAATCACTGGTGTTTTGCTAAGTGGAAAAGTCTCTTGAGGATCCAAACTCAAAATTTTCACCACACTTCTTCTACGTCAGCCTAGGGACACAAGTTGAGTCATTGGGAGCAGTGGAGACATTCCAGGAGTGTCCCAATAGAGTACAGTCAGGGATGACTTTGCATTACAGAGTGGTGCATAGGAGGCTGAGATGATTCAAGTAGATCAATGTGGAGGATGTTTTCAGTCTTCATTGTGTGTGGGAAGAAAGTAATTTGTGGAGGGGATTCATTGATTAAGTCTGAGCAAATAAGAATGTAGATGGGGTGCTGGTTATATGATAGAGAAGGTTCAATATTCTCTCTGTCTCTTCCCTCTTTCTTTCTCTCTCTCTCCTAAAGGTTGATATCAGGCTTCTTTCTGAACTCTCTACACCTTATTTTTTGACACAGCATCTCTCATTTGAAGCTCATAAGTTCAGCTCAGCTGGCTAGCCAATGAGTTCCAAGGATCCACCTCTCTTCACTTTCCAGTACTGGAGTTTACAGATGTATGCTACCATGCCGGACCTTTACATGGATGCTGAGATCACCTTGGTTTGTGACAGACATTTTACCGACCAAGCAATCTCATTATTTTCATATATTAGTGAGATGAATCAGGGTCTCCTTCTTTGCTCATTTACTCAATAATGAATGCACATAATGGCCACAGTAGCTGCCCCTCCATGCTTCCTGAAGCTCCCAATGTAGTGTTCCTGCTCTGAGCTCATCTGCTAGTAGAGCCTCAATCAGTCCCTCCAGTAATATAATGATAGGAAGATTATCATTACTAGGGTATTTTGTCTTCTGTCCTTCAAGATGTTGCAGGTGAGGGCATTTTTATGAATGGTTCCTGATACTGTAGAAAGCCATTTGGATCTGTTTGTGCTTAGGGACTATGCTTTTACATTCAGTGTGGTTTCTAGGAAGGCATTTAGTGGTCCCTTGTCACATGCTGTAATAATTTATTCAACAGATTTATTGGAGACAGCAGCTCCCTCAAGTCTCACTGCCATTGCTGAACTGTGATAACCTCTTTAGAGCTGATGTGACAAAACCCTGGGCAGCTCAGCAGGTGGCTAGTATAGTCGTGTAGGATGAGCTTTAGGCCAGTTCTTTCTTTTGCTTAAAACCCTGAGGCTATAGGTGGGATGTAATGCTTCAAAGTCTAAGTAAGTTAGCTGATTGAGGCTGTCTGTCAGCTCTTGCAAGAGCATTAAAACCTTTTACACGTGGCAGTGGTTCTAGGGCTTATTCAATCCAATTGTCCTGAGTGATAAAAGTTGTGACATAAAAAGGAACAGAATTCTCACTATCCAGGCTGAATACTTGTGAAGAGAGGAGAGGAAAAGTGTTGGGGAAGATGGATGCTAGGGTTTCCAGTAGAATCTGGAGTTTTTTAATAGGAGATCAAGCCAAATGTTTAGCCTTCTATTCTTCAAACAAAAAAAAAATCTATGAGAATCAGCCTGGCTATGATCAATTTTATAATTGCTATAATTTGGGAATGAGATAGAAAGAAGGAGTGTTATTAAAATCATAATAACAAGCAATCTCAGTGCATATCATGTGCCAAGAAATGCTCTTAGTATATACACTGCTAGTATCCATGCTTTGTAGATGATGGAGTTGAGGCTAGAGAGGAAAGCCATCCTTCCAATGTCATACAGTTGAAGGGCAAAATCTTAGACCTAACATCTTAGATGAAATACATAGTCTTAGTCTAATCTTAGATGAATGCACAGTCTATAACTTATTTGCCAACATTGAGGTTGCAAGCATCATTTTTTTATTGTTCTCAAAGGGCTACGTAGGAGAAGACCTCTCAACTCATAAGGCAAGTCTGTTGCCATATATACCAACTTCACTGAAACCTGGAAGACCACAGGTGGTCTTCCTTGTTCAGTCTCTGCCCCAGCCATTTGACAAAACTCAGGAGAGACAACAACTTTCGTCTTCAAAACAATCCCAGCAGGCCAGTGAAAGAAACTGGATATTTCTTGAGGTGTGTTGCAAAGTGACCCCAGTCTGAAACGACAAAAGGAGCCATCTCTACCCACACATTCCTTGCATTAGACCTAACTCTGTGGTTTACAAGTCCTTCAACTTTGGCAAGTTACACACCCTGTCTTATGGTGTAACGGTATGTGTTGGTTAAAACAGCAAGAATGAAACAAGATGAGTGGAAAGGACTTCCCTACACAGCTATGCCTTTCCTTTCTTCCAAAATGAAGGAAATCCTTGCATTTGAATCTGACCTAGAGCCTCATATTCCTAAGACATGACATTCCCATAGAACTGAAAATCCTATAAAAGAACAAACCCCTCTTCTATGTCTTTAAGAACCTACTTGTTGATGAGGAGACAGGCTCATGAGAATTCACAGTGTGCTTGCATTGCAGGTTCCCTAATATTGGACTTACATGTGGTTTATTATATGTGATGGCCAACAGTTATTTGAATATTTTCTTCAAATATTTTCTCCCCCCACTAACACCTGTTATCAGACTTACTCCGTCACTCTAATAATTAATCCAGGGTGTAACTGATTCCTGCTGGCTGTTAATATTCCCTTGTCTGGTAGAATTCACGATTCCTACAGGATAGTGGATGGTAGAGCCATAGGGTGTCTGCTTGAAGATGCCATAGAAGAACATGTCCCACCTGGGTGGATTGCTGTTCCTTAGGAAGACATAGATGTCACACAGCTCCTGCCCACTATTAAAGAGGCCAGTGGATCTGAGTTTAGGAAGCTGTGAGGACTCAAAGAATAAGCTTTGACTAACTGACAGCATGTCTTTCTCTGTTGCTGCCCTTCCCAAATTTTTGCCGATTACCTTGTGTGCAAAATGCTCCTCTGGAGACAGAAATCCAAGGCCCTAAGAATAACTTCTTCTTTCTCAAGGAAAGCCCTAGTTAAGGCAGCCAGGGTTGAGCTTGCTATCAATTACTCCATTGGGAATGGTAGTGAACTCTAGGCCACAACCTATGTCAGTTCTTTAAAACTCCAGGATCACTGAAAAAGGTTATGTAGACAGGCCATTTTTAATCACGATGTTGCTGGTATTTTGCATTCACTTTAAGATATTCCAGTGGGTGCATCAGACTCCTGGATGCCTGCACTTCTGGCTATGAGTCCTTTCCTCATGTTAAAGCTGAGTGGTTTTCAAAAAATTCGTAGGGCACGCACCAACCTTTAATGAGAAAGACACTGCAGAATTGAGGAGGAGATCCCTTTGCACATGCCCAGACTCAACCCTCCCATTCTGGAGTGCTGAACCTCATCCAAATATCCAGCCAACAGTTCTTCTGGCCTTTAAATGTGGTTCCCAGATAATCACTCCTGAGCGGTGATATACAGAACTTTAAGCAACTGTTGGGAATGATTAAGTGCCCGTGCTTAGCCGAGGTTGTAAATCAAGCTCAACAGCCATTTATTGTGAGTGTACCATAAAACAGCAGAAGTTATTGCTACTATACTGCAAAATGTAACATCAGACAAGAAAATAAGGAGAGGGTAAATTTTGTGGTGAAGGGTTTAGCATGACATGTTGTTTATCCTTTATACATTGTTTCTGCTTCCCTGTATTTCCTCCACTCTTTGCCTCTGTTTTCCCCCTATCTCCAATACTTCCTGCTTTCTGTATCAGGGTCTAGTTTTAAATCCTGTGCTCTTCTGAATAATGTCCAGTGACATTTGGGTTAGTGGATGTTAATACTATGCATGTTTCTGGGAATGTTACTACCCCCAGTATTTTACCTAATCACCATAAGTTTATGAAGGAGATATTAGCTCCACTTAAAATAGAGGTTACTTGATCTGAACCTAATTGCAAGGTTGTTTAGAACTTTTATTCTTTGATTTTAATGTTTGTTTTCAAATTTTATCAATTCATGTCATGCACATGTGCATGTGTATGTTATAGTGCATGTGTGGAGATCAGAGAGGACTTTCTAAAAAAACTTTGTGTGTGTGTGTGTGTGTGTGTGTGTGTGTGTGTGTGTACATATGTATCAGAGGGCACTGTGGAAGTCTAAAGATGACTTGGGGAATCATCCTGGATTGTTTCTTCCTCCTTTTTGCTTCACTCTGGGTTTTCCCAGGCTTAACCCACCTGGGCCGGAAGTGCAGGCCACTGCCATTTCTGCCTGGCATTTCTTAGGTGTGACCATGACCTGGGATCCGAACTCAGTATCTTCTGCTTATGAGGCAGAGTCTTAAACCCTGAGCCATCCCTCCAGTCTTAGAGCTTTTATTCTTAAGATTCCTCTCTTCCATTTGGCCTGGTTGTATTGGATACCTGGTGTTGGGATCTGGACCATAAGGTCTCTGATTGCTCCAAGTTGATTGCAAACTTCTTGCTCAGGAATCCTAACAACTCCCCCACGTCCCCCCTTCAGTGAAGCAAGTTTGGTATTTCTGCAAAAGCCTTATGAAATCTTAATAACTCGTCATCAACTTCTTGATCTATGGACATTTCCAATTGATTCCAGCGTTCTTCCTGAGCCGCTTCTCTCTCCGCTCTTCCCTCCTTCACTTATGTAGTTCTTCCCTTTGGTTTTCATTCCTGTGATGACATGAGGGCATGGGTTCTCCACAACCACAAAGAAGAGGCCCTACCTAAATGGGCAGCTGAACCACCAGAAAAATCATTCTGGAAGGGTAAGCTAACCTGAAAGAGAAACAAGAGTAAGAAGGCACATAAAGGACACTCACTGTTGGAGACAAAGCTGCCCCATACATAATGGCACTTAGAGTTTGCCTCAGTGGTAAAACCCAATTAGATCCATGAAGCATAGAAGATAAAGGCTGAGGAGCCAGAAATGGGAAATTCTGGTTTGCGCTAAGGGCCTATCAATTCTTACTTGCTCCTTACATCTTAGATCCACTGAAGAGTTTTGCCAAGGTGGAGGCGCATGGATGTCTTCTTCCTCCAGCACCTGCTGTCCTGACCTTCTCTGCGCACTCTTTCGTGCTTGGGGGAGCTCCCAGAAGCAGGTTTCTCAGAACTTCTCCCTGGTATCTGTGACTCCAGGGCAGGGCTCAGTAGCCTCCAATTGTCCGGGAGAAGCTGAAACAAGGTTAAGCCCAACCAAGTGGACTTTCTTTACATTCTTTCTAGTGACAATCTCACCATCGAGGTAACCTAGTCATATACAACTGTATTTGAAAATGAAGGAGAAAGAGACTAGGCTGCTCTGTAGACAGTAGACGATGTGACCCTCTGCATAAGTCCATGGATACAGAGAGTGTTGGAGAAGCCACAGCAGGCAAGGGCAGGGGTTGGTCAGCAGTGTGGGTTCGAGAGGGTTTTCTGCTATGTATATTGGCTTCAGATTCCTTGTTGAATAATACGGCCACAGAAGAAATGACTTTGATTGCTTTCTCTCAGTTTCTGAGGAGTTCTGCATTCTGTATGTGTCTATAGTGCAGCAGACAGGGTTAAGAAAAGACTTGACATTGTGGAAATCGACATTGTTAATGATGTTAATGTCTCTTCAGAACTGGTGGGAAGGAGGGGAGGAAGCCCAACATCCTGTCTTACTCTTTCAGAATGGTTCCATATTTGTACCCAGCATCCCCTTACTTTGATGGGCCTGTGTAAATTCTGGTGAGAACACACTTCCCCATGAGTTTCTGAGAGGTTAATCAATCATGTAATTGTCTCACATGCATACTGATTGGCACATCGTTCTACCACAGGTAAAAATTAACAGCTGACATTTAAGCTGTGGACTCTCCCCATACAATACTGCAGTGCCTCTTTGGAAAGGAAAAAGAGATTCCTGAGAAAATGAATTTCCAAATAGCCAAAGGGATATTTTTTAAGGGTCCATTTTAAATTTTATTTTATTCAGTTGTACAGTAAACAAACCTTTGCTGCATACAATCTGATACTTTTTTCATGATAAGTTCTTACTGTGATGAATATAAATTGCACCCTGAGCTGTGAAACAGCTGTTGTAAGGAAGATTCTTGGGGTGTGTAGGACTCTGTCTCTCTTTGCTACATGGTCCATGTGGTTTTGTAAAGTCTTCTTTTTCCTGTTAGCAGTCTACAGTTGTTCCCAGTAGGTCTGTTTCAAAATTCCCCTTCCTTCTTATTCTCCATGGATCAAGAAGCCAGAGAGCAAAGCTTGCTGAATTACATGCTTGGATATAGACCTATGGGGAATCGAAGGAGTAAAGTAAACGAGCTGTAGCACTGCATGGATTTTATAGTTTCTCATCTGTATGCTCAGAAATACATCCACCCAGCAGGCAGGGCAGGAAACATCTTCCGCAGCATCATTTGGAATTGTACTGAACTGAAATCTTGGAGAGTTTTTCTCCCAAGAGTTTCCCAACCTTGTGATTTACCCTTCTCAGACTTATGCGCCTTTCTCCTCTTTCATATCCTCCCCAGCATAATAGAAAGGGACTTCTATTTTCATTTAACCTAACTTTCCATTTTTTTTGCCAAAGTGGTGACTAACCCTTATATTTTTGTCTTGAGATTTTTAGCTATTAACAAGGATGTATTAAGGGAAGAAAATCATGTCTCTTATTTGTCCCTACTTTTTTTTTTTTTGGCTTTCTTTGCCTTCTGTTCTTGCCTACCTGAAAACCGTAGAATCAAATGATGCTGTCACTGGGTTGTGATGGTGCCTTCGCTGAGCCCTTCCACTTTGTTCCTCACCTGAGGTGGCAGCACCTCTTTCTTTCCTAAGTGACTATCATGGCATTTACGACTGTGTCCCCACCTTCTTGCCCACCGTATTTATATTTGTAGATTTTAATTTTTGTGCTTTGATCCCTCCAGTATCCAGACTCTTTCAGGGAGGGTCACGGCCAAGGATGATACCAAAGACTGCCAGCACAGCAATGCCTTAGTCGTATGTGATGGAGATCATTGTCCTACTGAGATTATATTACAGAAAGACTTTCAAATGGACCATTTGCTATATTCTCTCTCTCTCTCTCTCTCTCTCTCTCTCTCTCTCTCTCGGTGCATACATATTTGTATGGGCACATGTGCATATGTACAAGTACATTATGTGTTTGATCTCAGTAATTTGATCTCAGGAATCATCCTCCATGGCTCCTCCATTTTATTCTTTTTTTTCCCTTACATTTGATTCTGATTCTGGGAATCATCAGAGCAGGCTGGCTAGTCAAAGTAGTCCTATTGACAAGCTGTAGATTTAAATAGTCTCTGTCTTGAAAGCTAGAATTACAAGCAGTCTACCACACCTGCCCAGCATTTTTATGTAATATCCAAGGATCTGTGACAATCCTTTTGCCTGCACAGTCTGCATTTCAATTGCTGAGTCAGCAGACTCAAACTGTTGAGTCATCTGCCTGATCCCTTACTGTTCTAGTCTAAATAGGTAGTGCTGTGTGATTGCTAAACATAATCATTCTCATGGGGGATAAAAATCATGAAAACGGAAAATATTTGGATATTAAAGTTCTCTTACAATCCACCTCTTGCATGTATCCATCACTTTATTTCAGCTATATTTCATCAGCTATATTTCACACACATATACATACACACACATTCACACATAAGTATATAAACAAATGCATATGCATGCAGTCACATGCACACACACACACACACACACACAACACACCCCTAAATTGAATAGCTGTGTGAATCTAGACATGCCAGCACTTAAGATTTCTATATCAGAACTTTTTCACATTGTAGCTGCCAACTTATTTGAAATCACAATTAGTGCTGACAGATGACAATCTCCCATTTTTACCAACCTAAATAACGCTGTAGTGAACATGTTAATCATACATATTTTCCCATGTCTTCAAGACAGAGGACGATTCCAAGAAGAATTTATGAGCAGTGAATATTTTCATTGTTCCTGTCATACACAGTGAATCCATCACTTCATAGAAACACTGTTTTTGTTGCTACTCCTACCAGCAATGCCATCTCTCCTTGGCTCACAGTAAAATGCACTAATGTACATAATCATTTCCAGCCTTTTGTTTTATTTATTTATTTTGAAGTACTGAGGCTTGAATCTAGGGGCTTTGCTGTTGGCAAGGGCTGCACTGTGAGTTATATACATAAGACCCTTGGTTGCTACTTTTTTGGACTGATCAAGTTTTTTATCACCCTTGTGGTTTACAAATTATTCTTCCCCAGGCTTTGCATAGTAGCAGTATTGTAGCCAATGATGTTTATCACAGGAATAATTATTGCTAATGAAAGTCACTCATTTCTGTTGCTATTTCCAAACTTTTAATGAGGATGTTCGAGCGACTTTTTTTTTTAAATTACAGGGTCATTCAGCTTTTCCATTCTCATCCAAAATGAGAATGAGTGATGTAAATTGACTCTGAACTTTCTCCTTTGCTGTATTTACTTCTACTGTGTATTCAAAGCCCCACTTACTATTATACTGCCATAGCTTATGATTGATGTCTGTTCAAATTTACCAAGATGTGCTCCCAATTTCTTTGCTTGCTACCAAATCTTGCACCCATCATCTCTCTATGGGTCAATTTTCCTTCTTTTGCTAAAGTGCAGTTATGACAGTAAGCACTCTTAAATTTTTTGAAAATGCCATGTCTTCTTTACTTACATGTTCAGCATGTATACAGTTCTGTATAAAAATGATTTTCCTTCCAATTTTGAAGGTATTAAGTAATTGCATCTCCACATGCATCAAAAGAGTATCCAGTTGATGCTCCTTCCTAGGTAATTTGCTTTTTCTCTTGGGACTTTCAATCTGTCTGTGGCAGTTAGACCCTGTCAGGGTGCTTTATTAACTTTTTTTATGCTTGTGCCTGTGTGTGTGTGTGCAGGTGTGTGTGTGTGTGTGTGTGTGTGCAGGGTGTGTGTGTGTGTGCAGGGGTGTGTGTGTGTGTGTGCAGGGGTGTGTGTGTGTGTGTGCAGGGGTGTGTGTGTGTGTGTGTGCGGGGGTGTGTGTGTGTGTGTGCAGGGGTGTGTGTGTGTGTGTGTGTGCAGGGGTGTGTGTGTGTGTGTGTGTGTGTATGTGTACAAGAGGGCGCTTGAGTATGTGTGACTGTGGAGGTCCAAAGGTGACATCAAGAATCATCTTGGATTGCTCTACTTCATTATTGCTTTGCACTGGGATTCCCAGGTTCCACCTTCCAGAATCAGAAACTCAGGTGGCTGCCATTCCCCCCCTGGAATTTTCACATGAGATCTGGGGACCCGAACCCAGGTCCTTTTGTTTGTGAGACAAAGGTTTTAACCCCTTAGGCTTCTCTCCAGACCTGTTTTGTTAATTTTTATTGGTACTTGCTATGTTTCTTCTGTCTCATTCATTTTATCCTGTCTTTCAAAAGCATTCATTGAGCTCGTATTACTATTAATGTGTCTCACATTCTCTAGATGACAAGAACACTGAAAAAAAGGCTGACTTCAGGGACTTTAAGAATCAGTAGAGGAGTGCACACCCTGGTTTTTCAGCTTCAGGACTCACAAACTCCTTTGGTTCTGAAGAATTCTCTTTTATTCTTTCAACTGTTGGGATGTTGTCACTACTTTTATTACCTTTATATGAGATTCACATTCATCTTTTGCTGGGAATTCTTATTCAGCTTTTAAGACATTTAACTTTTCTTTTTCATTTTCTATTGTCCCATCTTTTAAACAAATTTCTAGTGTTGCGCTCTAGTTTCTTAATTTTCTTTTAAACTGTTATTAGTTTGTTTTACTCAATTTATTTATTTTAATTCTTATACTTTCTATTAAAATTTTCAAGTTACTTATTTTTCTTTCTTATATATATATTTTGAAACATACTCTATGTAGTCCAGGGTGGCCTTGAACTCATGTCAATTCTTCCTCCTCAGTCTCTCAAGTTCTAGAATTATAGGCCTGAGGCTATATATAATATTCAGTTATTTTCTCATGTTCTGTTTTCCTACATCATGTATTCTGTTCTTTTTTTCCAATGTAATTTTTTTATTATTAATACATTTTTTATTATTATTTCAGCTCATACAAACTTAATAGGTACACCAGTTCCCTCCCTCCCTCCTCCTCCCCCTGTATCCCCTGCTCCCCCTCCCCACCCCCCTTCCTTCTCATCCCCCAGTGCCTCCCGCCCCAATTCCCAGAGAGTCCTTTCTTGTGCATGTCTGATTTTCCTCTGGGCCCTCCTCTCCGATGATGTACAAGGACCCAGTGGCCTTTCCCTGAACCCTTTCCCGTGTTCCCCTTAGGTATAGGAACACTGCTGTGGCTGCCAATCCTCTGCCTCCAAGGATCTTGGTACCTTTAGCAGATGCTAGACTTTGTGAGGTCAACAGTGTGTTGGACAATGCGCAGGGCATGCAAAGTCCAATTATGATTGCTTCAGCCTTAACTAATATGGAGTATTTTACATATCATTGCTCCTCCCATCCTTTTGCTCTTACACTCTTACTGCCCCCACTTCCGCAAATTTCCCTGAGCTTCAAGATGGGGAGAGATTAAGCTGGCCTAGTTCTAGGTGGTTGATATAGAGTCTCTGAAGTTCTGGATTGTGGTTTGTTGATTTTTTTTGGCAGTTTTGCTTCTCCTGCAATGCCCTTTACTCCATCCTGGTGGGCATTGTATGTTACCCCCTGGCCAGAGACAAAAAGCTGTTAAACTAGAGTCTTGTGATAAAAGCACATTCAAAGGTAGATGTAATAAAAGTGGGAAACCACAGTAAGGGAGGGGTCTATCACCCATTTGCAAAATGGTTACTTTTTTTTTATTAAAAATTTAATTATACATTTTAAAATTTTTTACCAGTTCCCTCCCTCCCCCCTCCTCCCCCCGAACCCCCTCCTCCCCCTCCCCTTCCCCCAGTGCCTCCCCCCCAATTCCCAGAGAGTCCTTTATTGTGTACGCCTAACTCTCCACTGGGTCCTCCTCTCTGATTACATATAAGGACCCAGTGGCATTTCCATAAGCCCTTTCTCTTGTTCCCCTTAAGCATAAGATCACTACTATGGCTGTCAATCCCTTGCCTCCAGGGGTCTCGGTGCCCTTAACAGATGCTAGACTTTATGAGGGCAACAGTGCGCTGGACATTGCTCAGGGCATACAAAGTCCCATTATGATTGCTTTGGCCCCAACTATTGTTGAGAATCTTGCAAATCGTTGCTCCTCCCATCCTTTTGCTCTTACAATCTTACCGCCCCCTCTTCCGCAAATGTCCCTGAGCTCCAGGATGGGGAGAGATTAGGCTGTCCTAGTTCTATGTGATTGATATAGAGTCTCTGAAGTTCTGGATTGTGGTTTGTTGATTTTCTTTTGCAGTTTTGCTGCTCCTGCAATTCCCTTCACTCCATTCTGCTGGGCACTGTATGTCACCCCCTGGCCAGAGACAAAAAGCTGTTAAACTGGAGTCTTGTTGTAATAGCACATTCAAGGGTAGATGTAATAAGAGTAGGAAACCTCACTGAGGGAGGGGTCCATCACCCATTTGCAAAATGATTACTTTTTATCTGCTAGACTATATGCCCTCCCCTTCTGGTGAGATCAGGAAAGAACGTCTGTGAACTTAACCAGGTTTCTCATTACTTACTTGCAGACCTTGATGGAGGCCTATTTTCTCTGCTGTAACATGGTCCCCTCTCTCCTTGTTTCTGGTGTGGCCCTCCTAACCCATCTCTCTTGTTCATAATCCTTGCAATTACTGTGTTACATAGGTTTACTTTTGAGTGTCTCAATGTGGGCTGGGTGAGTTTGGTACTAGGAGCCACCTATTAGGGAGTACATACGGCGCTTAATTTTCTGGGTTTGGGATACTTCACTTAATATAATTGTTTCTAATGACATCCATTTCCCAGCAAATTCCAGTAATTCATCATTTTTGATGGCTGAGTAGTACTCCACTGTATAGATGTACCACTGTTTCCTTATCCACTCGTCAACTGTTGGACATTTAGGTTGATTCCATGACTTTGCTATTGTAAACAGTGCTGCTATGAACATGGTCGTGCTTGTGCTATCGAGGTGAACCCCTGCTGTATGGGGGGTTATTCCCAAAAGTGGAATAGCAGGGTCATATGGCATTTCAATCTTTAATTTCTTTAAAAATCTCCAGACGGCTTGCCATAGTGGCTGTATGAGCCTGCATTCCCACCAGCAATGTAGGAGAGTTCCCCTCTCTCCACATCCTCTCCAACATTTGTTGTTGTTTGTATTGTGGATTTTTGCCATCCTGACAGGGGTGAGATGATATCTCAGGGAAGTTTTGATTTGCATTTCCCTGATGGCTGAGGAAGTGGAGCATTTTTTTCAGATATTTGTTAGACATTTTAATTTCATTCCTGGTAAAGTTTCTTTGAAGTTCCAGGGCCCATTTTTTAATTGGGCCATTGGTTTCCTTGGTGTTTAGTTTTCTAAGTTCTTTGTGCACTCTGGACAGCAGAATTCTATCAGATGTGTGGTTAGTGAAGATTTTCTCCCCTTCTGTGGGTTGCCTTTGAGCTCGTGTTACAATCTCTTTATCTGAACAGAAGCTCTTTAATTTCACAAGATCCCAAGTGTTGAGAGTTGGTAGCAGTGACTGTGCCATTGGATGTCTGTTTAGGAAATGATGGCCTAGCCCAATCAGCTCGAGGGAGTTCCCTATCCTTTCAACTATGGTTTTTATAGTCTCTGGCCTAATATCAAGGTCCTTGATCCATTTGGAATTAAGTTTTGCACATGGTGACAAGTACGGGTCCAGCTTTAATCTTCTGCATGTGGAGATCCAGTTTTGCCAGCACCATTGGTTGAAGATGCTGTTCTTTTTCCATTGGATTCTTTGGGCCCCTTTGTCAAAGACCAAATGGCTGTAACTTTGTGGGCTTATATCTGGATCTTCAATCCTTATCCATTGATCTGTGTGTCTATTTTGGAGCCAGTACCAGGCTGTCTTTATAACTATGGATTTGTAGTATAGACGTAGGTTTGGTATGGCAATACCTCCAGCAGTGTTTTTGTTACTCAGGATTGTTTTTGCTATTCTGGGTCTTTTGTGCCTCCATATGAACTTTGAGATTGTTTGGTCAACTTCTTTGAAGAATTGCTTTGGGATTTTGATTGGTATAGCATTGAATCTGTATATTGCCTTTGGTAGGATGGTCATTTTCATGATGTTGATTCTGCCAATCCAGGAAAAAGGGAGGTCTTTCCACTTTCTGGTGTCTTCTGCTATTTCTTTCTTTAGGGTTTTAAAGTTTTCATTGTAAAGGTCTTTTACCTCCTTAGTTAGGTTTATACCAAGGTATTTCATTTTTTTAGGGGCTATAGTAAATGGGATTGTTTCTCTCAAGGCTTTTTCACTTCTTTCATTCTGGGCATATAGGAAGGCCTCTGATTTTTGCACATTTATTTTGTATCCTGCCACCCTGCTGAACTTCTCAATTAGTTTCAGGAGCTTCCTGGTGGAGTTTTTGGGATCCCTCAGGTATAAGATCATGTCATCTGCAAATAGGGACAGTTTGACTTCTTCCTTGCCGATTTGAATCCCTCTTATGTCCTTTTCTTGTCTTATAGCTTCAGTTAAGACTTCAAGTACAATATTGAATAGAAGTGGTGAGAGTGGACAGCCTTGTCTAGTTCCTGATCGAAGTGGGAATGCTTCCAATTGTTCCCCATTGAGCATAATCCTTGCTGTGGGCTTGTTGTATACAGCTTTTATTATATTGATAAAAGTTCCTTCCATTCCTACTGTCTCTAGCGTTTTGATCATAAAAGGCTGTTGGATCTTGTCAAAAGCTTATTCTGCATCTATCGAGAGTATCATGTGGTCTTGGTCTTTGGACTGGTTTACATGATGAATTACATTTATTGATTTGTGTATGTTGAACCAACCTTGTGTGCCGGGGATGAAGCCTACTTGGTCCCCGTGAATGATATTTTTAATATGTTTTTGAATCCAATTTGCTAAGACTTTGTTGAGAATCTTTGCGTCTGTGTTCATCATAGAGATCGGCCTATAGTTTTCTTTTTTAAGTGAATCTTTATTAGGTTTTGGGATTAAAACGATATTAGCATCATAGAAGGAATTTGGTAGTGTTCCTTCCTTTGCTATTTGATGGAACAGTTTAAGGAGTATTGGTATTATTAACTCCTTAAATGTCTGGTAGAGCTCTGTGCTGAATCCATCTGGTCCAGGACATTTTTTGGTGGGAAGATTTGAGATTACTTCTTCAATTTCCTTATATGTTATAAGACTATTTAAGTAATTCACAACTTCCTGATTCAATTTAGGTAAGTTGTGTTTACTTAGAAATTCATCCATCTCTTTTGTGTTGTCAAACTTCACAGAGTATAAGTTTTTGAAATATGATGTTATAATTCTCTGGATTTCTTGGGTATCAGTAGTGATAACTCCATGTTCATTTCTGATTTTGTTAATTTGGGTTTTCTCTCTCCTGCTTTTGGTTAATTTAGCTAGGGGTATATCAATCTTATTGATTTTTTCAAAGAACCACCTTTTTGACTGGTTGATTTTTTCTATCATTTTCTTAATCTCTATTTCAGATATTTCTCCCTTTATTTTGCTAATCTCCTCTCTTCTACTACTTTTGGGATCAGATTGCTCTAGTTTCTCTAAAGCTTTAAGCTGCATTGTTAAGTTTTTTATTTCTGATGTTTCCATTTTTTTGATGTAGGCATTAAGAGCTATGAACTTACCACTTAGAACAGCTTTCATTGTGTCCCAGAGATTTTGGTAAGTTGTATTTTCGTTATCATTCACTTTCAGGAAATCTTGAATTTCCTTTTTAATTTCTTCCTGAATCCAGTTCTCATTCAGCATCATATTGTTAAGTTTCCAGGATTTAGTGTATTTTCTCTTGTTTGATGTGTTGTGGATGTCCAGCTTTAGGCCGTGGTGGTCTGATAGGGCACAGGTTATAATTTCAACTTTCTTGTATATGTGCAGATTCATTTTGTGGCCCAATATGTGATCTATTTTGGAGAAAGTTCCGTGTGCTGCTGAGAAAAATGTGTATTCTTTGGTGTGTGGGTGAAAAGTTCGATAGAGATCTGTAAGGTCCATTTCTTTCAGGGTTTGATTAAGTTCCAAAGTGTCTCTGTTAAGCTTTTGACCTGTTGATCTATCCTATGTTGAGAGGGCGGTGTTGAAGTCCCCAAGAATTATCGTTTGGGGATTGATTTCTTGCTTTAGATGCTGTAGGGTTTTCTTAATGAATGTGGAGGGGCCCGTATTGGGTGCATATATGTTCAGTATTGTGAAGTCTTCCTGGTGAATTGTACCTGTGACTAAAATGTAGTATCCATCCGTGTCTCTTATGATTTTTTTTGGTTTGAAGTCCACTTTGTCTGATAGCATAATGGCTACCCCTGCCTGTTTTCTGCTTCCATTTGCTTGTAGAATTGTTGCCAGCCTTTTATTTTTAGAGCATGCCTATCTTTTGTGGTGAGATGGGTTTCCTGCAGGCAGCAGATTGATGGATTGTGATTTTTAATCCAAGTTTGTAATCTGTGTCTCTTGATCGGTGAATTAATTCCATTAACATTTAGTGTTATAATGGAGAAACTATTTTTAATTCCAGACATTTATTATGTTTAGTAGTTTTTATAAGGTATATTGCTTCCCTTTTAATGGTGTTATATTTGCCTTCTGTTCTCCTGGATATGCCTGTTTTTTTCTTCACACTTGAGTATCATTTCTAGCATTTTTCGAAGGCCTGGTTTGGTGGCCATGTATCCCTTAAAGTTGTCTTTGTGCTGGAAAATTTTTCTTTCTCCCTCGATCATGACTGATAGTTTTGTAGGGTAAATCAGCCTGGGTTGACATTTTTGCTCATTTAATACTTGAAGGATGTCTCTCCAAGCTCTTCTTGCTTTTACTGTTTCGACTGAGAAGCCATTTGTTATTTTAATAGGTTTACCTTTAAAAGTGACTTGTTTTTTCTCCCTTGAAGCTCTCAGCACCAGTTCTTTATCTTGAATGTGGAGTGTTTTAACTATTATTTGCCATGGCGTGCTTCTGTTTTGGTCGTATCTGTTTGGGGTGCGGAATGCCTCTTGTATATGGATGGGCCTCTCTTTTTTTAGATGAGGAAAGTTTTCCTTGATGATCGTTTGAAAAATTTCCTCAGGGGTGGTATTTTGAGATTCTTGCTCTGGTATTCCGTGAATACGCATGTTAGGCTTCTTCAGGGTGTCCCATATCTCTTTGATATTTCTCTCAAGTATCTTTTTGGCTTTAACAACCTCTTCCATTGAGCTGGTTAGTACTCCCACTTTATCTTCAAGGTCTGAAATTCTGTTTTCTGCTTCGTTAGTTCTGTTGATAAGACTCTGTGGAGTTCTGGGTTGAAGATAACGTCTTGTAGCTCAGTTTTAAACTCTGCTTGAGTCTGTTTTAACTGCTCTAAGCCAGTTTTTGTTTCTTGCACTGTTTTTCTCAACTCTTCCAAATGTCTGTTGTGTTCCTCTTCAAAGTGATTGATTCGATTATGTAATTCCTCCCAGATTTCCTCTTTCATAGTATTGAACATGGTAATGATCATATTTTGAAAGTCGTTATCCTGGGTGAGGCATTCTTGGCCTTTTTCCACGGGTTTGTTCTGGTTGGAGTCTATCATTATGGGATTAATTTCAGTGGGAAATTTGTTTACTTGAGTGTTGCTTCTCATGGATTTGCACTTTGACTTTGGCATTGTCGTTTTAACTCTTAAGATCTTTCAATTTCACTAAACTGAATTATTTGGCCTGGGGTTCTGGGAGTGGGCAGGGACAGAGCTTACCTAAGTCACGGGTGAGGCCCGGCTGGACCGGGCGCGCGTCCCGACCGGTGGAGCGGGGTGGGGTGTAAAGGGAAGATGGAGGCTTCGGCGTGGAGCTATTTAACCCGAGGGCAGCTGGGGCGGGGCCCGGGCGCAGGGGGGGGGTCCTCCTCGTCCCTCGGCCCTGCGTGCGGCTCCGGCTGAATGGTGGGAGTCAGAGCCGGGTCCCTTTGGGCTGACCTGGGGTCCTGGTGGGCGGGTGCGGGCGGAGACTTACCTAGGTCGCGGGGTGAGGCCCCATCTATTCTGTTCTTATGCTTGTGATTTTTAAAAAAAAATAAAACAATTCTTTCTGACAATTCAGTGGTCTGCATTTTTCACTATTTTACTGAGGAGCTCATGTCAACCATGACAGTAGGATTCTTTGTTCTGTGCAGCTAGGGATGACTTTTGCTTTTTCCTCATACAGGCATATGCATACTCAGACTCTGTCCTTGTGGGATCTGTGGTGGTTTGATAGCTGCTTCCTGACACTGGTGAAGATTCAAAGTAACCTGATTTTGTTGTGGGTGATCCCGTTTTTCTCTTTTAGATGCTTATTAATTTCTTTTTTCCTGTATCCTTTTCTTCTGAATTTTCCTTCTACTTGTGCTATTATAACATTTTACTGAAATTTTCCTTCTACTTGTGCTATTATAACATTTTACTGAAATTTTCCTTCTACTTGTGCTATTATAACATTTTGTTTTCTTACAACATTAGTGCGCACTAAATTTCCTAATTAGATCATCTCTTTCTATCAGGAATTATTTCCCGCATCATGACTACTGACTATCCTCCTGTTTTTTTATTCCAGCGCCATGTAGCTCCTCCAATCGGAGTGGTTCTTCTCCATCAATTTTTAAAGGTCTGTAGGTACAATGTTCTGTGAGTTTTTTTGTGATGAGAAAGCATCATTTATTTTCCATTGATTAGAGACCCTGTATCAAAAAGAATAAGGTGGAAGAGCAATTGAGAATGATTCCCGAATCCATCTCAGAACTTCACAAATGCATATTCATATGCATGTCCACCTGCACATATGTATGTGTGAATATACATGATAACACACATATATATGTACACTTCCCCATGTACATGAAAAATGAAAGCCAAAAGAAACAAAAGACAGAGATGTTGCACATTAAGTGAAAACTGCGACTGTCATTCTAAGGATGGTGTCAGAATCCTGCCATCCCATTCTCAGAGCAAGCTTCTCACCGACTTTTACCCAGGAGCAAGCTTCTCACCGACTGCAGTACAAGGAGAAGAGTAGCTCTTGTTTTCTTCTTGGGATGAACTATATTGATCAGATAGAATATTCTCATATTCTCTTTCTGAGTCCATCTTGCTTTTTTTGAAACAATTCTGCTCACTTCAAATAACCCACAAGGAGAATTTATTCCGGTTGTACTTTTAATGTGGTTTGTCCCCACATGTTCCTGTGCTCCCAGCTTGATCTCCACTATGAAGTACCCTTAAGAGGTAACAGGAAGAAATTAGATCTTAGGGCTCCACTCTCATGTTAGATCTCAGGGCTCCACTCTCATGATTGGTAGAAGGTTGGCCATAGAGTGGACTCCTTTTGGGAAGAACACGAGGTAAAGAGCAGCCGTGCTGTGCATATGTAAGCTTTGTAAGCAGCCATGTTCTGATCTGCTTCTCCTTCATTTTGTCACACGTGCCCAGGAGGGTGATCACCAAGGTGTCAGTTCCGTGCTGAGTGGACCTTCTAACCTGACTTATGAGTCAAACATACCTCTTTACGTAGAAAACCAGACTTTTGTTATAGCACTCAAAAACAGATTAAGATGGTAACCCTCCTTTTTGAAAAACCTCGAAATTTCTCTTCCTGCTTCCTCCCAGTAAAACACACTTCAAGATGCAGTTTGAAAATTGCTTTCTCCACAGGCAGTCCTGTCTTTCCAGTTTTAGTGCTGTGTCTCTTACATATAGGACCATCTTTCTTAAATGAATTTTAAATATACTTTCTCTTTCTTCATACTTTTTAAGCCCGTGGAGAACAAGAACAATCTCATCTCTCCATTGCTGCAGAAGAAACCACCCAAAATTTAATATTAAAAAGTGAATTTTTTTTACATATCACAAGTTCTTCCCCATCTTCCTCTGTTCCAGATCGCATGCATAATTCAGCCAGAAGCATGGAGAATGTTACTTGGGCACTGGGCACTGGTTTTGTCAGCAGTGGGTTTCTTGGGGAACTTCACAGACAAAGACTTCTCTGCTATAGTATCTCGTAAACAGCAGTTGTCCCCAGCAACTGTTGTTAGTTCTTCCTGCTTTAGGGAAAGTGACAGAATAAACCTTGTTTCCATCCTTGTGAAGTGATTTTTCAATATATTATTCTCTTTGGCCATCAGCTCTATCCCATGGCCTCTTGGTTCTTCCCTCTGCAAGATATTTTCATTTCTTTTAAACTTTATTTAGTGTGTGTGTGTGTGTGTGTGTGTGTGTGGTGTATGAGTGTGTCACAGGGTGAGTGTGCCCATGTGGAGGACCAAGGGTAACTTCGGGAATCATCCTGGATTGCTTCTACCTCCTTTTTGCCTCACTCTGGGATTTCCGAGGCTCCATCTGCCAGGGCAAGAAATTCAGGCCACCGTGTGCCGTTTTTGTCTGGTGTTTTTTTACATGGGATCTGGGATCCAAACTCAGGACGTTCGGCTTACAAAACAGAGTCTTAATCCCAGAGCCATCACTCCAGCCTTATTTTCATTTCTTAAGATAGATCTTCACACACATATGCATGCATACACACACACATACAAACACGTGTGTACTCACACACAACAACTAAGTGAGGATATGGATATGTGAATGAACAACTATGATAATTAATATGGACTACATATATCTAATTATCATATTATATACCTTTGATATAAATAATTTCATTGATATATCACTTCTCAAAATCCTTAACAAAAGTAACTAACATGTTTGCAATTGAGTGATGTTCTCAGTTTGCTTCTGCCTGCAGAACATCTTTGAATTTATTATTGCAATTCTCCTAAAACAGTTTTGAATTTCTCATGCATCTTTGCTGTGTTCATACTGAACTCTGGAAGTCCTACAGATTCTATTTTTGGAACAGACTCTATGTTACTTTAGGTAGGTGTGGTAAATGCTGTCTGGCAGTAACTCTATTATTTATTTATTTAGTCTGCCAAGAACCATTTCAAGTCTTACAGAGACAGAGTTTTTTTCATCTTCATATGTATATGTTTGGGGAAGGTGTGAGACTGTATGCATGTTTTCATGTGTGTGGGCGTATATGTGTGGGGATATCCATGTGAATTCCCAAGGTTGATATCCAGAATCATCCTTGATTGCTCTTCTACCTTATTTAATTTTCCAACTCAACAAATTGTAGGCCTCTCATCTTCCTTTGAGTCATGCTCACACACTGAAATCTTCCTTCTTCAGTTCATCTCTCTCTTGACATAATTTATCATACACAGCAGAGTGCCAATTGACACTGTCAACTTTCTGCCAGATCCTCAAGCTCATTAGATAACATTTTCGATGCTCCACTGTGCTTCAGAAAATAGTCTTGTAAGCGTTCCATCGCTCCCTAAATGGGCTGCTTTTCTCCAGCTTTTAATAGCACTCTCCTTCTTGCTCTTTCAGCCTCTAAGCAGAAGCCTTTTTGCTACCTCTCAGCCTTCGCCTGCTGCCCAGAACTAAAGCCATGATCACGTGTTTCTAGGCATTGCTCCAGCAGATCCCGCCTCCTGGTACCTGTGTGGGTGCTTTCTGGCACTCACTGCAAACTATGTCAAAATAGAATGGCTCACTGGGTCCTTCCACCTCATCGGAGAGGAGGACCCAGAGGAGAGTTTGACATACACATTAAAGGATGCTCCAGGGATGGGAGGGGGAGGCACTGGGGGACGGAGAGGGAGGGGGGCACAGGGCGGTGGGAGGTTGGAGGGAGGAAGGGGACTGGTGTACTCTTTAAGTTTGTATGAGTGGAAATAAAAAAAATAGAATGTCTCAAAATTGTAGTAGATTTTGACTTCTTGTGATTGTATGTGACTTGGCTGGGTGGTTCATTGCAGGTTTTTCCAGGCTTCTCTCATGCGGCTACATTCAGGAGTGGGGTATGCTGAACTAGGCTGAAACAGCTGAAGGTCTAAATCAATCTCTCTGGCTCCCCCCCCCCCCCCAAGTCTTACTGTGTGACCTCAGGCTGGCCTTGAAATGCAATCTTCAAGTCTCATCCTCCAGATGCTGCGCTCATACATACATGCTACTATGTTAGACTTCTCTGTGTAGTCTGTCTTCTTTATGTAGTCTCTCTTTGATTTCTTTTCTGGTGTGATGACCACAGGATTCCAAGAGAGAAAGCACTGAAACGGCAGGATCTCTGGAGGCCTGCTGGGACTTTAGATCTCACCTGTCCCTTCCTATTTGTCAAAGCAAGCCACTGAGCCAGGTTGGCTTACAGGGGTAAAAGAACTTACCTCTGATGGGGATTCAATGTGATCATATTTCAAAGGCAGTTGTGGCCTGAGAAGGGAAGGCTTTGCAGTCACTAAACAATGGACCACGGAAATCAAGTGGGATGAATTTGATTCTTCACAGCATGAAGCAGATAATCTAAAGTAAATGAGTGCTATCATTGGTATTGTGTTAAAGTGAAGAAGGAGGATGAACTGAGGTCAGTAATTCAAAACCTGATGCTCTATTTACAGCCACCTTGGCACTCCGAGGCTTTTAACGGCGTTTTCTTCTGTGATTCAGGAGGATTTCACTCTACACAATAAGTACAACCAGAAAACTGCTGATTTTATCTTTCAATACTAGAAGACCATTGGAGCATGCTTCAGTTCAGCTACAAGATTTTCAATTTAACTATTCTCATGAATATCATATTCAGGCAATTGCTGGGACTGAGCTATAGTAGACCTCTTAAACCATCACCGAGGGAAATTCACACATGCACTCATCTGACTGTGAGGAGTGTGGAGGAAATGGAAACCCATAAAAAAATTCACTGTGAATCTTTTAAAGAATGAGGCCATTTTCCCCCTTCAGTATATAAAGTATTATATATTTATATATACAATGTAATAAATTTCATCTTGAAATGATCTAGGTGACTTTATGTTCAGTGATGATCATAAATGTACAGATATCTACATAGAAGTCCAGTTGTTATGGTGATGTTTAATGTTTGACACCCAAAACCTTATAACATGTCTATTTCTTTTTTGCTTTATTTTATATTAAGATTTCTCTTTCATACAAACAAAATAAGTGGTTGTCCGTGGCCCCCTCCCCTGCTCCTCTTCCACCCTATCCTCTTTCATCAATATATCCCTCTCCCTCCACTCCTTGAACCTGTCTGCTTGTGTGGACCACAGGGATCCTTCAAGTTGTCTGGAGGGGACCAGGCCACTGTGGTAGTATAAGTGGCCCTTCAATAGATAAATCTACAGGAGGGAAGACACGTCCCTTCACCTGTCTAGCCTATGCCCCAATAACCCCCACTGCATGTAGTTTCTCCTGAGGTACTCTTTGGTCCACAGGAGAATAATGACATGTCACCCACCCTATAGATCCAGTGAGGGCAGATCTCACTGCCATGAGCTGCTGGACGCAGCATCCCTGTCATGACTGGAGTCGCCTGGCCAGCAGTGCACCTTCCTACCTTTAAGCTCTTACTCCTATCCCCCCTCTTCTGCAAGGTTCCCCATTGAATCTGCCCTGACTTATGTTCCTTTGCAGTTTGTGGCTGTTGTAAAAGTTCCTGTCTGATCATATCATTCTGAAGGTTTAAAGCTAGGATTCACTTACAAGGAAGATTGTGTGGTGTCTGTCTTTTTGTATCTGGGATACTTCACTCAGTGTAATTTCTTCTAGCTCCATCCATTTAGTGGCAAATTTCATACATCATTTTTCCCGATAATTGAATAGTATTCCATTGCATATATGTACCATATTTTCATTATCCATTCGGCTACTGTTGGACATCTAGGTGATTCTGTTTATTTGCTATTCTGAACAGAGCTACTATGAACATGAGTGTATACGTGAGTCTGTAGTTTTCTTTGTAGTGTTCTTTGGAAATATTCCCAGAAGTGATACAGCTGAGTCTTATGGTATTTCAATTTTTAACTTTTTTAGAAACCTCCAAACTTATTTCCAAAGGAGTTGTATAAGTTTACATTCCCACCAGCAGTGTATGAAGGTTCCCTTCTCCCCGAATCCTCAACAGCATTCATTGTTATTTGTATTTTGGATCTTAGCCATTCTGACTGAAGTGAGGTGATATCTCAATGTGGTTTTAATTTGCATTTCCCCAATGGCTAGGTAGGTAGAACATTTTTAAAAATATTTTTCTGACATTTGAATAGTCTTAGGAAAAGTTTCTTTCTAGTTCTAAGGTCTATTTTTTTTTAATTTGGGTTGCTTACTTCTGTGGTATTTAATTTTTTGAGTTCTTTGTAAACTCTGAATACTAGTTTTCTATTAAATGTATGATTAGATAAGATTCTGTCCCAGTCTATGGGCTGCCTTTTTATTCAATTAACATCTTTTACTGGACAGAAGCTTTTTAATTTCATGAAATCCCACTTGTTGAGTGATGGTCTTATTTCCAATGCATTTGGGGGGTCCTATTGAGAAAATGTTGGCCTAGGTCAATCTATTCAAGTGTATTCCTTATTTTTCTTCTGAGAGTTTTATAGTCTCCAGTGTGACATTGAGATCTTTGATCCATTTGGAGTTAATTTTCATTCAGGGTGGGTAAATAAATATCCAGTTTCGTTCTTCTGAATGTGGATATCCAATTTTGCCTTCATCATTGGTTGAAGATGCTGTTTGTCCTCTTTGAACTTCTTTTACATGTATGTAAAAAAAACCTGTTGCTTACAGGTGTGTGAGGTTATATCTGAGTCTTTATTTCTATTCTATTGGTCTATATCTCCATTTTTGAACAAATAGCATGCTGTTTTTATGACCATTGATTTGTAGTATGGTAAAGGTCTGGTATGGTAATATTGCCTATATAGTTTTTATTACTCAGGATTGTTCTTGTTATCCTAGGCCTTTTGTGAGTCCATATGAATTTTGAGGTATTTTGCTAAATTCTGAGGAGTATTGAGTTGGAATTTTGATTGGCATTGCATTGAATCTGTATACTGCTTTTGGTAGTGTCATAGTTAGGCACAAGTGTCAACTTGATGGTTGGGGGTTTGGGCTCTGGGCACATTTGTAGAGAATAAATGGTTGAGTTAAGCCCAGAGTAAACCTGCAGGAGATTGTCTAGCTGATGGGAAAGGACCAGCCCATGGTAGGTGGGATTAGGCCCTGGAATAAATCACAGAGAGCTGGTTGAGAGAGTTGGCATCCTTCTGTATACTTGACCAGACAAGTCTGGCAAGTAAGGATTGTCCATCTCTCAGCTGATATGTGGTGATGGTGTGGCCAGTTCCCTCAACCCTGGTGTAGGTTCATGCTCTCCTTTCAAGCCGGACTGAGAACTGTAACTGGACTGTCGTAAGGAAATAAACCCCTTGTTCCCTTAAGCTGTTTGATGATTATTTATAAGCAACCATGCAGGCAAACTGTAACAGGTAGGATGTCATTTTACAATTATAATTCTACTGATCCAGGAACATAGGATGTCTTTCCACCTTCTGGTGTCTTCTGTAATCTCTCTCTTTAGAATTTTAATGTTTACCTTGTATAGATTTCACATCTTTGGTTAGATGTGTTCCAAGGTATTTCATTTTTTTTAGGAGCTTGGAATTATTTCTCTCAAGTCTCTCTCACTTTGTTCATCTTTGGTGTATAAACAAGCCACTAATTAAATTAATTTAATTTAATTAAAATTAATTTTGTGGCTTGTTACTCTGCTGAACAATATGTCTATTCCTTAAGAAGGAGGTCAGTAAACATTTTCTCTTCACATTGAGCACTGTTATTTGCAAAGAAATATTTTCTCTTTTAAATGGGAACTTGTAAAAGGCAACCTGCATTCACTTTCCTATAATTAGCTAAGAGTATTATATTTAGATGCCCTCCCATATTTGCACAAAGAAACAAAGCTGAGAGCCAGATGTTGTGGCATATATCTGTCACACCAGTGCTTGGCACGGGGAGTCAGAGGCAGAAGGATCATGAAATGAAAGCCAGTCTCAGTTACATTGCACATCTGAAGCCAGCCTTGGATATGTGAGAACTTATCTCAACAAATATACAACTACCCAACAAAAAGAAATTGAGCTTTAGGTCCAATTCTAACTATGATCTAAAGGTTTCTACTTTTGTGCATGGCTTTATTACTATGTACATACTGTAAGTACATACTTTCCCGGCACTTTTGAGGGAATTTTTCTCTTCCTTACTTAAAGAGCTGCCACTGCATCAGTGTTAGATATAAGTGTTCTGTGTCAGAGTTATATACAGTTAGATACAGTGACCCCCCTGCCCATAACACTTAGAACCTCTCACTGACAGTACAGTTGCTTTTCCTGTTTAGATTTATCTTTATAGAGTCAGCACTATCTATCACATGCCTAGCACTATGATGCTGGGAAAGGAATAAGACAATCCCACTTCAAGGTGTGTGTAGGTGAATCAAGGAAAATATATCTCAATAAATGGTAATAATGCGATGTAGTAACAGTAGACTATGTCTTGCATGATTGTTCATTGCTGAGTGCATTTTATATGTTGCATTTAATTCTCCCACGAACTTCCTGAAGATAGGCAGTCACTGTGCTCAACTTGCATATAGAAAAACAAGCTTTCAGGATTTTATAAACTTTCTTGAAATGCCACTTTAGTGGCCCATGGCTGGAGTACTTTAGTCCTGCCATCTCTATTCGCCTTGGCCTGGCCAATCTTCCGCTTCCCCCTCCCTCAGTGCCCCTGCAGAATGATCTTTCCTCCCTTTGTCCAGGGCATTGTATGGCTCATTTTGGCCTTATTTCTGTGGAATTTGCTGCAAAGTAGAGACTGTCCATGCTGCAGAAGCCTCCTGGGAATGTGCTCGTTCCTGGTGTGATTTGGTTGGGACTCTGTGTTTCCTGTGTTTCTACTCACAGTGTTGGCTGTTCCTCAGCGGAGGAGAGATCTCCTGGAAAAGACACTGGTCTTTGGCAATGATCTCCTGTCCACTTTCCTCCTGTCCACCTTACACTGGACACTTGGTGGATGTTACTGATAGACTGATTCATAAGGATGTTATGAGGAATGAATTAAGACAAAAAATTAATGAAAGACAATCCATGAAAGCTTCCTGAATGGAATTTTCACTATATGTCTGAAAGTTTGATATTCACATTTTACTTTCTTTTCATTTTCATGTTTTAAAGAAATTTTGTTTCTTCCTCTTAACATTTATGTATAATCTTTTTTCTATCTCAGAATTGCTTTTAAATCATCTGTCCTTTAACTTTCATTTTATCAACACAATATATAAATGATTTTAAAACTCAAATGAAAATAGTGTTTTGCAAGGAGATGGTGTCTCTGCTTCTCCTCTGTCTATTGTTATTTCTGTTTCTCAGAGGTAAACAGTTTCAACCATGAGAACTGAATCCTGTATTATTTACTTGTATATTTTGGAATTAACACCAATACTGTGGTTTGTTGACTATTTTAGTTTGCCGCTTAATAACATAGTTACAAAAATATAATAATCCCACTTGGCATATAAAACTCGCTTCTTCTCAGCCTCTCCAAACAATTAAATCACAATTTGGGACTAAGTCAATATTCACCACTGATCATTATGACTATATGCATATTATTAAGAACAGAATCATATTAGGAAGCTGATTACACTGGCTGTGGGTTTGTGAAAGATCTCATTAAACTTTTTGCCTTCTGCTAACAGCTACTTTTGGAAGAACTTATTTCATACTCTGTGAATTCAGGCAACTGGGACCTTTGCCCTTGACTGTGGGCTTTGGACTCTGACATTCCTCTGGCTTTTCTTAGCCATGATCAGAGATCCATGGCTGCTGCAAAGAGAAAGACCCGCCCACCTGGATCCAGTATCACCTGCTCTTTCCTTGTTTCTGTGATTACAGGACCGCAGTTTCCTATCCACTGAAGGACTTTCCAGAAAACTTCTTGCAAAGATAGGTGGTGACTGCATCCACAGGCTTATGCAAGACCCCTGGGGAGAAGAAGAAGCCAAGGGCAGAGGATTGCAGCAAGTGCCAGCTGGGGTCTCCTTACCCTTGGCCTGGCTGGCACCAGTGTACATTCATCTCCCCAGAGTTCCTTTCCCAACAAATGACAGCACTTCAGTCTCCTCTCAGGTCATTCAGACATACCGGCTCCTACATGTTTGGTTAGCAAATCCTCTTTCCCTTCAGCACTGTCCAAATCCTCTGGCCCTGCAGCACTGCTGTGACCTCTTGTCCGTCCTTACAGAATCCCTTTTGTGTCTCCTCTGCATCTTCTCGGCTATTTCCCCCACCGTGGATTCTTGAGAACAAACATTGCAGGCTGAGATCTATTTTACCATATCCCTGCACTAAGCTTGGTATAAACTGATAAGTGGGAAACTGACTCTTCAGTGTTTGCAGGCATCACTTCAGTGTCAGACTTCAAGCACAGCTCTTAGTGCTACTGTACTTTAATCCTCAGACTCTGCTCTTCTCTCTGGGATTTCTCCCAGAAAGCCTTTCTTGCTGGTCTGTAATTTCCTATGACTGCATTTGCTCTGGGCCTTTTCCACTCTCTCTGGGCTTATTCAGTCTGAATAACCCTGAAGTTTTCTTCACAAACTGTCAAATTTTGGATCTTTGCTTTTGGAAAGCTATTCCTTTCTGAAAGATTGATTTTTTTTTAAAATCATTTCAAAACTTAAAAAAAAAATTGCAGTATTTTTGGTCTCTGTTTTCTTTTCTAGAACATTCCCCCAACACAATGACTCCCTCCATTTTTTTCATGAATATAAATTATACTTTTCATTTCCGGATGGTGGTTAATAATGTCTTCCTCCTTCCCCCACAGCTGTAATATCTTTTATAATCTCTCTGAGGATATCAATTGTAATTCTCTTGCCTGAGATTTCTTATTTCCTTCAGGTTAATCTCTTTTCCTATAAGCTTATTTTGTTCTCTCCTTGTTGGAAAGATGAGAAGAAATAAATGTTGCTGACAGGGATCCGACAAATCCTCCAGCAGGAAGGTTGCTGTGTGGAGACCCAAGGCATGGCACCTGGACTTTGTCACTGTCACAAATACCTGGGAGGAGCAGTATAAAGGAGGAAGGATTTCAGTGGTCCTTGGCTTGCTGTGTTGCTGTGGAATTGTGGTGAAACGGAGCATCATGGAAGCATCACGGAAGCAAGAGTGTGAGGTTGAGCAGTGGTGCAGACACAGAAATGCTAAAGCAGGCAGCAGAGAGAGAAAGAGAGAGGGATGCAGGCAAGATACATCTAGGGCATACCCCAGTGACCTGTTTCCTCCAACCAGCCTTCCTTCCTCCTAGCTGCCGGTCTTCTGAGCTGAATGGGAAAGGAGCAATGAGGTCATGTGGCAGAGCTGTTAGGTAGGTGTCTGTATTGGCTTTCACCTCATCCATTCGGGCCCTTGATCTCAGCTGGGATTGCTTGAATCCTGTTCATTGCTCTAGTGGCTTGAGCACTGGGTATACTTTAGTTGGGCGGGCCTTTGGATATTGACCTGACTCTTTCTAAGCTCCTTTGAAAGTCCCTGTTGGCCACTTACCTCCATCTTCAGAGGGGACTCTACCTCCTGAACATTCTAGGAATCTGTGGTGCCAATTGGTTTATTCGTGATTGGTTTCTTTTCTCTGCTGTGCCAAAATAGGGACTGTTTGCTCACCTGTTTGTCAACTTCCAAAATTTGTTGATTTCTATTAGTCTTCTCTTTCTCTTGTGTTCTCTTTGTTCAATAAATCATGCATTTTATTTTTATTTATTCCTTTACATGTTGTGTGCGTTCTATGCATATGTACATATTTTGTGTGTGTATGCAAATGCCACGTGTGCATGTGTTATGTATGTGTGTGAGCAGAGGTTAAAGATTCATGTCAAGAATCTTACTTGGTTACCTTCCACATTACTTTTTTGATACAAGGTCTTTTGCTTAACATAAAGCTCAGTGATTCAACTAGATGGTTGGTGAAGGAGCTCCAGGGATCTGCCTATCTCTGCCGTCCCAGTATTGGGATCACAAATGTGCAACACAACACCTGACTTCCTACATTGGGGGATGGAATTCAGGTCCTCATGCTTGTGCTGCAAGCACTTTATTCACTGAGCTATCTCCAAGGTCTTAACTTTATGCATTAAAAAATTCTTTCACTCTTAATGTAAAGAGAATTTTATCTGAAGAGGAGATAAACTCACAGGTTCATGTTTTTATTTATTTGTTTAAGATAAGATCTCCTACTGTAGCCCAGGTTGGCCTGGAACTTACTATGTATCTCAAACTAACCTTGAATTCACAATGAACCTGTGGTCTCAGCTTCCCAAGTGCTTGGATTATAGGCATGTACCACTGCATCCATTAGTTGCACATTGTCTGTCACATTTAATGAGAAACTTGATTAATGTTTATTTAGTTTTGTTCATATATTTTCTTAGACTGAGGAAGCATTTAAAATATTAAAATCTTTATTAATCAGTTGCCTTTAAAGTCATCAAAATTTTTGTGTCCATTTATTTTTATACACATTTATTGACTATATTTGTACTGTGCTGAGTAGTGAAATTTAAGAATATCATTTGGAAAAATGGAAAAATATCATTTGGAAAAATATGGAAAAATCTGGAAGTTTTTTATAGAATTCATGACAAGTAAGATATATCACAAAGTAAGAAGTAAGTATAACAGAAAACCCCTTGAAGAATTGAAGCTCAGTCATCTAATTGTGATGCTTCACAGAGTCCAATGATGATTTCAAGGACAACAGCGGATGTGGTGAGCCCAAGAATAACTGCTGCCTACAGGGAGAACAAGACAGAAAGAAAATTTGGAATGAATTATTAATTAGCAAATATTGAGCCATGAAACTAAGAAAACAACCACAGTTGTAATTTTTTTTAACCAAGTGCTTAACAAACATATTGTCAAGTTATTATAAAAGACTACAATGTAACTTGGTAAAGGCAGGCTTTGTTTCAAAGGATTATGGGTAGTGGGTGAGAGTGAATGCTGGACCAGGATATCTGCTAAGTTCCAGGGAACTGGCAAGGAGGCATTCTCTTATTGGGTGCAGCAGATACCACTCAGAACTGACCATGGGAGGGGATGAGGGTGAGAGAGGTTGGATAGTGCACTGCAGACCTTGATATTTCACCCCAGTTCCAACAGGAAGCTGTCTGCTGGTCCAGTTGTAAGTGAAACTGAAGAAGAAAAGAGAAAAAAATCCTATTCACATTTGCTCAACAAGCATTTCTGTTTTGATTCATTATGAAAAGCAGGATATCTACTAATGAGGCTAAGGATGGATATTTGCAGGATCTGTGCCTGGCTTTGTCCTTGTGCATTTTATCTGGAAGGAGTGTGTTTGCAGTCAGCTAGTCCCTGGGACATAAAGAGAGGAGAGAATCCTAAATCTCTTCTGTTTTCTAGGATCACAAAAATCAGGTAAATAGAATACTGTTGGTGTGGCTAAGCAAGATGATTCTTAAGAAGCTGAGAGGCTGGGGTAGAGATAACCAAGTGAAATATTTCAGTACATGTTATCATGTGCTGGGAGAAATAAATATTCAGGTTGCCATGGAAATACAGAGAAGAGGCATCTCATAAGGGGGAGAGACTAGCACCACTGCCTGAGCTGAGTCTTGATGGATGACCAATTTCTATTCAGGTGGAGCACAGCCTATCAGTATAGAAGCAGAAAATACCATGGGTTCACGACTGCGGGTGTGCGACCAAGCTTTCCTGTGGGTAGACGGAGGAGAAAAGCAGTGGGCTCCTCTAGCCGATAAAAGATTTTCCTTCTCCTGGGGCTTTTGTATCAGTTTTCTTTAGAGTAGGAATCTGTTTGTAAACGTAGTAAAAAATCTCAGTAATACAAGGACTTTATCTGAGTTTGTTTTCCAATACAAGGCCTTTGCTGTCTCCTTGCATCATACTTCATTATCTCAAAAGCATCAACTTACGCTTTACTCTTTTTGAGAAATACTGCTACAAATGCAGGCTTCTTCCTTGCATGTCAGAGAGAGTAAACTTCATCGAATCAAAACATCTGGGAGCTCTTCCCTTTGCTTGCTACTGGAGCTACTTCCCAAAGAGAAATCTATCCATGTGTCAGAATTCAATGAGCAGGGATAATCTATGTGATAAGCAAGGGACACTTTGGAAGATCATAGTATGGAGGATGGGTAGGGCATGGACAGATGTCTGAGAAGGCAGTCTTAACCTATTAAGACAAGATATGAGGAGAAGAGATGGACCCCATATCCAGGCACCTGCTGGGCCCTCTTCCCTGCTTTTCAATGTCCACCAGGATCAGGGGACTGCCCTCCCCCATAGGTGCTGTGATGCCTTTCATGTTTATCTCAGAAGGAAGGGTCACCATCCATCCCCCTTGAGAGCTGACACATCTCCAGCTCCTGGCCCCTCAAGGCCCCGTATCCGCACTTGGAACAAAAGGGATCTTTGGAGCTTTTGTTGTCATTTCCAAAATACTGTGAGCTTATAATGTAAGCAACAAACATCCTTTTCAGAATCCAGTATCCTGGATGGAGAGAATTCCACATGATTGACATCATGTCTCTTCCTGTCCCAGGTCCGCCTCTGCCCTGCTGGAATCCTCCCTCTTCAGGCAGAACAGCTGCTGCGAGAGCCTCGTGAATCCCTAGGGAAAGAGAATTTGACAAGAAGAGGAAAAAAACAAGAATAGGAAGCTTAGAGAAGTTCGAAGTTAATGATAGTAGCAACAACAGTTGTAATTATCCAACAACGTGAGGGCAAAAGACCCAAATGCCCTAAAACTCAGTGGCACAGCTTCAGAATAGTCCATTAATGTAGGTAGTGCAAACTATAGACATCAAAAAGGGTTTAGAGAAATGAATGACATTTATTTGTAGTAAGTAGAAAGTAGAAATAACAGAAAAAAAGCAAAAAAAATCCATCTGGACAGGTAGCTATATTGGTCAAACCCGAGTAGCAAATTAGAAAACAATGGTGCCTCAGTAGTGGTTTTGTTGGAAATTTGGTGCTTTGGAGTGAAGGTTGGGTCAGCTTGTCCAGACTCCAGTTCTCAGACTGTGATGGTAATTCAAAGCCAGCCTGTGAATGCTTGACTTTGGTTCCTAAGAAAGGTGCCACCAGATTTCTGTGTTGACTGTGGGATCATAGAAACCAGGGGACCTCAATCCATGCCCATTCTAGCCTTCTTCAGCTTAAAGTATTGAAAGTTTCCAGTATTTCATGCCACATATAAGTTATGGAATAATTTTTTTTTTATCTTTTTTTTTATTAAAAATTTAATTATACATTTTAAAAATTTTTTACCAGTTCCCTCCCTCCCCCCTCTTCCCCCTCCCCTTCCCCCAGTGCCTCCCCCCCAATTCCCAGATAGTCCTTTATTGTGTGTGCCTAACTCTCCACTGGGTCCTCCTCTCTGATTACATATAAGGACCCAGTGGCATTTCCATAAGCCCTTTCTCTTGTTCCCCTTAAGCATAAGATCACTACTATGGCTGTCAATCCCTTGCCTCCAGGGGTCTCGGTGCCCTTATCAGATGCTAGACTTTATGAGGGCAACAGTGCGCTGGACATTGCGCAGGGCATGCAAAGTTCCATTATGATTGCTTTGGCCCCAACTATTGTTGAGAATCTTGCAAATCGTTGCTCCTCCCATCCTTTTGCTCTTACAATCTTACCGCCCCCTCTTCCGCAAATGTCCCTGAGCTCCAGGATGGGGAGAGATTAGGCTGTCCTAGTTCTATGTGATTGATATAGAGTCTCTGAAGTTCTGGATTGTGGTTTGTTGATTTTCTTTTGCAGTTTTGCTGCTCCTGCAATTCCCTTCACTCCATTCTGCTGGGCACTGTATGTCACCCCCTGGCCAGAGACAAAAAGCTGTTAAACTGGAGTCTTGTTGTAATAGCACATTCAAGGGTAGATGTAATAAGAGTAGGAAACCTCACTGAGAGAGGGGTCATGGAATAATTTTTCATAAGTAGAGTTAAGAGCCTTACTTGTCCTTGCAGCCAGGAGGATTTCTTTGTACTTTCTGATCTTATTCCCTCTGCAGTGACCTGATACACTTGGCTGAAGGTTCCCGACCCAGAGGAGGCTGTCACATGACCCTGTGCTGAATACCCCTCTGGCTTATTCTCCATAAACTGTTCCCTCCAAACTTCTCACCATTCCCAAAATGCCAAGATTTCTGCCACCTTGTGAGGTTTTCCAATGCTGGGTCCAGCAGTTCTGATTGGCCCCCATTTGATCTGACCAGATTCAATAATCTACGACAACCATTTCATCTATAACACAAAATTGTGAAGTGGGCAAAGAGAAGACCAGAATCATAAAATAAGTAATCATCCTAGCAGAAACAATTAGGAAACTGTTAGGGCCAGGGCCTCTACCCTGAGGGAGTGACAGCTAGAACTTTCTAGTTCTCCTATGTAACCAGGATGACACAGAATGTCTGCTCCAAAGCTCTTTTCTTGACAATGACAATACAGAAAGTAACAATGACAGGAAATGGTCTTCCTAAGATTGCAGAAGTGGTCTATGGCAGGAATGACTTTGATTTCCTCCTCTCAAATAAAAGCATGCAGCAGGAGATTTGGAGACTTGGAACCTTAAAATGGTGCATTTTCAACAATTTTCCCTCCTTCTTTCTATACAGATAAATCCGCATGACACACGGAGCTTAGCACCATCCTGATTCTCCCACTTCACTCATGTCCCTACAAAGTCGGGCAAGGTCTTCCTTTCTGTATATACTTCAGTTGAGTTTGTTTTTTGTGGAGCAAATATTAGAGACTCTATACCCTCTCATCTCTTTTATCCTGGGTGGGAACAGAAAAAAAGTATTAGCAGTAGTCACACACTTAAAATTTCATAATTATAATGGACAATGACTAATGACTAATGACTCTTGAACTTGAAAGTCTGAAAAGTCTTTTGAACCAGCGATTGCTAGGTCTTGCTCAGTTTCTGACTCCTCAACCTGAAACAGAGTGTGAGTATTGACATTACTGTGTGACGCTGGTCCAGAGACACACTTGGAGGATCTCTAATGCATGGTGGGTACCACAATGCTCCTGATGTTTCCCGAAGGATGTTACTGCTGTCTGCATGTCACGGAAGAGTCCACTGTGGCTCAGAGATGTTAGTGAAATTCCCATTTGCAGGATCCTAGCATCAAATATTCTGGTTCCCAAACCATCCCTTTGCCTTTTCCAGAGTCATGCCAGGACATCACAGCAGATTCTGGAGGGAGGAGCCTGCTCATGGCTCTGCTTTCTGCTGCAGAACCTGCCACAGGTCTCGCTGGCTGAGGTCCAGTTCTGATCTGGGCTTGAAGTTTCTGCTACTTCTATTCCAAGGAGAACCTGCCTACTTCTCCAGTGTGTTGAGGCCCAGTGGAAAACAGAGCCAGACAAGGTCACATTTATAGTTGGGCATCCATGCCCCATATGCAGTACAGTGGGCTGATGTGAGGGAAAGGTTTGTGTAAGTACAGTTGCGTTGCATTTACTCTGCAGACATCTTTCGTTGTTTCCATAATTGAGAAACCACGAGCCAAACATAGTCCGACCATTGAAGATGAACAGCAGTCCTGCAAGAGGTATTAAAGTGGCCCACACTCCTTAGAGGGCATTAGGTGCCTGGGGAAATCCAGATACCTGACACTGAGTGCACTTCCCAATGTGAAATCAGTGGCCAGGTCTAATCAGTAGACAGTAGAGCCACGTCTTGGACAGGCTGATGAACTATAAAAAAAAAAGTAAAAAAGAGAGCTAGACAGACAGACAGAAAGATGGATAGATAGATAGACTAAAACAACTTTCTGCCAAATAGATAGTTTCCTTCCTTCCTTTCTTCTTTCCTTCTTTCTCTCTTATCTGTTTATTTTAACTGGCAAATAAAAGTCAGCACATTTATTTTGTGATACAAAATTCAAAAATATGTCTACATTATGGAATTGCTAAATCATACTAATTGTAATGTGCATTACCCCATGCACATATGATTTTTGGTATATAAGCACTTAAAACCTACTCTCAGCAATTAAAAAAACACAATCTTTTGTCAGTAACTATATTCACCAAGAGGTATAAAAGACATCTGGAACTTATTGGTCCCAACTGAAATTTTCTCTCTGGACTAACATTTTCCCAACTCTCCCCCCCCTCAGCTTTTGGTAGCCATCATTCTTCTCTGTTTCCGCGTTGTACATGTAAGTGAGATGTACAGCATTTTTTATGACTGGTACCATCACTTGGTACAATGTCCCCAGGTTTATCCATGTTGCAAAATGATAGGATTTCTTTCTTTTTAAAGGCAGAATTATGTTCCATTTTGCTTGTATACCATGTTTTGTGTATTCATTCATCCACTGATGGATACCTAACTAGTTCAGTTTCTTATTTTGACTATTGAATAGAACCTTAATAAAAATTGGGACATAGCTATTTTTTCTCTATATATCCAGAAGTTGCTTTATTGTTCATATGAAATTTTTACTTTTAATTTTTTGAAGATTTCCACACTGTTTTCTGTGATGGCTATATCAATTCTTAATCTGGATGGATTTTAATATCACATTTTTATATGCAAACAAGAAAGTTGTTTCTGAATAGTCTCCACTTTCAGTTGCCTTATAACTCCAATTTCTGTTGTGCGAGCTTTCGGGTTGTTGGCTTTGGGGAAGGTGGAAGTAATCCCTTGCTGTGGGTCTTGCTTTACTGGGTTTAGCAATGTAGGTACTTACACTGTCAGCTCAGTGCATGTGGCCCAGGCAGGATCCAGCCACAGAGGTAATAGCCCTCAAAGTATTGCTGATAAAAACCACACATCTTCAAAATGCACTGAAAAGAATAAATTATGCCTGGCAGGGAAATAATAGAAAACACCTCCTTTCCTGCTTTGTGATCTTTTTGTCAGTGGCCATTTTTGGGTACCAGGGCCAAATGAGTTCTGTTCCTGTGTTGCCAAGTCTGTCATTCTGTTTGGAGGAAACAGAGTCTGCAAATTGCAGTGGATCTGAATTGGCTGGCAGCATGGAGCTGTTAAAGATAATAGACTTGTGCTAAAGCACAGGGATGAATGGAGTGCTTCTCTGGCCCACTGGGGCAAGCTCTTTGTCCACTGTGGTCCATTTTCCACCTGTGTCACGTGTTCACAGCTGGCTGTCCATTCTCCTTTAGTGAATACGTGTGTTCACCTCCCAGGCTTGGCTTCCAGACCAACAACTTATATCTTTGTCTATTTCCTCAATCATCTATCAAGAGGACCCTAATTAATTTGGGACCTTGCATCTGGTATGGTCACTCTGGTGGCCCTCCCTCCCTGCACTGTGGACAGCAATCCTCCAGGCTGTTGCATTCCGAGCAATCGCTTGGCCAGACATTTCCCCCGGGTTGAGAATTTTGTTTCAGACAAAAAGAGCTATACACAGTCGACAGCCTGCCAGTATTTTCTCTCCTTAAAAGCTGAAGGGGAAAGTCAGTGTCGTAGCAGCCGATGGGATCATGTTACCTAAATTGAATTGATGGCTTTTAAGAGGGTTTTGTAAGGCCTAGAATATGCAGGCCCCTGAGTAAAAATAGCTGCTGTCTATTTCTGTGAATGAATGAATTCACTGCCATTGGGGACTGGGGCCATTTAATGCTCAGCAGGGTCAAAAACTTATGAAAATGTATTAGTTGGCAATAGTGTTTCCAAGTTGAACTAGCCCCTTGGGAGCACCTTAGATTTCTGAAGGATATCTACAAGGCAAACTGTCAGAGGTGCACTCTGGATCTCAAAGGTGGTGACACTGGCCGCACCTGCTTCTTCCCTCCTCCGGGGCATGTCCCACAGACCTCTGCTTTCCGGGATCCCCTTCCGTTGGTCTATGCCCTATCCTAGCTTCATTCTGCTTCTTGTAGAAGAAGAGAAACGTGTCCTCAACCAGAGTGGCGTAGGAGTCTTCTAATTGTACCTGTGTTCTGGGAAGAGGGGAAGGAGAGATAACAGAAGGAAGAGAAGACTTAGCTCCTCCATTGATGGTATACATAATCCAGGTGTTTGGTTACAAAGCAAGTAATACCTGCTGCCCCTTTTCAAAGTAGCGTTTTAACAAAACATCATGAGATGGCAACTTGGCAAAGTTACGCTGCATGCCCCCTGGAGCTATTCAGGAGAGAACTCCAGGCACATTCTTTCAAGCAAAGAGCAAAGCAACACTTTCTGCAGAGAGCAACAGAGTGTGCTGAGCAGATTTATCTAGCCAAACGTAATTATAATGTGTTATCATTGAACTTTGCAAAGAAGGAACAACAGCCAAAAGAGCTATGTTGAGTGCCAAGATGATCAAATCGGTTGACTAAAAAGTGGAGGGAGAGTTCAGACCCAGCACTTTAAAATTTGAAATTGTTAGATGCTCCATCTGGTGTCAGGTGTTACTATCGGCATGATCTTAAGTTCTGCACATTGATTGGGTCAAGGTGTCCCACTCAATTTAATCAAACAGATAGGACTTCAAGTAAACTTAGAGAATATCTTATTTAGAATTAGCTGGTGTATCATGAGTCCCTTAAAGTGCATAAAATTGATTGATAGGTCCTCATCCATTCTGATTTTCTAACGAACATTGAATTTATATCATAATGTTTATCTACATACCTGGGAATGTTTAGCTCAAAATGCATGTCTTACCATAGCCCTATGCGTCTTGGGGCAAGATGGACAAGATGGGCTTCCTTGAGAACAAGTGCAGATGGAAAGGAGAGGGTTAACTATGGCCCTCAGTTGTTTCATAGCTGGAGATGCTGCTCAGGTGTCCTTTACAGCTCCATTCACTAACCAGGGAGTTGCCCGGGCATCTTCAGGTGGCGTATCCAGAGACAAAAGCAATATTCTTACGTTGGTAACTCAGAAAATCTGAAGCAACACAAACAAAAACAAGCGGATTGGACAGGTGCAAACCTGCAACTCGGGAGCACCGGCATCCAGGGAAAGGGCCTTCGCCCTGGGGCCAATTACGGATGGATGCTGCTGAGGAAAGAGTCTTTCAGCCTCTTTTAATTGCTCAGTTTCTCTGAAGCAAACCCTCAGAGGACACCTTTTAGAGATAAAAGTTTTCATTTGGGTGATGCCATCGAGGAAATGTCGGGACTACTAGAAAGAAATTGCTGTTAAAAATAAAATTAAATGTATCTGCTATTATCTTCCTCAGTTTACTTCAAATCTTGATGATGGGATTAATGCATATAAAGAAAAGCAAATTCCATTTCCTGTTGTAAAGAAGGGTAATAAATATGATCTATCCATCTGTCTTTCTATCATCTATCTATCTATCTATCTATCTATCTATCTATCTATCTATCTATCATCTATCAGAATATGGTAGTGTCTTAGAAGACCAGCATATATAATAATAGCTGATAATATTGTGTTTTTAATGTTAGACCTTTTTATAAACTCTTGTTTTTCAAGTGTACTATTTTTTTCCACAAAATTTGTTACTGTGATTTTAATTATACAGATGAAGAACTTGAGGCACAGAGAAATTCATCATGGTAACAACAAACCCGACAGTGTAAGATCTTGGTGAGTTGAGATACAGCATTCAGACACCACAGTCTGACTCTAGAGCTGACACAGCTCCCAAGGATCACTGAGAAGAGAATTAAGTCAGCAGAATCAGGCGGGGCATGGTGCTTAGTGTGGCATGCGGTGTGAGAAAACCAATTCCAGCATCCCAGAGTATGGGCTGGAATGTGCCCAGATGTCCTGTCTTAGCTGTCCCAGCATGGGAACAGGGTCTAAGACAAGACAGATACCACATGAATGAGTGAGTGAATGAATGAATGTCTCCTAGCCTGAGATGGTTTCCCTCCTTCCCTCCAAAAAACTATTTATTCGTTGCCCTAACTCCAAAACTCGTTTTAATTTTTTGGTCAAATAGCAACATTCCCTCATTTTAAACTGCAGTTTAGCTAACGGCAAACTATTCAGCTACTGGAATGAATGGCAGAAAGAAAAGAGAACACTTTTCCAAAGAGAAGAATTTAAAAGCAAATACGTGCTTCACTGGCTGGAATGTGCTTGCTTGGGCTCTGTCTCTTTCCCAGGACCTCTTTTTTTTTTTTTTTTTTTTTTTTTTTTGATGACTGGTAATTTTCTTGCTGTCCTGTGTTCCCCTGTACTTGAGAGTATTACTGCAGAAGACACAATAGCCTGCGCAGCCACAAAAGCAGGAGGAGGCAAATTCATGTCTCTGCCCACACACTAGGCTCGGTGCATGATCCCTTTACTGCAGTTCTATGATAATCATATTTCCATTACTGATAATAACTCTGTGACAGTTGCTTGTAAGATCACATTGGAGAATGGGCTTGTTTACCCAATTTCTTTCTCATTAGGTCTGTTCTTGGTATGCAGAAAAGCTACTTTGTATTTTTAGTGTTGACTTCACATCCTGCTAGTTTGTTGAGATGTTTATCGGAGTTAAGAACTTTCTGGAGGAATCTTTAGGGCCTTTTAAGTATATAATGGTTTCATCTGTGTTAGGGATGATTTGACTTCTTCCTTTCTTATTTATGTTCCTTTGCCTTTTGTCTCTTTTGTTATTGCTCTGGCCAGCAATCCAAGCCTTGTGTTATCTTGATTGGTTCTGAGTTTAGGGGAAATGCTTCCACTCCTCCCCCTATAGTGTGATATTGGCTATAGGTTTGACAGTATTAATAAATCTTGATCGGATTAGGCAGACTGAAATATGTCTTAGTGAGTGAAGGTGCTTGTTTCAAGCCTGACAATCTAAATTCGATCCCAGAAACACACATTGTAGAAGGAAACCAACTTCTGAAAGTTATCCTTTGATCTTCACATGCCCTGTATAGTGCATACATACATATATGCAACATGCACAGGCACATGATAAATAAATAAGAGAAATTAAACTGGCATTTGCAAGAACTCACATGAGAGTGCCCATTAGGAAGTTTGGCAGACTGAAGGGACTCAAAAAGGCAGAGCTGCAGATGGCACCCTGCACCTTCTTCTCAAAAGCAAGGAGCAGAAGTGAGGTTTAAAAATCCCAGGAGAGAGACCTTTAGCTATATGTGGATGACTGGATATGCCCTAGAATCCTGAGTCTGCTCTTTCAGACGGAGCCTCCTTCAGTGTGTGTGTGTGTGTGTGTGTGGTGCTTGGTTTGACAGGATGTCTGGCTATTGTTCAGCTGTGAGAGGAGAAAAATAGGTTTTAATAAGCTCATCCGTGACTAAGACAGAAGGGGCAATAGAACAAAAAGCAGGGAGATGGAAGCGAAGAAAGAGGGAGAGAGAGGCGAAGGTGATTAGTCAGTCTGTCCACCAGTGGGGGTGTTGGAAATGTTGAGGAAATTGGACCTTGTGATTGGTGGGGTCTCTGTGGGTGAAGCAGGAGAGGAGTCTTAGCTTGAGTTGTGGGGGCAGATTTTTCAGGAAGCCCAGCCAGAATAGCCCCAAGTATATTTACTTTTCTTGGGAGGGGGTTCAGTTTAGAGACAATGAAGACAGTACATTTGATTTTTTTGTTACCTTAAAATGAAATGACTTAATTGTCTAAAAGGTATTAAATCTTAGCAAAAATGATTGAAAGTGCACAAATGCTCAATTTTCCTATATTAGAGCACTTCTGAAGACTTCTTTATACTTGTCAGTCAGCATTTCTTATCATAGGATCTCTGCAACTTACCCTAACATGATTTCATTGGCATGTCTTGGGGTGGGACATAAAATGAGTTCACCAGTATGTTTCAGGTTAGGACATAAAATGATTTTGCTGGCATGTCTTGGGGTGGGACCAGGGAACTAGTACATTGGAAAATCTTCCCATGTTGAAGCCAGGGCTGTGAATCACTTTCCTAAGCAGAAAAGCAGATGAGTAAATGAAATAGTCAAAAATAATGAGGACGGGTGTCTTTTGGGGATCCTTCAGGTTTTACCAGTAGATATGTTCATGATAACATAACAGTAAAAATTTCTCTCGAACACTAATGATAATCCTTCGTGTGCCTCTAACAAGTCACAAAGCAGCACATAGTCAATTTCTACTTGGCTTGGGCTCTCCCTAGGAACCTGTCAGGTTTTCCTCTTCCCCATATAATGCATGTATTCATCTGGTGGACAATGAGCATCTCTAGTTTGTAAAGCACACTGCCAAAGCCTGGACACAGGATGGACCTACAGGCACAAGACTTATGTCTAAAGACACAGCCAATCACACAAACAGCATCCCACCTGCTCATGCTCTGACCATTGTGACGTGAAACCCAACAGGATTCGGCCACTGATTAAATATGAATGAGAGGAGGAGGCAGTGAAGCAAAGGTCAAGGGTTCACCTTAGATTTTTGCCTGTGATCCAGTGTTTGAAGTAGTGCTTTCCCCTCCAGTGGAGGAGGACCTGACTGAGTGATCATAGATACTTAAAGGCACATGACAACTGGCTTTGTGCTGTGTGTATGGGGGGGTATTATTCTGCTTTTGTTTGTTATACCTTCCATCTGAGCGCTGATAACAATCTCAACTTCCATTTGGAGTTTGTAAGAAAAAAAATTGAAATGATTTGCAAGTCTAGAGTAATTGATTCTAAACTCTTTTGGTTTTAAAATGCCAAGGTGAAAAAAATATAAATATAGAATAAACCACATAAATTATAGCTTCCCACAGAAAGGATCATCATTGGAAAGGAGTTGCATGATCCCAAAACACAGCACAGGTGCTCAATATCAACAGGCATCTTTTTTTTAATTTCTTCTACTCATACGAAGTTGATAAGTACCCCATTCCTCTCCCTCCACCCCTCCCTGGACCCTCTTGCTCCCTCCCCCTTTTCCCCTTCCTTTCCCCCCCTCCCTCCCTTTCTCCCAGTGCTCTCCCCCCACCCCCATTCTGGAGCATTCTTTATCAACAGGCATCTTTTGAACTCTATCGTAATGACCCTGGATCCTGCCATTGAGGTACATGCTTTATTTGTCATGCAAAGATTTTTCCCTCAAGATGGTTTTTGATCTTTATCCCCTGAATTGACATTGATGCATAAAATCAAGCAAAATTCATTAAGATGGAGATCCTCTTTACCTATGGTTCTCCTGAGGGTTTTTAACTTCTGAAAAGAGTCAGTATCCCATATGGGTCATTGGTTGCTTCCCTCACCAGAGCACTCGTTAGCATCTCTTAACGGATACTTTTTCTTCAGCACTCTTTTTGATTTCCCAGGCGAGCTATTCCTCTTGCCTGTCAGTATTTTGGGTGTTATCTGATGTTGTAAGAGAACATACTTTTCTCCTTATCTGAAAGTACTTTGATCATGCATTGCAAGGAGGAACTGTTTGCTATTAGGAGAGTGTTGGATCCTGCACGGCAGTTTGCATTACTCTTAAGATAAGCTTACACTGTAATCTACTATCTTGTTAAATCGTAGAAACACTGAAATATTTTTTCAGACTCCAGATAATTTAAAAAATATACATTCTCACTTACTGTCTTCTAACATTCTGTGCATGCCCATGTGTACTGAACTCAAAGGCAAAGCACAAATGGACAGTTCCCGTGGAAAGGATGCAGAATTGAATGGGTAACCCTCTACAGTGATGAAAGAGTGAGCTCAGGGCAGCTGCCCTTTCCTTTGCAGCGTCCACTCCTCTGTTTAGCAGCAAACATAATCAGAGATGGTGACCTACTTCTGGGGTAGTTGGTGTAGGTTAAGAGAAGTTCCTTGAAAAGTTATTAGAGGTGTTGGAAGAATATGTACACTCTTGTTTTCATCTGACCTAGGAAGATATGACTAGCAATGTGGTTGGTTACAATTTTGGGTCCTATGTAACAGGACCATACCATCCACAAACTAACAGCAGCATGGCTCCCTACCCAACATGGGGACCAGCAACATTTCACTAAAGATGGGGGGGACGGAAGCATAAAGCCTCATCCTTATCCGAGGCACTATCATTAGTTAACAGTTGCTGGAAAAGGGGAGGTCACGATTTCTGGGTGTTGTAATCACTGGTAAGTTGGCCATATTCAACTAAATCCCTCTACACCCATGCTCATGCAAGGGACCCTTATTAAATGCATTGAACTGCTCAAAGTTGGGGAGATATGAAATTGGGAAGGAAGATTGTTGAGAAGAAGCAGGAGTTTGTGGGAGGGAGAAAAAGGACTACATGGGGGAGGGACATGATCAAAAATGCTTTGCAAGGTTTGAAATTATGAAAGAATGAAATTATATAAAAAGACAAAATAACAATAAAGAAAGTTTTCTTCAAAAAAATATTCTAGTTCCCATGTGAATCATTTCAGGATTATGCCTTGCATGTGCACTTGCTCAAATCTCAATCCCTCCCACAACTCTGCCACCCCGGATGCTAGTAAGTCAGCCCTTCTCCATAAGGCCATCCTTCGTGCTGAACAAGCTCCTGTAGTCATAGATGGTTAATAGTGGTCTAAGCTGCACTTAGATGGAGACTCTGGGCTGCTGGGTATTTCCAGTCTCCTTTAGCTTAAGAGGAACAATTCTTTAGCGCAGGCAGGCAAAACTGAGCCATCTTGCCAGGATGCCTCTTTGACTGTTCAAGATTTTGTTTCCTTGCCCAGAGATTCCTTTGCAGCTGGGGCACATCATTGGTGCAGCCCATGAAACCTCCTTCCCACCAGGACCAGGACCAGGACCAGCCGTAGCCCCACCAGACAACAAAGACTGAAAGAACTGCAAAGACTCTGAAAGGAACTTCTATAGGATTTGGAACCTCAAACACAGAGCAGAGTTGGCTTGCTTAATTTAGACAAGGGACTTTTAAAAATCAAAGCTGTGTATGAAGACACTTGCCTGTAATTCCAGCACTGAAATTCAGACTCATTCAACTACAGGGTGAATTTTCATAGAAAAACACTGGAGTAGAAGTAGTGGCACAGATTTTTAAAAATAGGTATTTTCAAGTTAGGGCTGCAGTAGCTGCAGTAGTAATCATACTTTGGATGACCTGCACAATGGCTGATATGTCAATGACCCCCCCCCCCAAAGTCTAGCATGGATCACAGGCAGTAGGATCTTTAGATGCAAGGGATTAACAGACATAATAGAGTTTCCATACTAACAGGGAGCTCAAGAAAGGGCTCTGGGCAATGCCACTGAGTCCTTACACCTCATTAGGGTAGGAGGACTCAGGGAGGTTTGGCATTCATGCAAAAGGATGCTCCAGGGAATGGGAGGTAGGAAGGTGCAGGCACTGGGAGGAGAGGGAGGGAGGGGGGTAAAAGGAAGGGGAAAAGTGGGGAAGAGTGCAAGGGGGGACTGGGGAGGGGAGGAGGGAGGGAGAGGACAGGAGTACCTATTGAGCTTGTATGATTGGAAAAAAAATAAAATGTGGGAGAAAAAAATAGGTGTTCTTTTTTGGCCAAACAAGATACTTTATTAATGCATGCATATATATATATATATATATATACACAAACTATGAAGGAATAAGACATTTATATATCTAGATTGTAACAAACAGGTGGCAATTCAACATCCAGGTTGAACGGAATGCTGGGAGGAGAAAGCAGATGATTAGATCCCCAGAATGGAAAGGGTGCCTTCATAGGCAAAGGGGGGTTCAACGAGTCCTTCCTCCTTGTTGAGCAACCATGAGAACCACTGCAGCCAAAGGGAGGTGTGGGCTCTGGTGCTCTTCTAGAAGGTCAGAACTCTCAAATTTAGGGGATTGTAGGGAAAAGACTTCTCTCTTTCTGGACAGGCATCATCAGAGGCAGGAACAGAGCTCCTTGTTTTCACAGGTCTTCTCCATGATCTTTTTCACAGTGAAGGTTGCTTGCTTTTGCTTGAGGGTCCATGAGTCTTCGCTGGCTTTTCCATAGCTCTATTGACAGCTCCCAAAGCCTTTCTGCCAGTTGTAGGTAAGGCTGTTGGTGCATTGAATGCCTTACCAATGCGTGGGGTTGAAAGCTTCGATTTCCTATCTAAGGCTTTGATGGCAGAGCCCAGCTTCAGCACATCCTTAGGAGCCGCCTGGGTCCCTGGTTCCCCATTATCTTTATCAACAAAGATGAGAGCAGCAGTGCTGGATTAATTGCTCTCTTTCCAACAGCCCCGCTCACCAAACCATCCGACCTCAAATCAGTTTTTATTCATCCATTTATTTACTTGAGAGTGAAAGAGAGAGGAAGAGAGCGAGAGAGAGAGAGAGAGAGAGAGAGAGAGAGAGACAGAGAGAGACAGAGAGAGAGAGAAGGTGCATACATGCTTGACAAGGTGCATGGTTGCAGATCAGGAGACAACTTTCACAAGCCATTTCTCTCTTTCCACCATGTGGACTTCCTGGAATGGAACTTACATTGCAGCATTTGCAAGCAGGCATACTCCCTGCTGAGCCATCTTGCCAGCCCCATGAGTGGCACATTTTCGAAGGGCCAAAAGAAAGAACTGTCAGCTGTGATATTTGTATCTTGTAAAATTGTTCTTCAAAGAGAAGAAGAAATGAAAAAATCCTCAAGCAAAACACACCTGAAAGTAGACTGTATTAGTCAGGGTTCTCTGGAAGAACAGAATTTTCAGAATGTGTATATGCACGTGTGTATGCGTGCATGCGCGTGTGTGTATTATATATATATATTATTAAATCAACTCACAATAAAAGTAGTGTCCTTTGAAGTAGCTGCCCTTAGATGTTTCCTTCTTGATTAGAATGTCTCACAAAGCCGAAGGATCTTAAGAAGGTCTCGAGCCTCTATCTCACCAGAGAGTTGAAGATATAAGCGAAGAACAGTTGGGCAGCAAACAGTGGCAAGGCCTAGGAAACCAGGCTCCAAGGCAGGGAAAAGTTAGCCCCTCCTCCTTGCACTTCCTACTATCTGGTCTAACACTGGAAAGCACTACTCACTATGTTCTGCTTTTTCCACATCAATTAAGCAAGCACCTGCAGGCCTGTTCAGGGGCTGCTCCAACCATTGATTCTTCACAGCTGTGCCTCCAACAGCCTGTAACTGTCAAGGTGACACCTGAATTTAGCCATAACACAGATTTACTTTTAAAAACTGGCTAAAGAAATTTCTTCTAATAGAAAGCAAATGATAAAAGAAAGAATCATGAGTCAAGAAAAAGACCAAGATAAAAGCAGAAGAGGCGCATGTGTGCAGACCTTTTGTTTTCATTAATGAGCTGTATAAATTGTGTTTAGTGCCTGCAATGTAAATTTTGATCCTCTCTGGTCATCAAGACAGTGATATTTGAAAGAGAAGGGAAAGGGACTTGAAATGATGTTCCCACACTTCATTGGAAAAGGAAACATGTTAATATTGTCATTATTATATATGTTTATACACTATTATGCAGCCATCAATAAGAAAATCATAAGAAAACACAATAAAAATACTGTAGATATCAAGATGTAATTCTAAAAGGCTTTTAAGAAACAAAGGAAAACAGAAAAGAAAAACAGAGTAATGATAGCCAGAGAAAATAAATAGAATATTGATTAACTGGCCAACTAAGTACTAACATTATACTAAAAATTATATTAAGTAGTCTAAAGTATCAACAAAAATCTGGAGATTATCAGTGAATTTTTAAAAAATGCCCTAAAGTTTTTTTTATAAGAAAATCTACTGAAATATTATAGGTAGGTTGAAAGCAAAAATAAAAAGGGCATGTCATGTGAAGATGAATGAAGATAAAAAATGGTAATATTAAGATAGAGTAGACTTTGAAGAAAAAGAAATTAGTATAAATGAAAGGGAAATTTTACAATGACAGCTGGATTAAATTATGAAGAATATGTCAATATTCTGTATATATGTGTAGGCTGAACAAGTCTCAGCATACATGAAACAAAAATTCATAGAGTCTACAGGGGAAGTGCATACATCCACAGTTGTCTTTGGAGACTTCAACTTCCACTCTCAGGAAGTGGTAAGACTCCTTGATAGAAAACCCAATGGCACAATCAGCCAAGATCTTATTGACAAATAGAGCACAGAACATTCTAGACAATAGCATGGAAACACATGAACACTGTATTTGAGACCATGAGATAAACTTGAGCAAACTCAAGTTAAATAATGGAAGTAGGTTTCTGACTATGGTAAACTATAGATGAATAGAAAGATGATGGACAAACCTCAGAGCCCTAATATGTGTATATCATCACATTGCAAGGAGCCTCCTCCTTGCCTCCTCAGTATGGGGCTTCAGGGGTGCACTGTCATGCCTGGATTTTTATGTGGGTTCTGGGATCAAACTCAGGTCTTCATGTGTACACAGCAAGTGCTTTACCAACTGAGCCATCTCTCCAGCCCCACAATCGAGTTTTTAAAACTCTTGAGAAAGGAATTTCCAAGTATACATGGCTGCACTTAGAGACCACTTAGCATGAAGTTTACTTTCTGTCTTCAAGAAAAGCTCAGCGTCATGAGCCAAGGAGAAATAGAAACCAAGATGAAAATGAAGTAGCATTTATCAGAATAATTAAAATGAAAGCAGTTTGGAGATATAGCTCAGTGGTAGAATCCCCTGGACTTAACAGTAGTTTGGAAATATAATTAAGTGATAGAGTACTTAGTGCCTACCTCCAAAAAGGTGGATATTAGAAGGAAAAAAGAAAGGAAGGAAAGGATGGATGGAGGATGGAAAAAAGACAGAGAGAGGGAGAGAGAAGGAGAGAGAAAAGGAAGGAAGTGACAACACCAAATGCTGTTTAATATTGGAAGTGGGAATCTGCAAATTTCTTAAAAGATACATAAAATTACCATAGAACCCAAAATTCTCACTCTTCAGAAAATACATTACAGAAATTAAAACTTATGGTCTGGAGAGATGGTTCAGGTTTAAGACTCTCTAGCAAACACAAAGACTTAAGTTTGGATCCCAGATCCCAAACAAAAATGCCATAGAGAAATCTCAGTGGCCTGCACTTCAGGCTCTGTAAAACAGAGCCTGGGAAATCCCAGAGTGAAGCAGAAAGGAGGTAGAATAATCCAGGATGATTCCTGAAGTCATCCTCGTACCTCCATAGGCATACACAGTGCCTTCTGATACACACACACACACACATACACACACACACACACACACAAATACATTCATGTAAAAAAAAATCAAACTTATGTTCACAGGAAAGGCCTAGGGCAAATACTCATACTAGTTTTGCCTGTAATAGCTTGAGTGGGTTAGTATTAGACTATTGGCACAACAGAACCACTGAAGCAGATAAAAAGTAATCATTTTGCAAATGGGTGATGGACCCCTCTCTCAGTGAGGTTTCCTACTCTTATTACATCTACCCTTGAATGTGCTATTACAACAAGACTCCAGTTTAACAGCTTTTTGTCTCTGGCCAGGGGGTGACATACAGTGCCCAGCAGAATGGAGTGAAGGGAATTGCAGGAGCAGCAAAACTGCAAAAGAAAATCAACAAACCACAATCCAGAACTTCAGAGACTCTATATCAATCACATAGAACTAGGACAGCCTAATCTCTCCCCATCCTGGAGCTCAGGGACATTTGCGGAAGAGGGGGCGGTAAGATTGTAAGAGCAAAAGGATGGGAGGAGCAACGATTTGCAAGATTCTCAACAATAGTTGGGGCCAAAGCAATCATAATGGAACTTTGCATGCCCTGCGCAATGTCCAGCGCACTGTTGCCCTCATAAAGTCTAGCATCTGATAAGGGCACCGAGACCCCTGGAGGCAAGGGATTGACAGCCAATGGATCCAAGGGGACAAGAAATGAGAATCCATGGACTCATTAGTGAGAAAAGAGACGGGAAAGGGGAGGGAGATGATTACTTACTTCTTTAGAATGAGAACCACTGAACAGGACTCAGTAGTGAGAAAGGAGAAAGTGATTACTACTCAGAATGGGCCCTGAGTTCAAGCACTGACAGACACATCATCAGCTAGAAAATGTTCTTTTGAAAAGATTTAGTTTGAAGCTAAGCAAGCTTGAAGAACCCAGACCAATTTAATAGGAACAACTTCAAGGACACTGGGGAAATAAAAACACATCCAAAACCTAAGACATTCTACATGTAATATCAAAGCAAAGATCACTAGATGTAGAACAGTCCTCCAACTTCTTTCAGTCATACACCTATACTTTCCTTTACACATGTGTGTGCAGGACAGATAAGGAAACTGCAAAAACGTTGACTCCAATGTTAAGGGTATTGTATTATTCTTTCAACCTCTCTGTTTGTCTAGATACTTTCTTAATAAAAACTTGGAAGAAACAAACCCTGCTAGTTCTCTGGGGATTTGATGATATTTCAGGTCCCTTCCCACTGTGATATCCAGGCATTGAAGTTCAAATCTAGCCTCTGATATTTATTAGTGGTGTCCACTGGGTCTTAGTTTTTTCCTCATGTATAAAGAGAAGGCACTGGAAGAGCTCTAAATTCTGTATATCCTAAGGTCATCAGAGAAATTGATCTAAAATCTCCCGGCAACCCATTCCCATTCTGATCAACTCTGTGACAACACGTTTTGCTTCCAATCTGTGTCCATCAAAGAATAATTCAAGAACATTCCTCTTGTGGGCCCAATAAGGAGAGAAGGAAGAAGAGAAAGTAACCTTCAAAAATTTGAAAATGTTCCTTTCTTGTCCTTCACCGGACTCTTTCCTAAAAGTTACATAAAAAGTGTGATGTACATGTGTGCATTTCAGTGGTACAGTGCTATATGCAAGCTTCACTTGCCTTCTGTCTATATTTAGTCATTTGTATTGCTTCCTCTATCCCTTCTAAGGTGTAGAAGTAGGCTCTTCTAAGGTCTATTTAATTCTTAATTTACCCCCATTACTCTGAGCTGCTGCCCATTATATCTCATTCAAGAAGTCCCATTCATACTTTTTTTTCAGGCATGACATCTTTTTCCCTTCCAAAGCATGAAGGTAAATATTAGAATGAGTAATTGTGCTAGAGAATGTGCTCATGCCACCTGGAAGCTCTGCTTTGGGATCAGAGGGGCTTGAGAGCCTATGTCTACTGCTGAGGTTTGAAGTTGCCCAGAGAGAGGCTGGGCAAACATTAGAATATATAAGACCACAAGTCACCAGAAAGCCATGTGGCTAGGGCCTTGGATACACCAGGCACATGGATTTTAAGATATTTGCTTTAATGAATAGAAGACCTTACAATGCCTTTTCCTTTTGTACTTACTTTAGTTAGATGCACATATCTGTCTGTTTTGTGAAGTCATATAGTTAGTTATCCCTTGTTGTCCATGGAAGAGTGGCTCAGAACCCCTTATAGATACCCAAATCCACAGCTGCTAAAATCCTTTATGTAAAACAGCATAGTGAATGTATGTAGTTTTGTGCATCCCCATACACTCTATCTCTTGATTCTTTGCAATACCTAGTTCTATGTGAAAGCTTTGTAAGTATGTTTAATTATCTTCTGATGCTGTGATAAAATACTGTAACCTGAGCAACTTAAGGGAGAAAGGGCTTACTATGGCGGGAGAACACATAGCAAAAGGCATAATGTCCAAAGCAGAAGGATGGTTCTCATTGCCGCAGCCATCAGCTAACAGGATGGGTGGATAGGAATGAGTCAGGTTATCAAACCTCAATGTCCATCCTCAGTGCCACGTTTCCTCCCACAAGGACTCCAATTCCTAAAGTCCCACAGCTTTCCAAATAGAGCCACCACATGGGGGATCAAGTATTCAAACACACGAGTCTGTCTAGGACAAATTACATTCAAACCATAACAAAACAGATGCTGCACTGTTTGGGAACTCATGACAAGGCAAATGGCAGTGCACCGTGCAGTGTGTTTCCTTTCCTTCTTTGAACTGATTCACTCTAATTGGTTGAATCAGAGAATACGAAACCCCTGAGTGCAGAACAACTTTATGTCCAGCTTTCTGAGTTCATTTTCATGCAAGCATGAAAATCTGTATTACTACAATTTAAGAATTTAAGCCATTCTTAACTGATATTTTTTCTTGCAGGCATATCTCATTTGCATTTACTTGCATTTCTCAAAATTATGCTCTTGGTTGAAAAAGCATAAGAAGATAAGTTCTTAAATTTTGCTTTGAGACATGTTTTCATCTGGTGATTAAGGCTTATTATAGTTTTTATGCCAAAATTTAAATCCTTATCACTTAAAGAACTAAGTTATTAGCCCTGAGAATATGAGATGGGAACTTCTTATAGTGTGACTAGTTCTACTACATGTGATCAAGACTTTGGGATGTTGACATCTGTTAAATAATGAGAAAGAAAAACAAATCATTTCTACAATCCAAATAGAAAGGTTTCCCTGCTTAATGATGGAAAGAAATTAGTGTCAAAATATTTTTCTGTATTAGACTGTTGGACTCAGGGTAAATACCACTTCAGTTTACTAATGGTTTACTGGAATTGTGCAAAAAGTTCCACTGCTTACTGAGATATGTCCCATTAGCCTATGTTAAAAGAGAAAAACTTCATTTCAACTCTGTGTACCAACAAATTAGTGGTCTGTGTGCCAGTCCCTCTACCTTTGAGACATTTGAGTTGTCTGTTACTAAAACTCATTTAATCTTTTTGGGCACTGAGTAGGGCTCACTAACTCAGGTCATCCTTGAACCCTGGGAAAGAGGGAGTTGGGGGGGAGGGGCAGGGGCTCATGTGGGTTCTCTGAGATCTGGGGAGAAGTTCCAGAGAGTCCACGTCCTTCACTGGTGAGGTATCTTTCTCAGCATGTCAACAGGCCTGGCTAATCTCAGAGCAGGGCTAACTATGGGTCACTGCAAAGCAGCTACTTCTTGATAGAAGATGAAAGGTAGATCCAAGTTTGATTCATGACCTGGGTGATTCTGGACCTCCTCTTTCTTAGTCCTCAACTGGCCTAGCCTCTCAGAGTCAGAAGGAGAAAGTCTTTAAAAGCCTGTTTGATTTGTCAGTCATTATGCGGGTCTGGTAAGGACACATCTCACTGCAGTGAGTTCTTAGATGCAGTATCCTGCCTTGAATGGAATGTCTTGTACAACAGTGCACCTTCTCATCTTTAGGTTCTTACAATCTCATTGTCTCCTCTTTCAAGAGGTTCCCAAAGCCTTGGGATAGAGAGAGATTAGGTTGGCCTGATTCCGGGCGAACCTTTCTAGGTTGCCGGTACACACTGCTTTATGGCTGACTGCTGCTGTTCGCTTTCGCTGCTCTTCTACTACAAACATTTACAGAAGCATGAGCCCATCTATCATAAGACGCCAGATTCTCATCCTGTGCAGGTCCTGTGACAATGAAGAGGACAGGTGGGACCCCTGGAGGTTGGGAGACATCAAACTCAGTCAGTGCTAAAGTCTTGCCAAACCAGATCCTTTTTGTTCTCAAACATCTAGGGTAAAGGAGCACATAGAACAGCTGGGGACTGACTGCAAACTGATGGGAGTTTTGGGAAGCTTGTATAGGAAGAGCTGGAGTTGGTGCCTCATCATTTGTTCTTGATTCCTGAGAATGCTCCGTGGACTCCATTCCTAATCTCTGCTATCTCTGTGCTGTGATGCTGCCCACCAGCGACCTCTCCGGATATCCTCTCCACACTTGTGTGTGCTAAGGCTTGCTCCAGAGGGTGAATAAGACGGGGCATGTGGGGCATTTGGCACACGGTAGATGGTCACTAAATGTCATCTTTCATCCTTTCTTCTGAGGTCAGTGTAGCGATGCAGCTAGACTGAAGTCATACCCTTGGTCTATAAGGCAGTAAATCCCCGTGTCCTTTTGAGTTGCTCTGGCTCTGTGCTAGTCTCGTGCCTTACACATGGAGAGGAAATGGTCTTTGTGTTACATTTCAAAATCAGCCTAGAAGGAACAAAAGGAAAACATCTCTCAACAACTTTGCTTGGAGTCCACACGAAGAACACAAGCACTATCTCTTCACAATATCTGGAGCGGAGGAAAGAACAAGGGTCTTGCCCTCGACTTCTCAACCTCTTGATAAAATAATTGTAAGTGCTTCGGTTGATCCTCTAGGATTCCAGGGGTGCCGAGCACATCAAAGAGGCTGTGCAGATTAGTAGACATGAAGGTTCTGCCCACTGAGCATGATAATGGAAAGGTGTAACTTGCTGAACAGTTTCCTAGCCCTTGGTTTCATTCATATAGTCCCCAAATGCCAGCATATCCTTTGTAAACTGAGGCACACAAAACATATTCTCAAGTCTTACAGAGACTTATTCTTCCCTGTTCTAGAGGGCGATTTAACCAAATTTCCTTGTTGGAGAGAAAGTTCATTAGCAAAGATGTCTGGTCCTCCTCAGAGCCCTGCCCTGGGAAGCACTCTCCAGAGCTAAGCTTCATAGACAGAACAGCCCAGTCTCTACTGTCCTCAGCTGTGAGGGGCTGACTTCATCGTCCACCCAGTGAACTTCCCTGCTTCCAGGTCAGCTTGCTTCTGCAGGAGCGATTATTGGTATGGCTCCTGCTAAGGACTTTGATAATCATTTATTATACTGTAAAATAAAATTGATCCACCTGACACTTGCAAATATAACATTAGAAGACTTCATGCAAGACTACGCAATAGGAGGCCATTATAATCAGGGATAAAGGTTGAGATAGATTCCGAATGTAACAATGACAAGCATGGATTTCTAGATAGCAGCTGGGTGGGGGTGGTGGATGGGAAAGTATTTCATTAGGGATTAAGGATGGAGTGAAAGAGAAGAAGGATTTAAGCTATCAACAGTGAAGGATTGTCAATAAATGGGTTTAGCAAGATTCTTTGTTAAATAAACAAACACACACCAGACTTGCAGTTCAAGGGTAGGGACCAATGAAGAGTCTCAGATGCGAATTTTGTGGGAATCCTCCTCAATTTCTATGAGTTCCCGTGGTAGGAAGAGCTCCCTAAGAAAGTAACAGGTGGTTAAGACGTCAAGTACAAGAGTTTGCCTTCACAAGTGAAGGGGGAGAATGTTCAAGGTGGGTAGGAAGGAAGAAGAAACAGTTCTGAGTCCAGCTATTGCTTAACCTCCCTTTTCAGCTAATGTTTCTTGCATGAGTTGTTTTGTGAGTCTCACTGGACATGGAAGCTTGTCCTGCGGTGGATGGACTGTTTCTACAATTTCCTTCATCTTCTCTGGGAATGAGTTCACTGTGTAAGATAAGATTTTGTTAGTGTTTGAAATGGGACCTTATTTTAGGGATACATTGCACTTTTCAGGTTATTTTTAATCACTGGTCTTAGTTCAATATGTGCTGATAGTATTCCCTGAAGATTGTAAAAACCACTAATGACCTTTCACCCCAGGCACACAGGAACAGATGCACTATAAGATGGTGGGGAAGTGAGCCTGTCTCCAGTTGAGAACCACTGTGTAATCAGAATTTCTTAACAGCCTCATTCTAGGTGAAGTGCAGCCATTATGAAGAATCAGACTTAGTCATAACCCACAGTCCCTCCACACTTATTAATACTTGAGGTTTTTAATAGTCAGTGGCAACTCTAAGTTGAAAGAAATGGAGCTTCCTAACTCCTTTACTCACACTTAGGAGCCACTGATTACATGAACCACTGTGCAATTTCCTGCATCCTGAGACATCATATAATATCCTTTCATTTGAAAAGATTCTATGTATGGAAAATTTAGAAAGCAAAGCTTTTAACAGGCAAGGATTATAAGCAAGAGCAGATATTTGGAAGAATTTTAGAGAAGCCGAACATTTACAGTTTTCCTCTTTGGATGTTAAACTGCTGGTCTTCCCAAGACGATCCTTCTTCTGCATGTTTTCTAGCTGTTATCAATTTCTTTGATTTTAAGGACAGGCACTGAAATCCTCCTCTGGCAAAATCCCAAGTCCTAAAATGCATTTTCTTTTTGTGAGTATTTAAAATCTGTACACATTTATATATGTGTGCAGTGCACTGCCCAAATTCCATGTTGCTATTCAGAGTGTAGGCTATTTCCGGCCTGTTTGGAAGATCAACACATGCTGATGTTTGACAGTATCTCCTGCAGTGTAGTTAGTACTAAATGGCAGCATAAATAATAACCACTGCTGAGAGGATTGCCAAGGGATGGTCTGTGATATAATTAAGTGAAAGAAACCAATGTTGTCAATAATCACATGTATAAAATAATTCTCCAGAGAGACACAGAGCCTGGGTAAAGTTACTAGTGGGGCAAAGTGAAGAAGTGTCACTAAACATTAGAAGACATGATCAAGATCAGGAATTCTTTCCTTCTTGGTCCCTTTACTCCCAGGGAGTATTCGTGGAGATTAAGGCTGACTAAGGCTGTGAGCTTATAACAGACTTGATTCCATCTACCTTCAAGAGTTTGATAATCTTGAGGTATCTCGAAGAAGATGCAGCAGTTGAAGGGTGATAACCAGGCAGGACAGCAATTTGCAAAGCAGTCAGCACAGGGTCTCCCTCAGTGTAGACTGCAAAGCCAGCCAAATGATGGAAGTTCCTGATGAAGTCCTGCGTCTTTCATCTCTCATGAACTAGATACTGCTCTTCTGTTTCCAGGGCATATGATTAATAGAGCCAGATACTTTTTAAGCAGGAAGTGAGGAACCAACTTTGAAAACTTCAGTTAGGTTACAGATTCTTGTAACTATCAAAAAGTGATCTTTGTCCTTGGAGGCAAGGGATTGACAGCCAAAATAGTGTTCCTATGCTTAAGGGAAACACAGGAAAGGGTTCAGGGAAATGCTGCTGGGTCCTTGTATGTCATCGGAGAGGAGGACCCAGAGGACAGTCAGGCATGCACATTAAAGGATTCTCCGGGGATTGGGGGAGGGGAGGCACTGGGGGGTGGGGAGGGAGGGGTGAGGGGAGGGCGAGCAGAGGGGTGGGGGGAGGAGGAGGGAGGGAGGGAACCGGTGTACCTATTAAGTTTGTATGAGCGGAGATAATAAAAAATGTTTAAAAAAATAAAACCATATTTGAGCAATGATTATTTTAGATTTTCCTTTATAAATGCATATTTATTTTCCCTTTGTGAAACAGAGTCATTCTTTAAAAGAAATAAAGAATTGGTAGAAATAAGAAAAAAAAATAAAGTTCACTGGTAACAATGCAAAAAAAAAAAGTGATCTTTGTAGGCTAATTCTTGCCTAGAGAGGAAAATATGACACTATAACCCTCTCCTCTGTTTCCTATTTAATTGTTGGTTCTAAGTCATGGTTTTCCCAATGACTTCATTCTTGGTTCTACTAACCTTGTGTGAATGTAGGCAAGGCCTTTTCCTAAAAAATCAAACCTGAACTTGTGTGGTAGCATCACACTTGAAGTCCCAGCTACTGAAGAGGCAAGGGGATCATTGATCCCATGGGTTTGGAAACAGCCGAGCAACGCAGACAGACCCTGTAAGACTACCTAGAGAGAGCAAGAGTGGGAGCAATAAAGTAAGAGAAAGAGAGCGAGAGAGCAAGAAAGAAAGAGAGTGAGAGTGAGCGAGCTTTCAGCCTTGAAGCCTGGTTTCACTAGCTTCGCTGTATCCATGGCTCCACAGACATTGTACTCTATTAAAGGATGAGGAATGCTCTTAAGGACCCATGTGAGACATCAGCAACAGCACAAAGGCTTTGAAAATTAGAAAGATATTCCCACCAGTGAGGTCAGAGCAGGTTTTATCTGTTTTCAGTGTCTTAGCGCCTCAGGGCTGGTTGGCTCACTTGTCTTTCTTCCTTACATAATTGTTACTTATTGAGTTCCCACAACATGAAGGCACTGGCGATCGCTTGGGATTTATAGGCAGATATACCAGACTTCCAGCGTTAGATGGAGGTCATAGTCTAGCCTAAAGGGGCAGGTACACCTGTGGTGCAGGCAGGACAGTAAATATTGTCCCCTGTGGACTTGACTTATAAGCAGCTGTCATCATCTGTGAGTGAGAGGAATGCAGATTCCACCAAACTGATACCGTAGGTTGCCTCAGTGAGGGGTCAAGTTCGTGCTAATATTAACATTGTGAGTCTATGGTGAGGGCAGATCCTTACCATGCAGCTGTCCTGACTCACTCTCTATTTGACACAGTCCTGTGTACAGAAGTCACCTGCTCCTAAGCGGGCCTGACTCCAGCCCATGCCTGTGCCTCCATCGAACCCTTGCTGACCATCCCATCTCTCTGGGCCAGTTGCCAGGTCTCTCTGCCTCACTCTCCCACAGGCGGAAGGAAGAGAGAACATGGCACAGATCTAACCACATTTTTTTACCTGCCCTTTTGTGGACCCATGGCACAGGTAAATGACCAATCCTCCAAATGCAGTGTGATGTTTTCACTTCACACTTGTTTTTGTGGCTCCTTCTGCCCTTTGCCTTTCATGTCGAGTGTTCAAACCTTCCAACTCCCCATGAAGAAGTTGAGGACTTTCTGAAAACCCCCAGCCTTAAAGTGATCTCTACTCTTTACAGTCCCCTAAGCAGATTGCAAACCCCGTCACTTTCTGTCTGATATCATCATGACACTCACCTGCATGGCATTGGAACCATCACATCCTTCACGTTCATCTGAGTCAGTCGCTCTGAGAAGGGTTTGTATTCTTTGTCACACTTATCAGTGTTGGTGAGGTGGTGTCATGATCCTTCCACTAGTGATAAAGTTAAGCCACAACGAGATAAGCAACTTGCCAAGCTTATAAAGTGCGACCAGGACTTCACCCTGGATGTGACTAACTCCCACCCATTTGCTCTAATGGTCTCATTATCTCCTGCACTGGTGTCTTTTCAACCTCTTCTATTTACTAGCCAAAAAAAAGAGCAAACTATTCTTTTATCTTACCATGTCTCTTGTTAAATAAATCTTCATTTGATCTTTGAACAAATGCTTTCTGATTCCCCATCCAGTTTCAAGTATTTCTATTTTTATTCAAAGAAGACATTGACTAGCAAGGAAGTTGTATTAACTGTTGAAACAAGCAGATAGATGCATTTAATGTTAATTTCAGTCTGTCAAATTCTTAAGATTTAGAAACACCAGGACAAAATATGACAAAATATTGATTTTTATTTTATTCAGTCCATTCCTTTATTTAAACCCAAAGGGAATTAGCCACAAATGATGCTAACATGCATGCACGCACACACACACACACACACACACACACCACACTTATATTTCTGTTCTCTGAAGAAACACAAAGAAGAATTTAAAAGGCTTCATTATAAGGCTCCTTCTGAATGGTGGAGACAAATACTTTGCCTTCTGATGACTACACTGAGAAATGGGGGCCTCCTAGGACCTGTCTTATTAGCATGCTTTGTGAGAGTGAAGGAACATTATCTTTGCCACTTCCATTGTGTTCTTTCATTGGAATTTTGACATTGGGGCCTGTTCTGAGACAAGAACATTTACCTTTTATGTTCCATCCCAAGTAAACAATGATCGAGCTGTGGCAGAGGACTGTGTAGCTACATGACAAAGACAGATAGCTGAAGCCAGGATACTAGTAGTTTAAGTAACGTAGACCACGCTGAGTCAAGCCTCTGTGTCCTAAAGTTAACCAAAAATTAAGAAAACTTTAAATAACTTCTCATCTAAAACTCCACATTTAGGGACTGGGATTCATATGCTGTTCGATGTTGACTACACTCAATACAATTATCGACCAGTTTGATATGGAATTTTGAAGGCCAGGTTTCTCATATGACAGTTACTTCTATCAATAGACAATTATCTGATGTTACAAGGACTCACCTTTTTTTGTTGTTGTTCTTAGAGTTTTTTTATTACATTTTTTTGCCTAGTTATACAAGCTCAATAAGTACCCCCTTCTTCCTCCCCTTTTCCTTCCCCTCTGTTGTCCCCCATTCCACTCTCCCCCCTTCCCATTTTCTCCCCTCGCCCCTTTTCCTTCCCTCCTCCTCTCTTGGTGCTTCCTGCTTTCTCCCTTCTATCCTTCAGAGCATCTGTTTATGTGGCGGCTGACCTTCCCTCTGAGTCGTCTACACTAGTGAAGTTTCAGGACTCAGTGGCATAGCTTGGAGCCCCTTCTTGGGCTGCTCGCTGGAATGGAAACTCTATTTTTGTCTAACCCCTTGGCTCTAAGGATCTTACTGACTGAAGCCTTCTCCCTGTGATCTGTGCTAGACTTTGAGGGTTTGATGACATGTCAGCCGTTGTACAGGTCAGGCAAGGTCCAATCACATTGTAGCTATATCTTGGCTGCTGCAGCCCTGACTTATATGGAGTATCTTGCATATTGTTGGTCCTTCCCATCTTTAGGCTCTTACAGTCTTGCGCCTCCTCTTCCACAAGGTTCCCTGAACTGTAGGATAGGGAGAGATTTGGCTGGTCTGGTTCTGGGTGAGTATTGTATGGTCTTTGGTGTTCTGAATTATGGTTTGTTGTTGTTTTCAGTTTTGCTGTTTCTGCACTGCCCTTGGAGGCATCCTGATCAGTTGTCAAGGCCATCTCCTAATCAAAGATAAAAGACTGTTTAAACAAAGATCTTAATATAAGAAGAGGCTTGAAGGTAGATGGAAGAATAGGGTAGGGCACAGCAGTGAGAGGGTTCAGTCTCTCATTTGCTGGTTGATTAAGGAATCATGTTTTTATATTATCACAAATCATGAAGTTTATAATACTTTCCAGAATATGATGAGATTAAAAGAAATGAATAAGACTTCTCTTCTCTTTCTCTCTCTCACATCTTTGGGGTCCTGTTTTCTTTTCTTCCTTCCTTTCTCCTCCTAAGAATATGATCCTTCCAAATCTCAAAATCTGTTCATTGTTTTCTTGTTTAGAAAAGTTTGGCTTTGTATCTAAAACTCAGGGTAGTAAAGTTAAGATTAAATTTCTGCTAATGTTAATTCTGCTATAATAAAGCCAAACACGTGTTATTAAGAACACTCCTGAAATCTAATATTTTCACAACTCCAGCTTTTTCTTTTCCATTTTCATGTTGAGCGTAGGAATGACTGCACCTGGAAATGACATGCAGAGACATTCACTTGAACTCCACCTTGCTGAATGTTGAGCTATTTCCATGTCCCCACTATTGCCTTCAGCCACAAAAGCATCATGAATAAAAGGCCTATTTTTATAGCCCATTCATGTTCAAATACATGCCAATTCACAAAACTCCTCTGGGTATTTATTTTTGTAAATCACTGAAGGAAAAAACCAAACCATACAAAAATTTCTATATGGAAAACAGGAAGTTTTTACTTATAGAACAACACTTCTATGAGTGGATGAGATAGGATGCGAAATCTATTCCCTCCTGGGGCACAATACCATTTATCGTTACATCAAAAGAGGATCCTTCATTGCCAGGAGACCAAATACATTAGCAGAGCTCCAGTGGACTCCTTTTCTTCCTCTCATTAGCTGAAGAACCATCAATTTAAGGCTAGTGAGTCCTTTGGAAAAGAGTTTCCAATGGAATGGCATGGGAAGATGAAGCATGCCCACTTCTGTTATGAATAAGACTTAGTTATTTAGAGAACATGTGAAACTATTCAGTGGTTTACATGGACTTAAAAAATTCTTTTTTTTAATACATTTTTTATTATTTCCACTCATACAAACTTAATAGGTAGACCAGTTCCCTCCCTCCCTCCTCCTCCCCCGAACCCCCTCCCTCCCTCACCATCTCCCAGTGCCTCCCCCCCAATTCCCAGAGAGTCTTTATTGTGTATACCTAACTCTCCTCTGGGCCCTCCTCTCCGATAACATACAAGGACCCAGTGGCATTTCCCTGAACTCTTTCTCGTGTTCCCCTTAAGCATAGGAACACTACTGTGGCTGTCAATCTCTTGCCTCCAAGGATCTTGGTGCCTTTAGCTGATGCTAGACTTTGTGAGGTCAACAGTGTGTTGGACATTGCACAGGGCATGCAAAGTCCTATTATGATTGCTTTGGCCCTAACTAGTGTGGAGAATCTTGCAAATCATTGCTCCTCCCATCCTTTTGCTCTTACACTCTTACCGCCCCTTCTTCCGCAAATGTCCCTGAGCTTCAGGATGGAGAGAGATTTTTGATGGCTGAGTAGTACTCCATTGTATAGATGTACCACAGTTTCCTTATCCACTCGTCAACTGTTGGACATTTGGTTGATTCCATGACTTTGCTATTGTAAACAGTGCTGCTATGAACATGGTCGTGCTTGTGCTATCGAGGTGAACCTCTGCTGTATGGGGGGTTATTCCCAAAAGTGGAATAGCAGGGTCATATGGCATTTCAATCTGTACTTTCTGGACTTAAAAAATTCTTAAGAAAAAAAATCACAAGATAGAATTAGGAAAACAGCTGTAACTACTAATATTAATGATGACTTTTTGCTATGTAAAGACAGTAAGTATAAGGATATGCACTGCTGTTTCAGAATCAATTAGGAAGCTTTCTCCTGGCCTGTAAAATTCCTTCATGTCCTTGCATGGTCATCTGATCACATGTGACCTCTTATTTTCTTGTATAAGTCACCTAGAACCTGGATCTTAGACTCTCCACTAAGAGTACAAAGCACAGATGAATCATTCTTGAAAGTTAAATATATTGTAATTGAAAAGGGCTATGCGATCTCATTTGTATCTCATTTGCATTTGATTTAAAGCCTCAGGTAGCAATGTTAATAATAAAACTCCAAATGCATCAGTAGAACCTAGAACAACTGTCTTCATAATTTCTAATTGTTTTCAGTATAATGATGAAAAAGTTCTAATTAATATAAAATCCTTTGGAGGAAAAACTTAAGTTTTTTCTGGTAATATAATTTTTTAGATTTCATTAGCAGTTTGAAGCTTGCATTGTGCTTTTATACTCTTATTACTGTGTCTGAGGCTAAGATTTTCAATTTATACTCATATTCTTCATTGATGACCATATAAATGGTGTGCAAATTACAAAAAGGATGCTTTAAGAGGGTTGTGATTTCATCCAACAAAATATTTTTAAGTGCTCTGGGGTTAGATAAGTTAAACAATATGTGTCCATATCAGTTGGTAAAGTAGAGTTAAGGCAATACATATCTATATTAATTGGTGCAGTGAAGAGATTCTGGAAATGTCTCTTGCTCTTACAACCAAAAATGAATTTTAGTAGCTGAAATATAAATTGTCAGGAAACCTCTTAAAATATGGATAGTTATGATACCAGGTTATTGGTAGGTTATAGTAGAAACTCTAGTAGGCCAATTTTTATCAAAAGCAATGTTTCATTTAGATTTAAGAATTATCACAAAGGTAGCCTTAGAGCATGTACCTGGGTTTCCCTATGGTAATATCTTGCATTAACATGGAGCATTTGTCACAACTAATAAAATAAATTAAATCATTACTAGTCACTGAATTCTACATTGAATACAAATCTTTGGTTTTGACCTAATGTTGCTATGATTTCCTAAGATGCCACTCAATAGACCACCTGTCATCTCTATGTGTCTTCAGGAGCCTCAAGAGCATGGCAATTACTATTTTAGATACTTGAATAGTGTTGGTCAGATGTTTAACTGCATATCTATAATAGTTACTTTTAACTGTTGTTGTGAGAGAGCATTCAAAGTCAAGCAACTTAAGGGAGAAAGGGAGATTTATTCAGCTTATGGTTCCAAAGGGAGAATAATCTTTCATGGTGGAGGCGACATGGATGGTAGCTGAAGTTGGAGGCAGGCTAAGTCACTACAGATATCCTGGAGACTCACAGCTGCTTAGTTCAGTAGGCAAGTGGGTGACGGCTAAAGATTGAAGGATTCCTGGAGAGTTGAAGAAGCAGGGACTCTCTCTTCAAAGTATTCTGTATTATGGTTCCTTTATCTGGTCTGCTACTGGAAGGTTCGAATCAAATTTAGGACTGGTCTTTGTATTGTAAATGTATTGATCTGGATAATCTCTTCGGATAGTCTGACAGCTGATCTTGGTTAATGCCAGGTGTGGTCAAGTTGACACCTACGATTAACTATCATAATGTCCCTCCACTGAAATTCATTTATTGCTTTCCTCATTACTATTCTGGCATTACAGCTGAGAGAGAGGAACGTTCTAGAAGTAAAAGTCCAGTTACATTGCTCTCGCAAAAATACCATATGACTTGTTACCAGTGATGCTGTCTTGATCACCTGGCTCATGTAGTATCTCCCAGATCTCCAATCTGGATTGACTCTTTCCTTCTCCTTACTGTATTCTTTGGAACGAGGCCACCATACTCAGGCCATACTTATACTGTGCTGAATTATATATACATAAATTATTTAATCCAATGGGTATTTTAAATTTCAAATAGCGAGGGATGTTCTGCAAGTGAAGAATGTTGCCAATGGGAAAGAAGGAAAGGAAAAATTTACATGAGGAAGGCAAGAACTAAAGAAATAAAGGCGACAATTAAGGCAAAGGGAAGAGGGAGGTCACACTCTCCACAGGACTAAAGCCTCACAATAAGAGACAGCCCATTTGCTATTTCCTGGCCACCCAGCTCATCTAGAAAAGTGAAGCATTTGAACAGTTGGAGACTGTAATGAGTCCATAATCCTTTCACTTTCCTCCTGGGGATCACCTCATGAATATAACACACTTCCTTCCTGCCAATACCTATACATTGTGGTCTCCAAAATTCATAGAATAGTTTGCAGGTTTCCAGACAGAATGTGTTGTCTTTTCTCAGAAATGGTTACAAGTGCATCTCTTATGTGGAGAGGCACATCTCTTATGTAAAGGGTTAATGAGGTCGAGAACAACTGCTTTGTTACAGATCTGCCTAATGAACAATTCCTGTCTTTGCCTTTCTGATAAGAGGCCCTCTGAAAGCTCACAGTTTTTGTCCCTTGCTACCCTTAAATCAATGCTTTTACAAAGGTGTGTTCTTGAAGAAGAGTTAGATTGTCACGTAATGATATAAATTCAAATTCCAACCACAAGCAAAACAAAAACAAAGGCCTGCTATGACTTACTCTACGTTCCTAAGAACAGGGTGTGTCTAACATGGAAAGGCAATTCTTCTGAAAGAAAGCAATGATGAGGAGAGTAATTATGCACAGCCACGATCTGTTTTCCATATGGAGCTCAGCTGGGGTCACAAGCACAGGGCTGCAAAGTTGAGGATGGCTAGACCTGCTGCTGACCATACTGCAAATTGAACCCCATTGAAAGGATTTTGGGGAGAAAATTTTTAGTTTGCTCTTAGGCAAAAAGAACTTCCTGTGAAAGCAAAAGAGTAGTTCATATTTATGTCTGTCCTTTGTGCTAAAAGGTCTCAGTCCCCTATCTGCCAATTACCCATCAAAATTCTTCCCACAAGCTGACCCCAAACTTTCCTGTCTCCATGCATGCTTTCCTAACTGTGCAAATGTCTCAGTTGTCTGCACTTGTGTTGCTCATTTCCAATCCACTAAATAGAAGCTGTAGGAAAGTAGAATCAGGACTTACAAATTTATGACCTAAGCATGAAGCAGAGCTTGTAACAGGCACCTAGTAAATTTTTGCCAGTTTGCTCTTCAACCTCAGATGCGTCCATTCTAATCTAGGACATTAGGTTAGAATGCAAAAGCAGATTGGAATTCTTGTCTGGTCATTCGACACTGGTTCCACAAGACTGAGCTTGTGACTTCACGCAAACCTGGAGGAAGCAGCAGATTTTGCAGCCACTTGTGATCCAGGCTTGCATATTCCTGCTTCTCAGAAAAAGGAGAAGCTGAATTTAGAGAGCTTCTAAAATCTCAGAAGATTATTTGTGCGTCTCATTTGCAGGTGAAATAACCATGAATGTGGCATCATTTCTTTATGTCTGAAAACTATTTAAAGCAAAGCACTAGTAAATGAGTATCAGTGATATGAAGGCGTACACATGACACTGGAGAATGGTCACCCTCGTTTGTATTCAGGTCTGCCTGTTGTCATAGTTACTGATGGACTCAAAGCGATTTCCCTCCTGAATCACACTCTACAGATTTCCTACCCATGAACTGAAACTAAAAAATAGCATCAATTGCATGGATGCTTTTACACTCTTTTTAAGAGTTTAGCATAGAAAAGGTATAAAAGATCTTGAATCCAAATAAGCATCCTCAGATTGCGGGATCACCCCATTTGTTCGGCAATGGTTCGTTGAGCATTGAGGTAATGGAGATCCTAGGATCATTCTAGTGCAGTCCCCGCCCTGTGAGCAATGGAACTGGGTGAGGGAGTGTGATAAAGACAGGAGGTGTTTCAACAAAATGCACCCAGTTCTGTGGTGAAAGCAGGGTCCAGTATTGAGTGGAAAGGAGTGATACCTCCTAATATTTGGGATGCTAGTGTGGCCGGATCAAAGGGAGACAACAATCCTGGGAGTCTTGAATCATTGCTCCTGGGAGGATTAGCCAAAGCATCTTCAGTCATTCTTTGGATAGACCCCGATGTGTCTCTGCAGGCTGGGCTTCCAGGGTGCTGGCATGTGGACAGCAGAGTCATTGCCCACAGTGTGTCATCTGGTGACTGTTAGACTCACACACACTCACTCTCCTTTCTGCTCTGGCCACAGGAACTCCTTCACAGACATCCTCCGTGCCATCCTGCTGTCTTTGGAAGTCCTTATTGAAGATCCCGAGCTTCAGATAAATGGCTTCATTTTAATTATAGACTGGAGTAATTTTTCCTTCAAACAAGCCTCCAAACTGACACCTTCCATCCTTAAACTGGCCATCGAAGGGTTGCAGGTACGTTCAACAAAGATACAATACAGGTTGTGTGTGACACCGTACTGTTTTCTATTATTGCTGCTGAAGTTACATTTGTCCTTCAGAATGAATATAGGAAACATGGATAAAAATATATCCATAAGGACTCTGTACTTTTGCCTCAGCTTGAGTTTAGATGTTTGTTCTTTTTCTAATTAGCTTTTATTTTCATTAATAACTCTAAACTGCTGCTACCACAGGCACAAATTACCTGTCGTAGCAATAATGAAGAAAACTTGGCACTGTCTGGCTAAATCCACCTGAGAGCTCACAAAAACTAAACCTTGGAGGCATCTGTTTTATGAGCATATCCTATGTAGAAGAGGCGCGAGGGTTTTGCAGGATTTCCGGAGCCATTTTAAGACCCCAAAATGTACCCTGTAGATTGTCACTTCCCAGAGAGCCAAGTGCTGCAGTGTTTGTGTTAAAGCAGATTGCTTTCCTGCAAACAAAGGAAGCAGATGCAATTCCCAGGCTCCTGTTTGTTTGACCAGAATGGAACCGATCCTTATGGGAAGAGATCTTAGTGCTTTTTATTTTAACACAGAGTCTCTCTCTCTCTCTCTCTTTTTTGGAAACATAGTCTTATATCCCAGGTTGGAATCGAATTGACTGTGTAGCTAGGAAAGACCTTGAATAATGAAGCGTCTGCTGGTCTTCTAAGTTCTGAGACATGTTTACAGTGCTAGGGTTAGAACCAGGAATTCATGCACGTCAGGCAAGCATCTGACCAAGGTAGCTACACTCCTAGCCTGATCATTTTAGAGCCAGTGATTTTCTGACAAGTATCTAACTCAGAGCAGAAATGCTGCCTAGCTTCTTGGTGACACATGACTGAAATACAGAATTAAAGGTGATTTGGAGACATTAAGAATTGGCATAGATTAAAAACTCATATCCCTTCTTAATTTGGTAGACTCAAAGGAATGAGCAATTATTGCTGGCTAATAGTTAAAGGGAATCCACCACAATACATATTAGTTTGTGAAAAAAAAGTCTCAGAAGACAGAACTGGAAAGGTAGATAAAGCCGGGAACTAAGATTGAAAAGATAGACTGTATAGGGCTATTTAAAAAACGTAAAACTTGGTTGCATTTAAGCTTTCACAAGATTCAAGTTTGTGAAAGCTAAATATAATAATTTTCCCACTTGTTTTACATTTTGCTTCTGAAACAATGGGCTTTGCCCATTTCTTTTTTTTTTTTTTTAAACTTGTAAATCTAGCTGTCTAATAGGATCTGTATAGAATTACCTATGCCTGTACTACTTTTTCCCACAAAATACTATATAATTAGTGTGCTTGTACTAGTAAACTCCATCATCTTTGCAAATTAATAAAATTGTGAATAATTCATCTATATTTCAACTTTTGATCGTATCAGTTTTTGAATAGGGTAGCTCCTTTGCCTGCTGATTTCTTTTCCTTTCTAAAGAAAGTGATCAGAAAATTAAGACATTTGCTTGCAAGCAAAAGAATTCATTTAAAAATGATATAAAATCTATATAGCTGAGTATAAAATATAAATACATCATAAATATAGCTGAATTTATATCATATAGCAAAACACAGAACTTAGTATTTCTTGGATTAAGCAGTAACTCCTTGAAATCTTTAAGGTACATTTGTCCATCCGTTGTATGTAAGTGCCATAGAAATTGATGATTCCATTTCATAAACTGTGGCTTATTCTTAGTTAGCTCCCTTATGGGCTGTGATGACTGTGTGTCTTTTTAATGCATCTTATTTCACTGGGATGGGTTTCCTGTTTCCCAGAGGAGCATAGAGCTTACATTTTAGAAGAGAAGCACCAGTACACACCATCCCAAAAATGCCAAGTCGTCCTGGCCTGCAGTGGCCTGTGGGCACAGTGTTAGTGAGCTCTGCATGTACAGACTGTATGCAGCATGCTATCTTGGTTTAAAATCCAGACCATAGCCTTCTGCATTGATTCTCAGTTGCTTTCTCTCAGCTCTGATGCCCTTTCTCCAACTCTTTCCTACTCAGTCCCTAAATGCCCAGTTCTTCTGTTTAAACCTTTTATTACAAGAAATGCTAAAGTAGAATTCCAAGTTTATCACAAGCTCATAATTAAGCCGGTTAGAATTCTGAGAGTTTCTGCATAAGCTTCTTGGGGGCCTATCTTTTCAGAAGATAATTTTACATGCTGTGATTTAACTCTAGGTCTTCATATGAATTTTTTTCCACAAAACGTCCATTATCCAATCCTGTGCTCTGATTTTCCTTTCTGAAAATGTGTGAATTATATAATAACTAGGCTGATATGGGTCTAGAGTTAATGTGCATGCATGTGCTTAAAAATGAAGCAATGCGTAAGCTGTTCTTACAGGCAACAGTGTCTGACCATTTGGAGGTTGGAATGAATCCATCTGGGCCTCCCCTTGTCATAAATCAGGACCACGATGAACTTCACAGTGTCCTGTAACTCTAATTAAGAGCTATCTTCTTCCAGGATGGGATGGGGGCTGAAGAGCCATGTGGATTAGAATCAGAGGGAAAAAAGAATATGCTCTAGTAGGTTCCCTTTGGTGAAGCAAAGTAAGTCCCTCCCCCAGTGATGCAAAGATGTCAGATCGTTCTGAATTCAGGCTGTCTGGACCTGGGCACAGCTTCTGGGAGTGCTGCCTTCCCAGGCCTTAGACTGCTTAGACAGATTCTCATTCAAGGACCAGGGACCTTACTGTATCCACGTGAGTCCCAAATTAAAGCCACAGAATTATGCAAATGAAAGAGTCCATTTGTTTGCTGGCAGTCGAGCGAGCAGTCTTACATCAGAAAGAACTCCTGACCCCACAGATGGGAAAGGGGTTAATAAAACTAGAAACTGCAATTACTTCATAAGTCAGCTGACAAAATATCGAAAGGCCCAGTTAGAAAAATACTAACTTTTGAGTTTTATAAGCATGATATGCTTCCTTGAACCGCAGGCAGCTGGGCTGGTTGAATTGATCTGATTCATAGATGTGGCTAACATGGGAAATGAATCTGGAAAAAGTAAAGTACAGCTCAAACTAGTTGAAGCAAAGTGGAGTTACTTTTGTCATTTTCATTTTTGTCATTTCAAGCTAGTGACCTCAAGGAACTTATTCTTGATTGCAGCTCTTCCATCTGGAATAAGGGTGACCGATACTGTGTTTTTACTATGTTGCCTTGGACATGAGGAAGCTCTTGTGGCACTGAAGGGTATTCTATCCTTGCCCTAGAGTGGGTAGTCCCTTAGGGCAGCTACTGCTAACTTTTCACACCACACTAAATTTGTCTGAGCTTAGGGGCATTCAGAAACCAGAAGCTCTCCACTGGTCTCTCTTTTGTGAACCCGTGCTCCTCACAGGGCTCTTTTCATCAGAGACGTGCCTACATTGGGGTCAAGATCAGGGTCATACATTGTTCACTCACTGTGTGTGATTTCCAAGGAATGGGGCTGTGAATGTGGCACACTTAGCCCAAGGACCAGAGAAAGCTGCTCTCTGAGGACCTTCCCTGCAGAGAATCTGAGGCAATCAGTAGATGTCTGAAATACCTAGTAATGGAATGTTGAAGAACTGCATTTATTCTGCCTCTGGATGCATGACTTTTTTTCCTGGTTACACACAATCCCAGTTAGTTCAAACTACAGGTAAGATCAGGTAGCTTTGAGGTGGATACTGAGCTGGCCATTGAGTGCCAGTCTTCTCTTTGTGACCTCTAGTTGTATTTCTATGCTCTAAAAGAAAATAATCAGGTACATAAGTATGTATACACTTCACTGTACTTTTCCTTTGAGAGCTGTGCTGTCATTGTTGAAAGTATCAAGTTATCCAGTTACTGATCCCATTAGTTCAAAGAACGTTCATTAAGATATGCATTTTGAGAAATCATTAAGATCTTTAAGCAGAGTCAATATTGTCTAATACATTCATTGTATCTGCATTACATCTCATTTAAATTTTAATCAAACATAAATAGATATTTAACCATCACATGGTTACTCTTCTCAATTGCTATAAGACAACATTCGAAGTCCAGCAACTTAAAGGAGAAAAGGAGATTTATTCAGTTTACAGTTCCTGAGAGGAGAAACAGTCCTTCATGGTGGGTGGAGCAAGCTGGAGGAGGACTACGTTACTGTAAACATCATGGAGGCTGAGAGCTGCTGCAAGCTCAAGAGCAGACTCGCTCACTCAAGTAACATGGGGCTAACCAACCTCAAGGCCCATCCTCTCTGACTACCTTCTTCCAGCAAGGCTCCATCTCCTGAAAGTGCCATGACTTCCCAAACTAAAGATTTAAACACGTGAGTCTGTGGGGTACAATTCTCATTTCAAACTATGACAATCATTTTAATACAACAGCAAACTATTACTCGGTCCTTGGAAATTCTGGCAGAATGAGTGGTAAACTAAAGTCCTGCTCTTGATTTTTGTAATGTTTCGAAAATAAATTTTTGGAAGTATTTCTTGGACATCACTGAAGACTTGCTGTCACAGTCAACACATGCTGTTTACTACTATGCAGCCAACTCAGGCACTTGGAAAGCTTACTGTGTTTTGCTGAGTTAGACCTATGGCCTTGTATCCTGTAGAATGTTCATAAACTATCTATTTAAGGGCCCAAATGTTTGTTGTGGATTTAGAGAATATACATTGCACTCCATGGAGAAGATCCAAGAAAGGTTGTTAGGAGATTTTTGGTCTTGTTTCAATTTCTGGTGTATTTTCTTTTGTTTTCCTCTGAGTTCCATGTTCATATTGTTAATGTCTGGACAGTCTAGAAAATTTATTAGTTCATTAATTCTTCTCAAGACTTTTATGTGATCTTATTTTCTAAGTCTTAATGTAGAGGTTGGTATTTGGAACATACTGAGATGGGCCAACTCAAATCACCTATCTCCTATGACTTTACATAGGACCTTCCTCTTGGCCTGCTCCATTCTCTTCGTTCCCTTTTTTTGCTTGGTATTTTTCATCCCCTTTCTCCTAAGCATATAATGTGTTCACTTTACCTGGGGAATTCACACTGTCATATTCCATTGAAAGAGCAGACTTGTTAAAAACCATGGGCAATGTGACAGTTCCTGAGTATCAATGAACAGTCCATGCTGTGATTAGAAGCTTGGAAAGGCAGCTGGACAGATGATTTCAACCAGTAGTAGACTTTCTTCTACTCTACTGTCCATATCCTAGACACAAAGACCTGCAAGCTCACACATATTCATTGACCACAAATTTAGTCAGATACCCTTCAAACATTGGTAAAGGACAGAACAGAGTTGACTTTGCTTCAAAGAGCATGCATTCAAAGGGTAGACACCAAACCAACAATATGCAGACTCTCGGTCCCATCTTTGCTTCCTTTCAACAAGTCCTCCAGGTGGCTTCTGGACCCTTTCAGCACTTCTGGAACACACAGTGTTTAGGTGTAATGTGCAGGATCTTTTACTTCAAGCATTTCAGATTCCCTGCAGGGCCAGGTACATCCTGTCACTGGATCCTCTGCAGAGCAGCACATTTTAGCTATGGGGCAGAGCCCAAGAGTTTACCCTTCAAAGCATTTCCAGGTGAAATGCCATTATAAACCACACTTCAGTGTGGGTATCTGGGCTTCAACCTTGGCTCTGTACTTGACCTTAGATTAGTCATTTTCTCTCTACGTCTTAGTTTCTCCATCTGTGTTACAATGGTACTCATTTCACAGGTTTATGGAAATTAAATTTTGCATGTCCAGGTGTTACTGAAAGAATGACTGAAGTGTTAAAATCTTTGCCTCTCACAAGTAAAAAGATCTGAGCTCAGATCCTCAGATCCCAGGGAAAAATGCTGTGCAGAAGAAATGTGGTAATCTGCAAGTTCAGTCCTGGGAAATCCCAAAGCAATAAAGAAGTAGAACAAACAGAATATTTCCCAATGTCACCTTTAGCACAAGAACACACACTCAAGTACCCTTTTGTACACCCCCACTACACACACATAGGAGAAAAAAAAAAAAGGTAAGAAAGACCATCCCTTTTTGTGGTGTCATATAACTAATTCACTCATGTAAATGAAGTCTGCTCTGCACAGCCCTGTAGGTCTAGATCCCCCAGCACTGAACTTCACAAGTCTCATCCCTAGTCCTAAACAAGGAAGTTTCTTATCTCTGTTCACTGTAATGGATAGGCCTGGATGGTGTCGCCTGCCTGTGCCATGGCACTTAAGGTGACCTGCTTTCTATTTGTGTGAAGTGATTCTTTTAATTATCACCCAACAGTTGAGGGGTGCATCCAGTCCCAATACCTTGGCAGTTGGATGATTAATGGGGATGAAATTCACCTCTTTCTTCTTGTATGATTCACCTTTAGCATTTAAAGCATCTTTTTAAAAAGGATATTAAGGACAGAGTGAATTAATAAGGAATTTCCATTTTCACAAAGAGTGCTATTAATTCGCATTTTCTAAACATTTCATGCATGCTTGAAGAACACTTTTTCCTCTATGCAAGCTATGTTTTGCCTTCTTAGATTGTGACACTGTAATTCTGAATTTGCAGCAGTGCAGTAAGTTATTATGGAAATATTACAGGAATAAAACATTTCCTCTAATGCTCTCTACCTTGTTAAGTGTCAATTAAGCACAGGAAGATAATTAGGGCTAATGACACTCTGGTGATCTTGATGGGAAACAGTATGGCCTATTTAAAATAGTTCCAATTAAATAGGTCTATCTCTGGCATACTTTTGATAAATGTTGCTCCTGACTCCTGTGCATACCAACCTAGTTGATCTTCTAATTCAGTCCATGAAGAAACAATGTCTTGGGTTTTAGTTTCAGCTAGTCACAAGGGTGTAGAGACCTAATCCTGGACCCTGGAAAGGCAGGGGTTCGAATCAGAGGCAGAGTTATAAGCGAATGGTGAAAGCAATGTGCAGAAATGGAGTTAGGTGCTGGGTTAGTGGAAGCCCAGAGGAAGAAGCTAGTATGACCTGGAGGATTCAGAAACGGTTTTCTGGGCAACCACACACCTTAGATCATTCTTAGCAGATAAACGTGGACTTGACAAGTGGAGGTATAGGGAAAGGAATGTCAGACAGTGGAGGGACATGGGCAAAGACACAGAGGCAAGGTATAATTCAATAGGAGAGAGAAATAGAATTCTTTTCACAACCTGAAGTGTACAAGCACCAAGGTAAAACCTTTGTGTGTCCATATCAATTAAGGAATTTGGTCTTTTCCTGCAGACATGGGAAGCCACCAACATACCAATTAGGAGACAGCACAGGTTTCTGTTTCCCACTATAATAGCTTTATGACTGTGAGTATGGAAAGTGTATTAGGTAGTTTCTTCCAGGGTTTCTGGGTAAGATGGAAACATGCAAGCCACATAGGAGCAAATGGTAGATTACAACTAAGTAAACTAAAAGAACAAAATTGTTATGACCCAGATACCTGAAGAAGCAACATAAGAGAAGATTCATCTCATTTCATGGTTTCAGAAGGAATAGTCCATTATGATGTGAGGAGGAGAAGAAAGGGAGAGAAGTTTTATCCAAAGAAGTGGGAGTGGGTAGTGACTGGATATCATCTTGGTAGATAGCAAAGAGGAGGACTGGAAATAGGTCTATGCTTTTACCCCAAAGACTTGCTCCACTGAATCTATATTTTCTAGCTAGGGCCCTTGTCCCTAAGGTTCCAGAATCTCCCATATAGTGATATCATCTGAACATCTGTGAGGGAACATTTCATATTCAACCAATAACTGAAATTTTCAATGCTGGATAACCAATTAAAATCCAACTTCAACAATTCAAGAACAAAAAGGATGAGGAGGTAATCTAGAAGAGATTCCATATAGGGATCAAGATGAGATAATGCTTTGTGAGGTGATGGATGAGAGTGTCGTGTTCAGGCAAAGGAGGAAGAGGATGCCAGCCAATGAGATGTTGCCAGGAGAAGTGGGTACATCTGGGAAATAACACTCATTACTGAGCATTAGTGCTGTGATCTCAATATGATTTGACTGTGATTCCCCAAAGGTCCATGTGCAGAGTGTAAAAGTGTGGAGCTGATTTTAAGAGCACAAGGATGGGAGGAGTCATGACACGCAAGATCCTCCACACCAAAGCAATCATAATAGGACTTTGCATGACCTGTGCTATATCCAACATATTATTGACTCCTCAAATTCTAGTATAGACTAAAGGCACCAGGATCCTTAGAAGCAAGGGATTAACTGTCACAATAGTGTTCCTATACTTAAGGGGAAGACAAGAAAGAGTTCTAGGAAATGCCACTGAGTCCTTACACCTCATCAGAGAGGAGGGCCCAGAGGAAATCTTGACATACACATTAAAGGATGCTCCGGATGGGGGGAGGAGGCCCTGGGAGATAGGGGGGGAGAAAGGAAGGGGAAAAGGGGGGAGAGAGCTAGGGGATCCAGGGAGGGGTGGAGGGAGGGAGGGGTCTGGTGTACCTATTAAGTTTGTATGAGCGGAAATAAATAAATGAATGAATGAATGAATGAATAAATAAATAAATAAATAAATAAAAAGTGCAGAGCTGTAAAAGTTATAGTAGAACCTCTGAGAGGAAGAACCTCATGGAAGTAAGGTCATTGGTCAATGTTCTTGGAAGAGATTAGTGCAGTTCCACATTTAGTTTCATATCTTCTCAGGTATCTCTCTGCCCCTACTTCTGCTCTATTACCTTCTAACAGGCTGCAGCAAAAGGGGCCTTTAGCAGAGTCCAAAATGTGGGGATATCTAATCTTGCAATTTCCTTCTCCCAAACTGAGGGAGTGATATCTGAAATTCTAGGAAGGATAAAATTCGGGTTTCACTAAAGAGTGAGAAACAGTGACTGAGAAGATCATATGAAGAGTGACATAGTAAACAAGTTAGATGAGAAACAGACTACAGAAGAGAAAAGAAGGTTGGGCAGGTGGTTAGTATAAGGATCAGACAGACGTTGAATGAGTGAGATCTCAAAGGGGGGGTCCTGGCATGGTTCTATACTGGAGGTGCTGTCTAGAGAGTTCTGGGTTGAGGAGAGTAGAGAAAAGGACATAACTGTCAAGAAGGATATCTCTCCTATATTGGCTGAAAATGGAGGATGTGAACATTCCATTCATTAGTCTGATCAAGCTATTAATTATAATTTTAGACTATAGATAAAAATGTGAAATGTTTTATGTTCAATCCATATTTGTCTTGCACATTATAAATATATTTTTATTTTTTAGTAATATAGGGGAAAGGGAGGAGATAACAATGCCCTTGGCATCATTCACGAAAGCAGCTGTGACAACCTCCAATCAGTTTACTTCATTTCAAAACTGTTTCCAATCACAAGGAAAGATTTCTTTAAAATACACTTGTACATTTCACCTGTGGATATGTATAACTTCATCCTCAGTATGTTCCCAAATCTGTGCTGGCATTGAAAGGACGAAACATTACACTAGTGGGTTTTTCTACTAATTATTTTTTGAAGCGTTATTTTCCCAACACAAAAGAGCTTTTTTTCTCAGTATAACGAAAATTGAAAATCTTATGTGTATTCAATAGTAAATAAACAAATTTTATTTTTTATTTCCACTTGAAGAGTTACATTTCGTATAAAAGTTTACAAATAACAGTTTTTATTTTGATTTTTTTTCAGTATAAAAGAAGTTGCCTTGATGGCATATTATGATGTAATGCTAATTGCTTGTAGGATAGTTAAATGTCAGTATTGAAACCTAATCTCTAGCTGCTGTCTTGTAGATATGAACGAATGTTCACCAAGCATGTATTTTGTATTTTGTTGCATCGTACACTGCAACTAATAAGCCAAGGAATCGACATGTATTAGGTGCGTGTACTGTTTCTTAAAACCACAAACTAAGAATGATAAATTATCAATATAGCTTAGTATTTGCTAATTTTACTACACTCTTTTGTTATGTATATGTAGGGAAGTCATAGGGATTATAAATTCAATTTGAGTAAAGTTTAAAACCATATATTTTATGATAAAGGGCCTTTAACTTAAGATGGCCAAAGCACTGATATTATATATTTGCTGTAAAGAGAATTATAAGAGTTTTATTTTTCTGATATTAAAAGTTACTTAATAAAGACTTGTTTCCATTAACTTGAAAAAAAAAAGGATATCTCTCAAGCCACAGTGGTGGTAACATAAAAGACATCAGAGGAGAAGCAAGAAGATGGTAGTTGACCAAACCTTACCTCTAACTTTTCTGTTGGATAAGATTTCCATCAAACGAAATTGTTAGGTTTGTTCATACAGCTGTAGAAGGTCATTCTCGATAAAGAGTTGACCTTTGTGAATTGTTGAGTTCCAGGATCATATTTCTCTAAGTGCTGAAGAAGAAATCTCTGCCTCTTCTGATTAGGAAGTGAGGTGTGGTGTGGCTGTTCAGAGACTCTGTTCTAAATACATTATGGAATATATTTTCTGTGACATAGACTACTCCAGGTTTCAGTAAATGTCTAGGGTCAGGTGAGGGGGCACCACTGGGTTTAAATAGCACTTGGCATCTATGAATGGCCCCTGTTGAAAGGAAATCCTGTGGAAAACATTCCCCTGCACGGTCCACATTCTCCAGAAGTCAGGCCACTAATTTTAAATCATGCCTCTGGCAAGCATTAGTTAGAGCCTGTATTAGGTAGATACAGGTGTCAGCTTGACAACTGAGGGCTGAGACATCGGGCAAATCTGTGAAGAATTGGTAGTTAAGGCAAGCTTTAATCGAGTCTATGGGAGATTTTCTAGTTGATGTGGAAGACGTAGCCGATGGTTTCGTCATTCTCTTGACAGGTGGATAAGAAAAAAGGAGTTGGTTCAGTATCTTGGCATACTTTGCAGACTTGCAGACTGGCAAGGAAAAAAGTATGTTCTTCTCTGCAATTTCTGTGGATATTATGTTGTGGCCAATTCCCTTAGTTCCTGATGATGGTCTGAACTCTCTCCTGCCGTGCTGATGAAGTGTAACCAAGAATCATAAGCAAGAATAAATCCCTTGTTCCCTTAAGTTGTTTGGTCATGTACTTCTCAGCAATAAAAAGAGAAATTGCAACAGAACTCTTTGTCTCCAAGGGCTAGAAAACCAACTCAAATCACTGTCAAGCAAAATAGAACTGAAGGAGGGAACTTAACGTGGCAGAACGATTCCAAGATCCTCTGTTTTTCAGGCTTAGCACTAGAATTACAAGAACATCTTGACAATGCATCTGACATTCCCTATGTCAGGCACACTCCTCTGCACCCACGTCTCCTCATGAAAATCATGAATGTTCCTTGCATAAGAGACCTCTGGTGTCTTCAGTCTTTGCAGGAGGGAGAATCCCAGAGTGCACTGTCGTGCACTGAACCAGATTACTTCAAAATAGAAACATGGAAAAGATGACAATCTAATTAACATTCGTGTTGAAGAAGATCTTAATTTTTATAGTTGCCAACTAAAAACCTCATGTTTTCTTGTGTTCTACCGAGAGAGAAAATATGCTTTGCTGAAATAAACACTTAGTAAGTACAGTCCATTTTCAGCAAATGAAAGCATTTGTTGCTAAGAAACCACTGAACACTGCTAGCCTCTTTTTAGCCCAAAGAAAAAAAAGTAAAATGTATTTTCTTGTTTTCATATTATCAAGACCTGGGTCTTTTATAATAAACACTTTATTGAGATGTAAACTACATTCAGAGAAGTGTACAGCTCAGTGAAATTTTAGAAAATGAAAACATCTCAGAAATCAGAAAAGAATCAAGAGAAATTTAGTACCCGTGACCCATGGGGACTGGATACCAAGAATTAACCCCAAAGGTAATCACTTTCCTGACTTCCAAACTATAGGTTGGTTTTCCTAAAGCAAAGTTTAATTTCTAACAGAAAAACAAAAGTGACTTGCTGCCCGCATCTGGTGCTCCTGTATGATTCAGTCCTAGATTCGTGGCGTGATAATACTTTGTGTCTGTCTTGTCTGCCCTGTTTCACAAAAGATCTAAAACTGTTCTTATGCCTATGTAGAATATAACAAATAGAATTGTTTTAGGAAGTATAGGGGTTAAGAATTTCAGTAGCATATTCCTTGTGGGACTTATAAATAGTTGTGTCTTTCAAAATCCCAGCATCAGCGAAGTGCTTCAGAATTGCTGTATTCAGTTTACACAGCAAAGGTCTCCAAATCCCTCAGATAATCAGTTAGAGCCAATGTATGTATTCTCATTTTATAACTAATACTTATTTGATTTACTCACGTGGTTTTCAATTATTGCATAGGCAATATTAAGACATAATGGATGGCTGGGAGATGTAGTTCGGTGCTAAAGCATGAGCTAAACATGTAAAAGACTCTAGGTTCAGTTATGGCCTTGTACCCAGACACACATATGCATGGACACTGAAGTGGACCGCCAGAGAGATAGAATAAATACATGCAATTTACTCCTGACCCTGGAAAGCCCCAGGACTGAGACCATTTAGTAAAGACATTAATGTTTCACAGTAGCCTAGAGAGCATAGCAGAACAGCAGGTCTGATGTAGGTGGCCATGCCTTTGGGCTATTAGAAAGAGTTCCAGTTACATTCAGTCAGCACTGTGAAGAGCAAGCAGACAAGTGCAAATTGTTAGATTTTTACTCACAATAATTACTACATGACACAAACTTTTACATTAGCTCTTAGACATTTGTGGATCTGAAAAGTTGTGGAAATCATTAACTAGACTATGGTTTAAGAGAGTGGATAATTACTCGATAGTGTAAATAGCTTCCACATTACCAAGAGGTTTGAAGGTTTGCCTTGTAGATGCTCAGAAATGGAGGAACACTTGAATATTCATAGAGTATCCAGGGATTGAAATCTCCAATATGGTATAAAATCAACTTTTTCTCAAAAGCCCTTCTTTAGGGATTCATTGCACATGCTAACTGTTAATATGCACATGCTAACTATTAATGTGTGTGTGGCCCTAGGTTCCAGGGAAGTAGGGAAAGAAGGGAGAATGAGAAACAAAGGAAGAAGGGATAAAGAGAAGGTGTAAGGGAAGAATGGAAGAAGGAAAGGTGTCACAGTATTATCTTCACAGGTCTGCTTCTTAAACCAAAACCAGCCCTGGGGCACTAAAAATGGTGTGGTCTCTGCAATCTCCTGTGGTCCTGTATCTTCATCTAACTTACTTTGATCACGTTGGTTATTAGTGAGGTGGAACAATGTTTCCTATGTTCATTTCACACCTTATTCTTCTCTATATTGTCTGATAACACCAGCTATTTTGGGGGGGGACTGGGGTTTTAAAATCTTGCTTTCATTATGAGGTTGTAGACAATATTTGTCCCTTAAGGACATTTACCTTTTTAATCTCATGTTCCAAATGTTTTTGTCACTTGGACTTGGAATAGATGGTATTTAATTTTGCTCTTCTTTAAAAATAGTAACAAAGTCTTCATGATCAAACTTGTTATATTGCCTGGGCTCAGACTTACCATCCCATCCTTTATCCCTTCTAGACTTAGATTTTTTTTCTAATTCAACCTTTTTGTGTACCTGGAATTTATGTTGTTGGAGATATGACTAACTTAATTGTTTCTCTGTCTTTTGATGTATCTTAATGCTAGCTATTGGATAATGCAATCTGAAATGCACTTTAGAAGGCAAATAAATCAATGACAAAGGTCAACTAGAGAGTACAGGCAGAACTACAGTCCTTTACTGACTATTTTCTCTGAGGAATGTGAGCTAATTTTTGATAAGTGCAAATAATGTGAATTAGGGGAAATATCCCTCCCTTTAAGCCCACAGCTATTTGCTCAATTTTCCATGGGCCAGAATTGCTAGCAGGTATAAATGGAGGATCCGGAAAGTTATAGCCCCAGGGAAGGATGAAGGATGAAGATTATTTTAGTGTCTCTTTGGGATCACCTTGGAGGAAGGCAAAAGAGAGATTGGACAGGTAGACACAAGGCAGTTGTTATAGACCCCAAAGCTGAACTAAATATCTCCAACTGATTAAAGTATTGGACTATAAAGATAATATCCCGCTCCAATAATGCACTGGATTTTGGTATCTTAAAGATGTTTTGTCAAGAGTACTAAGAAATGTGAAAGGAATCAAGAAGCTTAAACTAATGCCCGCTCAACTGAAATGCCATTAGCAGCGAGCACTAATCCCTAATGCTCTAATCTGTGCACTTATTAGCTTCAGAAGAAATTATGAATTACTTTTTCCGTTAGCTAAATGAGGTCTTGATGAAGATGTTCCTGGAAAAGCCAGAGCACAGGGCAGCATTTCAGTGGATTTCACCACATTGAAAGGGGGAGAGGGAGAGACAATTCTGAAGAATACACAGAGCACTCAATTCCTGCTCTGAAACGAATGGTATCTTAACAGATGCAAAACCTGAGGTGCTTAGCTGCTCTCCCAGGACCAGAGCATGCTTTTTAACTGAACGCCTCAAACAAAGTCCCGTTTCCTAACTGTTCTTATGGCTGTTTTTGTGATATTACATTATGAATAACCCACTTCTTAAGGAAGTTAGCTGCTTATAATAATCCTGTTAACCCCAAGATCATTAGAGAACACAAGTAGCTCCAAGCATAAAGGCATTTTAATATTCAGTATCTGAAAGCTGTGCTTCTCTGTTCAAATCTGTTTATCAGTGCTATTCCAACACTGTCCTATTTTTTGGCCCCAGCTACTAATTTCCTCTCTGATTACAATTAAACTGCATATTCCTCTCCTTTGCATTCCCTTTCTTACTTCAGACTTTAATATTGCAAACATCTCCGCCTTTAGCATTCTCTCCATCTCCTAAGAAGTATCGCTGCACTCACCCCATCAGGTACTGCTCCTTTCCGTTTCTCTCTTCTTGCCCTTATTGTTTTTGAACTTTTTTGAACTGTCCTGAGGTTTTCTAAGTGACTTCATTTTAGAGATCCTAGGCGTGCGAAGTATCACTGTGGCCCAAACAGAAGCTCGCTTCAGAATCTACAGTTTTAAAGATAAAAATAGTAGTTGGTTCCACTCAAAGAGTTTGTGCTTTCTCGGGGCTGGATGTGGACTAAAAATCTGCACGTCTATCAAAACCACAGGAATGCTGATGCTGCGGTCCTGGAACTCATCTTTGGGAACTGCTGCGCTACAGCTTCTTCTTGTGCAAATGAGTCAAGAAGCAGACAGGTTTGCTCAATATTCCCCAGGTAGTTAATGACACACACAGAAACTTCTTCCAAATTTCAGGAACAGGTGTTCAAGGTTATACATTGTTACTGTGCCTTTGGGTATGAAGACTACTGTCTCCTTCAATAAATTTGGTTCTATGTGAAAAACATGTGTATTCCTGCAATTGCCAAATACTGTTAAGAAAGTGAAAGACTTTGCAATTCATCCACTTATCCCAAACAGGAACTTTAACAGAATCATAAATTTATTCCTCATATATGTGAAATTGTTCTCCAGTTCCACGTGAGTTTCTCCAAGTTTCCCAAGCTTTCATCTGTCTCTCTCTGTCCCTAGAGACTCTCATTAGCTTTTTGCCAGAGGACACGGGTACACTGTGACTATTCTTCACGCTTCGGCGTGGGGGGCTTTGCTGTACTCACATAGCCATCTTTGTAGAAATTAGATCTGTAGTATTCTCCATTCACTTTTACTATGAGTAAGCTGTTCAAAATTCAAAATTTCAGCTTAAAACTAAGAAATAGAAGTTTCTTGGAACATTTTGGAGATTTTTTCCAAAAGTGTGAAGAAAAAAATCAAAATAAGCCATGAATCCTTGAAACAGGCACATTTGGCTTTCCAGCATTTTTCCTGTTCACCTTCATTTGTCCACAGAATATATCATGCTTATTTATTTATCGTGTGCATGCGTGTGTGTGTGTGTGTGTGTGTATACACATATGGAAGCCACAGGGAATCAGTTCTCTTCTCCCATCATGTGTCTCCAGGGATTGAACTCAAGTTATTAGATGGAGCATCAAGCACCTGTAGACACTGAAGCATCTCCATGACCCACATTTTTATTTTTAAGTTGTATTTTTATTAAATATCTTTCCTGAGATATGATTCATATACCCTACTATTCACCCATTTCAAATGCATGATTAATAGTTTTTTTTATATCTTCAGAACGATGAATGACCATTACCACAACCTAACATTAAAAAAATGCTTTAGAGTCCACGACACAGCTCAGGTGGTAGAGAGCCCGAAGAGCATACAGGAAGGACTGGATTCTATCCCCTGTACTGTGCAACTTAGGTGGGATATTGACACCTGTAATGCCAGTACTTGGGAAGAAAAGGCAGGGAGATCAGAGATTCATGGTCATCCTTGGCAGTTCAAGGCCAGTTTAGATTCCATGACGTGCTGCTCAAAGTTTTTCTTTCCTTCATGAAGCAACACAGTGCCCATTAAGTCATTTCTCATTCATACTTTCCCCATTGCTTTCACAGCTGGAAATGACCAGTAATCTGCATTCCATCTGTATAGCTTTGTTGCTTCTGTATAGATGATCTCATACAATATGTACATAGTCCTCTGACCAGCTTTACTTACTCACTGTGTTTTCAAATATTGTCTATCTGTGAGTGTGCATCAGTACTTCATTCTTAATTTTTAATTATCAAATAACATGCCATTGCATGTCTACACAACTTTTAATTTGATTATCAATTAATGGGCATTGGGTTGTTATTAAGCTACTATGAATAATACTGCCCTGAACATCTATAATATATTTTAGGGAGAGATGTTTTGGATATGCACTGAGGAATAGGATATCTGGGTCACTGTGCATTTAACCACTTTTTTGTCAATTGCATATTTTATCATCACAGTTTGTCTACTTGGCTGCTCGGCTTTAGACAAGATGCTTACCAATCACTGATTACTGATTGTTACTGATAGATCAAACAAATAGTATGTAACATCATTGTGTTCAAAATTGTGGCTTAATGATGAAATGGTGGACAAAAATTGTCTTTTTTCTCAGATACATTTAACCATATTTTTATGTGTGAGAATATACAAGTTTCTCCACATCTTTTTAACATCAGCTTTTTTTTCCTATTTGGGTTTCTTATTGTTGATTTTTAAATTGTAGCATGTTTGTTGGTGCAAAGCATTATCTCCCTGTGGTTTTGCCTTGTTTCCTTAGTGACTAATCATATTAAATATCTTTTCTTGTGTTTATTGCCATTCCCATGTCTTCTGGAGAACTGTCTGCTAGATCTTTGCCAGTTTCTAATTGAGTTTTTCAATTGTTAAAATGTAAGTGACATGAAAATGTTGTAGATATGACTTCTAAGACGTATCAAATATTTTCTCCCATTCCGTAGTTGTTTTCCTTTATTAACTATGAAGCTCAAAAATTTAAATTTTAATGACATCCAATTGGTCAACTTCATTCTCTCACTTGTGATTTTAGTTCCATATCCAAGAAACTGTTACCTAACTTAAAGTCAATAAAATTCACTGCTGTGCTTCTTTCCTAAGAGCTTTACATTTCAATCTATGGTCCACTTTGAGGTTTGAGTGTGTGTATGATGTGAAATGGGTTCTAACTGCATTCCTTTGCATGAATACATTAATTTGTCTTGTTATGATTGTTCTAAAAGAGTTTCTTCTCCTATTGTATTTTCTATTGAAATTTTACCTTCTTGGAAATTAGTTTATCATAAATATAAGTTTATTTCTGGAGTCTCAATCTTAATCCACCACTTGAAATGTCTTTGCTGTTGCTGCTTGCTAATGAAAGCTTTATACTGACTTTAACTGGGGAAATGGGCGTTTCCATTTCAAGCTCATTTCAGTTATCTTAGGTCTGCTACATTTCTGCATGACTTAGAAAACATTTTGTCAAAATTTGACAAAAAAAAAAGCAACAACAGCCACCAAGAGCTTGGATTTGATAGGTTGATATGATATGGGAAGAGAGGAATGAGCACATCATTAATAGAGAAAAGAGATATTTTCTCTCTCTCTCTCTCTCTCTCTCTCTCTGTGTGTGTGTGTGTGTGTGTGTGTGTGTGTGTGTAAGAGAGCACTTGAGCATGTGTGCCAGTGGAGGCGCAAGAGTGACATTGAAAATCATCCTAGATTTCTCTTTCACCATATTGCCTTGCGCTGGAGTTTTTTAGAATTGCAAGCTGCTGCCATTTCTGCCTAACATTTTTTGTGGGATCTGGGGATCTAAACTCAGGCCCTTTTGCTTGTGAAACAAAAGCTTTAACTACTGAGACATTTCCCCAATTCGAGAAATTTTCACAGAACTAATACTTTCCATACCTTCTCCATTAGATGTCAATCGAATCATAATGTTGGCCATTTGGATTAAAAAAACACAACATGCTAATATACATATATCTGTTACTTTGTTTACACTGAAGGAATAGGGAAGGATAAATGAAAGAGCAGAGAAAAACACACTGTATCAGTTGGGAGGTAGAAGAACCAACCATGGCTTTGCAATGGAGAATTTTCTTTTGATCTGCATCAAAATTCTTCAGTAAAGTAGCAGGTTCCCTGTTAGATGCCTTCTCTCTGCTGCTGTGACATATCAGTTGTGTCTTCTCTGCTGTTGCGACATATCAGTTGTGTTTTCATACCCCATGTCTACCTGTGTGGTTGTGTCTGTGTCTTTGATCAACTCCCATCGAATCAGAATTTGATCTTCCTCACTGACAAACCCTGTTATTCACAAAAGGCTTTTGCTAGCTTACTAACTGATGCATGTCCCTTAATCATAAAACAGACCACCGAATTATTGCATGCCACCACCTTCAAATAAAATATGATGATTGTTTTCAGTCTTGACTTTTTCCTTGCATCTTTATTGGCCGTGGCCAGTGTCAGTGTCTCCTTAGTAGGCACTTCACAAAGAGGTGCTGGATCTGCACTCAGCACTTGATCTTCCAGCACTGAGTGAGAGGTCAGTTGTGGGTTTTTAAACAGATGCTTTCTATCAGGTTGAGGCAATTTCCTTCTATTTAGAGTTTCCTCCATCATCACACTTTGTCTTTTAAAAAGTCTTGTGATGTATCCTTATGTTCATCTCAGATGATGTTCATATGCAGTAACCTTTCAGGAGGCTGCCCTCTACCTGATTTTTAAATTTATCTCATCTTTGTCCCTTTCCCCCACACCTGAGCCACCTCTTCCAGTCTCGTTCACAACAAGCTGAGTTCTGGCCACAGAAAACTGATGCAGCATTACCCAGACTCCCTGTTACCCTATGTCTCCTTTACCTTCTCTCGCCCAACCTCTTGATGGTTCCTCAAAATACAGACCAACTGCTACTAAGTCAGGAAATGTATCAATGACCCAAAGCTAACTTCTTGCTAATTCTCATAATGTGGTATGTGTTTTCTCGAGTAGAATCACCATATTTTTGTCTACCCGATTGATTTTTAAGTTTCTGCCTCTCTGCGTAGGATAAATACAGTAGGGCTTTATTTGAAGCATCCTTCATCTGCAGGGCTTGGAACCCACTTGGTAAAATGAAGGTCAGATACCTGTATAAATATTGAGATGCGCTCCATTTTTTTCTATTTGATCATTCATAAATTAGTGAAAAGACTCACATAACTCTATAAAAAGCAAGAAAGCCTAAAGGCAAATAAAGTGGTTATTTAAGGCCTATGGAACATAACAAGAAAAAAAATGGCTGACAAATAAAAAGACATGTCAAGCAAAGAAAAAAAGTTTTAGTATGTGAAGTTGCCACAGAAAAAAAGTTTCACTTATTATAGACCACTTGCTAAAAAAATGCTTCGTCTAATATTCTTCCTTAGGAATCCCCCATCTACTTTGCCCTCTCACCCACAACCTCCAACATTAATTACTCTACATTGTACTCAACTAAAGAAATGTGGTAGGGCTTATATAATCAGCAATAAAGGAGTAATGATTGTAGCCTATGATTACATTAAAATCAACTTCACCAAGTAGTTAACACACCAGATCCAGGAAAACATTACATCAACTAATCATTGAGTACCAAGATGAGTAGTATTGGCACAAGTGATATCTTCACATTGTCTTCAGGAAGTCCTTGGAAACAGAAGTGGGTCAGTCACAGTTAATGAGCATGTGCTAGTAGTATTTGGGCTCTGTGGTAGATGGTGAGTCAGAATGCTAGAGGTTCTAAATCTGCCTGCTCAAGGAATCTGCCCCGTGATGGTGCTATACAAGCTAGCATGCTGCTTATTATTCATCTTGCAAATACGTATTAGGAACCATTCCTGTCATTATTTTAGGAGAGCTCAGGATACAGCAGCAAATGAAAATTAATAAATCTCTGCCCAAATACAACACAGAGAGGCGAGCCAACACCAAATACTAGATCCATAGTGTCTATTTATAAACAAAGATCTAAATGCTGAAAATAATGAGTAGGAGAAGAAAATCAAGTCAGGGCGGGTGATTGAGACCACTTGGTGTCAGTCATAGTGGGATGCAATTTAAGTAGGGTAAGGAAAAGATTTTGTATATTGCACGTGAAAAGTGAGAATTAGTTAAGGAGACAAGTTTTTGTTTGCTTCACATTTTCCTTATTTCTGTAAAATTTTTTAGTTCTTTTTCATTTTTGTACATATATACAAGTAATTTAATCATCTTCATCTCATATACTCTATCTCATTCCCCCTTCTCTCACTGAAAACCTTCTTCCTCCCAAACCTCCTCCTACTCTTGTATCCTTGTGTGTGTGTGTGTACACACGCGCGCACATGCGCACATTTATATGCCACTGAGTTTAGTAAAGGCTCTCTGCATTAGCCAGTGCATAGGCACATGTGAGAACAGTGGCTATACCACTGAATAGAGTGCTATCAGCCCCAGTTACCCCGGCCAGCCTCCCTCAGGGAGAGAGGAGCCCCATGAGTTCTTCCTCACTTCATGATGAATTGCATACAGCTAATTTGTGCAGGTTTGGTATATGCCACCACAGCTGTGGTGAGTTTATAAGTACAATTCAGGAAACAGATTTGTTTAACTTGATCTTAAAATATTACACACTGTATACATATATTGAAATATCATTTGAAGTCCCATTACATGTAAATTTATGTTTGTGTCGCAGTAATTTTTTTTAAAAAGAGGAATCGTGAAACTTTCAAAGTTAAAATTTAAGAGAAAGTAAGTAATGATACATGGTGATCTTTCTGGTCTCGACTTAAAGGAAGCCACAACAAGGTGAAGACAATACCCGGAGACAAGAGCCTCCTTGGAGTCTCCAGAGTACAAGAACTGAAGTTAAGAGCTTTTGCCCACTGATGGATCTGTCAGAGAAGCTTAGAAGGATTTTACACTTAATAAAATGGGGGCATGAGTGAGTAAATTTGATCAAAAGAATGATTTGGTCCCTCAGACAATCCCCAATCTGCAATGGTTCAATATATGATCTTTTGATCTTTTTTAATGGTGCAGAAGCAATATGCCCTCAATAGAAACTGGATTTCAAATTTTGAGTTGAGCTTTTGTCTTGCACTGATGATGCTGAGCAGTGGTATGAGCCACAGCTATCAGCCAGCCAGGAGATCATGTGGTACTGATGCTCAAAAGTGGGCTGTGTTGTTGGCTGTGGTGTTTAGTAGGTCAGGTGCATGAAATGTATTATTGACATATGATACTCTCGACCTATGTTGGTTTTGTCAAGATACAACTCTTTCATAGTTTGTGGAGCATCTGACCCTGGTCGATTGTAAAGGATAGACTTCAAGTCCAGGAGCACATACAGAGATATCAGTTGGGAGACTCTTTGTGGAATCTTTGAGGATTTCTAGTGACCAATACTTATACAGAAACAATGCAAGTGTTGAGATGGGTTCACATTTAGAATATATTTAAATTTAGTGTTACCAGAACTGGATGTGTAATATAGGAAAAAGATCAGGATCAAAGATGCATTGGGAGTTTTCATAAGGCTTGCTCCCTAAGAGTATCAGAAGGGATGCGGGGAGACAGGTAGAGATATCGGATGAAATGACTGAGATTCAGTTAGAGGAACAGTTCAGTTCTGTTCATAGTAACCATGGAAACCTCTTGGTGGAGATGTCCTTGCAGTGGTTGGGTACATAAGCACTGAGGCAGAGGCTAGCACAGGGGGTGCAGAAGCCCGTGTAGGCCTCCCAGGACAATGACAAGGGTCACCTACAGAAAGGAACAGGTGACTAATGTGGCCAAGAAGTTTTAGGGAGGAAATACAAAGAGAATTCCAATTATAGAGAGGATTCTAAACAGGATCTTCTGTGCATGCAGGCACTTTGTGAGAATTAGTAGAGAGCCTGAGCCAGAAGGAGCTGAGGTGAGAAGTTTTTATGGAAATGCCAAGGCCTACAAATGGATGGGCAGCATGGGACCCGTGTAAGGGCCTTTGATGGCCAGGTTCTCTCTAGAACGTTACCCTGGGCAACTGGTAAGCTTCGTGCCTCCTCCCAATCCCTCTGCAGACATTGTCTATGCTTTTACTCAGCACTTTTCCAGAGTATTCTAAGTGTGTCTTTCCTTTTCTCTTGGTTCATAGATACTAGTTTCTTGAGGGCAAAGACTTATATTTTGAATTTTACTTGCCTCATTGATTCATCCACAGATTTTGAATAAATATTTTTATTTCTAAATTGTATTTAACTACACACACCTTCTGATTGTTTTGTACTTCAAAGCCAACGAGAATTGTCCTTCATCATAGGGGCACTTAATATGTGATCATCTTTATTTGGTTTATTTTGGCAGTCATCAGTGATCATACCCTGGCATATTACTTTGTTAGAGAATGCAAAATGATGGCATGTATCACTTCATTTTAAATTTATAACCTGGAAAAGAGGATGTTACTATAAATACTTCTTTAATAATACTGAAGCATGCTAAGTTCATACAAAAAAAGTCAGATTTCATCAATTTTCAAAATAATGAAGATTTCCATCATTTTCTCCAGGTCAACAGTGGGGCGGCTTTGTATCATGTTCTCATACATTCTGGTGTGTTCGAATTTGTAGTTTCTTGCTATTCTTGGTTCCCTTGACTAGAAACATGTTCTAGTTTGCTCCTGAGCTTTTTATATCTGCCTTGGTAATCTGTGCATTTCTGGTTTGATGGTATATTCTGGAATCACACCGTCTATTTTCTCCTATGCTCCTGGTATTCCCTACATTTATTTATTTATTTATTTATTTATTTATTTATTTATTGCATGTGTTTCTGTGTGAATCAAAAGGCATCATGTGTGCCTGTGGAGGCCCAGGGGTGACTTTGGGAATCACCTTGGATTGTTCTACCTCCTCTTTGCTTTTGTTCTGGAGTTTCTAGGCTCTGCCTTTCAGGGCTAGAAGTGGAAGCCACCACCATTTTCACTTGGCTTTTTACATGATATTTGGGGTCTTAACTCAGGACCTTCTGCTTAAGAGGCAGAAGCTTATTCCTGAGTGATCATCTCTCCAGCCTTTTCTCTACTTTTAAACGCATTGGTCTTTTTCTGGAAGAAAAGAACATTTATAAAGGTTTACTTTTCTATTTCAGTACAGCTTAGCCATGTCTGTTAAAAATAATGGTAAAACACATAGTTTATATTAATAACTTCAAAAAACGATCTGTGCCTTTCACTGAATATCAACAGGCCTCTTACAGAGTCCATCTCATGAAGTTAAGGAAAGCAGATTTTCAAACCCTTATGTTGCTAAGACAGAAACATTAGAAATTTGACTGTGGACAAAATTCCTGAATCCATTAAAGAAGGGAGTGTGGCGGGTGAGAGCTTTTTTAGCAACTACTTAGGTTAACTTTGCATCACTGAGACAAAAAGTTAATCAATTTAAAAGGAAGTCTGTATTGTCCCAGGGGAATGCTCTTGCTTGATTGTGTGCACTAGAATGAACATTTATTTATTCATTTTAAGTGTGTGTGTGTGTGTGTGTGTGCGCGCGTGTGTGTGTATCAGAGGGCACTGTATGTCCCTGTGGAGGAAATCATTCTGGATTGCTTTCTATCTCCTTCTTGCTTCCCTCTGGGATTTTCCAGGCTCCACCCACCAGTGCCAGAAATGTAGACTGCCACCATTTCTGCCTGGCATTTTTTATGTGGGACCTGAGATTCAAACTCAGGACCTTCTGCTTGCAAGATAGTCTTAACCCCTGAGCCATCTCTCTAGCTACTTTTTACATGAAGACTTTTTAGATATAAAAACAGCAGAGACACAAATGATGAATATTCAGATTTGGTTTTTTGGCTCATGGTTACAATCCACAGATCCTCAGTTCAGATTTAGTGAGTATCCACAGTAGAAGAAACTGCTCACCTCATGGTAACTGGAAAGCAAAGGAGAGCTATGGGGAGAAACTGGAATCCAACACCTTATCCAGGGACATGACCTGGCTTCCTTCCATTAGTTTCTCCCTCCTTAAAGGTTATACCACCTTTCAATACTGTCATAGATCAGGGACCCAGCCTTCAGCACACGGGTCTTTGGGAGACATTCAAGATCCAAACTATAGCACTAGCAGTACACTTTGTAAGCATGGTAGTGTTATAGCATTTCCTGCATTTGGTACGCATCCCTTCTGAGACTTGAAGAGGAATGCAAGTCTGCTTCACAGGCAGACACATCAATAGGAAGCTCTGTCTCCTGGCAGAGAGAGGGGGACAGTTCATTTGGCTAAAAACAAAAACAAAACAAAACAAAACAAAACCTCTCCAGCTTCTGCCAAATGCCACCAGAACCAAACTAGGGCTCTCTGTGCATCATAGGCAGAGTGGGGAATGACAGTTGCCTGAGTCCCTAGCGACACACTCTTGAACATCTGAATGTTCCAAAAAACTCACCTAGAGCAGTGAATAGCTATAGTCATTACTCATAAATAAGGCTGCCGTAGGAATTGTTCTAGCTTCTAGCCCGACCTCTCTGACTCATAGGATCATATATTCATTAGCTGATTTATAAACACTACTACTTGTTTTCTTAAAAATGACAGTTACTTTCTTCATTTTGGAGAAATTATTTTCCAAAAAAAGCAAAGTCTGAATATTCATCATTTCCTTTATGCTATTCTTTCACATAAAATAGTGCATCATGTAAAAAGCAGCTAGTTCATATCTTAGTGCACACAATCACTCAAGAACATTCCCTTGAGACAACGTAGACTGAAGTGTCTGGAGGAAGGGACACTAATGCCTCACATGGAATATTAAAGTGTGCAGTCAAGGGTCAAGATTAAATAAAGGCACTTACTTTTCCTATTTTATCAAAGACACTTCTAAATGGAACTGACATATCTTTAACTCCTGGGGACGGCAGCATGGAAGATAGCAATTACTACTATAGATTTTGTTCTACTGCTTTGATTGGTGCTATGTCGCTGGTCCAAATGGTGGCACAGGAGAAAAAAGCTAAATTACATATTAATATTATTATTAAAGTAATTTTGATCTCATCATCCTCTAAAAAAATCCCTGAAGAGATCATCAAGGGGTGGATGGCTGCCAGGTCATTGCTGCAGTAAACAAATCTTGAAATCATGGTACTAAAGCCTACAAAAAATTTTAGGCACCTTAGAGTATCCATTGATTGTCATGAGACACAGTCCGTGGTCCACTTAAATTATTTCCCCTTCCCTCTGCAAAGTGTGGGAATCTATATTGTCAGACATCCATGCTCCGCAGCTGAAGTTCCTGACGGTTCCACTTAAGGGAAGACAAAGGACCCAGATTGCAACCAGCTCCTGTAACTTCTGCTGTGTCTGAAGGACAGACAGTAATTTCTGTTCAGTTTTCATTACTTTTCTCAACTCAGATATTTAACCATTTGATAGCTAGTTGATGTAAACTCCCCACAACCTTCCTGCACCTGTCCCAGCAAACGTAAGGTTCTAGAGGAGAACAAAGATAATGACAGATAAGCATGAGGAGGGTCCTTTTGCTCTGCATTGTCTGTTTCGTGAAGACGTTCTTTCCATTGGTTTAGTTTAGAGACGATGTCTTTGATCTTAAATGTGATTTTAGTCATATTTTCATTGATCACGTACCAGTATGAGATATTTTTTCTTTTTTTAAATTTTTTTATTATTTATTCAATTGTGTGTGTATGGGTGTGTACATGTGTGTATGTATGTGTGTGTATGTATGTGTGTGTGTGTAGACCCACGGGCGAATTCGGGAACCACCATGGACCGCCTCCACCTCTTCCTTGTTTACTCTGCCCCGGGATTCACAGACTCCGCCCTACCAGGACCAGAAGCGCAGGCCGCCCCCTCTTCTGCCCGGCGTCTATACGTGGGGTCTAGGATCCGAACTCAGGACCTTCCGCTTGCAAGGCAGAGCCTTAACCCCTGAGCCACCTCTCCAGCCCCAGTATGAGATATTTAATATCTAATCTTAGAAATAGCAGAGGGCATAAGATAGTTCCCGCTTACTTCATGTGATTGCAAGATGAGTGACACAAAAATCCTTCTGGATAAAATTATCATAAAAATTTTAAGAAAGTCAGGCTTCTCTAGGTCTTAGGACTTTATAATATATTGAATCTCAGTATAATTAGTGGAAATTTTAATAAAAATAAGATTAATCTTAGTCCCAGATCGAAGGGATTTAACTACCCAAGGGATGTTTTCAGAATGTTCATTACATCACGCAGAAGAGTCTCATGGTGAGAATTTGGCAAAGCTTGAACTCTTGAACGCTTGGAAGATGTCAGGCTTCAACATGTGTAGTTACTTGGCAACTGGTCTAGAACATGTCTAGACATGTAATAGATGTTCATTCCTCCCCCAAACCTGGCTCGCCATCTGTGCTTCACCCTCCTCGGGAGAGAATACATGTACAAAGAATAGCTCATTCCAAAAAGGAATGTAAGCCTCTTGGAACAGAACTATTATTCAGCACGAATGTTATATGTTGTATTGTAGTTAAGATTTATTAAACTAACACATCAATGAAATCCACATGTTTATATAGTTAAAATAGATACTTTAATACTTATAAAATGACATTAGAAATCAGAATAAAATATCTAAGGATATATCTCATGACTGATGACAGTCTTGTATAGATGCTTTTTAAAATCAGTTATCAGAAAAAAATAGTCAGTTTAGTTCAATTTCTAGTGATCCTAAGGAAAGAAAATGTATACTTAATACATAAGTTTTCTGGGAATTAAATGAGCCTTTTAAGTTTGCAAAGGGCCTGTGCTCAAGCCCAGTGACATGAGTTTGAGCCCCGCAGTTCACATGATGGAAGGAGAGAACCAACTTCCAAAGCTGCCCTCTGCTTCTCTCTCTGTCTCTGTTTTTGTCTCTGTCTCTCTCTCTCTCTCTTTCTCAAATAAATACATAAACCACTTTTAAAAGAAGTTACTTTAAGCATATTAGAAAAGTGTATCATCAAATAAGTAAGGATAAAGCCAGAGCCTGGCTAGAATGAGCATTTGATAAGACAAATCTGTGTTCAGTAGAGACATCATCTGAATGCATGCATTTGCTGGATACACATTGGATACAGAGTTTTCATTTGCTAGTTTTTAGGTACAAAGCCTAGTTAGACATGGGTCCTAATCTTCCACTTACTCATTTAAGTATTTTTTTTTAATTTTTTTTTTATTTATTCAACTGTGCGCATGTGCGTGTGTATGTGCGCGCGTGCGTGTGTCTGTGTGTGTGTGTGTGTGTGTCTGTGTATGTGTAGAACCACGGACGAATTCGCGAACCACCATGGACGCCTCCACCTCCTTCTGCCCGGGGATTCACAGGCTCCGCCCTACCAGGACCGGAAACGCAGGCCGCCCCCGCTTCCGTCTGGAGTCTATACGTGGGATCTGGGATCCGAACTCAGGACCTTCCGCCTGCAAGGTGGAGGCTTAACCCCTGAGCCACCTCTCCAGCCCTCATTTAAGTATTTTTAAGGCTTATTACATGAAGGTTTATTGGACACTGTTTCAAGCACCACAAAAAATGCGTGAAAGAGACATTGGAACTTGGAGTGGGAAAAAGAAGAGGAACACAACAAACGAGCAAGGTAGTGAGCAAAGATCACTTTAGACAGAGACAAGGACTAGCAAGATAGAAAAGGTGGGTGTGAGGGAGTCAGAGAAATGTTATTTCAAGAAGTTGAATTTAGGCCTAAGGGACAGGGCAAGGTCAGCATTCAAAAATCCAGGGCAGAAACTTCTAGACAGAGGTAACAGCTGAGGTTATTCAAGACTCCTGAAGAAGAACAGATCTGAAAGACAAGCAAATGGAAGCTTCTCTTTCATCCATTTTCTACTTTACTTCCCCAGTGAGCTCTATTTAATTGTTAACACACGACCTACTTCTTCTCCTCACCTAGACATGCATGGATCTATCTAGGCAGGGAACTGACTTCTGGGCCAATGGCAACTTACAGACCTGGTGTTATTTCATTGATGTGACTTTCAGAATGCCTGTATTTCATATGAAAGCATTACTAAGTGAAACATTATAAATCACTGTCTTCAAGTAAGGAGGTTAGAACTTATGAAAGCAAGGTATAGGCAGGACCAAGGTTTAAACACCTGGAACTCATGTCCCTGAGACCTGTTGCTCTCGACCTTCAGTGTCTCTCAGCTGCAGAATGGCAGCTGCTAATCTTCTTGGGTGTCATCAGCAGGCCGAGAACAGTGATCTATAGAGTAAAAACAGTGCGTTAAGAAAAGCTGGTGTCCTGCAGACAGACAGCCCATGTTCATGTGGAAGTGGTGGTCTCCAGTTGTTGACAGAACACCTTGAACCTTCACAGTGTTCATCAGCAGACTAATTTATCTTCTTCCTCAAGTCAAAGGAAGAAATACATCAGGCTTAAGAGCCCTAGTGGGAACAGACCATAAAAAGAAAGACAGGGCAATTTGTAAAGAACGGCTTTGAGTATTGTTTTGATTTCCTTCAAGAGGACTATTTAGTGAAATGATTAAAATCAAACATGTTTCAACATGGCTGACACATATGATATATGTGGATGTTTGACTAGGTGAACTATTCACACAGCACATAAATCAAAAACAATATAAAGAACTGTTTGCTAGGACATGTTACTTCATTCCATCCCTCATTTCCACTGGGGTAACTTTCTAGAGTAGGTTTCCTTTTTGGGGTGTTCCATTTTTGCTGTTTCAGAAGCAGAAGTATACATTCATATGCAAGTATATAGTATGGAATGTTACATATGCAGTGCTGGGTATGTTATTTTGTCATTTAAACAATATGCCTTGATGATTTTAGCACATCTTTTTCAGAGAAAGGAAGTCTTTGCATATCAGAGCATAGAAAATATCATCTTATCCTTTTACATGTACATGGAAGCCATTCTGTGACATGTTCCACAATGTGTTAAACATGGTCCTTTATATATAACTGTCTGTTCTTCAATCTTATAATTGAACCTCTGTTTTCTGCTCTTGAAGCCAACACAGTGATGATTAAGTTTGTACATAGCATCATTTTGCATTTGTACAAATATCTGCAAAAAAGTTCCTTCAAGAGGGATTTTTGCATAAAGTACAAACTATCTATTTACAATTTGGGTAACTTCATAGGGGACGATTTGCAGTCTGCACTGTTACCAATATACATGGCAGTGTCTATCACTCCAACAGAATGCAGCCTCATACTTCTGGGATTTTTGACAACCCGATAGATAGAAAGTGGTTCTGTGAAATTTTATTTTGCATTTTCTAATCATAATTGAGGTGGAGCATATTTTCATGTATTTGATGGCATTTGCACTTTTTTCTAATATTCAATTCATATGTTTTTCCTAGTTTTTATTATATTGTTCTTTTCTTTTTTATTATTTTTTAAATTTTTTATTTATTATTTATTCAATTGTGCGTGTATGCGTGTGTGCGCGTGTGTGTATGTATGTGTGTATAGAACCACAGACTAATTCAGGACCCACCATGGACGCCTCCACCTCCTCCTTGTTTACTCTGCTCCGGGATTCACAGGCTCCGCCCTACCAGGACTGGAAACACAGGCCGCCCCCGCTTCCGCCGACGTCTATACGTGGGGTCTAGGATCCGAACTCCGGACCTTCCACCTGCAAGGCAGAGGCTTAACCCCTGAGCCACCTCTCCAGCCCCATGTTGTTCTTTTTCATATTGATTTATATTAAGAAATTAGTTTGGCATGATACTTATATGTGAGAAATATTTCACATGATTTTATTTCATCTGTTTTTGGGGATTTTACTTGAAGATTTTTTTTAAAAAAAATTTGGGAATAAGGGTTTTCATTGTATTTTTTTTTTATCAATCTTGTATGGCCTCTGGAATTTCTTTTAAACTTTGGTGGCTAATTTTATTTCATTCAGCGTTTTTCATTCATCCATTTTCCTGGACATGTATGTTGTTTTGAACCTGGGTCTCCAATCACACCCATAGCATGCCATTATGGGTAGTCTAGCTAACCAGTTCGTTCTGGAGAGTCTCACGCTATGACTTCTGGAACCAAAATTGCAGGTGGATTGACATCCCTAGCCAGCATTTTACATGAGATCTGGGGATCTGAACTCTGGTCCTTTTGCTTGAGTGGCAATTGCTTTAACTACTGAGCCATCTCCCTAGCCCATCATTTAGTTTTCATTTTTCTTTGAGTAAGGGTGCTACTATATTGTCCAGACCAGACCCACACTTTCAGTCCCCTTTCTCTGCCTCCCGAGGGTGGTGACTGCATGCATCTTCACCAGGCTGGCCTACTTTGAGAATTTCCATCCCTTTGCTGCTTATCTTACTGTATCAAGTGTCAAGGTTTCATATGTGTGTTTGTGTTTCCTAGAAGGCAGCCGAGCTGATTTGAGACAATTTTTGGAAAGATTTATTTTGCCCTTCTGATTATGCATTCTGTCTCCATTCCATGTAACATACTTGAGTCGACTCATGCAGAGATACCACACTGTTTTAATTATTGAGACTTAAAAATAAGTTTTGCATCCAGTAGCTCTGATTCCCTTGAATAATTCCACGTGGTATAAGCTCATCTGCTGTGAACAGAAATAGAGTTGATTACCCAGAGCTGTGTGCATGATTTCTGAGGCCAAAGCAACACAGCCACCAGTAGGGCAGCCTCATGTTCTCACCTCTATAGCATCTCATTGCTGAACCTGGCGCTGTGGGTATGGTGACGCTTGTTCTCCTCCCTCCCTCTATGTTTCCCTGTTTGTCAAAGGGGTTTGTTGACCTTCCATATACGGGGAGAACTTCATCTGAGTCTTAAGCTTTCAGATTTATTCAAATTCTAAATATTTTTTCCTGGGAATCAGAAAACCATTAATTTTTTATAAGTTTGTCACAGAAATATTTGCTTCTAAAAATGTGCCTAGGACAAATAGACATAAGGGGTTGTGGGTACAAAGAAAACCACCAAGGTGTTTTTGAAGCCAGGAGTCTGTGGTTTGGACTTGAGCAAAGCACTGAATTCCCCCCTATTGGTTAGGAAACCTCAGTCAACACTTATTCCACCTCTGGCCTGGGGCATGTGACTTCCAGTAGTTGAGGGCTAGCTAAGTCTCTAGGAAAGGAGAAAATGGGAGGGGAAGAAAACTTGAAGGAAGAATACTCCAAACCTTGGGAAGGAAAAACAAATCTGTGTGTCATTGAGCTCAATCAGTATTTCCCTGATGGGTGGGGCAGGCACTGAAGAAAGCAAGGGGTGAAGATACGCTGTTATCCCCTTCACTATCTGGCAGTAATCATCAACATGCATCCACAGGCTGTGCTCAGGAACCCTGTAAAGACCACGCTAGGTCCAGGGACAGAAGGACAGGGATGCACAGCTCTGTCTTCAAAGTGATGGTTAGGTGTGTATGTATGGGGGGGGTGCAACCTAATAACTAAAACACAGTTCTGATGATTTCAGATGACCAAGTTAAATCGAAAGCAACACAAGTACTATGAGGCACACATCTACAACAAGGAAACAGGCAAAAGACAAGTTACGGAAAGATAGAGTTCTATACTCTCGCTCATCCAATGGCCCTGCTTGCCCCCAGTGGATCACAAAACACAACAGAATAGACATAAACATGGGAAAGGGACTTGTAAGCCAGAAGGGCTTCAGCCAGAATTCAAGAGAGGTAAGAGAAGACCAGGTGGAAGTAATCAGAATGTATTGCATAAATTTATGAAATTGTCAAAGAATAAAATTAATACAAAAAGTGCTATTTGAAATTACAAAGACTGTCTCTGAAAATATGGAATACTAAGGTCCACATGCAATGGGGGATTTGGGAGGAAGACTTTGATTGACTGCTCAGAAACTAAGTTAAGTTATCACAGAAGTCCCATGTATGCATCAATGATGCATGCAGGAATAGGTGGTTGGGTAGGATCCTTGCTATTGAGTCTTTCCATCTATGCAAAGCCCAGGCATTCTTGGGGACTTTGGCCAGCCAGAGCAGGTCAACTCCTTGCTGTCCCTGGTCACCGCCCAGTGCTTAAGTAGCAGTGCCGTGTCAGGAGGTGTATAGGTTGGAAAGTAGGAGCCACTGTGGCTGGGACTGAACCACACAGAACAGTGTAGGAAGGCAAAGCTAAGCTGTGTGTTTAAGTTATTTTTGAGGGCTTCCTAAGTCAGCCAGGATGTCTAGGATTCATCTTATGAAGTTGTAAGTTCCTTACATCTTCCTGAACTCCCCAAAATCATGGAGGGAGTGGTCGAATTGTAAATCCTTGTCTCCTGTGGAGATGTCCCTAATAGCAGATATTACCTTCCCTTTTGAGGATTTTAAGGATTACATTTTGATTTAGTCTATGTGTGGATATGAAGATTGGGGCAAACAATTGTCTGTGTTGATGAAGGCTTGAATTAGTGACCCATGAAGCTGGAGGCTGCTTCATCATTCAGCCAACCTTCTACATCCAAACCCCACCTCAGCTCCATTTGAAATTCCTGGTCACAGATTTGTTCTTTAGGGAAAACCACACATTGCAGTAACATCACCAAACTAGGAACATGTACACATTCAGTCTTTGAAATGTAGAATTGGCTTTGAAGACTGGTGGGCACTAGAATTCACAAGTGTTCAAGTCCTTACAGAAGAATGACCAAATGCTTGCATGTAATCTAATTACATAATCTCGTGGACTTTAGATTGTCTGTAGATTATTTATTCTTAATGCAGCAAAACGTTAAGAGCTATTATCCTGTATTCTTATGAGATAATGAAGGATCAAGAAAGATATAATTTTTGTTGAAACTTTTTTGCTGCACATTAATTGAATCTATAGATACAGAAGCTGAGGACCCAGGTTGGGTTTTTATTTGATTTTTGTTATTCACGGCTGAAATACAGCTTGATTTCTTCATGACATGGATATATTTGGTAGGAGTTGGTTGTGTTTCCAGTAGAGTAACTTCTGTCTGGACTCTGAGCTTACAGGAAGCTTCAGGACACCATTGGTGAGTTGATTAACTTGGAGGAGCGAATCAGACAACACTGAGATGTGAACCAGGCGCTTGACCAATAAGAATAAGTCTTGTGAGAAAGATATGCAGTTAATAAAGTATCTTCAAAAGTGTGCTATAAAGATGATCTCAGGCTTCAGAAAGAAATGCCAAACTTGGTAGTCCACGTGATTAGAAATTAGGAAGCAATGGCAAAAACCAAACAGCTCTCTCCCAAAAGGGAATGAGAGATAGTTTATTCTGGAGTCAAGCATGATTAAGGAATGTAGATTCAGAACCCCAAATTCCATGTCCACAAGGTAACAGATTTGTGACACTTTTATAGTAACAGAATAAAGAAAGTCATAAATCTAGGTGTTTTTAAAATGATGCAGAAACTTTGAGAAGATAGAGAATGTCTCCTTTGCAGACCTCAGATGCGGTGTGGCAATGTTCTTGTTGGAGGTTAGTGGAAGCTAGGAGTCTGTGTACTCCAAAGGACTTAGCTAACAGTAACAGGGTGCTAGGTCACTGAAGAATTATTCGGTTAAGATAAGCCTCTGGACAATCTGTGGGAGATCATCTAGTTGATGTGGGAAGAACCAGCCCATAGTGGGTGGGACCATTTCGTGGGTAATTGGATAAGATGGAAAGAGAGCTGTCTTTGTTTGGAAGACTGGCAAGCTAGGAAGTATGTCCCTCTCTCTTAGCTCTTTCTGTGGACATGGTAAGGCAAGTTCCTGTAGGCTGTGCAAGTGATTTTCCTGATATGATATGAAGTGTTACTTAAAATTGTGAACATGAATAAACTCCTTATTCCCCCGATTATTTGGATCATACATTATAATAACAAATATGAAAATGACAGTCACACACAAAGTTGGATAACAAATGATTACTCAAATAGTCAGGATAGCCCAAGATATTAACTTTAGAGCTGCAATATTGCAACCTCCCACCATCACTGAAGTTCTAATCAGCCAGTTTTTGTAAAGCATTCGGTGTAGGCATGGCTTCTTTCTGGGGGCTTCAGTTCACGGAAGGCATTACAGCTGAAGTCTGATCTGTAGGGGATTTTTTTTAAACGATCGATAGACATCAAAAGGGAAAGACCAAATTTGAAGTGAAAAAGGCCCTTTTTTTCATTCTTTTGTTGTCATTGCTATTATTATTTTTACCTGGTTATATCAGACCTAGAATATTTTTTAGTGACATGAAGTAGGTACTTCAAGCAAATATGCTACCTTAATCTGCCAGGGCTGTGACTTATTTTCCAAGAGTTTGAGCTATGTCCCCACAATGGCCTGGGCTACTGTTGGGGTCTGAGGCACCCACCTGGGCAGGTGAGACCATCTGCTCCCTTTGTCTCCATTCATCTAGCCTGAGATTAGCTGAAAAGCTCCCAGAAAAGCTGAAGAACAGAGAGGAAGGAAACAGAAATCCCACTAAAGTGCTGCAGGTTAATAGGATTCAAATGAGCCCATCTGTGTAGGAAAGAGGCAGCACCTGTCCCTTTGAGCGGGAAACCTGGGGTCTCTTCCAGTGGAGACAGATAAAGCATGAAAGCAGCTGCAGCTCCACAGCTTCTGCCTCTGCTCGAGGTCTCCCCTTCAGGGACAAACTTTCTATTTAATTGGGCCATTTATTAGCAGGTTTTATAGATGTATAACATTTAACTCCCTGCACCTGCTGCAAGTTGAGAGGGAGGTAGAAGACAGGCTTCGTCTGAGGCTTGAGAACTGAGAAGGTTAAGGGTACCTTCCCTGCCCAAGGAAGGGAGAGGCTGAAATGCACTCTGGGTAAAGGCTTAAGGCCTCTGGCTGAGCGGCCTGTGCAACTCCAGCCTTGTCTGCATTCTAAGATCCTCCCTATAAGCTCCTCCCCTCCTGCTTTTCTCTGCTTGTGTGCAGCCTTTGTCATTTTGCAAAGCCCTATTTTTGTATTCTCATTTTTGCTTGCTGATATTTTCTTTGGGGCAAGAGCAAAGGACAGTAGCCTCTGGGGCGGTCCTGATGTCACCACTCCAACCTGGGAATGGGAACATCTCTCCTGGTGCACCACCAAATAGGGCAGCTCTCAGCCTCCTCCTATCTTACCCTGTAGGAATACATTTCCACCGGAACATCACCTTCTATAATAAGGTCCATTTACAAGTCAGGAAATGGGCCTCAGAAGACCCTCACTTGTCTTCTAAATTTTGACGGATCAGTCATCTCAAGGTTTAGGACTTCATTCAACATACCAGCATAGTCCTCTGTTCTCTGGAATCTCCTTAATGTGTACCACAGCTGCTGGGTAACTTTAAGAATAAGATCAGAGTGGCAGAAATAGATGAAGAATGGTAGAATCTCAAGGACTCCAGAGGAGATCCACATCTTCTGTGGGTGCCCCTATCTGCCCCATGCTGTTCACTGCCCCCAAGACATACCTGATGAGTGACCACCTGCCCTCTTCCTCCAAGAGATAGAGAACATGCATCGTAATTGATCAGTCTCGGATGCTACAAGATGATACACTAACACATAGGAAGAAATCTCTCTAGTTTCTATTATTATTGCCTTTTCCCATACACTCAATTAATGAATAATACATACTAATCAAAAGAGCTTGTAGATCCTTGAGATCACCCTCACCACCTCAAAACATAACCTTCTGAAGGCCGAGAGCAGGAGACCAGTACTTCATAGGCCCAGGTAGCTGCAAAGAGGAACTGGAAATGTGGCTTCACTTCTATTCTCATACACGAATATAGCTTAACATAGGATACTCACTATGGAAGCAGATGTTTCAGAGTTCTTTCAGCCTAAACTCCTCTTAGGGTTTTCTGGCCATAATGTCCTGATTCTAGATGCTTTTGCATGTCGTATTCTGAATCTAACTCTTCTGCTAAAGATGTAATGTCCAAAGGGCCCATGACTTCTAAATTAGACTTCTCAAAATCAACTTCCTGAACCCTCGATGCTTGCTGAAGACCTATGGCTAATGCTAACTAAATAAAGTAGCATTTCAGCCAATCTCATTGACTGTTGCTGAATGAATATATGAGCTAAACAAGGGGTTTATTTGTACTCACATTTCCTGGTTACAATTCATCAGCTTGATATGAAAGTTCAAACCAGCATCAGGAACTGAAGGAACTGGCCACAATGCATCCGCTGGAATTTCTGCGGATGCAGTTCTTTGTTAATCCACCTTTCAATTTTCAGCCAGCTCTCTCTTTTTCTTTTTCATCTGCTCCAGGAATAACCCCACCTACTGTGGGCTGGATCTTCCCACATCAACCAGATAATCTTCCATAGGCTTGCTTAGGACTGGCCTTAACTAAGGATTTCTTCACAGGTGCGCAGAAAAACCTCAGTTCCCAATTGTCAAGTTGCTACCTATATCTAACTGGTACAGCATTGGCTTGATAAGATAAGGGGCAAAGAACCTGTCATGGTTAACTTGCACATTGTCAATTAATTCATGGCAAAATGGCTTCGTAGAGCAAAGGTTTATTCTGGCTTATGACTGTCTTATTGCTAGTCCGACTTGGCAGGAGAGCTTAACACCCAAAGCTGAGGGAGGTGATGCATGCACTTAATAACATGGACTTCCACTCACCAAGGCTGACTCGGCTACAGCTACTGCAGAGTGTCAAACCTGCCAGCAGCTGAGATCAACACCGAGATCAAGCTGAGATCAGGCCAAGGGAACTGGCCACACCATATCCACAGAACTGCGAGGAGAGGACCAAACCTCACTTGCTAGGCAGCATGTTTGTCCAAGTTTGCCAAAGTAGGTGAAGTCACTGAGCCAGCTGAAGAAGTAAGGCAGTGGGCTCATGCTCATGTAATTCACTGGTCTCGCTAGCTCGATTCAAGAGCTGAACATCTCAGCAGCTCCAGTCTGCTACTGAAGAACACCAAACTCTACTCAGCCAGCTTTCCCATTTCATCCATCTATCCAGGCACTTGTCTCCCCACCATGGGCTAGGTCTCCACATCAATTAGACAATCACCTGAAGACCTGTTCTGGGCTTAATGCAACTACTACTTCTTACAAATGTGTCCAGGGCTCAAACTGTCAAGTTGGCATCTGCATCCAACCATCACATGAATTACAAGCCATATTTTCATTTTGTAGTGTCTTTCAACAACTTTCCTCCATTTTATTTCATAGAACTCAAATCTAACAAAGAGAAGGTGGCATAAGATTACCTGGATTCAAGTCTTGGTGTAGGTTTCAGAGTAAACTACCTCTGGGAGCCTCACTTTTCTCATCTGTACAATGAAGCAAATGATATTACCTTTAATATTGTTATGCAGCTTTTTTTGAAAAGCAACATGGTTTTATTTTTAATTTTTTTAAGAAACAGATTGTTATTGCAACTCTACTAAAAGCACTAATAAAAGCTATAAAAGTCACCTAAGTTCTCTAATCAGTGCTACTTTTTCTAATTCTAAAAAAATTATTAGCCTGTATTGATTTACATAGTGATAAACTTTATCAAGACATTTTATTCCAGCACATCATACACTTCGTACTCACCCCACTTCTCCACCCCCACTAGTCCTCTCACCCTAGTCAATCTTGTTTCTACTTCCACACCATGTAAAAGTGATTTCTCCCAGCTATGTAAAAATCTGAGATCGACAAATGAAAGAAAATTTAATATTAGTCTTTCTAAGAATTTTGCATTGACTTTCTTCTAAATGATACAATTTCCTTCTTCTTTATGGTCAAACGAAGTTCCATTGTGTAAATTATACGTTCTCTTTTCTGTTCTGTTGATGGACAGCTAAGCCAATTCTATAATTTGGATTGTGTGAATAATGCTGCAGTAAATGTAGATGTGCCTACATCTCTGTAGTGTGTTGACTGAGACTCTTTCAGTTATATATACCCAGGAGTCATGTAGCTGGATTACATGGGGCTTTCTAGTTTGACTTTTTAAATTTTTTTTTATTTTTTCCCCTAGTATTACAAGCATATTAAGTGCTTGTCCCTTCCCTCCTCCTTCCTTTCTCCTTTTTCCTTCTTCCCTCCCCTCCTTGCATCAACCCATCTCCCTCTCTCCTGCCTGTCTGCTTCTATGGGGCCCAGGGTTCTCTAGATTGTCTGTTCTAGTGAGGGTTCATGCCTCTATGGCAAACCAAGTGGCCTTTCCTCGGGCTGCCCTACTGATGGGAATACTCCCCTTTACCCATCTAGCCCCATCCCCCAAAATTCCCACTGCATATGATCATCTTTCCTGAGATTCATTCTAGTCTACGGGGTTATGTTGATATGTCAGCCCTTATGCAGGTCTGGTAAGGACAAGTCTCATTGCAGTGAGTTCCTGGATGCAGCAGCCCTGCCTTGAGTGGAATGACATGTCCATCAGTGGATCTTACAATCTTACTTCCCACTTCTTCCACAAGGTTCCTTGAGCCTTAGGATGGGGAGCTATATGATTGGCCTGATTCCAGGTGAGCATTGCAGGGTTGTCATTATTCTGCATTCTGATGGGCCATTGTTGTCCACTTTGCTGCGCTTTCACTGCCCTAGGCTGCTTCCTGTCAAGGTGTTGAGCTCCTCTACCTCTGTTGTACAAGAAGGCTTCTAGGTTGAGTGCTGAGTGCTCTTCCAATCTATGGGTATAACAGCAGGTATTTACAGAGCAGTTTGGTGTACTGTCTTCCTACCTATAGGTTCATAGACTATTCTTTCCTAGTGACCTATTTTCTTCCCTTTTATAGGCTCTTGTTCTAGTGAGCAGTAACAAGAAATGTGTTCCATTCTGACAAGGGGGTCTGGAGTCCAATCAGAAAGCTGTTGGTTGTCTCCTTGATATTCATGCTAGTTTTAGTTTTTAAGAAGAAACTCCATACTGGTATTCATAGTGTCCAGATGACTTTGCTTATTTATCTGCATGTTTTAACATTCTCATATGTGCCTACAATGAGTTTATGTCATTTTCACCCCTTTCCTACCTGATCCCACACCAATTCCTGTCACTCATTATATTTTCTCCTCCCCAGCTAGTCTTCCTCCTTTTTGCATGTCAGGCCATTGGGTTTCATCTGGGATATTTGTAATGGCGAGTGCTGGAACATGGATGACTTACCCGTGTAAATCATTGGCTGAAGCAGCTACCCTTCTCCTCTCTGCCATTAGCCTTCAATTAGTCTCTCAGGGAGGTGTGGTGTTTCTTGAGATCTTCCACTTTCCATGGTGAAATGTTGACAGGGCAACTATTTTGGGAGTCTTGCAGATGTAGACATTGTTGCAGTGAGTTCTTGTGCATGGCAGCCCTGTCATAACCAGAGGATACTGTGTAGCAGCAGCCCTCTCCACCCTCAGGCTCTTACGTTCTTACTGCCCACCCCCTTCTGCAAGGTTCCCTGTGTCTTGGGATAAAAGGTGATTTAGATGTCCTGTTTAGAGCTGAGAAATCTGTAATCACTTGTTGTCTGCCCTTTGGTCATTGCAATTCCCTGTATTAAACACCTTACATTGCAAAATGATGTTTCTTGATCGAGGGTAATTGTTCTAATCTATGAGTATAATGATATGTATTTAGATGAGTTTGCTGTCAAATACTTATTGTTAAATCTTAGTAACCTGTTCTCACCTAGGATCTATGGTCTCCCTTTTCACAGGATCTTGGCTTAATTTACAGGCATTACTGCCAAAAAGTGATCTTTAAGCCTAATAAAGAAGCAGTTGGTTTCCCACATACCATATTTGCCACAATTGTACCAATAGTCACCTCTTTTGGTAGTAATTGTTATTATAACTTGCAGCATTCACAATTAGGTGACCTTTCTAGCTGTTTTTCTCCTATAGAGGCCTGCATCATACTTTCTAGCACTATGAAAGCTGCCCAGCAAGGAGAAATCTTCTAGATTAGTTCCAACTTGTTTTTTCCATGTCCTGTAATACATGTATGCGATGTCCTTACCAATAGAGTTTTACTATCAGATTCTGGAGGGCAATCAAGAGTAATGACAAATGTCTATATTGTTTGGGGGACCTTTGAGGTCTCTTTGTCAAGCAGCTCATTAGGTGGTACCACATATACCTAATACTGGAAATTTGGTTTAATCACTTATGACTTCTGGTAGAGCATCTCAAAGCTCTGTCTTTTCTCTCTGTATTCCCCTATGTAGAGTATATCTGTTATCACCTTTTAAATTATATATATAGTCATGGTTTGAAATGTGTCCCCCACAGTCTCATGTGTTTGGCAAGGTCATGGCACCTTGAGAGGTGGAGCCTTGCTGGAAGAAGGCAGTCACAAGGGGTGGGCCTTGAGATGGATTAGTCCCACCCTACCTCCAGAACTCAGCCTTTGCAGCAAGCAAGCTGCAGCTCTCAGCTTCCAAGATGTCTTCGGTGACTTAGCCTCCTCCAGCTTTGGCCAGCCGGCCATGCCGCCTCTGCTTTGAGAGACTGTACCTTCCCTCTGGAACTGTAAGCTGAATAAACCTCCCTTTCTCCCTTAAGTTGCTTGACTTTGAGTGTTCTCTCACAGCAATAGTTAAGAGTAACTATTACAGAAATTGGTACCGGGTAGTGGAATATTGCTGTGAGATTAAGAACAGCTGGTACCACAAAGTGAAGTTGTTTGCGAAGCTGAGAGAAGTTGATATCCAGCAGTATGGCCAATGCTGTGATGTGGCTAGTGTGCCTTTGGAACTATTTGTTGGGAGAAATGTGGAGAACTTTGGGACTTTGTGCTGGGAAAGTCTTTGTGTCTTGGTGGTTGGGCCAAATGGGCCTTTCTCATGAGAGCCCTGAGGAGAGCAAAGCTGTGAGAGATGCAGGCAGTGGAAGCCCAGATTGTGATGGTCCAGAGGGGATCAGAAACTGTGTTTGCAACTGGACGGACGAGTGACACATGGAGCCATGTGTTGGCCGAGAGTTTAGTGAATTTTTACCCTCGTCCTGAAAGCTTGCCTGAAGTTAAACTGGAGTACTTGGCGGAGGAAATTTCAAGGCAATATAGTCTTGACAATGTGATATAGCTACTTTTTAGTTGTCTTCAGAGTTATGAAAAAGAGCAAAGAATCAGGAAGAAGCAAAAACTGTAAGATCTGATGATGAAAAATACAATGGCAAACTTAAAGAGTTGAACCAAGAAGAATCAGAGAACAAAATGGCTGTCAAAGAGATTAGCTCCATTTTTAAATCAAAGCCTGCCCCAATTTGAATAATAGGAGAGGCCCTAGCTTGAGGGCAAGATCCTCAGGGAAGGCTCCCACCCATAAGAATGCAAATCCTTTCAGAAGACTGGAGCTAAAGGGTGGAGTTCCAAAGCAAGAGTTGGTTCTCTTACAAAGCAACTGCCCAGGAGTGAAAGAGATGGTCAACATACAGAAGCAGAATCAGCTGTGATTCAAAGGGGCCAGTCTTGGCAAAGTCGTCTGTGTGGTTCTGGTTTTAGATGCATCAGTGATGCAAGAGGGAGGAGGTCGTGGAGTCCTCCTCCAAGATTTCAAAAATTGGCAGAATCCAGGTATCATGAGGCAAGAAGCCTGCAGTTTAGAGGCTCAAGAAGGGCAGTTTGTGCTGTGGAATTAAAGCCTGGCTTGCTATTGAGAAGTAAAGATGTTAGAGATTCCAGACACAACATGGGACACCTGCCAAGGAGAGCTGTATACCTTAGGAGGAGTCAGCTCAAGAGAGCAACATATTCTACCAGCAGCTGCATTGGAGGAGTGGAACCAAAGCCCTTTGGAACTGAGATGATTTCAAGGAGAGGCTCACCTGTTGGACTTGGAGCTACGAGATTTGGAGTTTGTCCTTGTTATGGACCAATCTTTCCTGGATATGCCCCCATTCCTTCCTTTTGGAATGGGAATGTTTATTCAGTGCCATAGTATGCTGGAAGTATGTAACTTATATTTTGATTTTACAGGAGGCTTTAGACTTTGGACTTTTGGACTGTGTTGGGACTACTGATGTAGTCTATGAAGACTTTTAAAGTTGGACTGAGTATGGTTTGGATAATGAGATGGCAATGAGCCTGTGGGGTCCAGGGGTGGAATGTCATGGTTTGAAATGTGTCCCCCACAGTCTCATGTATTTGGCAAGGTCATGGCACCTTGAGAGGTGGAGCCTTGCTGGAAGAAGGCAGTCACAAGAGGTGGGCCTTGAGGTGGATTAGTCCCATCCTACCTCCAGGAGAAGTCTGCCTTTGCTGCAAGCAGTCTGCAGCTCTCAGCTTCCAAGATGTCTATGGTGACTTAGCCTCCTCCAGCTTTGGCCAGCCAGCCACTACCACCTCTTCTTTGAGAGACTGTACCTTCCCTCTGGAACCATAAGCTGAATAAACCTCCCTTTCTCCCTTAAGTTGCTTGACTTTGAGTGTTCTCTCACAGCAATAGTTAAGAGTAACTATTACAGAAATATATATGAACCTGCAATATAGAAGGTTGCTGTCTGTCTGTGTCCTTGTGTCCTATATTTTAGTGCTATAAGGTTTAATGCTAGCATCATTATGTAAGACAGAATATGTAGTATTTATTTTCCTGTGTCTAGGACACTCACACAATATATTTTCCAATCCCATTCATTTACCAATGAATTTCATTTTTTCTTGATGTATGTCTATGTACCATATTTTCATTATTCATTCATCTATTGATGGACATGTAGTCTGATTCCATTTCTTTGCTATTGTGAACAGAGTTGCAATGAACATGGATCTACAAGTGTTTCTTATAGTAAGATGTAAAGTCCTTTGGGAATATGCCCAAAAGTAGTACAGGTGGGTCATATGGCATGTATGCACACTCATGCCATATGTACAAGAGGGTGCTTGAATGTGTGTGCCTGTGATATCAGGACTTGATTTCTCTACTTATTTATTGATTTTCCCTGGAGTTTTCCAATCTCTGCCTTCCAGGGCCAGAACTGTAGGCTACCACCTTATCTATCTGGCATTTTTTACATGGAATTTTGGGATCGGAAAACAGATCCCTGTGCTTACAAGGCAGAGTTTTTAACCCTTGAGCTATCTCCCTAGTCCTTGAGTATTTGTAGTTCATCCTTTGAGAAGCATCTGCTCATTTTGAAAGCTCACTTACAGATTGGGATTTTGTTTCTTGCTTATTTAGTTTTTCAATTCTTTGTGTATTCTAGATATTAATGCTCTGTTGGATGGATAGCTATTATTTTTCTCTCATTTGGCATGCTCTTTCTTCATTCAACTCTTCCCTTTGCTAAGCAGAAAGTTTTAAATTCATGTAGTCCCACTTGTAAATTCTTGTTTTTTATTTCCCAAGCTATTGGAATTCTTGCTATGCCTGCATATATTAAAGTGTTTACTATGTTTTCTTCTAAAATAATTTCAGAGTTTTAGGTCTTATGCTAAGGTATTTAATCCATCTTGATTTTCATTTCATAAAGTGTGAGAGATAGGGATCTGCTTTCATTGTTATACACATATTAACAAATCCAGTTTCCCCAGCAACATTAATGAAGAAGCTGTTGTTTTTCTGACCTTCTGTCACCTTTGTCAAAAATCAGGTAGTTGTAGCTGTGTGGTTTTCATTTCTGTGTCTACTGTTCTTCAGTTTCTTAAACTGTGGGCTGTGGCTCTCTGTGGGGTCATGTAACTGGATCCAGGTATCATGAAAACATTGGAAACATCAAAAGGATTCCGATGCAATGACTAAAAATTAATTCAAAATCAAATAGGTTATTGCCAGGTGTTCCTGGCAATTTTCACTTGCACTGAATCACATACAACCTCTGCTCTGGATACACAGTAACTATACTTTTAACACAAGCTGTCTTGCAACCAATAACACTGCCTAAAACATCTTGGGATGGACTAGAGGCTTGTATTTTGTAAATTGCAGTTTCTTTTTTCTGTACAAGGCTCTCTGCTCTTAGAGAAACATATTGCTTAAAAGAAAACAGGCAACAAAGGCTTTCATATTTTCCTACCATTTCCTAGCATTTTTATATGTAAATATCAAATTGCATTAGGATGGTTTATTTCAAAATGGACTATTTGAGTTGCTGACAAGTTTCATCAAAAAGTGTTAAGTGAATTTTTGACTTGGAATTAAGAGAGAATTTTAAATAATTCCTGACATGACTCTAAATGTATCTATATTATTTGTACTGAGCACTTATGTGATACATCATTCTCAGCATTGATAATTATAAAATCAAAATATTAATCAACTTAAAAAAGTGTTGAAGAATGTTCTACATCATGTGAGATTGAAAATATTCAGGGAAGATTTAATTTATTTTGTAAAATTAATCTATCATCTCTATCTAATTACTACATAAATTTGCTTTCAACTTTAATAAGTAGAAAAATTTTGTGTATAGCAAATAATTATTTAAATTATTTAAAATAAATTTTATTATCATTTAGTATCAGTAAATGTTTGATATGTATATATAATTTTTATTTAAATATCCAAGGTCACATAAGAGGTCTTGAAAAGGTTTAAGAAGCCATGCCTTATTTGATTGGACCAATCTATATTTCTATTTTGTGCCAGTACCATGATGCTATTGCAACTATAAATGTTTAGTACATCTTGAAATCATATATTTTGATACTTCTAGTAATGCTTTTTTTGTTCAAGATTATCTCACCATGGTAAGACATTTGTGCTTCCATAAGAATTTTAGGATTTTTTTCTAGTTCCATACAAAATGTCATTGGAATTTCAATAGATAATGCATTTAACCAATAGGTAATGCTAATAGAATGGAGTTACCATTTGTAATTAACTCTGACTATCCATTATCATAGGAAGTCTTTCCATCTTTTAGTATCTTCTTCAACTTTTCATTGTAGACATCTTTCATTTCCTTGGCCCTGTCTGTAACTGTTGAGAAGATCATGTGATTTTTAGCTTTAAATCTATGAATGAGATGCATTCTATTTGATTTGTATATATTGAACCATCCTTGCATTCCTGGAATTAATCCAACTTGATCATGCTGAGTTATCTTTTCAATAGGGTACTGAGGGACTCACATCTAGTCAGTGTGCTAAGAATAAGTTAGACAACTTATTTATCACATCACTCCTCCCTCAAGATTCATCGTAGACTAGGTTATAAAAAGAATGCAAGAGCTGGTGAATGGAGAGGAGTGCTGTGAAATGCTGGACTCTTCCTATATCTAAATAACCCCCTACATTTGAGAAATTTTCTTTGTATTGTATTGAGTATGTTTTCTATGCTTCCAACTTGTATTTCTATGCTCATGATTAAGAATTTTAGTATTTTAATGGTGTTCCATAGTCCTCCCATATTTTGCTTGTATTTTATTTTATGTTAATTGTGATTTGAATTATAATTTACCTACATCATTTTCAAGCTCTGATATTCTGTCTTCCACTTGTACATTTTATTTATGAGGCTTTTTATTGAGCGTTTTGCCTGACTTATCAAGGATTTTATTTTCAATATTTCAATTTGACCTTTTTGGGGCATTTCAATCTCTTTATTTGATTTCTTCTTTGTGTCCTGTTTTGAATCTTTTTATTTGTATTGTCTTTGGAGTCACAAAGTTTATTCATGCCCTCTCACCTTGTTAAATATTCTTATAATAACCTATTTGAATTCTTTGTCTGGAATTTCATGTAGTCCACTCTCATTATTCTCAATTGCTATGGAATTTGACATTTTTCATGTGTTTTGTATTCCTTCAATGAGACTTGCACATATTTGCCTAAGCTGTTGGTTGGATATTTTTACTCATGTTCTTTCCACTGAAGTATTTGCAACATTTAATTGTTACTACATTGTAGCAAAATTGCCTGGGCTACATTCAGTTTAGAGCTCAGTAGCTAAATCCTTGCGCATGTTCTCAGGACATCAGACATGACCCACAGTTTTAGTCTGAGAATAGAATGCTAACTGAAGAAGTAGCCAAATCTGGTGGGTAGGCCTGCTATGAAAATGCAGTAATAGAAAATAAACAATTCCCAGCTTTCCACTCAAACCCAATCTATTGCTGCATAAAAGAGCAAGGTCAGTATGTATGGCAATGTATGGCATGTACTAAAATGTTAGTTGCTAAGGACAGAAGTTGAAAGAAAGTAAGCAGAGTAAAACTAGAAATTAGTGTAAGAGCATTGGAGGAAAAAAAAGGAAAAGTAACTAGAAAAGGAATAATAAAGAAGGGAAATGTTACGGCAGCTAAAAGCAGACTCAAGGAGAAAGGATAAAGAAATTCATAAGTGCAATCTAAAATAATCCCAGAATTTAGGGGTGTTTCCCAGACTGTGCTGTTTGGGAAAATTTATTGCACAAAAAGTCCTGAAAAGAGCTGTACAAAGTCGACAAAAGTAAAATTAAATATTATGGTCTCTACATAGTTACTCACTGAGTTCAGGGGCAGGCATCTCTGTGTGGCCTCTACATAGTAGAATCTGGCTCTACCACAGTGCTGGTTTTTCTTCTCTATTTGGACTGAAATAAGAGCAGGACTTTGTGTTATTGTGTTTAAAGACTTGACTTTAACTTCTTTTGCTCTACAACCAGAAGGTATGGTTCATGGCCAGGTATGGGTATTATAATTGGAGGTGTCTTTCAGTTTCTACGTACCAGAAGAGCTGTTGACAAGCTTTTCACTGGTATGCTTTTGACTCTGACCCCTCCCTGTGAGCACATAGCTCTGCTTGTCTTCTTCCAGTCTGAAGCTCAGATTATATTTCATTACATGGGACACTGTGTGGTTCTGACTCAAAGCTTTCCATTTCTAGCTATAGGTATTTTACAGGCCAGGAGTCAGAGACAAGCTCCCCGCAATCACCTTAGGTTCTCAGAAAGGGCCACACAAGAAGGGACCTTTGCTATGGAGCCACTTAGCTAATGACTCAGTATGGATCTTTTGCAAGTGATTTCCTGTTGCTTCTCAATGTTGACATATGGATGCCCATATTCATGTGCAGTTGACCTGGAGAACTGTTCAGTGAGATATTCAGTGTTAATTGTATTTTTCGAGTTTCTCATTTTTAAATTTTATTTTGTTTTGCTTTGACTTCTGCCCTTGGGGGTCTCCATCTCCCTGTCCCTGTCCTTGTCCCTGTCCTTGTCCCTGTCTTTGTCTCTCTCCCTCTTCCTCTCATTCTCTCATTCTCTCTCATTCTCTCATTCTCTCTAACTTATCTGCTACTTAAGGTAGAGTGTGGCTTTCCATTATTCTTTGTCTAAACCATGGTTCCGGTCCTCAGTAGTCCATTCCCTACACACTGGGAGCAGGGCATTTCCCAACTTGTACTGAGGCTTTGGGAATGGATCCTGAACTATACTGTTCTGATGCCTTCTTCCCTTGCTATTGAAGCTAGTATATTCTACTGACACCCCTTCCTAGGATAACTCTTTTCCAACTATTCCTTTTTTTTCTGCCTAGATATTCTAGTGGATAGGTAATGTTTACCATCCTCTGTCTCTAAAACAAACATATGTTTGGGCTTTTTTTTTAAAAAAAGAAAGTCACTGTCAATAAGAATGTTGTTTGTTTATTAATCTTTATTTTTATGTTGAATGCTTGACAACATGCCAGCTGAATATGCAAATTGAGAAACAGAAATGAAAAACTAGCATACAATATGATTTTATTTCCTTCTGTGCGTTTGAGGTTTGTTTCCATTTAGATACAAATTCCAGTGTGAATCAGGGTCTTTGAAACATTGAAAGAAGTAGAATGATGCCTGGTCCCTGCTGGGTTTCGCTGCTCAAACTGCTGAAGAGCTGCAAACACACAATGTCCTTTGGTTGAACACCTAAAAAATGGTGATTGTGGTGATGCAGAAGAATCTGGACCGGGTGGGACCAGGGAATACTCCATGGACCGCAGACACACACAAAGTGGTACTACATTGGAGCTGAGCATCTGCTCTGGTCTTCGCTTGAAGTAGCTCTTCTGTGGATGGATTCGTTCTTCATATCTGGGACAAGTTTTGCAGGAACCATTCTAACAGTCACTGAGGTGAACAAAAAGTGTTTCCTCACCTGGCTCAGTTTATGACAAGTAAGCCCAAACCATTCCTAGGCACTCAGCAGGTCTAACTCCAAGGGTCAACGTTCCAGAAGAAAAGGGGTCTGAGTGGGTCCCAGTTCATTAGGATCCATCTGTCAGTTCCTTTCTCTGGAACCAAAGAGCAGGATTTGGTGTTGCACCCTATTTAGATATGAAGAGACAAAGAAACTGGTACCTCTCTCCTCCCCTGTGTCCTGTTGGGATGGCTCACCGTGCTGTAGAATGGAAGGGGCAGACAAGGACCTCTTCGGCTGCAAGGTTGCAGAGTAAAACTCTATACCAGTCTCAGGAGATATTGAGTCTTGGTCAAGAAAGAATTCAAGGGCTGGAAAGATAACTCAGGGGTTAAAACTCTGCCTTGGCAAGCAGAATGACCTGACTTCCGATCCCAGATCCAACTTAAAAATGCCAGGCAGAAATGGCTGTGGTCTGACTTCCAGTCCTAGTAGGTGGAGGCTGGAAAAGCCCACAGCCAAGCAAAAAGGAGATTAAAGCATTCCAGGACGATTCCCCAAGTCACCCTCATTCCTTCACAGAATCACCTTTTGTTTTGAGGAGAATGGGATTGCATTCGGGCCTCAAGTATGTTAGACAATCGCTCCACTACCCAGCTGCAGCCCCAATCCCAGGAAAGATTTTCCTACTTGATAAGCAGCATGAATCATGTATAATTCTACCTCCGCGCTGACTAAATGATTCTCCTAGCTTGGCTTTTTTTTTTCCTTTTCAAAAGCATTTTCAGTTAACTTTTTTTATTTATTTATTCAATTGTGCATGTATGCATGTGTGAGCGTGTGTGTATGTATGTGTGTGTGGAACCACGGACGAATTCGGAAACCACCATGGACGCCTCCGCCTCCTTGTTTACTCTGCCCCGGGATTCACAGGCTCCGCCCTACCAGGACCGGAAACGCAGAGCCGCCCTCGCTTCCGCCTGGCGTCTATATGTGGGGTCTAGGATCCGAACTAGGCCCTTCTGCCTACAAGGCAGAGGTTTAACCCCTGAGCCACCTCTCCAGCCCCCATTTTCAGTTAACTTTAAAGACCTTTAGATACATAGTCTCCTATGCTGAGTGTCTCAATGAGAATCAAAACAAAACAAAACATACCTTTAAGATCTTTAACAATGGGAACTAATTTCAATGAAAATCCACATGCGTGTGCATGTATATATATGCATGTGTGTGTGGATGCACATATGCGCATGTGTGTGTATAATTGCAGGTGATACACCCACATGCTTAGTGAGTCCCTACTATGCCCCTAACATTGAAGGGGTGCTGAATTTACAAAATGTAAAATACATGTGATTTCTTTATGCCAGCGACTGGGTCCAGAGGAATAGACAACACAGAACATAAAAAATATGCAATTGAAGATTGTAGTGAACACGACAAAAAAAGGAACAGAAATCCGTATGATTTGCCATTGTTAAGAACCCCCACTCTGTTGTCCTCTGTTTTGTGCCGGTCACTTGGCTAGTTGCCTCACTATTCTAAGGCCTAATTCATGCACAGCACTTAGCACAGATACAGATGTTCCAGCGAGGATCCATCACCTAAAATGTGAAAATGGTAGGGCGGAGCCTGTGAATCCCGGAGAGAATAAACAAGGAGGAGGCGGAGGCGTCTAAATGTGGCAAAGTAAAATCCTGGACAATCTCAGAGAATATTTTAATAACTGTGCGAAGATTGACGGGTATAGATATATACATAGATATGGATTGTAGTGCTTGAAGCACACACATGCATATGTTTGAGATAGTGTCTTGCTGTGCAGACCTGGTTGATATTGAGTTTTTAAGAAGTGAAAGCATATTTAAAGTCTGTCCTCAGCAATCTGAGTGACTAACTAAAGGACTAAAAGGGAACTTGCTTGTCTTTACATGTCCTAACCACCTCTTAAAAATTCATTAAAGGGGTTGGGGAAATTGGGTGGTCAAAGCCTTTGCCCTGCAAGCAAAAGGGCCTGAGTTTGGATCCCCAGATCCCATGTAAAAAATTGCTAGGTGGATATGGTGGTGGCCTATAATTCTAGTCCTGGAAGCAGAGCCAGGGAAAAACCTCAGAACAAAATGGTAATGTGGAAGACGAATCCAGGATGATTCCTGATGTCACCTTTGGGCCTCCACAGTTGCACATCTCAGTTACCCTCCTCTACACATGCCAGTGCACATATATGCTCACATATAACACACACGTACATGTACACATGCAAAAATAAAGCTCTTTAAAAAGCAACAGGAAGCATTCAAATGAGAGAAAGAGGGATACAGAAAAGATGTTACCTCATCCCCCATCCTCTACTCTTTGTCCTGACCCTGGAGAATCTTCCTCCTGGGGATGAAGCTCCCTTTAGATAGCTGAATGACAAGAAGACTTAGAGTGCTGAGTGTATTTAGGGGAAAAGCATGCAAGTCCAGAGTCTGTCAGAGCACTGAGGGAACAAGAACAATGTGATGCCCCCCTTCCCTGGCCCCATCCTGGAAGAAAGTCACCTAAACCACTAGGCCACTCTCCTTTGTCCTGTCCCTGGCTGTAGCATCGGGAACAGGGGCTCACATTATTAGTTATTGCTTCCTTGACCCACACGCTCATCCGAGAGTCTCACTGCCTTAACTTCAGCAATAATACGTACAGCATTCTTTAAGATCAAGCCATACACAAAAGGGGCTGATTCCCAGAGCAATTTAAACTGATGATGCTTATTAGCTTACTAACCCAAGTTTTAGGACTTTTACATCTTTTCTAGGGCAGGACAAGCACAGAAACAGTCTACAGGGATTTCCCTATGTAAGGTACATAGATTTCCTTTCTGCTCTTAATTATAAAATATTTTCCCCAATGTCATCTGGACAGTGTTATATAATTGTGCTTGAAATCATTTATTCATCGAAGGAATTATTGGAATGGGGAGTGTTGCAGTCCACCTGCATGGTTGCTGATAAATGACCATCAAACAGCTTAAGGGAACAAGGGCTTGTTCTCTCTTACAATTCCTGGTTACAGTTCTCAGTCCAGCTTGACCAGAGAGCATGCACCAACACCAGGGCCGAAGGAACTGGCCACACCATTACTACTTAACAGCTGAGAGATGGACAATCCTTACTTGCCAGACCAGCATGTCTGGCCAAGTGAACAGAAGGATGCTACCTTCTTCAACCAGCTTTCAGTATTTTATTCACCTGTTCAGGACCTAGTTCCACCCACCATGGGCTTCCCCATCAGCTGACAGTCTCCTGCAGGTTTGCTCTGGGCTTAACCTAGACCTCAAAACCTCAACAGTCAAGTTGACACCTGTGCCTAACTATGACAGGGAGTCATCGGAACAATAACATGTCAAAAAATAAGTATGTAATCTGGGGCTGGAGATATAGTCCTCTATTCTGTTATGCAAGGTCCATTCCTACCACCACACACACACACACACACACACACACACACACACACACACAACTGGTATATACATACACACATACACACACATACAACTGTACAATTTTAAATTATATTCCCAGTAAAATGAAGATTTTGTACATATATACAAAACTTAACATCTCTCAGATGAATATGAACTGAACTAAGAGAAAAATATTATTAAGCAAATATCAAATGATTCCAACTTGTTCTAATTTCCAACTATGAGAATAATAACTTTTATGTGTAACTAAGGTGCCAAATATATGACAGTGCTGACCTGTATTGCATAATATTAATAATATTATTATGTGAGAGTGGAGCATGAGCTGTTTCAGCTGCTCTCATTTCTCATTTCTGTGTTCTCTCTCTCTCTCTTTTTCTCTCTCTCTTTTTCATACATTAGGACTTTCATTAGCTAGCTCTTGCTTATTCCCCAAAATTGTCAACCTTGATCTTTCATCAGCTTTTAAACATTACAAATCATTATTCTCATCATTAGTATTAGTGCATGCTGGGGAACCACACAAGTTTCTATTCACCCATGTCTCCAGCACATATAATCTTTGACAAAATTCCAAACGCTCCCTTGACAAATGTCTATCCAGTGTTTAGAGCACTAAACCAAGGCCATCCTGTTTTGTCTAGTCCACAGCCCCAGCAACAAGGACCATGGAAGAACACAGACACCAGTGTTGCTTGGTGTAGCTTCCATAATAAGTTGTAACTGGCATATCATTTATTTATCATCGTGTGACCATTGAAGACTTATTAAGTAGGCAATAGTGTGGACAGAATTGCTTTTCTTACTCACAAAACTGTTTACATGCTCTGAAT